>OZ010800.1:317677670-318932906 GCA_963932465.1 Maratus speciosus
ATTTATCAAGAGTATCTATAATTGCTAAACACTCTAGCTCGGTTATAAAATAATTTTGCTCATAACTCTTCAAAATTCTAGAATGGTAAGCAATAGGATGCAAGAAATTATCTTTATCAGGTTGTTTTAGAACTGCACCCACCGCTACCTGAGAGGCGTCTACAAACATGTGGAGGGGCAATTTTGGGTCATAAATTTTGAGGATTGGTTTTGCAATTAAGGCATTTTTTAGTTTTTCAAAAGAGTCCTGACATTCTGAGTTCCATTCCCATATTGTGTTTTTTCTAAGTAATTTATTAAGGGGGTATCTAATTTCAGCATATTTGTCTATGAATTTATGGTATACATTAATAGAACCTAAAAATCGTTGTAATTCTTTAACATTAGAAGGGGGTATTAATTTTTGAATGGTCTCAATATTTGCATTAGCTGGAGTTAAAGTCTCATTGGTGACTTCGTAGCCTAAGAAATTAATTTTATTTTGGTTTAATTTACATTTAGAAAGTTTAAGTTTAATATTTTCTAATTTACAGATTTCAAAGATTTGAGTTAAGTGTTTTAAGTGTTCTTCTAGAGAGGAGGAGAATATTATAATATCATCAAAATAGTGACACGCGAAATCTATTTTATATTTGTTAAGGATCCTTCTAATAGTTCTATTGAATATTGGGGGGGGGGCTGTTTTTATACCGAACGGAAGAACTAGCCATTCAAAGAGGCCAAAGTTGCTAGCAAAAGCTAATTTTTCGGTATCAGCTGGATGTATTGGTATGTGCCAGTAGCCAGAGGCTAAGTCTAAAGTTGAAAAGTACTGAGCACTACTCAATTTGTCTAAAATTTCATCGATACGGGGCAAGGGTTCTGCATCATTTTTAATTATTGAATTTAGTTTCCTATAGTCTATACATAATCGGGTCTTTTTACCTTCTTCTTTTTTCATAGCTAAAGTGATAGGGGCAGAATATGGGCTATTACTTTCTTTTATGAGTCCAGCCTCTAATAAAGATTGGATTTGACTTTTTATTTCCTTTTCTTCTAAGGGGGGGGGAGTTCTGTAGGGCCTCAAAGATACAGGTAGGTCAGATTTTAGAAGAACGCGTTGTGGCTCAATATTAATCCTACCCACATCATATTTATGTTTTGCAAAAATATCCCTATAATTTTGAACTATCTCCCTTAAATCACCATTTTGAATTAAATTTAAATCCCCAATTAAATCTGAATCAGAATTATTAACATCGCGAAATTTTTGAAAAGTTATGAACTGTCCATAATCAGCTTGCACATTATAATCATTTCTATCATTCTCAAAACAGTCCTGAGTAGTCATATAACTTTCACAACTAGATGGTAATTCGATATCATTCTTACATAAATTCAAAGTTTCAATACTATCATTAGTTGTTATTACACTATCATCATTATATAAATTCAAATTCTCATCACAATCAATTGTTACCAAATCATTCTCTTGTTGCACTTTATTCCTATCTACAGTATGAAAATGAAGAGATTTTTCATTATGTATGGATATACTCTTATTTATAACTTTTCTTCCTTGTTTTACAGTACAATTTCTACAATCTATAGTTAAATTAAATTTAGAACATTCCCTTAAACCCAAAATAGCATACTCCAAATTAGTATTACACACTAAAAAGTTAACACATTTGGTAATTTTACCCACTTTTAGAGAAATTTTACATTTTTGATTTATTTTTAACACCCCTTTTGCCTGACCAATAATAACTGTAGGTATAGTTTCAATTTTAGCATTTTTGTTCTTTAACAAATTTGAGGGGTAATATTGCCGTAGTGGATCCAGTGTCCACTATACATGGTAAATTATAACTATTGGTACATCCATACACAATTAGTTGTCAAATATTAGGAATAGTAGGTGGTGAATTACTAGGAAGAGTATCAGAGGATGTTGCATCATTTCTAAATAAACACTCTTGTTCCCAATGATATGCATTATTTACACCTTTATTTGTACATATTCTACATGGTCTAGAAGGATATGGTTTTTGAAAGTAATTATTTTGAAAATTTCTTGACCCCTGATTTTGATACTGTCCTTGTGGAATCCAATTCCTAGGTGCATTATTGGGCCTATTTGGCTGAAAATTAGGTCTGCTTGGTTGAGTCCAAGGCCTAGGTGGTTGAAATTGTTGAAAATTTTGTCTAACTGGTTGTTGATTTACTGTTTGGCTTGAAATTTTAGGAGTGGAAACTTCAACAAATTGCTTAACAAGCCGGTACCATTCAGTGGTACTATTTGGAGGGTTTACATTAATATTATTTCTATACTCTGGTTTTAATCCATCTGTCAACCCTTGTATTAGAAGAGTCTCACAAAGATGGAGTTTCCTCCCAATTCCTACTTTTTTGTGAAAATAATTTTCTAAATTATCTAATTTATCTAATTTTAGAGTTGAGAAATCAGAAAAATTTGGAACATTTCGTTCAATGAATTTTTCTATCAAGATTTTTGAAATCTGTTCATAACTAGTACAATTAACACAGTCATTGATATAGACTTTTAGTGCTTCACCCTTTAAATACTGTGAAATAGATTTAAATTTTCACTCTAAATCTTTATTTTCCCTAGTACTCATATCATCATAATAATTTAACCAAGCCTGGATTTCCATTCCAGTACTAGGATCAAACTCAATTAATTTAGGTTCAGCCATTATATCACTATTCATTAAAATAAAAGAAGCACTTCTATTCTCTTTAATACAACCTGACCTTAACAACATTTAAACCAATAGAGTTCTATTTTTCATAATAGATTAAGTACTCTTTCAGACTTTAATAATAAATAAATAAATAATTCTCATGACTTCATAATAAACTTTACAATAAATAAATAAATAAATAAATACTCTTCACGAAATAATAAATAAATCTCATAAATAAATAATAAATAAATCTCATAAATAAATAATTCTCATACTTAATAATAAATAAATCTCAATAAATAACAAACAATAACAAAAATAATAATATAAGAAGTGTAAAAATATTTTGAAAAGAACTCACTCCAGTCATCTTGTCTCACAATCACCAGCACTATACATTGCTATTCACACTAGCCATGTAAATTTTTAACTTTCCGGCACTGATCTTTAGTAACTATCATAAACTATCGTGTACCAGTACCACTACACATTTGTAATTTTGGAGACACACTCGTTTTTATTGCCGTCACTTCTAAATCCTGTCGGACTTTTCTTTTCTCTGTGACGTTTTGACGGCAAGTAGTTTGTATTGTCGAAAAAAAATGAGGGTTTCCAGTCCTACACAACACAGGTAGCAGCCGATTGGTTTTAAAATACTAAAGAAAAATGAAGAATTAACATAAGGCAGTCGCCTGGAACATTATTCACTTTATTTCCACACTCTCGATTAAATCTAGGGAAGATGCTCTCTCCTTCCATGGTAAAAAGGATAAAGTCTATTATTCCTGTCACAATTAGTTTAAAATCACTCCATCTCTTGACTGCGTTCTAGTCTTTAATCCGTTAATATCTAACATCTATCCCCCATTACGATACCGTTGCTTCCTCATTCTACTCACATAATAAACAGTATTCATCCAACATTTTACTACCTCCATCGAGCAATCACATTGAATATCCAGTCTGCTACGACTGCAATCCACTACGTTCACCTCTACATGCTAAAAACTAAAAAGCTTCTAAACTCACAGCTCCTCTACTATATGCTATATCCTTTATGCCATCTCTCTGGTTACCGCCATCCGTATTTATACTCTGCTGAAAAGATTGTTCTAGAAACTTCTTATATCCTCGCACCAGCTATCTAAAGCATAAACAAATGTTAAAATCTGTAGTCGAGATTATGCTAAAATAACCCCCTTTTCCCTCTTCAGACGATAAAAGAAATGAATTTATGTCTGCGAAGTTTTAATCTTTGAAATATTTTAATTACACCTGGATATTTTAAATAAAAAATAAATTGAAATAAGTAGGTTTTTTCTTTAAGACAGAATAATATTTTAGCAGTTAAATAAAGATTTAAGGGGAATGTGATATACCGGGATTTAATAGCGGAATTTAATAGGAATTTAAATAATAAAAGTTTTATTAAAGAAAGATAAATAATTGAGCCATTTTTAGATTTACGCAATTTGGAATAAATATGAATTAAGATCTTAGAGATTAATAGACTAGGGTTTTAATTTAATAAGCCGGTATAATATACGGAATATTACTGAAAAAGGAAAATTTACATAAAATACTTTAAATTTGGCGCAAAAATTTAAATTTTGTAATATACATATGTAACTGGTATTCGAAAACGAGGTTTTTGCCAATTTTCGTAAAAAAATAAATAAATAAATAAATAAATAAATCAGGTCACATCTTGCCAAACATTAAATAATGCAACAAACCATGACATTTAATTTAGACTTCAAATCAATGTTTTAATTTAGCACTCGAAAAATAAAAAATATGCTAAATGGCGAGTTGAAAAAAAGCTATTGGCGAGATTTGCACCCGGATAGCGTAACAGAACCAAGATTTCTTTGCAACCATAGCAACTTTTATGTAATTTTATTCGAAAAAAAGTTTTGATTTTTTAATCAAAATGGAAAACGTTCGGTACAGATGCCATATACGGCCCCAAATTGGCGCGAGTTTTTTCTGACGCCAATGTCATATACGCAACGGGTACTTGACTGGCACCAAAGTATCGTTATTTTGTTTGATATGGTAAGCCGGATGTTGTTGTTTATGCTGTTGATGCTTTCTCCATATTGGCGTCGGAAAAAAATCGCACCAATAAGCGTGTATGACATCTGTGCCAAACTTTCATATGAAAGGTGAAGGGATCATACCGTATTTGTTTATGGCAGTTGATGACTTGAAGTATTATAATATAGATGAAATGATGGCGATATAATAATATTTGGCGACTTATTACCTGTGCCTGGCTAAGATTAAAGTACCAAAATGGCACCTAGAGTATAAAAAGCGAACTGGTCCTCTCGGAACTGTTGATGATTGTCACATGACTTAGGCTATTGTTATAGAGATTGTTTTAAAATACCGAGAGACAAAGACTCTGTATACTTAATTCATTTTATTCTAGCTTATTTTCAAATGTTTAACTGATCATCTTTAATCAAAAACGAAACAAACATTAGATGTCTTAACTGCAACTGATTCGGCCTTAAAATTTTGTAATCAAAGAAAATTGAATGGAACCCCTTTTACAGGGAGCACAGCTTTTTTCAGTATAATTCAATCCTCTCTAATATTTTTAAAACCCATCAATCATAGCGTGTTTTTAGAATCTGGGGTGTCTGAACGGGGGTTGGCGAGCGTAGCTTGCAGGGGACAGAGTCCCCTAGTTTATATATAAAAGTTTTATATATTACAATAAACATATTGCATTTTTTAATTAATGGAAAATATTGGTTATTGATAAATTAATTGATGCTCTAAGGGCAAATGTATCTAATCTTGTTAAAGTCAATACCAAACATATTTCCCAACAAATTAATAATTTTCAAAGAAAAAAAACTTTGTAATCACATATATTGAGAAATACCCAAATAATTATGCAATCATATGCAAATCGTATTATCATCATCTTCTTACATCTTGTATTTCATCAAATAAGTCTTTCTAAAAAACTAACGATGATATTACAGTAAACAATAGTAAAATTAATGGTTATTATATATATTACTAAATATTATACCCAGAAACTTGAACTATCCTTATTTAGCGTTTATTCCTAAATTTCATAAGACGCCAATTAAATTCAGAACAGTTACAACTGGATGTAATGCATATAACAATTATGCTAACACTATTTTATTAAAAATTCTTAGTGAAATTTATAAACTAACAACAGCAGTAGATAATACACATTATACAAAGAACAGTCATCAATAGTTGTAATGTATTAAAGGACCTTAAATGTCTAAAAAATATACGAACATACGATTTCAAAGATCTATTTAATAATATAAATCTTACAGACCTGCATAATATAATTAATACACCATTTAAAACATATAAAAATCAATTAACTCTTCCAACATATCTACCCAATATATATATAATCCTAATGAAACGAATTTATGAAACGGATTTCATGACGGCTAAAATGAAACGAATTTATGAAACGATTCTATGAAATGACTGATTAAAAAACTGATTATGTTTCACGGCGATTTCGACTAAAATACGGAATACTTTGCGATGAAATTAAGACCAAAAATACATATTGATCCGCATATCTCCAAACTGGTATTAGAATTTTTAAATTCGAATAATTTTGTGAAATATTATTTTTTTTCTAATTTTATATACTTTTCTCTAATGATGGCTACTCAAATTTTAATCATAACAGATATATTTTTTTTCATATTTTAGAAAAGGTTATTATTTTAAACTAATTTGGTGACCAGTTTGGCCTCCCTTAAATGTATGCTAAGAAATGTATCATGTTACTTTTATTCATAATTCAATTTGTATTTCCTTATCATTTTATTTAATACAAACTTTCAATTAAAACTGACACATTTAAAATAAATGGCTTTCAATTCTTTCTTTTTTTGTAAACGAAACGAAAAGAAAAATATTAGGCAAATATGTCATATACGCAACGCTGTACCTAATTGGCGCCAAAACGGCGTTATTTTGCCTGACATGGTAACCCGGCTTTTGTTGCTTATTTATTAATAAAAGTTTATTTGAATTTATTTTCTTTTTATTTACAAAAATACTTTAAATTGTTTTGTTCTACATTTATTAATTAAACTTTTTTTTATTTATTGTTATTTCATTTTAAAATTAACAGAAAATAATTTAAAAATACATATGCAACTGGTATTCGAAAACGAGGTTTTCGCCAAATTGTAAAAAATGCACGCCAAACCAGGTGCGTATATGCCAATACAACAAATCATGACATTTAATTTCAACTTCAAAACAATGTTTTAATGGTACTACTTCTTCCGTCAACCAATTTCACCAAATTATACAAATCGCCAAATTATACGAATTGACATATTTTTTTAAATAACGAAAGAACAAATAAATTAGTATAACATTAGCAAAAATAAAAATAAAACGTCGAAATAAAAATCACTTGATGGCGTAAACACGTGTAACTTCTTTAAAGTCAAGTGAATGTGACATTTACGATCAACCATTATTGGTATTTAATCTTATAGTTTGGCTATAGATTTTATATATAACAGACAACAGATTGTGAATAAAACACGAAAACAACCATTGGATCTCTTAACAGCAACTGATTATGGTTTATATTTTTCCAATCAAAGGGAATTGAATGGAAACCCGTTTACAGAGAAATTGCTACAGGTTTTTTCAGTATAATCCAATCTTCTCTAATCTTTTTAAAAGCGATCAGATTAGCCTTTTTTTAGATTCTGCAGTGTCTGAAAGGAGATTGGCCCGCTAGTTATATATATATAATCTGTGGTTTATAAACGTGTTTTTAGGCATTATTAGTATGACATTTTATACATTCTTTTTTGAGCAATCAGTACTTTACAACTTTTACAGATTTTAATTGTCTTTGTGCCTTTTAACTATGATATTTTGGCTTTATTAAAAGTTTTTAACTTTGTATTTTTTCAAATTACGCTTATCGAGAAATCGAGTGTTTTTTCGCTCACTGTTTTTATTGCGAATTTTTACTGAAACTTTTTAAAACATAATTCTGTCTTTATTTTAACTTGTTCTTTTGCGCAGCATGTCCCTAAGTGAACTTGGTGCCATTAAACTTTAATATATATAGTGTTATAATAGCATAGCTAAAACCTATGTATTTTTGTTCAATTCAGATTAAAAATTTTCTTTATTTAATGATTTTTCTATATAAATAAGGTTTGAATATAACAACAAATATTTAATTTCTAAGAAGTATTGCGCTAAATTTATATGATAATAAATTGCTTATTCACGTGTTTACTTAAAAGTATAAATTTGTAGTAGTTTCAATGCTCTTAAAGTACATCTAGGAATACTTAAACTTACTCAGTGGTCGAATGCGAATTATAAAGTTGAATTGTGTGAAACATATTTAAAGTAACCCTACAGCAATTTATGAAACGCAAAATAATTCTAAATACGTCTGCAAATACAAACTTCTCTGACCATGACATGCATTTAGTCCAAATACTTTATCAGTTAGGACTTAAGGCAGTTTTGCCTGCTTTAATTTTGCAACGTCATTAATCTAAACGAAATCATGAGGTATGGAACTTGTCACATAAATGAACAAATGCTAAAAATAGACCTATTTTAGATAACTGTTACTGTTTGTAAATTATCAAAAGATTGACTATTTAAATAAATATTTAGAAATTAAAAATGCTAAACACAAAAGCTCCAAAAGCAATTTTGAAGCAAGTGCATTAAGCAATAAACAATTAAATTAAAAAAAAAAAAATCAAAAAACTCGACTGCGTAAAAAGCGAACTAATTAATTATTTCTCATCAATGTGAAACTATTTTTTTTTCAATTTCTACTATTAGCTCACATTCTCAATATAAATATATTGTTCAAATTTTCAATCGTTAATAAAATACTTATTATTCATCCAATCAAACTCGAATAATTTTTTAAAACTTGTAGTGGATGACACTGGATGTTAATCCAATTTTTTTCAAATATTAATTCATTAAATAAATTAAATTAATTAATTTTCAATAATCGAGAGAGCCTCTTCTTGATCAAGGTATTTTAAGATCGAGAGAGCCTTCTTCTTGATCAAGATTGCGCCAAATAGGAAATAAGAATGGGAGAAAAAAAATTTTTAAATAACTTAAAATATTTTTTTTATATTACATTATTACTTACCTATTTTTTTATTTACTTGTATTGATGACTTTTAAGTTGTGTTTAATTGTTAGTTCCTATCTATAAACACTGTTTTGATGAGGTTTATGGATGTCTATGATAGTTAGAGTTTCAGTAAAGCTAGAGATCCTTCTGACTGTAAAACAGCCAATGAAACATCGTCTTAATTTTGAAAAACCTATCCAATGATATGCCACTCAATAAGGTGCGCAATTTTTTTCGTCTCTACCGCCATTTTGTATTTTACGGCCGTCATTTTGAATTTATAAAAACAAAACCTAGCCTATAACCTTCAAACTATTCAGATGAATTTATAGAGACCTCATTCATTAAAATCCATCCAGCCGTTGTGATTTTTCGAGGTTATAAAGAAATCCACATACACAGATACGCGTGAAACACATAACCCCTTTTTCAGACGGGTAGAAATGCCCTTAACAATCCTGTTTGAAGAAAATGTATTACGTAACAGTAAATTTACTGAACATAATTCCTCAAACATGTATTATAATTATACAGTAAATATTAAAATTTGATTATTGAAGTTAAATTTAAAATTTTAAAAATCACTTTAAATTTTAAGTTTGGAGAACACCTGCTAAGAAAGCATTTAATGCGTACCATGGAAAAATATTTGAAAACATTCAATTACAGAAAAAAAAAATACATTTTTCTTGAGTTATTATTTCTTTTAAATAAACTAGGGGATTGTACCCGGGCTTCCCGGTTTAAAGAAACATTTTTTTTTTTTTTAATTGAAAAGAAATAATTTTTTTGATATGCAATAAATTATTTAGATTGACCACTTACATTAAAAAAGCATTTTTCGGAAAATACGAATTATACAATCAAATAAATTTTTGAAATTTATCAAAAGCGATGTTTTCTTATTAGCCGCATGCTAAGAGTTATTTGCCAAGATTTTGCTAATTATGGCATCTGTCTATATTCTGATAATTTCAGAGCTTATACCTGTCTAGTAAATTTGTGTTTTATTTATATTATTTTATTTATTTATTCATAGGGGATTTTTTGTAATGTATATTAGCCGTAAGAAAATGATAAACCGTTTCATTTGTTTTAAGGTCAATCAGATTAATCTTTCGTAATCGAGCTTCTAGCGATTTGGATAAATTAAAAAAACTTTTCATGCTGTAAAATTGGTTTTAAAACCATAGACAAAGGAAACTGAGATAAACTTTGCAAACAAATTCCATTTGAAAAAAAAATCCTATTTGGTGATCTCAAAATTTAAATTGTACGATTACAAATATGTAAGATTTGTGTTTTTTCAATATTATTCTTTTATTTGTTTATAAAAGAAGTATTAATTTCGTTAGTTTGTCTTTCACAAATATGTTAAATTGGTGGGTTTTTTTAATGTTATTCTTTTATTTGTTTGTAAAGGAAGTATTAGTTTCGTTATGCAAAAATAGTCAGGAACAATTGCTGAAGAATGTTTGTTGCTTTATGTGCAAAATGTTTATTATTATTATGTATTGAAACCGGCACGTGATAAGATAAACTTTAAAAAAATTATGCTTAAAAATTATTTTAGAAAATGTAATACATCAGTCAATGAATGCAGTTTTTAAACAAATTGCATTTGAAAGTAAATTTTTTCCCCTATGCGATGAAAATTGAAAATGTACGATGGTCAGAGGATTAAAAAATTGCAGTAGCGAAAATTTCAAGACCTAAATTTGATCGTGAAGTGTTGCCATTAACAAAATGACTTCAGCGTTACGTACAGATATGTTTGTTCTTTATAATATAGATAGATACTTAATCAGTAAAATATAATAAAGATCAGTTATTAGGATGTGGTTATCAATTGAGGCTCTTATGCTTAGATTTCCGGAATGAAAACAGCAATTCTCACCTTCTCAAAATTTGCCTACGCACTTCTCATATCCATATTCATCATTTTTTAAAAATTTGTATTTTTTTATCATTTAAAAATCATTTTAACTCAAAACTTGAAGTCACGATTGTCAGCAACATCTTTTATGTGAACAGGCGCACTTTTTACTTGAGAATCTACTCTCAATTCCGGAGAATAAATATCTCCGTATTTTATGTCTTTTAGACGCATTTGTGTTAAAATGTTTAATTTCATCTAAGAAAATGATCATTTTCTTTTAAATATGACTTCATTTTCCCTTAAATAAGCATTTCGTCTAGTGCCTGAAACTTAGTATCAGTACACATGCAGAAGGAAAAACAATATAGAAAATTTATGAGGGAAAATGCGTGTTTTCAAAAGCAGTATGTCATTTTCCGTTATTATGCCCCTAATATAATACTCCGTTCCTAATGGGATTTAGCGCCACTAAAACCTACAACAATTTTAAATTTTTATCAACAATTTTGAATTTTCATGAGAAAATAGCATGTATAAAGTTAAAAATACCTCATTATTTCTCTCTTGTCTGCAATAATGAAAACTATCTAATTTTTATCATTTTGAAGAAATTTCATAAATGCTTTTAAAATTAAAATATAAAAGTGGGGATATGTAAAAAAAAAAAGAGATAGTGCGATCACATCTACATAGGAAGAGCTTTCAGTTAAAAAAAAATATATATTAGTAAAATTGGTTCAGCGGAAAGATCAGGGCAGATGACTAAAAAACATACTTTGTTGTAAATATATAGATTATATAAAATTAGGAAAAAATAAATTAAGCAAATTATGTCATTTTGATAAAATTATAGTAGAATGACCTAATGAATAGCATTAAAATTTTATTATTCGAGAGAATTTTCAACAAAAACTTCAGGAACACGATATTATTTTAAACCGCGAACTATTTGTTTGCTTGTCTAACTCGGCGAAGTAAATCCATCCCAGGCAAGAATGATCAATTTCTGTATTATACATCGCTGTTATTTGCATGTCACCTCTCTTTTATAAAGACACTCGAAATTTTTGTAAAACATTGCGTTTTATCAGTGTGTGATTTCAATTACATTATTTTCAAAAGTGAAGCATTTTCACCTACAAAGAATTTCAAAGCAGCTGGGCTGTCAATATGACGCACTTCTACAAAACATAATTCAGGTTTAAGAATTAAAATACACGCTTTTTTATAAAATGACGTCATTTGCATCCGCTAATGCAATCCAGTCTTACTTCCTCTACAGAAAAGTGTGCATATGACGACATTATCACGTAATAACAGACAATATTCTTGACATAGCCCATATTTTAATTTCAAATTTTCTTTTCAGGTTTTTTGACAAAATGGCAACAAAAAGATAACAGTATTTCCTATTTTCATCTATTTTCCGTTTACTTTCAATGACTTTCAAAAGAAATGAGGTACTTTTGTTGCCACGATAAGAAAAATGGTATTAAAAACTACAAAAAAATTATTATTTCAAAAATAAATTGAGATACAGCTTTCAAACAAATTGCATTTAAAAGAGTATTTTTTTCCTTATACGACGGTGTAAAAATTTAAAATGTGCAATGTTTAGAAGTTTAAAAATTTGCAGTAGAGAAAATTTCAAAATCAAAAGTTTATTTCAAATTTCAAAGAGTTGCCATTCGCAGAATGACGTGCGCGTTACGCACAAATATGTTTGTCCTTTATAATATAGATACAGTAACTATCTTTATTGTATAAAACTAAAAGAATGGAATGAATAATTGTGTTGCAAAACATGCATTATAATTATACATTAAATACTAAAATTTCATTCTTGAAATTAAATTTAAAATTTAAGTACTATTTTAAACATTAACTGTGTAAAAATGGCATCTGTTAATAAAACAACTAATAAGTATCATGGAAAAAAATATTGAAACAAATTCAATCAGAGACAAAAAAGAAATACATTAATATTTTTCTTGCAATATTAATTCTTTTAAATATATTCAGTAACAACATTTTTTTAGAAAATAAAATACTGAACGAATAATGGTATTGCGAACAAAATTTTGGTTTTTTAGAAATATATGTATGAGAGAGTAGGATCTTTCAAAAGTGACAAAGAAATTGTGAAATAATTTTATTATTATAATATTATTGATACAGTTGCTCCTTAGTTACGTATACTGTATGTCTTTTGAAAATATTTTAATGAATAGATTTTAATATTATAGATTTTATAATATGTTTTAACGAACTTATGTTATGAAATATCTATATATATACATATATCCGAAAAAAAAAAAAAAAAAACAGAACTGGCTAGTAATTTTTCGGAATGAATGGTATCAGTTCGCAAATGAATAAAATATTTTTATAGTACATTAGTAATTGTTTTAAATGGTAGTAATGGATTTATATATATCAATCACGTTTAACCACTTCACCGACAGTTATGTATAAGGGAACAGTGGTTTTAATCCCTGACTTATGACGGGACAAACATTGAAGTGGTTAGCAATGCTGTCAGTATTATTTGAAGAATTAAGACAACAATGAAATATGGGCAGATTCTCTTCTTTCATTGATTCATATTGATTTTCAGACAAAAAATCTCTGATACAACTTTCAGAAACTCCAGAACTTCATTTGCCAATGGGTAAAAATGTGGACAGTATATTTTATTACTTAAGAGTAGAAAAATCTGTTTTCATTTCTGTCTGACCGAATTTACCAAGAGGAATTAGTTTTGTTGTTGATAAATGAAAAATATTGAACATGCGAGAACTACAACTTCCTTGAAGTTGAAGTATCGAATAACGCAGTAATTTATTTTCATTAGTTTTTGTTTTGAGTTTTTCTCTTTAAAAATGTGAAGCTCATTTCATCCCTCATAGCATGCATGGTCACAGTGACGTCATTAAGACGTCACTGTAAGTCACTGTGGTCACGTCACATCTGCGACCAAAATGCCACCACCCATTGATGTCACATTGTGACTGAGATGTGAATTTCTTAGAAAACTATAAAAAATTACAAAAATTCTTTAAAACATGTTATTTACTGTAAAAAACATTTTTCTAGCAATTAAAAAAATTGTGACATCACTGTTATGTCACTGCATGTAACGCACGTCACGTCACAAATGTGACAAAAAACCCACCATATTGTATAAGTCACAGCGTGATTTACAAAAATTTTTGAAAATGAAGTGAAATATTTTTAACTGGCCGTCTTAGTACATTTGGGAGTTTGGATCGGATTAATTTTGTACTAAACATTATTATAACAAATAAAGTCACTTTTATAATTTTAATAATATTTTCCTTTTCAGTTAATGTTTAACTAGTTTATGTGACTCTTTTAAAATAAATGCTGTTATTTGTTTCTGACTTTTTGTATAAATTTAACATTTTCTGAATATATAATAAAATATACAAAATATATGCTAAACGCATGATATATTTAATCATATTTTTATTTTATTTCCAGAAATTTCTTTAAAAAAATAGTTATTTTGCAAGCTGTTTTATTCTGCAGGAAATTATATAAAAAAAAATAAATGATTATAAAGAAAAAAACTTTCTTTCTCGATAACCTTATTTTATTTTTTAGAAACATATTTTTACCCGACTGAAAACAAGGGTTATGAGTTTCACGCGTATCTGCGTACGTGGATTTCTTTATACCCTCGAAACTTCCCAACGGCTGGATGGATTTTAATGAATGTGGTCTCTATCAATCCGTCTTAACGGCCCGATAGTTATAGGCTAGGTTTTGTTTATATAAATTCAAAATGGCGGCCGTAAATTACAAAATGGTGGTAGAGACGAAAAAAATTTATGCACCCTATTGAGTGGCATATCATTGGATGGGTCTTGTAAAATGAAGACGATGTTTCATTGACTATTTTATAGTCAGAAGCTCCGTTAAAATATTATGCAACCTGGAAGTAGTGTATGTAGGATCTCTAGCTTTACTGCAACTCTAACCATCATAGACATCTATAGACCTCATAAAAACAGTGTTTATAGATAGGAACTAACAATTACACAACTTAAAAGTTATCAATACAAGTAAATAAAAAAAAAATAGGTAAGTAATATAAAAAAGTAATATAAAAAAAATATTTTAAGTGAGTTTCTACTTGGGTCAATAAGAGAATTTTTTTCCTCACATTCTTCTTTCCTCTTGAGTGGTGCTTAAAATACCTTGATCTAGAAGAGGGCTCTCTCGGTCTTAAATACCTTGTTCAAGAAGAGGTCTCTCTCGGTCTCAAAATACCTTGATCAAGAAGAGGGCTCTCTCGATTATTGTAAATAAATTAATTTAATTTAATTAATTAACTAATATTTGAAAAAAACTTGATTAACATCAAGTGTCATCCACTACAAAAAAAAAAAAAAAAAAAAAAAAAAAAAAAAAATATATATATATATATATATATATATATATATATATATATATTTGAGCTTGATTGGATGAATAATATTAAAGACTGAAAATTTGAACAATATATATATATATATATATATATATAGCGAGAATGTAGGCTATACAAACTATAACTTTTTTTAAAAAAAGGCCTCGCATTATTGTCCATTAAATTGATTTTATATACTCTAAAAAATGATATAATGTTTTATTTCATATTCTCTAAGTATGATTAATACCATTTTTATAATTTACAAAGAAGAACATTTACAACCCATTTTATCTTGAATTATTTTGAAACTGATTAAGAGCAAAAATGAAAGGCACACCAAAAAAGTGTGGATTACGCATTTAACTTACAAATCTACCGGGACAAATAAAATAAAACATCTGCTCCGGAATTATCGTCTGCACGAATAGAAGAAAAAACACAGCGTATTTATTCTTTAAAATAGAGGTGGCAGCTGGAGAATAGTACCTTGTGATATGAATGTCTACAGTTGGTACAGAATTTTATAATTTAACAAAATTTATACAGGATTGCGGCCAGGAGATATTTTAATTAAAGTACAAGTCCTAAAAATTACAATGCCAATGGCGTTAGTTAATACAAGCTCGCCAATGCCATTGTACAGGATTTGGATATAATTCTTCGAAAAACTTTCTCTATTATCAAAATGGAGTAACAGACGACGAAGTAGAATAGCGATATGACGAATATAGATATAGGACGATATAGGTAAGAAAAAAGGATATTCCTGCTTTCTTTTATAACAATTTTAGTTAATTTCATATAAAAACATGTTCTAAATGAAATAAATGCCATCAGTGTAAATTTACCAATTCCATAAACTTAATAAATTCAATAAATTTAATGTTTATTTTGGTGAACTAAATCACAATATGTCAACGATTTTAATCAGATGGTTAATATCATTCATTTAAATTGAATTTTAATCACATTTATTTTCCTTTTAAAACTATCTGGTTAAAAATCACATTTTTGTAATACAATTTTGTGTTAGAAAAAATTGACAGTATTATGAGAAGTTTGTAATTTTCTGTTTATTGCAATCATACAAAAAGATACCTTATAGGCAATGCTTTTTAATACTTAATGTTTGTTTTGATATGCTTAAAATGATGCATTCAAACATCTTAGTAATTTCAACATTAAATAGAGCTTAAAACAATTCTTGAATTTAAAACGATTTAAAATTTACGCGCATAACTTTTTATAAGGTATATGATGAATTTAAATCATATGACATATATATGTGACAGATGTATAAGGAACATATGAAGCATATCACATAATAAAACGTATGGATATGATATAAGATAGGTGTGCAAATAATGGACACCCTTACAGTAATGGATACCCTTGAATGTTTTTGATTTATAAAAAAATAATAATAAAAGATTTAGTTTTTATTATTTTTTATAACCTGCGTTATTGTTAACTGTCTTAATGAAAGCAATCGGGAAACAGAAAATCGTGTTTCGAAGTTCCACTTTTTGGTACTAAGGGGGATGTGTATAAATATTTTTAAAAGGGAATATTCTTCAAATATTGAAAAGAACACAATCTGTTGCAGTTGTAAGGCATGTGAGGGAAATTGAATTTTTAATTTAGAAAAATGTCTCTATACTATATGTGGCTATTTATACATATTATTCAGCATTTGTTCATAAATTGCGAGTACACGATTTTTGGACTCCAAACCAATTCTAACAGAAAGATGGCATGCAGTAATTATAATTTCAGACGATCCTGTTTCTTTTAAATTGTTAGAGAATCGTCAAAAAATCGTCACAAAATTATCAGTGTTAATAAAATACTTCGTTACAAATTACACATATTTCACAAATTGGTCACAATGTGCCTTCAAAGCATTGTCGCTTTTGTCACAAGTACTTCACAAATTTATTGCCTAAATAGTCACAAATGACACATTTTTCACAAATTTGTCACACCGTGACTTCACAAAGTGACGTCACAAACAGGCTCTAAAATGGCCATAACGACTTCGCATATTAGTCAGTATGACCTCAGATCGACGTCATGTGACGTCACATCGACGGTCACAAAGTCACAGCGTGACTTCACAACGACGTCGACGTGAGGTTGCCATGCCTTACGGGATGATGTTCTATATAATTCGATAATATAGGACATGCACGGTAATAAACAGCTGTAGACTTGTCGTCATGCTCTTGTTTCTCCGTGTACAGTCACTCAGGTTAGTCTGTGCACAAACAGTTTAATAAGCGTAAAGGATTACTATAGGTGAAAATGTCATAATTTTTGCATATTTTCTCTAATAATGAAAAATGTCCAAGATACATGGAATCCAACTTAGTGGAAACTGAAGTATCTAATAACTCATTAATTTATTTTTATTTATTTTTCTTCTGAGTTTTTCTCTTAAAAAGTGTAAAGCTCATTTCACAATATTTTGTTTAATCCGATGATATGGAACCTATGCAATGCAGTAATAACCACCTATGGTGTTGTCGACTTACTCTTGTTTCTCTGCGACAGCCACCCATGTTAGTATTTTTACATACAGACAAATTACTCGGTATACAAAAGTATTCGTTAGTATAAGTGCAAGTGGCATAATTTTTGTATATTTTCTCTAAGAATGAAAAATACCCTGAATATTTTAAATTCAACATTGTTGAAGCTGCAGAGTCTTATAACTCAGTAATTCATTGTTATTCTTTTTTGTTTTGAATTTTTCTCTTAAAAACTTTAAAGCTCATTTCCAGATATTTTATATAATTCGATAATGTAGAACATGCACGGTAATAACCACCTATAGGGATGTAGTCATGCTCTTGTTTCTGTGTGTAGAGACACACAGGTTAGTCTGTGTAAAAACAAACAGGTTACACAGCGTACAGGCGTACTAGTTACAATATGTACAAATGATATAATATTTGTATCTTTTCTCTAAGAATGAAAAATGTCCGAGATATGTAAAATCCAACTTTGTTGAAGCGGAACTATCTAATAACTCAGTAATTCATTTTTATTCTTTTTTGTTTTGCGTTTTTATCTAAAAGATTTTAAAGCTCATTTCACGATAGTTTTATATATCGATAATATAGAACATGCACGATAATAACCACCTATAGGGTTGTCGTCGTTCTCTTGTTTCTATGTGAACAGATACACAGGTTATCCTGTGCACAAACAGACAGATTACTCGGTGTACAAGCTAACTTATTTGTACTCTCGTTTGTATTCTGTCAGAAAATCACATGAATGAATGAAAGTAGGTTATTCTGTCCTTATTTTTTTATTCTTCACATAATATTGCTCTGTGTTCAAACAGACAGGTTACTCGGTATGCAAGTGTACTCGGTACTATATGCACAGTTATTACATTTTATTTTACTGTGAAACATGAGATATTATACGAGAATTGTGTTAGTTCAGTATATTTTTTTTCATTGAGGACTTGAGTTTCAAAACTTGCCTTATCCAAATAAAAAATAATGTGTTTTTCCTATCAATCTAATCGTCCGGTAAATCTGCACCGAAAAAACCAACAATCAGCAATAAAACTTTTTTTTATCCTATATTTTTGCCATTGTAAAATTTTGGTTTACAATGAAAACCACTGGACGCAGCCAAATATTCTTGGCACCCCAGATACGGTATTGAATCTCCGTCACTGCAAGTGCTTTTTCAGTGACATGTAACTACCCATCTTACAGCGAGTTCTATCATTAAGACTCTCGAAGCTTGTCATAGTCCACAAATTTTCAAGGCGATTTTCACCATTATATTGTCAATGAATTAATGCCAAAACAATTGTTATAATTTTGGGTTCTAAACATAGCATAAAATATTTGTTACATAGTGGCAGATCTTCTGAGTCATTTAATATATTCTTTTGTTTAAAAAAGATTCATTTATAATGCTAAACAGGCACATTTAGAACCTTTCTGCACATTTAACATGCATATATCTGTACATATTTAATTGAACACAATTTACGATAAAACTTTATTGATAAATTACAATAATATTTTCTTTAGTTTGTCATTATGCGCGTCGTTTTAAACAAAGTTCGCCGAAAAAGTTCGGTGGTTATCTCATAAACAACGTGAGTTAAAAATGCGTCCCTGCGCATGTGCAGGTAGAGACTTATAGAGAGACTGCACATAGCAAGAAGTGCAAGAAACACAAGAAGAATAGTCTGCTATGGACAGTCGAATGGTGTATGTTTGAAAACTCGCGTCATATTGAAATGGAGCAACGGATAAACATCCCGTTTTCCTACAAATTGCGAAAAAAGGCCACAGAAACGCATGTAATGTTGGTCCAGGGGTACGGAACAGATGCAGGGAGCAAAAGTGCGTGTACGACTGGTTTAAACCTTTTCGGGAGGGAAAGGAATCCGTGGATGACAAACTGCGTTCAATTCGACCCTCAACATCTGTAACGACAGACAATATCGAGCGGATGCGACAGGTGCTGTTAAACAATCGCCAACTGTCTTTACAAGGGATATTGGAGGAATTGGAAATCAACAAGTGTAGTGTTAGCACCATCATCCGACGTCGTGTGACATCTGTGCTTCGGTCGATCCCAAAATAGGCCTTCGCTGAATATTTCCAGCAGCTTTATCAAGGATGTCACAAGTGTATTGTAGCCAACGAATATTACTTTGAGGGTGATTAAAGGTATTTCGTTTCCAACTTTTGTTTTATTTGTTTTATACTTCCTTTCACAGAACTTTTTAGATGCACCTTGTAATACAAAGCAAAAAAAGAAAACAACACGTAAATAACTAATATTTGCAAATAATGTACGAACATTCGATTTAATTCGATTTAAATTATACTATATAGTATAATTTATTTTTTAAATGCTTGAATGAATTAAAATTCAGCATAAATTCGAAATGCTTCTCATACACTATGCCATAAACTGAAATATTTATATAGAAATAAGAAAATAAGCATTTATCCCTATTATAACAATATATTCGTTAAACTTAAAGACTTTGAATATTTTTTCTACAATTTTCCATTTTTTTTCTATTTTAAACTGTAACGCATGGCGCGGAGTCACAATATGACAGTAATTGTTTTATAGATCAAAAATGATTTAGGGTATTTTAACGAATACAAAATTTTACTTATTTTCAGCTGCATAATTGAAAACAAAATTCCTTTTAATTTTAAAATTTAATTCTTATGAAATAAAAAGCTAATGTAATTTTCATATGTTTGACATTTTAAATATTTTATAAGTATAAAAATATACATATATATCTAAATCATACAAAATTTCAACTCTAATGATATCTCTCATGAGGAAATATATTCAATGTATTATATTAAATATTTGTCTTAAATATATTATAGTACTCTAAATTATGTAAAATTTCTTAGTACATATTATATATATCTTAATCACTTTTGGATGATATACATTTTAAACTATAAACAAAAGAAAATTACTTTTATGACTGATATTTGCAATATTTGTTTTAAAAATCTCTAGAACGTTAGTTTACTCACTTGCTTTCCAGAAGCAACGCATTGTAGCTAAGAAAAAGTTACTTATTTGTCATACCTCAATATTTAGTGTGATTTCTTTTTAAGAACGTAGCAATTATGGAAATAGGTAGTACTTATAGTCATCGCTTGGTCCGTCCGTCTGTCTGTCCGCATATAACAGCGCAAAATCTACCAAAGCCGAATGGTTTGAAATTAATTATGTATAATCAGATTTTTTTACCTGCAACTGCACTCGTGTATATCAACCGACTTCGATGTGAATGAGCACGTGCGCAGGAATTTCTAAGGTCTCGACCAAGTTCAATGGTTAGTTTCAGACATCGTGTTGTTTTAAAATGGCGGACACTTCAAGATATCGCCGAATTTGGCGACCAAATATATATCACTTTAAATAAAACCAGCTTAGAAAAAGCTGGCTAATTTCACGAAATCCTCATTCATATTCAATATTGACAAAAACTAGTATTGAATTTTGTACAATCGGGTTCCACTAATTTGAGCATCGTGTGTTTGAATAATATAAGCTGGCTTTCAAAAAATAAGGAATATGAAAGCAACCTCTTCCTCCCGACACAGGCCAGAAGGACTTTTTAAGATATAGACGAAAGAAAAAATGCTTCGAAATCTTTGTATGAAGGTCAAACACATAAGAAAAAATCTTTTTCAATTTCTATTTTTTTTGTAAATCATTTTATTTTTTTTTTTTAATTTTTAAATGGCCACCATTTTGATAAAAGATGGCGGATGAAACTGGCCAACGAACTCGGTCGAGACTTTGGCATGTACTATGTAAAATTCAAATTGGTTCATAAATACGCGGGTTGTCCCTTGACAAAAAATCAGATCGTTTCAAAATGTCAGCTACACTAGAAAAAGTTCTAAAATTCAACCATTTTTTAAGATATAGACGAAACATAAAATGCGCTGGAATCTTTGTATCAACATCAAACACATAATGAAAAATTCTTTTGAATTTCTAAATTTTTTGTGCTTTATTTTAATTAAAAAATTAAATTGTAATTGGCCGCCATTTTGAAACAAGATAATGGATGAAACTGGCCAGTGAACTTGTACTGAACTGAACTTGAACCATATAATATGTGCATACCAAGTTACATCCAAATCGGTTCATAAATGCGAGAGTTACAGCATGATGAAGATCATATATATATATATATATGGATATAAACATTTGAACGGAGGTGGTTTTGGGATATGTGGTAAAATCCTTGTATTATCACAGATCATATCATGATCGGTGAAAACATACCAAAACTTTTCTGAATAACTTTCCTTCGAACAGCTGCAATAGGTAGCTTTTTGTAATGAAAGCTACCTAAAAGAGTGAGAAAAATACCTGTATTGTGAACGTTGGTTCCTGAACATACGTGCGTATAAATAGTAATATCATGACCCCATGAACTACTTCAAACCGTGATATTGTCATATTTCATGGTTTGTTTCATGGTAAATATGGCTTCTCCGAAAACAGCTTGCATTCGTGAGATGCAACGAACAGTGTTTCGTTTCATATGATCTGAAGGTATTGCATGAGCTGAGATTCAACGGTTGATGACCAAACATTTGTAACCGAGCAGTAAGTCCAAACTGAAATTAATTCGATATAAAAAAAACAATATTGATATAAATAAAATATTTGTCGATTATATATATAAACTTAAAAGTTCATTAATTTTGTTTTCATAGCGGTTTATACCATTTGGAAAAAAATCTCACTTCTGGAGCCCAAATTATGACAAACTGTAAAAAAGTACGCCAAGGCCCCTATAACAGGAAAAAAGTACCGTGCTTCATACAGTTGGATAAAAAGTAAAATTCTCGGTACTTTTCCACTTTAGGGGCCTTGGCGAAGAAGGAAAATTGGAAACATATTATCTGGCAACCTATTCGCTGTTTCCTTTCATATACACAGCATTTTTTTTTTCATTTTTATACAATTTATTTAGCACAAAGAAACCATATGTCTAATTTTATAATATAAACATGACCTGTAATCCGCAAAAAGCCTCAAATCCGCACAACACTTAGATCAACGCTGTGCGGATTAGTTCTCTGCTGCATTATGGTTTTTCATAAATAAGTTTCGTTTTTAAAATCTGTTGTTTTCATCTATCACTGCGGAATGAGTGAGAAAATCTCATATTATTGTACATATGTTGTACATATCTTTATATCTCATATTCCGTCAATTTTGACGAGCAATCTTTCTAGTTATTATAATAATTTTAATAATAAGTGTGGATATTGTTAATTTACCTACGCAAATGGTGATAAATAATTAGCTATTAAGAACCTTAAATAAGGCAAATTTTATCTTTAATAATATTTAAGTGTATTAATAATATATAGAGTGAATTAATCTTAATTATTTTATAATGTAATGTTTGAGAAATTTATTAGTCTATTTGAACTGAAGAGATTTAAACAGATTTACTAACTATGTTTAATGAACTATCGAATTTTACCATATGGGAATTACATTCCTAAATGCATTTTCATGTAAATTGCTTAAAAGGTTTATTATATTTAAATTCGCCTAATCGTCTAATACTATGCAGTTCTTTATGCGCGAGAATTGCATTAGGTAAAGTAATATAACGGAATATATCAAGGCAGTATCATAAATATATCAGCTACCACTGTATTGGAAATAAGTAATGTATTACATATATCTCAATTGAATTAATTATTTAACAAAACTTTTCATTTCATTAAATAAACTAACTTTTTAAATATTTAATATGCAGTGCTTCCGTAAAAGCTTTTTTTTTTTTACAAAAGAAGAAAGCTAGTAGAATTCATGAAGTGGAAAAATGGTTGTTTAGAAACTTGGTTCGCAACCCATTTTACAGTAAGAATACAGAGTATATTACTCGAATCTGAACTCCGATTTTTGTTCCTAACTTTTAGAATTATGATTATGAAGATATTTTACTGAAATTTACAACTGACTATGATGTGGAAATCACATATAGTTTTAAATTAGCTGTTTCATTTTTTGAAATATTTTTTTCTATCATTCATTTATTAAAATTATACCAAATTTTATAAAAACACTATTTTTCTATTATAAAGAAATATCAGATATAACTGAACATTTCTGTGGTTAAATGCTTCCACGCAAAGTCTCATCTTCAGTCATCACATGCATTCAATCCGTGAAGTCAGATAAAGAAAAAAATAATAAAAATATTCCAACTGTTGAGCTAACTTTGCTCCTTTAACCCTTATGTACTGAATTATGAAATCGGGAAAATTTTATATTCTAAAGCATTTTTGTGAACTGTTTAAACTACATTCGAAGATTTACGTAATCATTTAATACATTTGAAAAGGATTATAAAAGGATTGAACGATTTAGAAGCATTACTTAAATTTTAATTTATAGGGATTTTGTGCAATATTTATAAGCTCATTCAAACATTTTATTTTAAATAATTTTCTTAGTATTTTGTAGAACTAGGAAATGTACAAATATAATGTTCTTACAATGGAAACATAGAAATTTTTTCGAATTGAAAATCCTCCCCCCCCCACCCCCCACCCCTCCAAGCCATGAAAGCTGAAAAGATGCAAAGGCAATAGAAATCATCCATAAAAAATATTTTTTTTTTGCGTGTGTGTGTAACCCATAATGCTTTTTGAACAAGATAAAGTAATGTATCTATAACTACTTCAAAATTGTATTACAACTAATCGATGTATTAAACGAATTTTATAACATGTTATTTTAATGGTGCTTATAAGTACCGTCAGTAGATAAAGGGTTAAGGGCACATGGATCATAAATTGGTACACATTTTCGGGTTTTGAATTGAGTTATAAATTAATAAAACAGAAAAAAAGTTGATGATAAAATGGTAAATCAGTATGATTATAATGCTGGAAGGTTTTTAAATACTAAATATAAGCATTATGGGTGTGTATATACTAAATGCCTTTTCGAAAAAAGTGTTTTTTTATGCTTCGGTACACTTTTCTAAAAATCTATTTTAGGTAAACAGTTGAAACTTTCCAATGTAGTGTAACTAACTCTCTTTAAGAATAATAAGAAGTGATTTTCATTTAAGTTTAAAAGAAATAAAATAAAAAGCTTTTTATTAAAAAATTTTATAAAGGATTTTCAAAGTTAATAGTTAAATATAGCAAAGTCAAAAGGTTTTACTAAAAAAAAATTGAAAAGGATTTTCAAAATTTATTAGTTTTAAACATTATAAGTATGGAAAGTAACAAAAAGTAATAATGTCTTCCTTGCACACTCTTGCAGAGTTCGCGAGTGAAATCTTAAGTGTTTCTTTCCCATAGTTATATCAACAACGTGACGGAATTACCCGGCATTTGGCGCGAAGCACACGAGTCGGATGTATGTTAGGGTGAAACTTAAGTATAGGGTAAAAAAAAAAAAAAATCTTTTTTATCTTAATGTGTAATAGTGAAAACTTTTTTCCTTTTTGGATGTCTAAACTTTTGGCTGAAAAGGTTTTTTTAAATTGTTTTCCGGTTCCTCAAGGAGGTCAAAGTTTTGAAATTTCAGTATAAAGTAACTGAAAGTAAACAACGTAGCTGTTAGCTCATATCTACTTTTATTTAGCAAATACTATCCAGATGTCACCACGAGGAGGTGGTTAAATATCGACTTCCACCCCCCTTACCCCCCTTTGTTGTGAATTAATTAAATTGGATATTCAACCTACTATCTTTTTAGACAAACTTTGTCATTACATTGTGGGAATTCAACTTTCCCAAGATTAAGCCGTCTTTTGCTTAATATTTAAAGGCGGTTGACGCAGCTCGCGGGACAATTTTGATACACGTTTCCACTGTTTGAGTATGACAAGGAAAATCTAAAATTCAGGTGTATCCCCTGTTTGCACTTTTTTAAGTTCTTCATCCGATCAGACCGTCAAGATAGGATCAATGTTTTTATAGTCTATAATTTCAATATGTTCGCATTTTTTCAAGTCGCTTTCCTACTGGTCCAGAAAATCCTTTTGTACCCGTAGTTTTTCAGCAAGATGTTGAAATAAGTATCTAAGAAAAAAGTTCATTTGCATGTAATAATCAAATTATCCATTATAAAGTTTTTAGGGTATTGCTTCCGATGTTTTAACAAATCCAGATTTGCATCCTGCATTAAAGGCGTTTCTGTTTCACCTAATAACTTTCAAACTTGAAATGTCTGTATAATTATTTTGAAAATACACCAAAATTGCAGTGGCTATATTAATATAAGAAGAAGATGTCAATGAAATATGACCAATATATTTTTATCCTGGTTTTTGAACTGAGACCAGATGTTCGTCTTTAATGATTCTTTATACTTTTTTCCCTCTGCTTCAGTTATCATAGCGTTATCCTTTCTGCCATAAAAATACTAACCATCTAAAATTAACTCATTTCGTCTTTCCGTTCTTTCAAATTCTTCCTTTTCTTTTCTCTTTGTCATCTTCAAGTCCTTCTTTCAGTTACCTTTTCTTTATTATCATCAGAAATACCCATATCTTCTAAGGTGCCGTTTGCAATAATATTTGCAGTTGTGTCTAATACTCCGGTTCTTTCACTGTGTTGATTATCAAATTCAGGTTTAGAAAAACAACCGATTGAACTATTTCCTTCCGAACTGGTTTTTACACTTGACGATCATTCAATCAAAACATCATTTTTTTTGTTTTAAAATAATTTTTTCCTTGATATTTCCATTTCCAGTCTTGCTACACATTTTTTGTAGTTTTTATATCTATTGATTCTATTGTCATCAACCCATCTCTCTTTGGTCTTTGAGAAAGTGACGTTCTTGTTCTGATACACGATAATATTTAGTGCTTTTACACAAAGAAATATTTTTTACAGGATTACCTAACATTTTGCAATTTTATATTGGATGTGGGATTATTCATTCTAATCTTAATATTTTTCTTCAAATTTTGACATTTCTCGCACTAGTCTCTAATCATTTTTTATGATTTGTGTATCAGAAACTGTTGGAATTGAAGGTCTCAGCAATACACTTTTAATTGTATCATCAACAGCTCTAGATATTTTAGAAAGAGTGTGTACCAGATTCCAGCTGTCAGATTTTAAGTTAAATTGAACCCCAAAATAATGTTTCATAACTGCTTCATATGTTCGTCAAAGATGACAGTCTAATGTTAATTGTTTTGGTTCACGAAATACAGGACACTTCAACAATTATCTAGATTTAGGAACGTTAACAGACTTTGTCACTTTTGACACCGAATGTTTATCGAAAAATAATTAAAGAAACTGTTAACACCCGTTAAATCAGACTAACTTGTTATGTGACGCAGCCAAATAAATCAGAGACAATGAAAGCCGACGCCCACGACGCTGGCTTCTACAAAATTCAAATAAAGTGGGGCTAACTTTTCTAAGGCACTCAAACTAAATTATTCTCTTTATTACAGGACATTAACACTTAATTAATTTAATTTTGAAAAATATAAATTTAACAATAAGCTTAAAAAACTTTTCATGCAATTATTGTTTTTTTTTCGTTTTTTATGGAAAATCAGGCGCTTTGAGGAACCGGAAAATATCATTTTAAAATTAAAAGAAAAATATTTTCTGTTTATGGAGTTAAAATGGAAAAAAATAATAACTATTAGAATATAAAATTCGAAACTTCGTTTTTTAGTTCCATCCTAATGTATGTGTTCAATAAACTAAGTAGATACGAAATAAAATTACAGAGCTTCACATTGCGCAAAAAATCAATCGAGTAAAAAAATATATTAATAAAAATTTACTCGTACATAAAACCATTCAGTTGGAATTACTAGCCATGCCAAGTTCAAACAAAGGAAATCCGAAATGCATGCGTAATTGAGAGCGCAACCTGGTGGTTATTACGTAACGGAAGAAATAAAGTGTTTTAAAATTAAGACTTTTGAACAAAGAAATTGTCTTAAATTAAGACGTTTGCTGCTATATAGTCATCTATAATGTCTTAATTATCTTAATAAATCTAGCCATCTATAATGTGTTAATTTTTAGATGAAGACACTAAAGTGTCTGAAATTCTTTTTCAGAGGCGCATCTACTTGCAGTGATGTATTTATATAAAACCCCCTTTAAAACGCCTTTAAATAGTATAGAATGACCACCAAAACTGTTTTCCTAAAAGTAAAATTGTAAATATACTACACTTCTAAAATAGATGTAAATACAGTTAATTCAGTTTACATTTAATTACAGCTAATTCAGTTACAAAATACTCTTTGTACATGGGATTTTATTCCACTTCTCCATCAAATGAAGTTGTCTCGCGTTTGGTAGTTAACTAATCACTGGCATTAGTATATTAAGAAAACAAAAAATATCCGTCGAAATTGATGCTTTCCTAATAAAATCATGGCATAAAATAAAGTTTAATACATATTACTATAATTATGATATAGTACATGATATAGCAGAATACAGAGTTAAAATTGTTTTGCACGTTTGAGAAATGTGATTTGCTTATGAATATTTATGAAAAAAAAAATAATTGCAGATATTAGATAATGATATATAATAAAAATGTGATTTGCGGTTCTAACTCTGGAGCTGATAATTAATAAGTTTTAGTTTGAATGTAGATACTATTAAAAGTCCATTATTTAATGGACCCAAATAGCTGTTCTCAAAATATGTTTGTTGAAAATGGATACGAGTAGGGATAACTCAATAGTTTTAAAGGCCTCCATATACGTGAATGTGTTGCATTTGAAATAAAAGTGGGCATTCGTGAGCTGCCCTAACTGCTGAAGTGAGTGAGTTAATGTTTGGAAAGCCCTATGATGGGAAGTTGAAGTACAAAACAACTAAAAATGTTCGACATCATCTCATAATGTTAGAAAAAGATTAAATCTTCTATGCAACACGTAGGTTCATTCTAAAATTATTACAAGAATAACCATTGAAAAAGCATCATTGCTTTAAACTTCGGTTAAATTAAAAGTTTGATTTTAAACTCAAATGCTATGTTCAGGGAACGTTCTCTTCTCTTGTTTCTTTTCTTTTATTATGTTTAAAAAAAGTTCTTTTGGTTTTTTTCTTGTTTTATTCTTTTATATTTATTTATTTATTATTATTTTTTATATTTATATATTTTTTAATTTACTTCTTTTATTTTAATTTTGTTTATTTATTTTGATTTCCGTTTTTTCTCTATGAATTTCTCTCCTGTCATTTTGGCAACACTTTCGTCTTCTGCATGTTCTCCTTTCAGCTATCGCCACCTGTTGCATTCTTTGCAAGCTCTGCTCTCTAACTTTCAGTTTATTTGTGACCTTGTCCCCTTACGGACACGTGTTTACTTTAGCTGATGACGAGCTGTTACCATTTTTAGCTTGAAACGCGTCCTATGTATTGTTTTTATTGTATGGTGATTTTTTACAAAGATTTATTATTAATATTGCTATGTTCAGGGTCCGTACGCTTCAGGAAAATTTTCAAGAGAAATATCACTTTTTTTTCAGAAAAAATAAATCTGGGTTAAACGCTCGACATCTCACATTATTTAAGCAGAGATTTTCTATAAAAGAATACTTGTACAGAAGACTTTCCTGGTCTGAAAATTCCAGGAACCATACGAAACCTGTATGTTGTCATGTGTTTAAATATATATCTCACTTTAAAAACTGAAAATTAGGAGTTTTGGCCATTATCCCTCTCGCTGCGTAAGTAATTCTTCGCGATGAGCGTCTTTTACAGAATTTTAATTCTTTTAACACCGGTACTATAAAGCAGAAATTTTTGACTATCGTAATCGGGGAAAATGTCCTGACTAAATCAGACACAGTTTTCGCTAAAAAAGAACTGGTGGGGAAAACCACATAGTATTAATTAGATGGGAAAATGCATGCCCGACTATATCTCGGTAATCGCAGCGACACGGTTAATTATCATGCAATCAAAATAAAACAAATTCAGAATAAGTGTTACGTTATTACAATAAATATCAGATCACAATGAAAATTAACTCATGCATTTGACTTTAATGTCTTAATCTGCAAATTAATTAGTTTGTTTGATAATTTAAAAATTATTTGCAACATATTTTTATAGGAATAAACTAAGAATAATTATTGAAGTTTATTCATAATTCTTGGATATTTTTTTATATTTTTCGTGATATTTGAATTTGACTTTTTAGATTTGTTTCACGTTTTGGCTATTTTTGACGATCCCTAGTAACGCCGCGGCTGGATCTACTAGTTGATAACATTCATTTAATTCTTGCATGTATAATATTCTTTAACATATGAAATTTTATACTAATTTTAATTACTAAAAGGTAATTTTTTTGCTTTGAAAATGACTTGGCGAACAATGTAAACATCCGAGCAAACATACTTTTACTTAAAAATTACATATTATATTTATAATATTTTTTTTTAATATTTTAACTTTTATTATTTTACTTTAATTTTAACTTTTATTATTTTACTTTAATATTTACTTTTAATTTAATTTTAATTTTACTTTAATATTTTTACTTTTAAAATTTAAATTTACACTTTTGAGCAATTCAAATTAGTATATTAGTACAAGGTTTTCATTTGCTATATTTGTATGTTATACAAAAATTTTACGTTAAAATTTTCATTTAAATTATTCTAAATTTCCGGCATATTCATTATTTCCCTATTTCCTAATAATCTCTATTATTTATTTCTAGCTAAAGCCCTATAAAAAATAAAACGCGTATCCTAATAATTACCTTATTCGAAATCTTAAGCTAAAACTTTTAATCCCTTCATTAATTTATTAACTATTCAATCTATGGTATTCTGAGAGAAGCTAGTTTTTGTTTTCGAATGTTTTACAAAGCCATTTTGTTATTTTTATTTCAAATCTTTATTCCACGAATCCAGTTTCCCGAACATCTAGACGCTAGACTATTTACTTCAAAAACATTACTCTACTAGGTAAAGAACACCTTCGCCTTAGGCCATTCCCCTCTCGCGTCATTAGCTTAGCTGCTCAACTGAGGACTTGCACTTTTCACTGATTGTTCGTTGTGTGCTACGTCGGCATTTGTTTTCCTTCGCAAGTTTAACAAAAAGCGCATGCATTGAATTCGGAGCTCAGATTCCGTCTTGTTTCAAGTGCTTTAGAAGATCTTATCTTGTGACTATTAAATCTCGTAGTGTTCTAAATTGCTCTTTACGATCTTGCACCATGATATAGAGACCCATGCCGGGGCCTGGAGGCTTCACGGAAGTCATTGCAATGTGACACTTGTTTTATATTTTTCTGCATTATGAATAAACATTTTTGAACGACAAGCTGACTCAGTTTTTCTATTTGTGGAGAAATTATCGGGATTCCTGAATTCGTTGCCTTGTTTACACTTACGCCATGACCGTGTGAATTGACAATAGGACTGCAAACGAACATATGAATTGATAATACGACTGCAAACGACCGTATGAATTGATAATATGACTTTAAACGACCACTATGTTTTCTTACTTGGAGATATACTTTCAACATCGAAGTATTCTTCCATGGATCGAATAAATTCGCATCCTAAGCCACGATTGCACAACTAAAATGTTCGACTTGATAGTAGCTGTTACCAACAATCTTCACATGTAAATGAAATTTTTATATTAGTTTTTATCAAATAAAAGGATTTCCATTTCCTGTTTACACAAAGCGTTTTTTATCTTTTTAAAGATATATTACCTTTTTTAATCAAAGGAATCATTTTTTTCACCGCACAAAAAATACATGCTTTTGAATTCTGATTAGAAATGTATGTTTCTTTTTTAGGAAAAGTGCTTTCATTAAGAAAAATAAATAAAACTTTAAAAATCCTAACATAACAGTATCAAGTAATTTGAGATATTTTCGCGAAGCTTTCCTTTTATTTCATTATCTTATAATTTGATCAATTTAGAAGAACAAGTTTTTATAAAGATCATAAAATTACAGCTTTCATGAAAGTTATTATGTTCAAGAATATCCTTTTTCTTCTTTTCTTCTTATCATTAGATGAGCAGAAATTTAAAGGAAATATTTAACTACATATTTTGGGTATCAGGTTTAATGTATTTTTGAAGATTACTTTTCAAAGATGTATTACATTTCTATTGTAAATTGTACTATGTTTTAATCTGAATGTGAAAATTATTAAAAGTAAATTTTAAATTACAAGAATTGTAATAAATTCTTATTTTCCCTTTGTTTTCTTTAAAAAAGTAAATAAATAAAAATAAAATAAAATGAACCAAATATAAGGAATTTCTCTGAAATTTTAAATAAAGAGTTAATAATTATTTTCGGCAAAAGTTTTAAATTATATTTTTTAAACTGACTAAAATTTGTAAACTCTATTATTAATGACAAGAAAATTGAAAAAAAAAATACGTAAGCATTTTTTATATTTTTAATACTTAATAATATTAATTTATTTTGTTTCTGAAATAAAAGCAAAATTATTATATTAAGTGTTAATTAATCATATTAAACATCCTTCTTGTCATTAAAAAAAAAAAAAAAAAAAAAAAAAAAAAAAAAAAAAAACATTTAAAAAATTATTATGGTGAAATTAAATGCAAGAATGATTATCCTTTTGCAGAAAATTATGTTAGCAAAAATATGTTTAAAAAATAAATTATTGACTCATTGAAAAAAAAAAAATAAAATCTGTTCCTGAAACTTTTTTTTTTCAGTTTAGTGACTATGATACCCTTCTGATCACCCTTCTGACTATAGATTGATCTTCAAAAAAGTCATTACAATACCTCTATTTTACACAAATTTTAAAAGTTCAGTATACACCAGGACACATCTCAGATAATTCTAACTTACAGTCAGAAATCGTAAAATAACGGAACAATATCATAGTATCAATATATCAGTAATAATACGTTTTTCTTAAAAGTTGTTATTCTCTTTGTTGGAGAATGATCCCCCTTTGGAAAGGAACAAAACGGAACAGTTCTTTATAGGGCGCTACGTGTTTAGAACTTTTTCGCTTTTGATGATCTTCTAATTATTTACCATAATTTTGCTTGAAATATATTAAAATAAGAAAAAGTATGTGCAATTTCATCATCCGTTGTCTTTTTTTAACGCTTCCCAACTTAATTCAAACGTATTTATGAATTCTGTTTGTCTATGTCTGAGCCGTCATTCGTTATATCCGTTCTCTAGCTCATGTAAATATTCATGGAAGGCCATGCAATTGATATATTTTATTGAGATTTACTGTAGCATGTTAGAGATTGAAAATGAAGTGTGCAGCATTTTTAGTTCATTTACAGGGACACTCAAAAGATTTACGTTACATTATTTTCCATTGTGTGAAATCGTTTGCGATGTATTTTAACGGTATTATATTATTTAAAAATATCGAAATCAACATGAATCACTGAGGTGCACTACAAGAGAATTAGTATAGAATATGGTGTGCTTTATCGTCTTGTTTTATAGTTTTCTTTACTTTCATTATTTAAAAAATTATGATGTCTCATTCAAGACATTTTAACATGGCTCAATATTTTTTTCGCAGTGGTATCGCCTGTTTGGTGACAAATTTGTATAACTAAACCATCTTTATGTTAACCCATTTGTGCCTGAATTTTTGTTTTCTCAAATATGTAGGTAAAATCACTTTAAAATGGTATAAAATGATCTGGAAAAACACTAAAAAAATGTCACTATTTTTTTTGTATTAATTTCATAAAATGCAAACGTATTAAATATTGGAATATGCATAATATATGTAATAGTATAATCTGATTAATTATATGTATTGTCTAATTTTCTAAATTTATATAAAATAGGCATTTAAATTGTATATTATATACTATAATTAGTATTTTTATGAATTACTAAAAATATGTATTTATTTCTTTATAGAGACTAATATCACTATAATTATTAGTAACAATAAACTAAGAATAATCGTATTTGAGGCTTAAAAACAATTTGTTTCATAATCATCTTGAAAAAGACTTTAGATAAATAACTGTCCCCTTGATCACTATTAAAATATGTACCCATTCGTGCCTAATGCCCTATATATTATACGTTAAAAAATACATAAAAAATAGGCTTGGATATATAATTTCATAATTTAAAAAATACGCATTCCAAAGAAGTCTACAAGCTTAGGTTATGACATATTTATTTGGATTTGGTTGAAAAAACACAAATAAACTTACTTTAAACATTTCGCCATCTTGAGAAAGGAAAAATCTACAGTGTGTCCACGTATAACCTGACAGACCTTTATTTTCGCAACCGATGCACAGTGGGGCAAAATCCCGAAAAGCTGGTCAAAATATAAAAATATTATTTAAATGCCACGAAATTTCGTACACTGGTGTTTTTCAGGATTCTGATATCGATTCTAAAATTAAAATTCTAAAATACAAAATAGTTGATCCAATATGGCGGACTTAAAATTAAAATGCTTTGAAAGTTATTCAAATTCTATGAAATTTCGTATACAGTACTTTTAAGGATGCTAAGTACGATTTAAAAATTAAATTTTAAAAAATGGCGAATTAAAAATAAAAACAATTAGATTTAAATAAAATATTTCGAGTTTCGAGATTAAAAAGTTTCTAGGCTAAACGTTACAAGGTGTTTTCAAGGAACTAAGATATTTTTAATCGAAATTAAACGATGAATATTTATTTATGAAATGCAATTAAGTACATTAATGAAAAATAAAATACTACAATGTTTAATTTCTGTATATTATTAAAATAAAACGAAAGGATATTCTAAAATTCATCTTCTGAATAATCTGTAGTCTACTAAGTAGACTCTTCAGAAGGGGAGGTGTCGAAATATTTTATAGAAGTTTCTGTGACTCTAGGGGCAAGGATATTACTTTCTTCAGTGGTAATTTACGCAAGCTTGAAATGAAGGGATTTAATAACATTAAAAGCCGCAAAGAAATCTTCTATTATTTACGTCCTACTGCATTTTAGGGAGAAATCGTCTAGGTACCTATTGATCAATTTGTTGCATGATTCTAGAGCGTCTCCCGAGATTTGCCCAACAGGCAATAATGAGGAAGCTATTATTTCTGTACCATGAATCAGTAGTTTGCGAACTGAAGTTGGCATATAGAACTAGGAATACAATTCGATGAATTTACAAGCTGTCTGTGAGCAATAATCCACGAAATTGATCAAATGAATGTTAAAAATTTACTTGTAATATGTCGTGGAATCGTTTGAGCGAATCTTCGTCTACGCTCCTTGTGAAAGCAGAAACAGTTGCGCATTTGTGCTTCCAAATCCGAGCTTTGATTTATCGACGAGAAGACATAATTGTAAACGAAATCTTTTTTTGTAAATTTTGTTTTGCAAATTTAATTTTTTTCTTCTCGTCAAGAGTGCACACTTGCCATTCCTTTATATCCAGTTTATATGTCAAATGCAAGGTAAACTCAAAAGATCTTATACAGGCATGTGACGTGGACATCCCGAATTGTAAGTGATTTTCATTAAGTTTTTGTTTTAAAATAGTTTGACTGATATAGGCATTAGATGCCTTATATAGGTACCAACGTTGAGTTGATAAATTACTAGTAATGATATTAAAAATTTTACAAGTTTATACCATTTGAAGTGGTCCAGAAAATCCTTTATTCGTTGCTTGACCATTTTTAAAAAATCTGAAATTTTTTGTACAACAACCCTAAAATGATGGAAGTTCACAATGACTATTATATTAACTTTATTAATTTTTGTTTGTGCATGGCGGCCATGTTTGTTTCGTCGTCTACAGTAATTTTCCCACATGAAGGGTTTACGGAATTGTAAATAATTCATCATTTATTTCTCGAATTCAAATGCGGATTGAAGCAATTTATACAGAATACATTGGGCTAAAAATTTGGTTATAGAGTAGTTTCCGAAAGTAAATACTTATTGGTGAAATTTAAGCAAAAAGTTTCAGTTTTTTTCCAAAATTTGTCCGTTTACAAAAAGAAATTTTTCGTGCAAGGAAAAATGTGAACATGGCTTAATTTGTTTTACAAATAGGCCAAAAGTACTTGTACTCACACGCCAAGTTCAAGATCTGGGACTAGCTTTCTATTCGCAAAAAAGAACCCCAAATTTTTCAGAAATGTCAAAAATCGCACTTTTGAGGTTTTGATATCTCTGATGGGGCACGAGATAAAAATCTGAATTTCTGGTTTTTTGAGAGTATTGTATGGTATTGTTATGCACAAGAAATTTCAGAATGGAGATTTGACTACAAGCTGAGATATGGCAAGGCCAACACGTCAAAACAATACTGACAAACTCTTGTTTTGCTGTAGTCGCAGCTAAGTATTTATCTCAGAGCGTCATTGAAATTTATTTTTTTTTATTAACTTTAAATAATAGTAACAGAAAATAAAGCATTTTGAAAAGCTTAGCAATTAATTTAATAAATAATTATGCCTAAGGCCTACATTTTGTATGGTTTCAGTAATTTTTGTCGTAAGTAATTTTAGTAACTAAAAGAAACCTCTGCACTTTTACATAAAGAAAAAAAAAATATTTTCATAAAAGACCTGAGACAAAAATAGTATAGGGAAAGAGAAAAGCTGTTAATGTTGTCATACTTGTTGAGACATGATGAAAATTGTTAAAACACATTCTTGCTTTTTGGTTTAAAAACCACAATTTTGATCTTTCTGAAAATTTTATTTGTCACCTGTTGATAATTTGATTGAAGATCTTGGCCCTGTTGGCTTATAGAAATAAACATTGAAATCATAATGTGCAAGTCTCACTTCATTAATAATTCCTAACTTACTTATGCGAAAATGTCATTTTTCTGCAGTATACATTTTGTAAGGGCTTTGGATATCTTTACTTTCTGAAAATTACTTGAGGCAGATGCATGATAAAATCGTATAATGTTTCATTTACAGGAACATACTTATGGTAGGAACAAGTTTCAGGGAATGGGTTGCAGCATTAAAATTGTGGTTTTTAAAATAACAAGAAAGAATGCTCTTTGACACATTTGATCATGTCTCAACAAGTATGTAAACATTAACAGCTTTTCTCTTTCCCTATTCTGTTAATGCCTCAGGTCTAGTACAAAAATACTTTTTTCTTTATGTAAAATTACTAAGTTTCTTTTAGCTACTAAAATTACAAAAAAATTACTGAAAACATACAAAATATGAGCTTTAGGCATAATTATTTTTTAAATTGATTGCTAAGATTTGCAAAAGGCTTCATTTTCTGTTAGCGTTATTTAAAGATAATAATAAAAAAATTAAATGACAATCTGACAAATACTTACCTGTGACTACCACAAAAAAATAGTTTGGCAGTATTATTTTGACATGTTGTCCTTGCCATATCTCAGCTTGTAGTCAAATCTCCATCCTGAAATTTTTTGTGCATAAACACTACCATACAATACTCTCAAAAACCAGAACTTCAGATTTTTATCTCGTGCCCCACTAGAGATATCAAAGCAACAAAAGTGCGATTTTTGACATTTTTGAAAAAGATGGGATTTTTGTTTTTAGCGAAGAGAAGGTAAGTCCCAGATCTTGAGCTTGGCGTGTGAGTACAAGTACTTTCGGCCTATTTGTAAAATAAATTAAGTCATGTTCACAGTTTTCCTTGCTAGAAAAATTTCCTTTTGTAAATGGACAAATTTTGGAAAAAAAACTGAAAATTTATGCTTAAATTTCACCATTAAGGATTTAGTTTCGGAAACTACTCTATTATCAAATTTTTAGCCCAATGTATTCTGTACAAATTGCTTTAATCCGTACATGAATTGGAGAAATAAACAATGAATTATTTACAACTCCGTAAACCCTTCATGTAAGAAAATTGCTGCAGACGAGGAAACAAAGATGGCCGCCATGCACAAACAAAAATTAATAAAATTAAAATAATAGTCATTTTGAATTTCCATCCTGTTAGGGTTATTGCACAAAAAAATTCAGATTTTTTAAAAATGGTCGAGCAACCAGTGCTGGGACACTTGAAATGGATTGACCCACAATTAATCATCGTTAAAGCTAATTTGTAATTAGCGCCTACATAATTCCTATCAATGATTGTTTTTAGAAGTGATGTTTTTACTTGTGGTTGCAAAAACCACCTGCAAGAAATGCAGAATGGCAGTTTATTTCAGCTGGTTTTTTCATGATTCATTAGACAATAGTTCAGGCTATTGTTTCCATTATGTGTCGTTGCGGAACACCGTGGAACTTATAAACCTTTTAGGTAGATTTCGTATGAAATACTACCTATTGGGAACGTTTCTATGTTGGAATTTCTGAAAAAGTTTTGCAGATCTACACCGATCATGACACCTAGAACCCAAAACCACCCTCAGTAAAAAATTTTATATCTACCTATTTATCTATCTATCTATCTATCTATATCACTTTCTTCTGGACACGATAACTTTCGTATTTCTGCACCAATCTCTTCCAAACTGATACATAAAATCAAAGGTCATAAAATCTCGGTCAAGTCCTTTAATGGGCAAAATCGGTCCAAGGAGATGGAAATAGGGAGGGGTTTTGTGAAAACCGAAAACCCCCAATAACTTCTTAATTTTTGTACATATCAAATCAGTTTAAAGTTTTTATTACTTCTAAAAATATGGCCAAAATTTTATGTATCACAGATTTTTGATAAAGTTAAAAATGGGCTCAAGGGGCGCAAAAAATAGGGTTTTGGGGAGAAAAAATTCATAACTTCATCAATTCTCAAGATATCAATTCCAATTAATTTTATTATGAATCTCATTAATATTATCTACAACTTTTATATTCACAAGTTTTTGATAGGGCCAATTCGTACCGCAAAAAAAAAAAAAATTAAAAACGAAAACAAAAAGGGGATTTGAAAAAGTAAAAAATTCATAACTCCGTCAATTCAAAAGACATAAAATCCCCATGAATTTATCTTATATCTTCTTAATATTGTCTACAACATCTATATAGACAAGTTTTGAATAGGACCAATTCTTACAGCAAAAACAAATTATAAATACATAGCCGTTGAAATAAAAATCATCTAAGTAAGGGTGTATTCAAATCCAAACTACGTATTTTCTAACTCCTTTTACAATTCATTTTTGCTCTCAAAGTCTTCCAATTGGTACGTTTTCTTACTCAGAAACTATATAATGTACCGTAATGGTCGATTTTTTGATAGAGGCAGAATATATTTTAAAAAATGCAGTTAAAATTGGCATTTTGAACCGAATTTCCCGAAGCGGATTGCGTTGGAAAAGTCAATGCATTAAGGATGCACTCAAATCCGAACTGCTTATTTTCTGACTCATTTTTAAATTCATTTTTGCTCTCAAACGCATTTAATTGGTAGATTCGCTTATTCAGAAACTATATAATGTACCGCAATGATCGATTTTTTGATAGCGGCAGAATATATTTCCAAAAATGATGTAAAAGTGGGCATTTTGAACGGAATTTCCCGAAGCAATTGTGTTATCACTTTCTTCTGGACACGATAACTTCCGCAATATTGCACAAATCTGTCCCAAACTGATACATAAAATCTCGGTCAAGTTCGTTAATGGGCAAAAGCGGATAAAGGGGATGGAAATAGGGAGGGGTTTTGTGAAAACCGAAAAAAATTCCTTACTTCGTCAATTCACAAGGTATCAAATCCAATAATTTTATTATACATCTCCTTAATATTATTTACAACTTTTATATTCACAAGTTTTTGATAGGACCAATTCGTACCGCAGAAAAAAAAATAATTATAATAAAAACGAAAACAAAAAAAGGGGAGGGGGTTAAGAAGAAAAATTTTCAAGCCTCCGTCAATTCACAAGATATAAAATCTCCATGAATTTATCATATATCTTCTTAATATTGTCTTCAACATTTATATAGACAAGTTTTTGATAGGGCCAATTCTTACAGCAAAAACAAATTAAAAATACATAGCGGTTGAAGAAAAAAATCATCTTATTAAGAATGCATTCAAATCCAAACTGTCTACTTTCTTGCTCATTTTTAATTTCATTTTTGCTCTCAAACGCATCCAAATGCTAGATTCTCTTATTCAGAAAATATATAATGTACAGTAATGATCGATTTTTTGATAGAGGCAGAATATATTTCAAAAAATGATGTCAAAATGGGCATTTTGAACAGAATTTCCCGAAGCGATTGTGTTAGAAACAAAAAATATTGCCCTACTGAGAAAATAATTGTTTATTAATCAAGTTTTAATTAATTGAAAGAAAAATAAAAACACAGATCGCTTATAAATCTTTTTAAAAATCACGTCAGCATATTTCATATTAGGTAGCTTTCTTTACAAAAAAGCTACCTATTGCAGCCGTTCGGAGGAAAGCGATTTCAAAAAATTTTGGTATATTTTCATCGATCATGACCCCCAGACCCCGAAACCACCCTCCGTTCAAAATTGATATATATATATATATATATATATATATATATATCTGACCTATGTCACACTGTAACTCCCGTAATTATGAACCGATTTCGATGTAATTCGGTGTGTACATAGTACATACGAATGTCTCGACCGAGTTCGTTGCCAGCTTCATCCGCTGTTTTGTTTCAAAATGGCGGCCATTTAAAATTTAAAAAAAAAAAATTAAACTTGAAATGTGGTACCAAAAAATTAAAAATGGAAAAATATTTTTTTCTTATGTGTTTGACCTTTATACAAAGACTCCGGAGCAGTTTTTGTTTCGTCTATATCTTAAAAAATGGCTGAGTTATTGCATTTTGAATTTCTAGCGTGGCTATCATTTTGAAACGTCCTGAATTTTGTCACGCGATAAAAGGCGTATTTATGAACCGATTTGGATGTAACTTCATTTATACATAGTACATACCAATGTCTCGACCGGGTTCGTTGGCCAGCTTCACCCGCCATCTTGTTTAAAAATGACGGCCATTTAAATTTTTAAGAAAAATTTAAATTTGAAATGTGGTACCAAAATTGAAAATTGAAAAAATATTTTCTTCTTATGTGTTTGACCCTGATAAAAAGATTCGGGAGCAGTTTTTCTTTCGTCTATATCTTAAGAAATGGCTGAGTTATAGCATTTTGAATTTCTAGCGTGGCTGACATTTTGAAACGTCCTGATTTTTCTCACGTAATAACAGGCGTATTTACGAACCGACTTGGGTGTACCTTGGTGTGTACATAGTACATACAAATATCTCGACCGAGTTCGTTGGCCAGCTTCATCCGCCGTCTTGTTTCAAAATGGCGGCCATTTAAAAAAAATTAAAAAATTAAAAAATTTAAATGAGATACCAAAAAATTGGAAAATGAAAAAGATTTTTTTTTTTTTGTATGTGTTTGACCTTAATACAAAGATTCCGGAACAGTTTTTCTTTCGTCTATATCTAAAAAAAATGGCTGAGTAATAGCATTTTGAATTTCTCTTGTGGCTGACATTTTAAAACGACCTGATTTTTGTCACGCGATAACAGGCGTATTTATGAACCTATTTGGATGTAACTTGGTCTGTACATAGTACATACCAATGTCTCGACCGAGTTCGTTGGCCAGATTTATTCGCCATCTTGTTTCAAAAGGGTTGCCATTTAAAAAAAATTAAATTTAAAATTCAAAATGAGGTATTAAAAAATTGGAAAATGAAAAAGATTTGTTTTATGTGTTTGGCCTTGATATAAAGATTCCGGAGCAGTTTTTGTTTCTGAAAATTTGTTCTTTTGTTGATATCTTAAAAAATGGTTGATTTATAGCACTTTGAATTTCTAGCATGGCTAACATTTTGAAACGATCTTGTATTTGTCACGCGATAACACACGTATTCGCCTATTTCGATGTAAGAAGGCATGTGGATAGTATACATCAACACCTCGACCAAGTTCGCTGGCCAGATTCTTCAGCCATCTTGTTTCAAAATGGCGGCCATTAAATTAAAAAGTATATATATATTTAAAGTGAGGTGCAAAAAAAATTAGAAATTGAAAAAGGTTTCTTTCTTAAGTATTTGATCTTGATATAAGGATTTAGGAGCATCTTTTGTTTGTCTTTACCTTAAAAAATGGCTCAAATATAGCAGTTTCAATTTCTATTGTGGGTGACATTTTGAAAAATCTGATTTTTTGCATGCGACAGCACTCCTATATATTAACCGATTCCGATGTGAGTGAGCATGTGAACAGCAATTACTAAGGTCTCGACCAAGTTCACTGCTTAGCCTCATCCACCATGTTGTCTTAAAATGACAGGCACTTTAAGAAATTGCCGAATTTGGCAGCCAAATATAAGTTACTTTAAAGAAAAGCAGCTTGGATAAAGCTGACTAATTTCGCGAAATTCTCATTCATTATATTGATAAAAATTAGTATTGAATCTTCTATATTCGGTTTCCACTAAATTGAGCTTCGTGTGTTTGCATGATGTAAGTTGGCTTTTTTTAAATAAGGATTATGAAAGCGACCTCTTCCTCCCGGCACTGGCCGGAAGGACTTTTTTTTATTATTGTTATTAAAAACGAATCTGAAAATGTACCAGAAAATTTCGAGTTGTTGAGTATGGAAAAATATTTTTTTAATATCGCCTTAACATTATTCTGATAAAACTAGCTATTTTATAAAAAGGAAATAAAAACTCGTCAAAAGCAGACAGATAAAACTGTTAAAGTGGATTTATATCTATTTAGGTTTTGTTGGTGAAATTAGTGTACTTAACTTCGAAATCTGCCTCTGCCTGTAGGCCGGGCCGGCAGGGATTTTTGATGTTTGAAAGCTAAAAAATAATAAAATTTTTAAAACTTTTTATCAAAAATAATCATGAAATTATTAATTTTTATGTACTTAATATAATTTTTGTAACATGCGCAAAAAAAATTACACACTATCATCGTGTGAATCCATTTTAAAGCATTGAAATCGGATGATACAGAAAAATGCAGCACGTGTTTACAAGAACCATTGTTTTGCTCTTTTTGTTCGCCTCATATGATAATCCTCCAAGCGTCACTTTTAAAATGATAGAGATTGCCAACGCAAAACGAAAACATTTTTATAAATATAGATTCTGACCCTCCAAACATTATATTAACCATCTGCATAGTCAAAATCTCCTAAATAGTGACTTCATTTTTCGGCTTTTGGCCAGCTTTTTGGGATTTTGCCCCACTGTGCGTTGGTCCTAGATGCATACTTCTAATCACAGAAATGTTATAAATAAGGTAAAGAATTATTTTTAAAGCGATTTGGGTCAATAAAAACATTTATTAAAAAATCACGAAATTTAAATTTTTATACAGTCTACCGGTCCTATAAGTGATATTTAGTAAAAATTTACTGGGACACTAACAAGTAAGACAAAAAAGTCTCATTCAACTAACATTAATATTAACCGAGTTATGAAACTTTGAAATTCATTACTTATACCACTTTTTTGTATATCCAAACAGATGATTTCAGCCATGCTTTCAGGGGTCATTTATAAAGTACTTAAACTTATTTCAAGGTATCTGCGCTTTGAAAAAAATCGTACAACTATTACTATTGAGTTATCTTAAGTTTCAGATTAGTTAAAATAATTGTATTTTAACATATGTTTTATTTTATAAGGATTTGAGGCTATGATTTCTTTTAACAAAAATTATGTTATTTTCAAAAGATTTTATTTAACTTGCAACGATCTTCTTTCCAGTATAAAATTTTTACTCGAACTTTAACTCACCTTCAAATGTCCGATCGAAGTTAAATTTTGCATACTGACTTAAATCCGATGACAATGTAAAATTATAATGATTTTTGACGCTTACCATCTTATACATACTTATATTAGAGGATAACACAAAAACAATTCGGATAGATTACCGTCAACATGTTTAAGAATGAGTTTTTGATTAGATAACATAAACCTGAGATGGTTGTGTTTTTTAACTTTTATAATTATGTTTTATGTATTTTTTAACTCTGAATAAAGAAATTACCTTCGATTTTAACCATCATGTCAAGATTTTTCGCAAATCGTAAATTTCAAGGTTAAAATATAGCAAAAAATTTCATACTATAAAATAGATGCAAGACATTTTTATTCAGTTTAATTTTATTTAATTCAATAATTTATTCAATTTTTTTGGCTTATGCTGGGTTTCTTACAGCTAAACAGCTCAGTGGTCCGATGGGGTTGGGAGGGGAGGGGGGATCGGACGTGGTGGTTTAAAATGAAGGTCATTTTAGGATTCAGTGCTAAAAAATACATAATAATCAACTTTCAACAGCTAAAAAACAAGGCAGAATTTGAAAGACAGTGTAATCTAACAGCATTTAAAAATATGTATATTTTGTAAAGAATTGAGGCTGTTGTTTTTCATCCTTTTATTTTTATCCTCTTATATGTTCAGTACAAATTGTATATTTTGCAGTAATATGTCAGAATGATTAAAGATTTCAAATTTATATTGCAATGTTAATTTTACTCTCAACCATTTCTTTAATATATCTGACGAAATTTTAGTTCCAATACATTTATGAATGATCCCTAATTTGCAACAAAATGTATGTTCCAACTTCAAACAGATATTACTCGGTCAATTTTAATTGTAGAATAATGGGACTTTTTTGTCTTACTTGTCAGTGTAACAGGAAACTTTTACTAAATATAACTTATAGGCCCGGGGGACCGTATAAAAATTTAGGTTCTGTAATTCTTCACTAAATTGTTTATTCGCTTCAAAATTTTTATCTTAACTCTGTATCTAATTTTGACCCACTTTTGTAATTGGAAGTATGCATCTAGGACCAACGGTTGCGAAAATAATGGTCGATCAGGTTATACGTGGTCACCCTGTATAAACTCTTAAAATAGTCTTCATTTTAAGCACATAAATATCCATCTTATGCTGCCATCTTTCGATAACAGATAAATATATTAATAGATTATTATTTCGTACAATTTTCATGTTTTAAAGAAGAAAAAAATTAAACAAATTTATTAAAATTTGAATCGTCCCAAAAATGAGACGTTAGGCATAAATGGTTTAAATATGTGAATTTGCCAAAAATGCTTTAAAAAGAAGAAAAAGAAATGCTCAAATTTTCCAAGTTTTAGAAAAAATTTGCTATTTTACCTGTTTTTTAAAACCACTTGTCATTATCCCTGGCAATTCCCTGTTTTCCAGTCACGTAGGAACCCTTTAGCACTTATCGTTCATTTACAGGGACACACAAGATAATTCAGTTAATGGACTGTTAATGTCTACTGACAATAACTGCAGGAGGTGCGTTTTCAGTTGTGGTATGCTTTTTGAAATTTAACTAATTTTTTGCCTGTAACTTGTTACGTATAAATTCTATAATAGGTTTTATACAGGACAGAACTTAATACCTCTAGCACATTTCCATTTATTGGCGAAAACTGCTGAAGAAGAATTTTCAACTGTGTTATGCGTTCCCCAGCTGAATTAAGTTTTATCATATTATATTGTATATATCAGCAAATCTGTAGACTATATACAGGCTTTCACAAAAGATCTCGATTATGTACCAACTGTTGATTAGAATTCCTGAAGTCTGCCGGTAAAGAGCTCTTGATCATATTTGGCTAGCGTTTAATTAAAATAAATTTCCTTCGAAATTTCACGCATGATTTCATCTTCGCAAATTTATTAATAATGTAACGTACTAATAAATCCATCAAGATTTTTTTAAGTATATTTCCATATCGCATTTATTTTGTTTATTTTAAAGTGTTTAGCTGTTTATTTAGAATAACTTTACTTTTTATAATGGATTGCTGATGAAAATTATTGTACAAATTTGGACATAAAAACGTATTCCTTTAACCGTTTTGTAAATTCACCATGCAAATGTTTTTAAACCAGAGCATCATATCCAAATAATTTTTTCCGTATTCTTATACTTTAATAACCATTGGAATAGAAAAAAAATCATAAAAATCATCAAGTACAACGGCATAGAAATTGTTAGTATTATATTGAAAGTTGATTGTTTTCGTATCTTTGTAGTATTAAAAAATATATTTCTTTAACAAAACATTTTGGAATATTTCATAACTCTTTTGACGTAAAGAGAAACTGTGTGGCAGAAACATAAGAATATGCAATTTAAATTTTATTATTCTAAAACGTAAAACGTTACATACTCAGAGATATTTACATAAAAGAAATTTGTATATAAAAATAAATAGACATAGAGATCTTTCAAAATTAATCTGAAAATATAAATTTACCCCTTTTCAATAAATTAAAAAATGTTATTGGAATGCATCTCCTTGATGAATTTGCTGAAAATACGAATATTATTTCGAAATAAATTTATTTTGCGACGAATTTCATTGATACAGTTTTATTTCTTATTTCTTATTATGTATTAAAAACAAAGCTTTGTTTATTTCCATAAATATCAAGTAGTTAAAGAATTAAAAAACGATATATGAAAAGTTATTTATGATGGTAGATATAGCCATATGTTAGATACTAAAGAACAGTGAATCGTAAAAAATTGTAAGAAACAGTCTGAATAAAATTACCACGCTATATTTAGTTCATGAAATATTGTTAAAATTCCTGTACAAAAATATTTTAATAATATTTAGCAGGAAAATATAATTCACGTATTACTGTACAGGAGAAACGCAAAAGAAAAATAATAAAATACCAGAAAGTTTTTAGTTATCAAAAATACAACTAACTGAAATAAATTACATTCAAATTTACATAAACTATGTCACCTTTATTTATAATGAAACGTGCGTAATGCAATGCGGATCTATTCTAGTTCATAACAAATCTATCTACATCTGAGCTACCACAAAGCTACTTAATGAAGCTACCACTTAATTTATGTTGTTATTGTCATCGAAAGACGATATTTATATTGTACTTCACTGCAAATTATCTGTGTCACATCAAAAATGAAAACATTCAGTAATAATGAAATTATTTCCTTTTTTGTCATACACTCAAACACAAAAATCAAATGAAACGATCATTTTGCCATTTTATATTAAAAGATAAATGTAAACTTATTCGGTTTTTTTTTAACTCATTAAGAAATATTTCAAATCTGTAAATGATTATTAAAAACCATCGAAAAAACATCATGAATTTCAGAGATAAAGTTTTAAAAAATGCATTACGATGAAATCCATTACGTGTTTCATTAATAATGCATAATTAATGTATAATTAAGAGCGGAGTAGATTTTCTAACAAGTAAAACAAATATAAAATTAATGAAATGTTTTTTTTTCTTTCATTAAAGTGTATTAATTCAAATATTATTCACATGCTATCATTTTATACTGTAGAAAAAACAACTTAGCCAGACTGACCATTATTTTACAATACACAGAAACACTTTAAATGTATTGAAATCAATATTAACTATTCACAAAATAAACAACATGGTTTTAAGGGTAATGTAAATAAAATGGTTTAGTGCTAGAAATAGTTAATTGTTTAAATTATTTTCCGTAATTATTAAAAATTTATTTAGAAAGTATTTCAGATTAGTAAGTTTATTTAAACGTATCTCATATGCTAGAGAAAAGTTTTAAAGATATATCAGAAACTACTGGAATGACAAAATTTAGTTCCGTTTAAAGAGAGAATTGGTAACATTTGTACAAATATATAAATGTTAAATTAAAATCAGAATGCCTTTACGTAGAAAATAATATAACAAATATTCCACAGTATAAACTGGTTATTTTCCTTTATTAGTTTCAGCAAAAAGGAAGATGCCCAACATAATTTCATGTTTCAGTGATCCTGATGTACTTTTCTCCATTTGTTCAACAACCATGTCTAATAGGGTTTCAAAAAATCTTTCCAGAGAATAATTATTAGGAACACTCTCTTCATTTTTTCTCATCACTCTGTATTATACAGAATAAGGATTAAATTGGAGCTTATTTTAAGCTTTTGAGTTAACTAAGGATTTTGAGTCTAAAAAGCCTAGAAAAGTTAATTTAATCTTCAGTTTCTTCTAAGATAAGGTCCATATAATAATCGTTTATTTGAAAAAAGAACAGAAATTAAAAAAAAAAATTCAATTTATCAAATTACAACGACCATTTGGAAAATGATATTTTTCAAAGACTAAAATTTAAGACATAAAAAATCTCACGGATTTGATCATACATTACGTACGCTGGATTACATTTTTCGTTACTGTCAATTTTTAAACTTCTACGGATCTGGTCGTTCATTACGTGCGTCATGGATTAAACATTAATATTCCTGGACCCATTTTAAATTAAACTAGGGGGCTCCGCCCCCTACGAGCTACGCTCGCCAACCCCCGTTCAGGCACACCAAAGTCCAAAAAGCACGCTAATTTGATCGGCTTTAAAAATATTGAATTAAAATTAAAAAAAAAAAAACAAAAAACAAAAAAAAACATTAGCGATTTCTCTGTAAACGGGTTTCCATTCGTTTTCCTTGGATTGGGGATTTTTAAGACAAAATCTGCTGCTGTTAAGAGATACAATGGCTGTTTTCGAATTTAATTAAAAAAATTATTTAAACATTTGAAAATAAGCTAATGTAAAATGAATTAATCAGTGTCACTCAAGGCCGAAACTAAGGGGGAAGGGGCAGAGAGGGCATGAGCCCCGGGCGCCATACCGAAGTGGCACCAAATGAAGGATTATAACTTTGGAATGGGTCATTTTCTTCTGCTGGACTGATGTCTTCTATTATTATGAAACAGCCATTATAAATGAAGTGTTAGGTGAAGATGAAAGAGCAGTCGTAAAAAGGTAGAACTCTGATTTTCTGGTTAAAAAAAAAAAAAAAAAAATGTGGTCATTTTTTTCTACCCATTCTGACCAGTCCTTTTACGACTACTCTTTCATCTTCACCTAACACTTCATTTATAATGGCTGTTTCATAATAATAGAAGACATCAGTCCATCAGAAGAAAATCAGTCGGTGAAAGCGGAAACTCGATTAAGCAGAACTCGGGTAATCGGGACTCTACTGTATATTTCATTTTAAAAATGATTTTTAGAATATTTTTGTTGGTGTTCAGAGGGGAATCATGACCCCCGTGGCCTCCCCCTTGGATCCGCCATTGTAGATTACGCAGTTCAGTATTACATATTTTAAATTTTAAAATAAGTCGACTATTAAAAAATTAGTAACATTCTCTTTGTAAATATACTTCGCGGATGAGGAGGGGGTGAGGCGCCAAAATCCATGCTTGCTCCGGGTGCAAAAAAGGCTAGTTTCGGCCCTGGTGTCATTGTCTCCCGGTATTTTTTAACAGCGCTATAAGATAGTTATTTTAAATAATTCATTTTAAATGTATTGTTTCAAATCTGACGTAATTTACACCAAAGTTTTATTTCTCTTATTAATATTCACGTGAAAATACTTTTGTTGTTAGAAGTAAATATTATTTGCGCTGCCTTCGAATTCACGATAATAGTTGAAAAGATTATCTCAAAATATCTCGCGAAATACATTTTTCAACTTAAATTGTTTTGCCATATTTTTGGCCATTTTAAATATGACGTAATTTCCTCTATTTACAAATTTTAACGCATAATAATGATTTTTTTTATTTTAAGATTTTGTTTCTCTTTTAAAATTTAAGTGTAAATATGGTTCTTATGACGTAATTTTCCTGCTTTTAACATGTAATCATTTAATTCTAATTTTAAAGTTTTTTTTTTCTGTTTGTAATAGTCACGTGTAAATAAATTTTTAATTTGAGGTAAACTAAACATTATTGTTTTCGCTGTTTATACAATTGGCAACAGTTTAAATTAGTACCATTTTCTAAAATTTGTAAAAAATATCTCTCGAAATGATGAAAATTTGACTTTAAAATAGAAATAAAACCTCAAAAAATCAGCCAAATAAGAAAAATAAAGGCAATCTGCACACCGGGAACTTATAACGTATAAAATGATCGAAAAATGATTAAATTCTCATGTATAGTTTTTGCTCCAATAAAACTTTTTAATGGAATGATTTTGTCCAAATTTAGCATTAAATATCTCTTAAAATAATTCTTCGATTTGAAAACTGTCTGCATCAGCGTGTTTATCAAACATTTCTCTATAATACCACCGATTTTCATATTTTTGTATGCAACAGTTTTTTTAATATTAACGATGAAAGGCCATGCTTAAGCATTCAAATTGGATTCCGATCTACCCGGAATATCTACGCAGATTTTCATTGGTCCATTTCCAAATCAAAACTTTTTCTTATATATAGAAGGATTTCATTCTTAAACTTCTAAACATCCCACAATATTACTTTTTACACCGTCGTACAGAGAAAAAAAAAGTACTTTTAAATGCAATTTGTTCGAAATTTGTATCTCAATTTGTTTTTGAGTTATAAATTTTTTGTTGTAGTTTTTATTACTTTTTTGTCATAGTGGCAACAGAAGTATCCATCTCAGTTGAAAGTAAAGGGAAAATACAGGTTACTGTATAGACCAATCAGAAAACGAATAAAATGCGTATTCAACCAATAAAACGCTTCAGATATGTTTTTGATTTCCTACCCTGACAGAAGACAATAACCATTATTCCAAATGGTTAATAATATTTTTTATAATAATATTCACCAATTTTTTCATTTTATTATACGGCAGAATGTACATGATTTCAAGCCGTTTTATTTCAAATATATCGGGTAGAATCTGACTTACAATATTCTCAATTAAAATCTCTAAAGCAATTGTTAAATGAAATAATTTTTTTACACGCTCTTGCAGAAGATTTTAAGAATAGTTAAAACTGTACATGACAGTTTACAACAAATACCATTCTCAAGTTCAAAAATATAATATCATAAAAAGTTTTAATACTATAAAGCATATTCAGCAATATATTTCGATAACAATTTAACTGTCTCTATTTATACTTAAATCGTACACTGTGAAAAAAGAGAAATATTTCAAAAAATATTACGAATTACAAAAAGTTTTTTTTTTTTTAAATAATACATATATTATTTTGAGTTACCCACAAATCCGAAAACTGTTCCTTTATCATCAAAAACCTCAGAAATACATGAATTTTAACGTACATTTTAATTATTGTAAATTTTTTGAGAAAATCATAAAAATGTTTAAATTTTAGTATATGCAGGAAACAATTTACCAATGTCAAAAAATAATATTAGAATACATTATTACTCATAATTAACATTAAATGAAAATATATTTAACAAAATATCACATATTTAATTTTCAATAAAAAAAAAAAAAAAATGTAGTACTTTATTAATAAAAATGTAATTTCCAAGAATTTGTCTTTTTAAGCCCAGTAATAAACATGAATTAACACTATAGCAAATATTATGCTCTAAAACATGTAGTTGTCTCTATAGTAACACTAAACAATATAAACATATGAAATTGACCAAAAATTATGTAATAACCAGTTATAAACAAAAGAGACAAAAAGTTAGTTAAATAATGTAGCACTATTAAATGGTGTATGTAAAAAATGAAAGATCAATTAGATGGATGCAGAAGAAAGCTTATAGTACATCTCACTTCTTCATGGGTACATAAAATACAAATATAAGCTAAACACAGTCGATTTCTGTAAAAGAATAAAGCTATACGCTGAAAAAATTTATTCTTTTATGTACCCAATCGAGTGTAAACCAAGAAATATAAAAACATTGTAAAATAAGAATCACATAGATTGAAAGAACTAAGAAAGTTTATTTGAATATACTTCTTAAAATAATTAAACTTACCCCACAGAAAATCATTGAAGGAACCTTAAAAAACTTACACGTCCATCAAAGATATATTACGGTTTAGGGTGATCAAAACCGTTACAATTTTGAACATGTATAATAGTTAAAGGTTAAAAGTTAATATCGTTAAATATATATATATATATATATATATATATATATCAACATATATGAGACAAATACTCAACCAACACTAAGCATATAGATATTAAATACCCTTAAACACATGATGTCCTTAAACATATGAAATATAAGGGAACAATTGAATTACGATACTGTACTAGCTAATTGATGATTGCAGACATACTAACAAAACCAGAACCCAAACTTGACTTTAAAGAAAAAAGAAGTAAACTAAAACTACAAAACAATTTCCATTAAGAGCTTAAGGGGTAAGTTGTTGAGATATATTACAAAATGTAATCTCCACATATAAACAATTCATCATATGTCAAGTTTTTTACAATAACATGTTTTGAACAGTCGATAAACTGTTTCCATTATATTTTATTGACTCTAATATAAGTAATATAACATGAAGTATATATATATACATATATATATATACTAAGGGCTCTCCCCACTGCGACTTTTGTGCGTCAATCACCGGACATTAAAATTGCGTATTGACATTTAAATTGCGTATTGATGAACAGACCGGCAGCCAGAATAACTGCAATTAGGTTGAGTTTAGGTATTTTATGTAACACATAAATTGCATTTTTAGTATACGTAATGAATTGCTAATTTCCAAAATGGCAGTAAGAGATCTGCACGGGTCGTGCCGGGACTAACTTATTTGTTCTGTACAGAGCCGGGACTGGTTTCATTCGTAGTCTTCAGGGGCCAAAATTTTCAGCCCTAGTTTTGACCCATCCTGTATGAAAATCATTATCATGCCGGGGACTGGTCCGTTCGAAGTTCAGTAAAATTATGCCTGACGCAAAAATTTTTGCAAAATTTGCATTCATTTTTAAATTGCCATTATTCTACAATTAAACATTAAAGTTTATTCTTTTTAAAGAATCGTAGATTTCTAGGCTTATTAAAATATAGCTAAATTAAAATGAAAGTCCTTCCGACCAGTGCCGGGAGGAAGAGGTAGCTTTTATATTCCTTATTTTTTAAAAGCCAGCTTATATTATTCAAACACACGGAGCTAAAATTATTGGAACCCGATTATAGAAGATTAAATACTAATTTTTGTCAATATTGAATATGAATGAGAATTTCGCGAAATTAGTCAGCGTTATCAAAGCTGATTTTATTAAAGTGATTTATATTTTGTCGCCAAATTCGGTGATATCCCGAATTATATCAATAATTATATTAACCCGAATTATCGGTGATAGCCCACCAATGAACTTGGTCGAGACCTTAGTAATTCCTGTGCACATGCTCTCTCATATCTAAATCGGTTGATATATACGAGGGCTGTTGCAGGCAAAAAATCAGATTTTTCAAAATGTCACACACATTCGAAATTCAAACTGCTATATCTCGGCTTTATTTTAGATAAAGACAAAACAAAAAATGATCCGCAATCTTTGTAACAAGCTGAAACACATAAGAAAAAAATATTTTTCAATTTCTAATTTTTTTGTACCTCATTTTAAATTAATTTTTTTTAAATTTTTAAATGGCCGCCATTTTGAAACAAGATGGCGGATGAGGTTAACAAACGAACTCGGCCGAGAGATTGCTATGTAGTATGCACATGTCTTGTCACATCCTAATCGGTTCATAAATATGCGTGTTAACGCGTGACAAAAATCAGATCGTTTCAAACTGTCAGCCATGCTAGAAATTCAAAGTGCTATAACTCAGACATTTTTTAAGATATAGACGAAACGAAAAATGCTCCGAAATCTTTGTATCAAGGTCAAACACATAAGAAAAAGATCTTTTTCAATTTCTATTTTTTTTTTGTACCTCATTTTAAATTAAAATTTAAAAAAAAAATTAATGGCCGCCATTTTGAAACAAGATGGCGGATGATGTTGGCCAACGTACTCGGTAGAGACATTGGTATGTACTACGTACAAACCAAGTTATATCCAAATCCGTTCATAAATACGCGTGTTATCGCGTGACAAATATCAGATCGTTTCAAAATGTCAGACACACTAGAATTTCAAAGTGCTACTCTCAACCGTTTTTTAAGATATGGACAAAACAAAAAATGCAAAAAATGCTCCGGAATCTTCGTATCAAGCCCAAACACATAAGAAAAAATCTTTTTCGATTTATAATTTTTTTGTACATCATTTTAAATTTAATTTTTTTTATTTAAATTTCCGACATTTTGAAACAAGATGGCGTACGAAGCTGGCCAACGAACTCGGTCGATACATTACTATATACTATGCACATGCCTTGTCACATCCAAATCGGTTCATAAACACGCATATTATCGCGTGACGAAAATCAGATCGTTTCAAAATGTCAGCCATGCTAGAAATTCAAAGTGCTATAACTCAGCAATTTTTTTAAGACATAGACGAAACAAAAAATGCTCCGGAGTCTTTGTATCAAGCTCAAACACATAAGGAAAAAATCTTTTTCAATTTCTAATTATTTTGTACCTCACATTTAAATTTAATATTTTTTTAATTTTTAAATGGCCGCCATTTTGAAACAAAATGGTGGATGAGGCTGGCCAACAAACTCGGTCTAGACATTGCTATTTAATATGCACATTCCTTGTCACATCCAAATCGGTCCATAAATACGTGTATTATGGCGTAACAAAAAGCAGATCGTTTCAAAATGCCAGCCATGCTAGAAATTCAAAGTGCTATAACTCAGCCATTTTTTAAGATATAGACGAAACTAAAAATGCTCCAGAATCTTTGTATCAAGCCCAAATACATTAAGAAAAATATTTTTCAATGTCTAAATTTTTTGTGCCTCATTTTAAATTTTATTTACCTGAATTTTGGTTAAAAAAAATTCGGTTTATTATGTGTGTGGAATATAGCATTTTCCTATTTACAAATAAATTTGTTTTCAAATTCCGGTGTCAATCATTAATTTCAACACTTTAGCAATGGAATTGCTTCTCCCCTGAAAGTGTTATGCCTTTTTTTCAAATGCGATTCTAGCCTTCCTATTCTTAGCAGATAACAAACGTGATTTTGCTGGTCTTCTGCCATGTAAACCATAGAGGTTTAGGCGTCGTTTGACTGATGAAACGTGTATATCTATGCCGTAATTTTCTTTCAATTCATTTTTTATTATTACAGCGGACTTACGACAATCACTTGTAGATATCATTTTTATAATACAGTCAATATTGCAAGTTGTTTTTTTTCGGATGGCTACTTTGAGGCTTATTTTCGATGTATTTCTGTTTATTAAAAACTCTATTCCATGTAATAACAAGTTGCCGAGACACGTTGAAAGAACGAGCTAATTTTGCTTGCAGTCTACTTTTCTTAAGTGCATTTACAGCGGCTTTTCTAGAATCACTTCAATATTTTCTTACATTTCGGCATTTAAAAATAATCACAATAAGTCAATATGAACATAATCGAAGCTATAGCGCCATTGACACCTTCAACAATTAAATGTAAACTAATTGTCAAAATACTTTTGAGCTAAGTGTGAGTCATATTTCTTCGGTGGCGCCGTATGTATACAAAAAAGTTGAAACTTGATACATTTCAATAACTGCAGTTATAGTGTTCTCAATTATAGGAAATATATTTTCTTTTACATTTTTATATTAAATAAAATAAGAGAGAATATAAGGTTGTCAACATACTTTTGAGCGCTACTGTATATGTTTATATATCTGTTTTGAACCGAGGGTGGTTTCGGAATCTAGGGGAAATCGGTGAAAATATACCAAAATTTTCGAAATCGTTTTCCTCCGAACGGCTGCAATAGGTAGCTTTTTGTAATGAAAGCTACCTAAAAGTAAACGTGAGAAAAAGAACTTCCTTATGACGGAATCTTGTTTTATACTGAAAAACTTGTTGATCCATGCATACTAATACGTAAGAAAAGAATATATAATACATTTACACTTGCTAAGAAGGGAACGTGTCTATAAAGCATTATTTTTTTGTTTCTATGCAATTCCGTCATAATAGATTTTACTGTATAGCATTTTTCAGATTTTTGCATTTCAAAACAAGGAATATGGATGAAGAATATTAATGATAACTGAAATATTTACATACAAGAAGTAGAGATTCATTAAAAAAAAATAAATATAACTGCCTGCGGGACTTCTGTAAAAAGCAAGATTGTAAACATAAAAAAAAAGTTAAGATAATTATTTTTGGTCAGAGCTCCTCGTTCGAGACAAATTCTTAACCAAATCGGCGTAAAAATCAATGTTTTATGGAAATTCACTCGGGTCGGGCAAATATTTTTTTTCTACGGGCCGGGCATGGATCGAACATAATTTTTGTGTCGGGCAGGGCCGAATTTTTTTCTATGAGTCGGGATGGGCCCGGGCCTGAAAAGTTCGACCCGTGCAGACCTCTAACAGCAGTTGATCTTTACTGTGCAGACCCGAAATGTTTTTTTATTTCTGTCAGTCTACACGTTTGTTCCGCGATATTTGCCGCAAGAAGCATCCAATTAATTTGCAATTAAGCAGGTACGTTGGTAACGTACAGTCGTGGAAAAAAATGTAAACACCCCCTAGTAACTACACAACAAATGATTGTAGAAGAATGTTACTGGTACCGAACGATTGGAAATAAAGTCTACTTTTAAATGATGTATATAAAATTTACTTAGGGGGGCATCTACATATTGAAACGAACCGTAACTTTGTTTGTTTCAATAGCAGTGACAATTCTGACTGCATACACCCTTCAGTTAGCCTAAAAACAAATTTTTATTCAATTCGTACCATAAGTTTCCAAGAAATTAATTATTTTAAAACGATCGTATTTTAAGGGCTTTATCCAAATTGAAGTTCAGTACTCGATTGTTAACCGAGACAGCTCCCTTCTTGATCAAGGTACCTTAATCAGTCAATTAAGCCTGTTAGATTACAGGATAGCATAAAAAATTTCAAAATATTTAATCATTTCTATCATAGACGGCCCCTTAAACCATCATTTTGCCGTTTTTTAAGCATAATTTGTAAACTACTTGGATGAAAAATGTGAAATTTTGGATTTCTATAAAGCAGGACTTAATAAATCTGAATCCATTAAAAAATTGCAGGTTGACATTCATAATTTTTTCGAATATTAATTTCATAATTCATATCAGAAAATTATAAAAATTGCAACTTAAACGTATTTATGTTTGGATATATTAGTACTATTGCTACACAAAAAACTAAAACATTAGGATCATAATTTCAGAAGTTATAAATAAAAATATGAAAATGTAATTTAACATTGTCGTGGCCAAAAGTGTAGGAGCACCGTGCAGAATCTAGCGTTTTTAAAATTGAAACCACTGATAACGTCATAAATCAAATCGATTTTCGTCAGATGGCGTCATTCCGTCTGACAGTGGAGTATTCGCTTTTCTTTTGAGCTTTGAGTAATAAATGTCGCAGATGCAATTTATTGTCTGGATCTTCAATTTCAGTGGTGGTCCTAAACTTATGGCCACAACTGTAGAAGCATTAAATTTTCGATGTTTATAATTCAAAAACTTATCATTCAAATGACTTGAAATTTGTGGTTTAGGCATAGTTTGAACCAAAGATTTGAAATATCTCGTTCAAATTGGATATTGCCATTGAAAAAAATGAAGTTTGGATTCGTTTTAATATGTAGATGCCCCCTAAGCAAATTTTATATACGTCATTTGAAAGTAGACTTTATTTCCAATCGCTCTGTACCAGTAAATATTTTCTACAATAATTTGTTGAGTAGTTAGTAGGGGGTGTTTATTATTTTTTTCCACGACTGTACCTGGATTTAGCTGCCTAGGTTCTTGTCAAATTTTGTTCACTTGCTCGAAAAATATAAACCATTATTTTTTGAGTCCTGGTGCTTTTTTCTAACATTTCGGACAATTTTAAAATTGCATTAATAATCAAATAGAAAATGGCACGTTTGAATAATGTATAAAAACGTAAAATTACGGATGGTAATTTTTTTTATAGGGAGGTTATGAATATGTCCAATATGTTAAAAAAACTTCCAATACATTTTTTTAGGATTTTAAAATTAATTGTTTTAATTACAAAGAAAGGTTATGCATCACTTCAAGAAATATAAAACATTTATTTTCTCATTTTTACAAGTTTTCTAGAGCATTTATATTTTTCCTCTGTTATTAAACCGTTTCTTATCAATTATATTTCAAGGCGTATGTAAAAAAGTAAAAAAGAAATTTGCCTTATATTGCTGCAATATTTGTTTAGCAAATTTGCATATTTGCGGGTGATTTTACTTTGCTTTTTTTTTTTTTTTTTTTTTTTTTTTTTTTTTTTTTTTGTTAAAGTAGATGGGTTTCATTCGGTAATAACTCTTTTAAATACAAGTGAATGGTCACTAAAATAGTTTACTCCTAATAAAAATGATAAAAACGCTGAATGACTAAGTTAGATATAAGCCGTAAGAGGTGTTTACATTTTATAAATATGTTTTTTACACGATATTTTAAACAATTTTTGCAACAAGTGCTGATGTTTAGTGGTTGTAAGCTAAATATTTTTTTAAGAATAGGATACAATCCTCTGCCCAACAAGATGCTCTAGCTCAGGCTAATTAAATTGGATTAATGAACGCACCCATGAATATACTAAAATGCTGAAACAACACAAGTACTGGAAATTGAGAACGAAAAATTAAAGTAACAACGGAGGGTGTGGTCAACGTGACAAAACCCCCAAAAATAACATACTTTTTATTCTGAAGAAATCACAAGAATAAGGAAGAATTATTTCACCAAAATATATTTGCATAAAATTGTGTTTAAAGCACAGTAAAAATGTTGCACCACACTGTTCAATCATTCGCTCGTTTTCATAGATAACTGTTACTTAACTGCAATGTGAATCGATCTTGAACAATGAGAATACTTTATAATATGGCAGAGTAACCATGATTTACAAAAACGGTGAAATGGCTGGATATTTTGCCATAGATGTATGACATTTTTTAAAAATTGTTTATAACGATGACCATTCATAGATAATCGCGCCTAAATAGTAACCACCAGGTGAAATTTCAAATTTCTAGTCCCAACGATATCAGAGAAATCGCAATTTTAGTCGTCAGTTGTCTCTAACCTCCTTGGTAGTTATGGAACTGATATAAAATATACCCTTTATTATAGCATAGATTTATCATCTTTAATTTCATAATCAGCTCCATAGTTCCTCAGGTTACCCCCTGCAAACAAATACACAAAGGTTACTTCTTCAGAATGTTAGTGCAGATCAGGGGTTTCAAACTGTGGCCCACCGGATACCACTAATATTTTATAGTAATCATCGCCTTATTTAATCCTTGAATTTCTGCGATTCAAGAAATCGACTTTTAAAAATTATTGGTATCAGGAGGGTCGCAGTCTGACACTTCCTATATATATGTTATTTGAATATGATGTCTGATACGCTTTCCCAAATGAAAGATTTTTGTTTTCAAGATTATATTTATTTTTATAATTTTGATACAGATGTGTTTTGTTTAATCCTCATTAAATGTTTTTACACATGCTTGAATGTCGGAAATAAAGGGCAAGAAGTTTCTTGAATATGTTAATAATATCAGGATATACATTCAATTAACTCATACAACATAAATTGAGTTGACACTTACGTATGCTATTTACATCAATTTACGTCACAGAAAATGAGAGTGACGAATAAAAGTTTGTAAAAATCCTGAATAAGTAACAAAATAATTTAATGCGTATGTCCTCTATTTACAGTTTTATTTCATATATCCTTCAACATCTGTCAACGTGTAAACACATTTTTAATATGAAAAATATTGATTAGTCTAAACTAGCAAGACGTATACGTAACATATCACTTAATCGATCTAAAAATATTATAAAAAATTTATAGATTTTGAAACATGTAGTACTTTCTTAAAGTGTATTTTTCATTCATACAACAAGTGAAAAATTCGCACTCCAGTTACTCTTGTCACATCAATGCAAAGTTGTCTCCCCTACTTTAGAGTTGCATAGTAACTTTATGAAAACCATGGCAGTTGATGTTGAAAAATATTGAATATGTTCCGACAGCTGTCACAATGTCTCACAAAGTTTTCCCAGAAGAAGTAGATTGTTTCGAATAGTTGTTTATATAGGGAAATTTAAAAATACAGTTTGCTGGAAAATTATAAAAATAATAAGTTATTCATTCAACTAAGAAAAATGAAGTTAATTTTTTTATTTAGTTTGTATACTGATAATTTTCTAAGTTATTTTTAAAAGAAAAACATGAAGTTTCAAGATAATCATAAATTTGTTTATAAAACAGAGAAGCAATGTATCATATATATATATATATATATATATATATATATATATATATAATAAATTTGAAATCACAAATATATGAGTAAAATGGTAAAGTTCTAAAGATGAATTAGAAATGAACATAGGAAACCAGTATGTAAAATAAGAAACAATGAATTACCCACAGAATCTTCAGAGGAATATATATATATATATATGTGTGTGTGTGTGTGTGTGTAGGTGATTGTTTAATTATATATATATATATATATATATATATATATATATATATATATATATTCAGTAAAGCGGAATTTATCGGCACTTCAGACCAGTGGTGCACCCAGGGAAGGGGCCAGGGACCCTGGCCCCCTCCAAAAGAAAAGGAAGAAAACACTTGAAAAATATCTGAACTATTTACGAGACCAAAGCTCTTTTTTTATATGTGTGCGTTTGTGTAAAAAGCTAATTGACGCCCTATAAATACGCGGGTATCCCCAGCGAATTTCAAAGATGCACAACCAGAGAAACGCGTTTGTTTGAGACCACATTTCTATATAGCATTGTTAATTCTCATTACACGGCTGACTGCTCTTATACGTATTGTGAAAAATCTGCAATGCTACCGTACAGTTAAAGAAAAAAGACTTCAACAGTTTTTCCCCCATTATTGCATACAGTTTTTGAAAACTTTTTTTTTTTAAATTGCGAGAATAAAAACAGAAAGTTACAAAGAAAGCTATCACCGCCAAAAAATGACTTCCTTTTGCTAATTAAAGCTGAATCATGTTTGTTTCAAGTTTTTCCCAGTCAAACAATTGAGATTTAGCGTTTAGATTCAGAAGTTCCAGCTGTAATACAGTGAACTTCGATTTGGATCATTATAGTGCAAAACTCTCACTTATTTCGATTGCATCCTTACCTATACCATTTTCTTTTGCTTGGACTTCGAATTCTATGCAGAGTTATATGCAAGTACACAAAAGTTACACAAAAAATCTATTAGATTAAATAGATTAAATAAAATAATGCTATAAAGTGATAAAATATCATTTATTAAGATTGACGATCGTTTCGTCGCACCAACGGCGACATTTTCAAAATCATATCTATAAAGTGATAAAATATCATTTATTAAGATTGACGATGAGATTGTAACAAAATATTATGAATATTTTATTACAAAAAATCTATTTTATATTTTACATGGCTATTTTGCGGTGACTTTATTGACAATCATATATTAATCTTCAAGCAAGTTTTTTCAGCTGTTAAAAGTAATCTGCATGGAATCTCTTCAATAACATTTGCAAATTAAATTTCTCAAATATCTTTTTGAAATTGAATTATATCTAAATATAAAAAAGGGATTATTTAAATGCTAGTAGTAATGGCGTTATTAACACTATAAATACCGATTTGGATTCCGTTTCCCTGGTCGCAAATCAGCCAACTCCATCAAATAACCATGAAAATAGTATTTCCTTAGATGATAGCAATTAGCAAGACATCGTATTGTTGAAAGAACAAACATTCAATACTGACGATAATTTAAATATTATGAAAAAGTTGTGGGAACGAGAAACAAATTTTAATTTTCCCGCAACCTGTGCTACAACTGCAAATCACAAACTTTTCAAAACACATGGTTTAAAAACTATACATGGCTTGTGTATTCTGAAGTTGAAAATAGTGCACGTTTTAAATATTGCGTATTTTTTCCACCTCCTAATGTTGGAAAATCTAAATAGGAAGTAGCTGGTCACGCAAATTGTTGAATGAAAGCCATTGAGAAATTTAATAATCAACAAAAAACAATATCATTTCAGGGCTATTGCAATTTACGAAATGCTACGGAATATTCGAGAAGGAAATACATTTCAGTCGATAGAAAAATTGATGTGGGTCAGGCATCACAAGTTGCAGTAAATCGGAACCGATTAGAACCGATTACAAAAATTGTAATTTTATGCGATTGAGCAGGTGACAATCGCCAATGAAGCAAACTTTCGAACTTTACTAAGAACAAGAGTCGATGCGGAGAATGAAAACCTCACTGAACATTTTAAACATTCTACCAAAAAAAGCTACCTTTATTAGCTGGAACATACAAAAACAAAGTATAAACGGGTGTTTTTTCTTTCCCCATTTTTTTCTTTCTCTTCACATTTATTACAGGCAATTTTGTAGTGTCCAACAGCTCTTTTTTGGAAAGTGATCCGGTAACCAGTGTGGGCCCTGACGAATTACGGCCATGGTTGCTTTTTTCATATTGCGAAATGGGACGGGGACTATTTCTGAACCATTTAAATTAATTTATTAGTCATGGAACTATTTAAATTAATTTATTTTCCTCCCATTCAAGCGGAGCAACGGAGAGACGTCCAAATACCGGCTAGCCAGTATTTAGACCACTCTAGGTAGCCGGTATTCGGACCACTGCTATGTTTAAGTTAAAACCGGTATTAACCGGTTTAACCGGTATTACCGGTATACTGTGCGCGTGGCAATTAAGAGCTAAATATGTCTAGAAAATAACTTAATCAACAATTCAAGCCAATATACTATCAGTATATTTTAAAGAAATGAGAAACACATATCTGAAAAAATTTTGATGTACCAGATTACGTAGATTTGACACTTTTGCATTTACTATTTGTAAATGACACAGACTTCAGCGACGTACTTTTCGTAGCTTTCTTCTCTGAAATAAAATTAAAAATTCTGCCTATCACCGCTAGGCTGCGCTGCGCTCAGTTTTCGGAACACCTAGTAGCCGGTATTTGGACCCTAGCCGGTATTTGGACCTTCTCCTCTGTATACCCGCAAGCTTTATACGTTCATTGTGTTTCACATAGTTTAAATTTAGCACGTGAAATGTTGTATCTGGGACAGAAATAAGAAAATGCATTGGCATAATAGAAATGACACACAATTTTTCAATACTCCTAAATAGACAAGACGTCCTCCTCAACAATATTGACAAACGTACACCGGAAATTAATAACCAAAAATTACAAAAAGTTTGTCCAACTAGGTGGGTGGGACGCCATACAGTCATCATGACCATGGTAGAATTATATGATGCAGTGACTGATCGCTTTGAAACAATCGCATCTTAATAAGACAGAGATTCGTCTTCTAAGGCAAAACTTTTTAAAAATTCGTTATGTGAATTTGGTTTCCTAATTTCTTTATTTAGAATAAATACTTTCTTTATACAGAATAAATATTTGCATACACTTTATCATTGTCTAAATTATTACAAAAATCTGCCAGTGACCTTTGATGTGACCCGAAATGTGTATTCCAATTCTTTTGAAAGCCCTGTATTTAATCTGTAGGTTAATATACATACTATATAATGGGAAAATTTAGTTTAGCAAGAAAACTCATAACAGGTTGAAATTTCTCTTTCAGCAGTTTATACTAATAGATCAAAACATACTTGTATACATGTGTACAGCCATGCAGTTAACCTAGTACTTTTATTACACGCCACTATTTAGCTAAAGTTTAATTCAAAGTAAAACACACTTAAAACTACTGAAGTCGCATTTCCAGAAATTATCATTTATAGAAGGCCATGAATCCAGTTGTTTGCGTGACCCTGTATATCCTTTTATCTATGTTCTATAAACATTTCTTAGTAAACCAAATGCAGTTCCGCGTAAAAATGCATAACGCATTTAAAAACCACCTTTAAGCAATTTGCAATCATACCATTTTTTTTTCAAATAATAAAATGAAATTTAGTTATTTAAAAAAAAAACATATCGATGTTCTTTCTATTTAAAAAAAAAAATGAACTTTGGGATATTTCTGCTATTTTTTTCATCGTTCAACATTTTGCACATTCTGTACAAAAATAAGAGAAAAAATTGGCGAATATCCAAAAAAACCTTTTTTTTTTCTCAGAATGGGAAAATAGCCATACAAAAAAATAGTTTTTCCGTCATACTTTTCTCTTAATTTGACTTTAAGCCAAAGACTCCTGCATCGAAAAAGACCTGCATCATAAAAAGAGAAGTGTTTAACACATTTCGGGATTAATAACGCTTAGAATACTTATGCATGGAATTATATATTCAAAATATATCGCTTAAAATAGTGCTTAAAAAATTAAATAGGAGTTTCGAAAAAGTGTTACAGTTTTCCATTTTTTGAAGTGAATCGTTTCATGCAGAAATCGTGAATGACATAAATATTCTTAAACTTGTATATTTCTCAGTTAGCCTACGACATATATATAAATTTATTTCACAGAACTAAAAGAAAAAAAAAATGAAAGAATATAAATAAACTTCGAGGTACTCGCGGTAAAGATAATATTTCGTTCTTATCTAGTTATTTAGTGTCAGGGGTTTCTGAACTTAATTCCACTATAAAATGGTATAAAATCAATAAAATTAATTTTCCTTTTTAATTTTTTTCTGCAAAAGAATGATCACCTCTCGATATTGTGTGTTGTTATCAGTAGTAACTTGATTTATATTAGGCAGCTTAAGCTGCAGTATAAAGATAAGTGAAGATATGTAAAAATATAAAATATATGAATGCATTAGGCGTTTCTAGATGTTACTGTCATCTCTGTAAACTTTTATATTACTAGGGGGCTCGGCCCCCTACGAGCTACGCTCGCCAACCCCCTTCCAGACACCGCAGACTCTAAATGCACGCTAATTTGATCGTCTTTAAAAAGATTTCGAAAGATTGAATTATAATTTAAAAAACAGTGGCGATCTCCCTATAAACGAATTTCTATTCATTTCTCTTTGATTGGGGAATTTTAACGCCAAATCAGCTGCGGCACTACTTGATTATCCCGTCGACCAATTTCGCCAAATTATATAAATGGCCAAACCACTCGCCAAATTATACAAATTGATATAATTTTTATTTTAAATAACGAAAGAACAAATAAATTCGTACAACATTAATAAAAACACAAATAAAACGTCGAAATAAAAATAACTTGATGACGTATACACGTGTAACAACATTTCAAAATAAGCTAATATAAAAGGAATTAAGTAAAGAGAGTCTTTGTCTCCCGGTATTTTTTAACAAAGCGAAAAGAAAGTTCTTTTAAATGAGACATTTTAAATTAATTCTTAAAATATCAAATAAATGTCTAGCGCAATTTCTAAATTTAAACTTTTTTGCAATATTATTTTGTGTTCATTTTATGTAATAACTATAATGTGACGTAAAAATGACGTAATTTCTCCTAAGACTTCTAACGCATGTTAATGAACTTATTATTTTACAATATCCTTTCTCCTTTTAAAATTCACGTGTATACTTTTTATGACGTAATTTTTAATAAGTTCCTGCTTTTTATACGTAATTATTTAATTCTAATTTGAAAGTTTTTTTCCTGTTAATAATAGTCACGTGTAAATAAATTTTTAATTTGAAGCAAACATTATTGCTTGCGCTTTTTATATTGTTGGCAACAGTTTAAATTAGTACAATTTTCTGAAATCTGTAAAAAATATCTCTAGAAATGCTGAAAATTTGAATTTAAAATAGATATAAAACCTCGAAAAATGAGTCAAACTAAAAAAATAAATCAATTCTGCACACCGGGAAATTATAACGTATAAAATGAACTAAAAATTATTAAATTCCGATGTATAGTTTTTGCTACTATAAAACTTTTTTAGTGGAACGATTTTGTCTAACTTTAGCATTAAATATCTCTTAAAATAATTCTTCGATTTGAAAACTGTCCGCATCACTGTCCGCATCAGTGTGTTTATCAAACATTTCTGTATAATACTACCGATTTTCATATTTTTGTATGCATTATTTTTCTTAATATTAACGAAGAAAGACCTCCGGTCACAAAAAAATCAAAACCGGCGGCGGCGGCGGCGGTGACAGCGGTAGTTACTTTTTTTTAGAATAGAGAGATATTTGCGAAACCTTTTACATGAAACGATTTCTTTGCTGGATATTCATGATATTTTTTATTCTAAATATAGCGCAGTTTTGTTTTTTTTTATATTAGATATTAAATCAGAATTTCATAGATCGGATTTTCTTAGATATCTATATTCAGGTAAAACTTTCCCCCCATATAAAAATGTGTTATATTTTGTGGGTGAATTATTTTTTAAACCACATATAAATTTCATTGAAACGTAATAACGGATTTGCTATCTTTCTGTATGTTTAATTATTCACTTACACATTATCTACATTAGAAAATTTCAAACTACTATAAATTTTCTTTTTCAGAACTAATGCAGTAATTTCTTTTGGAAATAATGATCGTAACGTAATACAAGATAATACTGTACTAGCTTTCTACAAACACATATCTAATTATCAGTGCATCATTATCCATCAAAACTGGAAAATTTTTTGATTGAATGCGAAATTTAACCATGTTTTTAAGGCTTTCTGGATTGTATGTTATTTTAATATTTTGAAAATTGATCCTTGTAACTGAATGATATAAAATATTTTTCTTCAAAACATTCTTTTAAAGCTGAATATATCATTTTTGACCACAATAAAATAAAAGGCTGTATTTTTTATGCAACATCAAATGGCCTGCAAATATTTAGATCTATTCACAGCGACCATTTATGTCGGAGAGCTTTATGTAAGTCCTTAACATATATGGAATTTCATAATCAAACACAGTCTGTTGCTTTTCGATAATTGATAAATTACATTAAATGTCTGTGTTTTCTTTGAAGCTGCACATTCTACAGTATAAGAGCATGAGGTGTAAATCAGCCTATATAATGAATTGGTAAGTATGAGAAAATAAAAAAATAACTCAAATAAATGACGATAAAAAATTGTATGTCTGTATAATTATCTTTTTTTTTTTTCTGAAAGCAAGAAAAACAATTTCTAGATTAATGATGAAGAGCTTACACTCAAAGGAAATTTAATTCAAAGTCATACAAGTTATACTGAGTTTAGTCATCTGGAAACTTCAATTAATTAGTAAACCCAAATAAGAGTCAAAATCTGTATCGAAATAAACACCTTGGAATAAGCATTTAGTTAAAAATAGCAGTTAGCTATTCGCAGTTTATTTTCACTTTAAATGAGAGTTATAATGTTTCATTATCCTGAACGATTAACTGCTCGTAACTCCATTAAATAGAATTTATGTGCTTTATTTTAACTCATTAGTAAATAGCTTCATCAATTTGAATGCAAATTCAAAGGCTCACCAGAATATTTTCGCAAGGAAAGAAAGGGAAATTCAAGATTCCTAAATGAAAGAATCTCTCTATTCTAAAAAAAAAGTAACTAACGCTGTCACCGCCGCCGGTTTTGAGTTTTTTGTAACCTGAGGTCTTCCGTAGTTAATATTACGAAAAATATTGCATAAAAAATATGAAAATAAGTGGTACTATAGAAAAACGTTTGCTAAACACGCTGATGCGGACAATTTTAAAATCGAAGAATTATTGTAAGGTATATTTAATGTTAAAAATGCTCAAATTCGTTCCATTAAAAAAGTTTTATAGCAGCAAAAACTATACATAGGAATTTAATCATTTTTAGATCACTTTATACATTAGAAGTTCGCAGTGTGCAGACTGCATTTATTTTTTTAATTTGACTCATTTTTTGAGGTTTTATGTGTATTTTAAATTCAAATTTTAAGCATTTCGAGAGATATTTTTTACAACTTTTAGAAAATAGTATTATTTTAACTTGTTGCCAAATTTAAAATCAGCGCAAAGATAACGCACAACATTTCCTGCAAATTAAAAATTTATCTATACGGGACTATTATTAACAGGAAAAAATCTTTCAAATGAGAATTCAATAAATTTTATTTCAGTTTTAAACTCTGTATTAAAAGCAGGAAAATATTGCTAATTACGTCATAAAATCTATATTTACACGTGAATTTTAAAAGGGAAAGAAAATTGTAAAATAATAAATTGATTAATTTGCGTTAAAAGTCAAAAAGTGGAGGAAATTACGTCATATTTATAATTGCCAAACAGTTTAAATTTAAAAATATATTTGCCCGAGACATTTATTTCATATTTCGAAATAATCTTTTAAAACTATTGTTGAGAATTCTAAGACAGCGAAAATAACATTTCCTTTCTAACAACAAAAGTATTTTCACGTGAATATTAAAAAGAGAAAGAAAACTTTGATGAAAATTAAGTCAGATTTAAAACGATACATATAAAATGTCTTATTTAAAACAGATTTTTTATAGCGTTGTTTAAAAATACCGGGAGACAAAGACTCTGTTTACTTAATTCATTTTATATTAGCTTATTTTCACATGTTTCACTGATCAGATTTATTCAAAGATGAAAACAACCCGTTAACAGGGAGATCGCCAACCGATCAAATTAGCGTGCTTTTAGAGCTCGCGGTGACTGAACGATTGTTGGCAAGTATAGCTCGTAGGGGGCAGAGCGCCCTAGTCTAGTATATAATCATCGTAAAACCAACGTCCCCTAGATAAGGGAGAAAGCACCGAACGAGTCACGAAAACGTCACACAAAGCAGATAAAACAAACAACAAGAACAAAAATCTAGTTGGATGTGCCAATCCCAAAACTTTCTTCTATATGATGTCAATATTTCATTTTAATTAGTTTTATTAGTATTTTTATTAGAATTGTGCATAACTTCATACACTTTTCGATGGTACATTACTGAAAATTGCACAAAAATCGCTATTACAGCGCCTCCTACCGGCGGATTTTTTCCAAATTCAGGGAGTACCTCCTTGCCATAGCCAAAAACATACACAAATGATTTGGTTCAATTCTATGCACAACTTCATACACTTTTCGATTGTAGAATATTCAAAATGCATAAAAAGCACTATTACAGCGCCCTCTAAAGGCGGAATTTTTTCAAACTCAGGGAGGACCTTCTTGCGTTGGCCAAGAACATACACAAAAAATTTGGTTCAATTCTATGCATAACTTCATACACTTTTGGATGGTACAATATTCAAAATGCATAAAAATCGCACAAAAATTGCTATTACAGCGTCCCCTACCGGCGGATTTTTCCCAAGTTCAGGGAGGACCTGCTTGCCATAGCCAAAAACTTAAAAAATAAAAATAAAAATTGGGTAAATTCTATGCATAACTTCATACAAATTTTGATGGTACAATGGCGACACACGGACAAACGGACACACGGACAGACAGACATTTTGTATAAACATGTTTTGTGTGATCTGACCCCTAAAACATGTAAATCCGTCGTAAACCGGAAGACGAAAAAAATTTCGATTACAATACTTTCTTCTATTGAAGATAGAAGGAAGTAAAAATTCGAGCAACTTGCATGTTTCGTTTTGTCTGGCTCTTGGAATTATTACTAGTTTGGAGAGAGTGGCGCCGATGGGATACGAACCACGGACCTCATGATCAGGAGGCGAGAACGCTAGCGTCGAGCAAATGGCCAAGCCAGTTACTCTAAACTAGTAACCAGCTTTATACTGATCATGTGAGATGAGATCGCTACACACTCCCTCCCAGTGAGAAAGACATCTTGTCGATGTCTGACGAGCGATATGTACTCGTGAGTTGTGAGTGATGCGCAGCATGCCAGTGCTGTGAGCGTTTAACCAGTTGGTTTCACAGGCTTATTTCTGGAGATGATGATTTGTTTGGTGCTGCCATCTGTTGGTTATAAGGGGAGGCTATTGTTGTTGAAGGTTTCATGTTTTATCCGGGTCACCACTTTGGCATTTTTAATGTACAAACATACTCCATTCTACTATTACGCTATTAAATGCTCAAATATTACTTCTGATGCATTACAACGATACAGTTTACACTAGGAGAAAATAAAGTTAGTAACAACATATCCGAGCGTCTGTTTTCGAAGCACAAACGCCAGAGTCGAGTGGAGGGGAGAAGTTCTTGAGTAACGGTGATCACGTTAACATATTTCAAGAGATTGATGGTAGTTACAGTTAAGATGCTACAGTACTCCCCCCAGTAATCACGTCCGGGTCACCGAGTCACCATTCGCCGATGGGATACGAACCACGGATCTCATGATCAGGAGGCGAGAACGCTAGCGTCGAGCAAAAGGCCAAGCCAGTTACTCTAATCTAGTAACTCGCTTTATACTGATCATGTGAGATTAGATCGCTACACTAGAAAATAATATTTAATAATTCCACGAGCCAACGCAAACGAAACATGCAAGTTGTTCGAATGTTTTTTCCTTGTTTGCCTACTTTGTGTGACGTTTTCGTGACGCGAGTCAAGGCTTTCTCCCTTATCTTCTTCGCTTCTGGGTCCACATATGCGGACCATTATTCTTTTCCCCATAAAAACTAAACTGTTTGACATTTTTTCATTTTTATTTCATTTCTTAATAGCTGAGTGTTTTTTGCTTTAAAAGCAAACCAATAAATGGCCAAAATGTATGCTGTATTTCCTCATAAAATAGATGTTATTTTCATCTGAGTTTGCAAAACGCCTTAAGAAATGGCCAAGAAATGTATGGCCAAGAAATTGAAAAAAAATTCATACTTATTTAACTCAAATCCTTTGCAATAAAATATTTTGAGGATTTGTATATAATTCCCTTGATTAAAGGCCTCAAATTTGTCATTGTGTGAATTTGTGTTAGTGATAATTAAATTGATATTTTAACGGAATTTGTAATTTTAGATCCCTATTTGTAAACCTAAATTACTAGTCCCCTAAAGTATCAATTTCCGAAAAGTTCTTTTTTCTGTCATCTATGATGTCATTTTGTTTGTTTAAAACCAATGAATGAGTATTTGTAGTATTATTTTAGTTTTCAGAACGAAAAGGTTACCTAGGGTGCGTTGGTAAAACTGGGTGATATTTTCTTTTGGCATGATTTGAGGCTGATAGTTTAAGCTTGAGTCTATAGTGGAGGCTCTAGCGGCTGATAGTTTAAATACTTAACTCTAGGTAAAAAGAAAAAGGACCTATTACTATATCCCCATAAGTGTATTTTCCGTGTTGGAAAGGTTTTTTTTTTATCATATATTATATCAATTTTTGTTATTTTTCACAATTCTGAAATGCTAATCAATTTAAAGTCATTTAACATTTTAGGTTATTGTAAGTGGGTCATTCTCACGAAAAGATAAAATTTATGGTCAAGAGCAGATAAATATTGGAAATGTAGCAAATTTCTAAATATTTTCATTCTTATGTATAGTTAACTTTTAATAAAGTTATTAAATAAATCTCCGACGAAATAATTTAAAATTTAATTTTAATCTTTTACCAAATATAAGTCCTAAGTCGCCTGCGGGGTCACCCATACATCTAAAACGCAACTTTCATGTCACTGACGCTTAAAAAAAATATTTTTTTTTTTTACTTTCTTCTATCTTTACATGAAGAAAGTATTGGATTTATGAGAAATTTCGAATACCAGTTTTCGACGGATTTATACGTTTTAGAATGTCCTGAAAAATAATTTACTGCTTTCAGAAAATGTCCGTATGTGAATCTGTCAGTCTGTATGTATGTGACAAAAACATCTTAGGATCGCGCTATCTCAAGAACTAATTCTGGAATTTTATATTTATTTATTGTCATTTACGTTTCAAATTTTTTTTTCTTTTTTACTTTCTCCTATCTTTACAGGAAGAAAGTATGCGATTCGTGAAAATTTTCGACTACCGGTTTTTGACAGAATTATGCGTTTTAGAATGTCCTTAACACGATTTGTCGGCTTTCAGAAAATCACTGTCTGTCTGTATGTTACAAATATATTTTGGGGTTGCTCTATCTCAAGAACTTATGCATGGAATTTTATAAAACTTTAAATTCAACTAGAGCTTGATATAAATTGGTGCTGATTAACTTTTGGTGTAAATCACTCAACAGGTGTTTTACATTCTTGAACCCAGGTTTATGGACAAGTAAGTATGTATTTAATCATTCTCACCAAATGTTTTAGGCGAAATGGAATTAAGAAATCACACTGTACACTGTAACTTATATTGTTACAATCGGTGAATTCTGAAAAAAATAAAAAAACAAATCACATTGATAAGGATAATTATTATCATTAAATATATTGTTCTTTCCTGGTAACTATATAATTTATAGATTTCACGGAACTTTTATTTCATATTTCATTTGCTGTCTTGAAGTACAATAAATCAAGTTCAATAAATAATTTCGTTTTTCTCTGAAAAATAATCTTTAGTCATTTATCGCTAGACAAAGCACATTTATTACATCATAAATGATCAAAAGTAAACAGTTGAAATGAATTGAAACAAAAGAAGTTCCATTTCCTATTACTGAAAGATGCTTTAGTGAAAAAATATATATTTCCTTTCTCAGGCAAGTTGGTATTGTAAAGTAAAAAATCGACATCCTTTTGTCAAAAAAAAAAAAAAAAAAAAAAAAAAAAAAAAAAAAAAAAAACAAGAAGAAAGAAAGAAAAAAGAAAAAAGAAAAAGAAAAAAAATGTTTATAACATTTTGAAGTTCATGCATTATTATTTTATTTATCTTGTGTTATTAAAAAATTACGAACTATATATGAAATATTGAATCTTATATATTTTTCCTAAAGCTAACATCATCATATATTACAATTTAATACGCTGGAGAACTTTTATACACTTTAAAGCAGATAAGGAACATATATTTAAATGGGATCCGGAGTTCGTAGCATTCCCACTTTTTCTTTCTTTGTTACCAGTATTTTTAAATGAAAATCTTCGTCGTAGATTAATTTAACAACTGCAATAGCTAAATTATTAACTGTTTTAGAAATGTGGCACCAAAGGTGGTAAATTTTAGGAACACTGCGAGACTGTGCAATCGGATGTGAGTTTAACAGTTGTATGTTAGTTGATAAGATTTTTTTTAATATTTTTCACATAGTATTTTCGTATTATTAAAGTTTCTTGCGATTTAGAAACATAATTATGAAAGTTTAGATTCTACACTCATGTCCAAAATTAAGGTCACAAACATAAAATCTGTGAAAACTGGTGAACTATTCACTGTATTGCCACGAAATTCGGCACAGAGGTATATTACAATGGGAGATAGAATATGATAACATAAAAATATGGAAAAGATTTTAATTGTGAATTAAGAAACAGGGTATATCAAAAAATGTTAAACCATGATTCAGAGATAAAGCATTTATCTCGGGAAAAGTCTGTCTAATATAGAGTGTGACCACCGTGCACTGCTATACAAGCCTCACAACGAGCTCTCATACTGTTTACGAGGGTGTCAATAAATGATTGTGGCAACAAAGTCCATTCTTCGAAAAGCGCGACATTTAACTCCTGGCTGGTCCTGCGAGGGGGGGGGGTTACGCTGTGCAATGACTCTTCCTAGACCATCCCAAACATGTTCAATATGACTGAGGTCCAGAGACTTCGAGGTCCAATTCATACGGTGAATATACTCTTCTGAAAGAAAATGATCAACAATGTGATCTCTCTGTGGCTTCGCATTATCGTCCATAAACATGAAGTCCGGGCCTACAGCAACCCGGAACAACCTCACATAGGCTTCAAGGACCTCATCCCTAAAGCCCGACGTCCAGTCGTGTGTGTCCCTTTCACTGCATCCAACAGGAGAGCCCGGTTGCTGTGGAGCCGAAGCCATCAGTCTTGGACACAACAAGAATGGGGCGTGTTCTTTTCAGTGATGAGTCGAGATTTACCACGCAAAGTGATTCTTATCGAATCTCCATCTGCAGAGAATGTGGAGCTGGCTATCATCCCTCTTACGGAAAAGAAATCGACAGATTTGGTGGCAAGTGAATCCTTGTCTGGGAAGGTATAATGTTGAGCAGTCGTACACCACTGCACGCCTTCGATGCGGGTACTCTGACCACACATCGCTGTAGGGATGAGGTTCTTGAAGCCTATATGAGGTTGTTTCGGGGTGCTGTAGGTCCGGCCTTCATGTTTATGGACGATAATGCGAAGCCACACAGAACTCACATTGTTGATAATTTTCTTGAAGAAGAGGAAATTCGCCGTATGAATTGTCTCTCGAGGTCTCCGGACTTCAATCCTATTGAAAATGTTTCGGAAGGTCTAGGAAGAGCCATTTCACAGCGTAACCACACTCCCAGGACACACCAGGAGTTAAAAGTCGCTCTTTTGAAAGAAAGGGCTTTGTTGCCACAAATATTTATTGACAGCCTCATAAACAGTATGAGAGCTCGTTGTGAGGCTTGTATAGCAGTGGACGGTGGTCACACTCCATATTAGACAGCCTTTTCCCCAGATAAATGCTTTATCTCTGATTCATTATTTAATACTTTTTTATATACCCTGTATATTAATTCACAATTAAAATCTTTTCTATATTGTTATGTTGCTATATTCTTTCTCCTATTGTAATATACCTCTGTACCAAATTTCGTGACAACACATTGAATAGTTCTTGAGTTTTCACAGATTTTATGTGCGTGACCTTAATTTTGGTTACGAGTGTAGTATTCAATGTTCCAATATATATATTTTTAATAAATTGGGAATAAATATAATATTTGAATATCTTAAGACATGACAAAATTATAAGTAATCGCAGGAAAAATCAAGTTATAAGAATGTCTGTGGTTAAAGCATGTAACTCTAAATCTCGAACTAAAACGAAAAATCTAAATCTAACTAAAAATCTCGAAATATATAAAATTATGTGAAATTTTTCACGTACAAAAATTTTCAGGTTGTTGAATAAGGGACCGAAATGGGATGGAGACGAAACAGCTAGGGACCAAAATGGCAAGGAAACGAAATGGCTAGGGACCAAAGTAGCGTCGGTACTAAACGACGGGACCGAATCGACAAGACCGGAACTGTGTGACAGAAGTTTCGGGATCGGAATGTCCTGCTTCCGTTTCAGATATATTAGAAAAAATTAATTATATAATATTTTCTTAAAGATACATGAAAAAACATTATTTAACTTGTATATGGAAATAAAATTTTAAATTTAATCATTATAACACAAAAATTTTAATTTTGTTCTATTTATACAGTTTTAAAATTAACGCTTGCTTAATTGAAAGTTAAATACTTAGCGTTCTGAATATTTAAGTAGAAATTAAATAAACTCTAAATGTATATATATATATATATATATATATATATCCATAAATTTGAATTTGTTGCCATTGCAGCTTTTTCGTTAAAACACAAAATTTCCTTTTTGCATTGTCCATTTTCCCACAAATTCTGTAATATAAAGTGAAAATTGCCTTACATTCTCCAGTATAACTTAGCATCATCAAACCACATGGATACGGCATTTTTTCGGCAAAACAATTTTTCGTATTGAAAATATATTTTTACGTGGATCCTTTTTAACACTTTCCAACAAAGTTGAAAAGTGTTTATACATTTGGTTTGTCTGTCCGCCTGTCCGTTTGTCCAAGCTGTAACTCCCATAAATATACTCCGATTTTCATGCAATTGATAAAGGTTACTTAGGATCACCAAAGCATGTTTGGTATTGTATATGAAATATGGTGGATTAATAGTTCATTTACAGGGGCACTCAAAAATATTCCATTACATTGGTATAAAGGGAAAAATTGTTTGCAGAGTGTTTTAATGACATGACGCTATTTCAAATTTGTTGAAATTTATATAAATCACTGACTTTCACTACGATCACGTTATAACAGGGTGTTCATAGCATTTTTATATTCATTTACAGGGACACACAAAATAAATCGGTTACAGTACTGTGTTTGAATAATTTTTGCTGGCGTGTACGGTTTAACCCTTAAATGCCTGATTTTTTCAAAAATAATTCTAATAATGTTTTTCGGCTTTCATCTTTTACTAAATAAATCATGGGAAAAAAATTTAAAAAAAATCATATTTTGTTTTAAGTATGGTTTACGGCTAAAAAACTGTTTGTTACTAATCGGCAATAGTGGTCTTTAATTGAAAAAAAAATCCTTGATAAAATTCTATAATATTAAGCACACAACAATTTTAGAAACTGCAATAAGAAATAAATTTTACTTGCTCACTGCAGAACAAACTAGGGTACTTCACAAGCTTCCAAATAAAACAGAAAGAACAAGTAGCAACAATTGAAAAAATAAATCTATCTTTATTCTTAAATAGCACAAGTGGTACCATCTACATGTTGGAAATCGATTTAATAATATTTTCAGAATGTATTTTTTGGCAACATTAGGCATTATATCTTCAATATTATTCTGATAGTATTTTAGAGCCTAAATTGGGTATGTTGCTGAAAAGCAACAGCCGGCATTTAAGGGTTAAAATTGGACATGCACTTTCAAATTTACTTAATTATTTGCATGTCATTCATTATATATAATTTCTACCTCATATACAGGGATGCACAAAAGTATTCACGTAACATTCTCCTTATTAGAGGAAATTGCTGAAAGGAAAGCTGAAATTGGGTTTTGAAATGTGTTATTCGTTTCCATATGGTTGGATTAAACATAATTGTTTAATTTTTTAAGCGGGGTGGTTTTGTTACATTATTCTGAATATTTTGGAAAGTGTTTCATAATCTATGCTTAACGCATGATTTTTTCTTTCTTGTTTTATAAAAGCGCGATAAATTCGTGAAAGGAAGCATTTCATAAAATTGCCCAGTCAAATACCGCAAATTTCTTCTAGAACTAGAAAAACTTCTTCCAAACACAATGGCGTTTCTTCAGCTTGTTTTCTCTACGTTTTACGTTTTTCCAAGAAAGTATTTTAGTGCATATATTACGGAATATAAATTGCTAATTTCTATCTGCAATGTCCTAATTGTTCTATTAAACTAAACATTTTTATTTCCATACACCCCAAAAGAATTGTGCGATATCATTACTACACATTTATCTAAAAAAATGAATGTCGGTAACACTTTTAATACCTTTAGCCATTTTCTGCCATGAATAAGTACTGATTACACTTCGTCATTTCCAAACTTTAGTTTGTCAATCATCGGTTGAACAGTTTTTTTAATTAAAAAAAAAGCAAAAAACTTACCGACATATCACTAACTCACATGTAAATAATATGAAAATCCGTATTTTAAAATTTTTGATATTTTCGGCTTGCTTCCATGAATCTGAAAGTTATTCATCCACACAAAAAAAATAATTATAATTTTTTAAATAATTTCATTCTTATTAGGTTACACAGCATTTAAACTCAATTTTAAAATGCAACTTTTATGTAAAAGATATATAAACCTATGTTAATTAAATCTATATCATTCACTGTAAAAAAAAAAAACGACCAGTTCTCCTGTAGGAATCGGAAAAATAGTTGCCCTTATCGTACCGGAAAATTTCCCAACCCAGCTCGGAATAAAATCCGTAAAAAAAAAGAAAATAGTCAATGAAATGGTATTTTACGGATTTTATTCCAAGCTGAGTCAGAAAATTTTCCTGTACGATAAGAGCAACTATTTTTCCGATTTCTATAGGAAAACTGGTAGTATTTTTTTACAGTATTCATGGAAATATTTCTATAGAAAATTTCTCACACCTTGCATTCAATAATATTTCAAATTTTAATTGCTTAAAAGGCGTACGGGGTATTCCACATCAAATCAGGCAGTAAAATACCAATATGTAACCAACCATCACAGATTTTAATGAAACTGCGTGTGTTTGTACTTACTATTAAGATATGATCACCAGTAATTTTTTTTGCTCCTTTGTGAAATAGTTTCTGAGAAAAAAATTGTCAAAATTTTGAAGAACTGGCGTCAGTTGGCATTCTTGATTGCTCGGTTTTCAAATGTAGCATGTCATATATATAATCATATTTCAATATCTACTCTACAAATCATCTTCAAATAATTTATGCATAATATTTAGGGTACGCAGTTTATGAAAAAAATATATTGTTACGCTTATAACATTTTAAGTGGGCCTAAAAAAATGTTTAAACTTTGAAGTGGTAAATTTTTTATGAAAAATAATGCATTAACAAAAAAAGCATTATCAACAAAAGGCGGTATTTTTATTACATTTATTTTTTATGGGAGATATACTTAAAGGTGTCCTTTACCTGATTCTGAAATAAAAATAGTGGGATTTTGGGTGTTTTTAGTAGTATTTTCTAGTTTAAAATATTTTGAGCTGCATTTCAAATCAAATCAAGCAGTGTCATTCCATGTCAGTTCCCCTAAGCCATTTAATCACTGTCACAAATTTCAGTGAAACTGGGTTTGTTATATAGCTCATTTTAAGACGTAATCACCTTTAATTTTCTTGATCCTAAGTAAAATATTTTTTAAGATAAAAAAAATCAAAATTTTGAAAAATTTTGTTACAATTTTTTTTAATGACAGTTCTATATTCAAAGACTGCATTAAAAAAAAGTCATTTCAATATATAATCACTAAATAGGTTTCAAATAATGTATAATGTTGGCAGATTCTTGTTTTTTGTCATGTTTAAACACTAAGAGTGTGTATCTTGTTGAGAGTGTTTTATCTTGTGAATTTTTTTAATCAAGAATTTTGTCAAAAATAATGTGTTAATCAAAAATTTATTATCAACCGAAGGCAGGGTGTTATTGCTTTTTACGTAAAAAGATCTTTTAAATGGTTATAAAATAAAAATAGGGAAAATATGAGAAAAAATTATCAAAGTTTTGGAAAATTGCCACGAGTTGCCATTAATGATTGTTCAATTTTCAAAGGCCTCATTTTATATATAAAATCATATTTCAATAACTAATAAAGAAATCTTCTTGAAATAATTTAAGCAAGGTAAATAAAGTATGTAGATTATGAAAACAATATTGCTGTAATGTTAAAAAATATTTAAATATGTCTTAAAAATTGTATAATTTTTGAAATCAAAAATATTTTACAAAAAATAATGAAATTATTAAAAAAGCTTCATCAATGAGAGGCGGAGTTCCTATGACTAATTTTTTAATTTTAAGTTGTACATAATACTACATTATAACTGGATTTGAAATAAAAAATAGTGGGATTTTGGTTGGTTTTAGTAGTATTTAAATCATATTTAAAATTATCAATATTTTGAGATGTAAAATCTATCCAATGTATCATCCCTGGAAATATAATTATTTATACCGTAATTTCGGGTGTATAGCCCGCAGATCAAACAATTCAGTTTGGACTCAGAAATTTTATTCAGTATTTGAAGACCAATATTTACCGTGATCTAAAAAGTTACATTTTATTTTAAAATTTTTCTGTGTCGAAACACGATTGTTTGATCCGCGGGCTATACACCGGAATTTACGGTACATTTATTTTATTTTTCAAATTATATTTTATGTTCGTTTCTTAAGGAAAAAAATAAACAATATTGTTTTTTGGTAAAACTTCTAGGGCGAAGAGCAATTATCCCTTTCCAAAAAAGAGAAAAATCACTAGCTCCTCACCGCCCAATAGAAAATTTCAAAATGATACTCCTAATCTGTAAACTCATATTTGGCTGCTAATATTAAAACAAAATACCAAATTTCACTCCTTTGAAGAAAATTTTGACATATTGTGCTTTAAATATATGGAAAAAATGCATAATCCGAATTTATATCTTTCAAATAACTATATCTAAAAAATTATTTAAAACTTAATGAGTTGCACTTTTGTAACTTTATTCAGTTTCTAATGATATGTAACTTGATATATTTCATCACAATATTGCTGAAAGATGAATTTTCAACATATATTGTATGTATATATATATATATATGTGTGTGTACATATATCCCTGTTCTCAAACAAATTATTTAAAAATTATTCATTTATGTTTAATAAAGCATATATATTGTTTATACACTTATAGAAAATACATATGGTAAATTTTATGATATTATGTCAATAATATCTAAAAGTAAACACCTTATCTAATAGTATGTAACGAAAAATTTAACATCTGGTGTAATGACAACAAAATTTTATAATTGTTTTACTTAATTTGGATGAATGAAAAAAGCGTACATGTTTATATTTTATTGAAGTACAGGTGAAAATGTCACAAAGACATTCCTATCTCAACAGCAACTGAGTATGTCACATTCACACTACAGCTGATTTTTTCTTTTTGATCTTTCGGGTTTGATTTCAGATGGTAATGAATTAATTAGTTTTGTTAGAAGTGTCATTGCAGTCAGCATATTAGGTTCACTATTTTTTTATATATATAATTTATTTTGATTGACTCGATGAACAGCAACATTTAAAGCGACCATTTCATGAATTTTCAATTAAAAGCTGATTTATAAATTCATTATGTTGTTTAGTTATTATTATCGTCTTAAGATAATTAGTTGGTATTAAGATTTTTAAATTTAGTTTATTTATTATTTGAACAGTTGAAAGTATTTTTCAATAAGAGTGGGCTGTTGATTTTAAGTCGGCTGTTGAGCAGTGTAGTGTTGGTAAAGGAACTGGTACTATTTAATTTTTATTGCTGTAAATAATATTTGTTATTTTATTATTGTATGTATTATATTTAAGCAAGAGTAGCAATACACGATATCGTAGCCATTATAGTACATCTTAGCATAAAAAGCTTCAATATTTATCATTAAACATTCACATTTTATGAAAATTTTGTTAAAATTGCTCATATTTTCACTATTTTTATTTTATAACTATTGAAAAGATATTTTTACATACAATTAAAAAAAGTAATAACAGCCTGATTCGGTTAATAATAAATTTTTCATTAACACATTATTTTTTCATAAAATTCTTGATTTTAAAAATTCACAAGGTTAAACACATTCTTAGTGTTTAAACATGACAAACAACTATAAATAATAATCTGTCTACGTTATTTGTCACATATACATTATTTGAAACTTATTTAGTGATTTTATATTGAAATGACTTTTTTTTTATGCCGTCTTTAAATATAGATCCGTCATTAAAAACATTTTTAAAAAAAATTCAATATTTAGATATTTTTTTATCTTAAAAAATATTTTACTTAGGATCAAGGTGATTACGTCTTAAAATGAGCTATAAACATACCCAGTTTCATTGAAATTTGTGACAGTGAATTAAATGTCTTAGGCGAACTGACATGGAATGAATCTGCTTGATTTGATTTGAAATACGCCTCAAAATATTTTTAAATAGGAAATACTACTAAAAACACCCCAAATCCCACTATTTTTATTTCGGGATCAGGTAAAGGACACCTTTAAGTATATCCCCCACAAAAAATAAATTTAATAAAAATACCGCCTTTTGTTGATAATGCTTTTTTAGTTAATGCATTATTTTTCATAAAAAAAAATTCATGACTTCAAAGTTTAAACATTTTTTTAGACACACTTAAAATGCTATAAGCGTAACAGTATTTTATTTTTCATAAACTGCGTACCCTATATATTATGCATAAATTATTTGAAGATGATTTGTAGAGTAGATATAGAAATATGATCATATTTATGTCATGCTACATTTGAAAACCGAGCAGTCAAGAATGCCAACGTTCTTCAAAATTTTGACAATTTTTTTCTCAGAAACTATTTAACCAAGGAGTAAAAAAAAATACTGGTGATCATATCTTATTAATAGGAACAAACACACGCAGTTTCATCAAAATCTGTGATAGTGGGTTACATGCCTGCCTGAAGTGACATGGAATGACCCGTACAGTCAACAGAGTCCATCCGTGTTCGAGTCCCGGCTTGGGCATTTTTTCACTCTGCACTGTAAAAAAATACTGCAAGTCTTCCGGTAGGAATCGGAAAAATACTTGCCCTTATCGTACCGGAATAATTTCCGACCCTGCTCGGAATAAAATCCGTAAATATAAGGAAATAGTGAGTAAAACGGTATTTTACGGATTTTATTCCGATATTACGGATTTTATTCCGAGTTGGGTCGGAAATTATTCTGTGTCCTGATTCTGCCCTTCTCGGATCGGGTTACTTTCTCGTAATGCGCCGACGAAGTGATATTTTCCAATTCCGCCCCTAACGTGTTGGGATTATTTCCCATTCACCGGGGTTGCTTCGTCGTAATTCATCCCGACTGCTATCAGCAGCCGGAAAGCATTACTTGGGTCGGTTTAAGATGGCGTTTATATATGCATCTCTTTTAAATGAGGATAGATAGACCTAATTTTTGTTAAATGTATATTCGCATTGTACTATTGTTATTATTATTATTCAGTTTTGTTAGGTTCATTACTAGAAATAGTTTTACCTTAAATTAAATGTAAATTAATTGTGGGTGAAGCATAGTTTTTCAATTATTTGGCTAATACAGCTTGTATTTTAAAACTTATTTAAAAAAAAAATCTTTATGCTAAAATATATTTTTGAGGTTAAAACTTATTGCACTAAGCCAAAAGTGCAATTACAAATAATTTTTGCTTAAATAATCCCTTGATTTTGATCTAAACAATAAAAAATATATAATAATGTATATATACATTGTCTTTTAAAGCTTGCATTCAAAATAATAATAATAATAATAATCCTAAATAATACATTTGAGAAGATTAAAACTTATTGTACTAATCCAAAAATGTAATCTCTATATAATAAAAGCCGGTGTAACGCTGGGCGGGGCGAATCCATCAATCTTACCAGTCTCACAGGAAGAGACTCAAGGGGAAAAGAATCCATTCTCCCATTGGTTGCCAAGAAACAAGAATCCCGCGACTACTTCTCAAGGTTACAAGTCCTGATAATTGATCAGTAGTAGACACTTCTTCCTAACACTTATATTTCCTTTTCTATATACAGGTGTAAGTAAATTTAAACTTAAAAAAAAAAAAAAAAAAAAAAAAAATTCAATATTTTAAAAGTAAAATATTAATATTTATACGAAAAGTAAAATTAATAATTTTTGATTTATAGCTTTGCATCAGGAGGACAGAAGCTTAGGGGATTAGACGGTTGGGATTCAACCCGAGATACTTATTTATTAATCAATATACATATTTAAAAAAAATTGGAGGGGGAGGGGTAAACGATAAATTACAATTTCAAAGTGTTATTAAAAAAAAAATAGTGTTATTTCAATAGTTGCTGCAGACTGTTTTAATTAGCACTTTTATTGCATATTTATTAAATTTTTGTTTTATTAAGAAATCTTAATTTTGTTATAGTATATTAGCCGGAAAACCTGGTTTACCCAGAAATATTATAAATGCTAATTGTGTGTTTATTAGAACATAAACTAACCGAACTTTGCTCATCTAAACGCTTCCATATTGTCAATTATTTTTTTTAGCAGTTTTTCAAATTTTAAGTGAAAAACACAAATTTTACCCACCGTCCTAGGACGGGCATTTACACTAGTTACAAATACTTTTTGTACAAATAATTTCTTGATTTTACTCTAAATAATAATAAATATTATATTATTGTAAATGTAAGATAATCACGACTGAAGCATAATTTTTGAATTATATTTGACTGATATAGCTCGTATTTTAAAGCTCGTATTTAAAAAAAAAAAAAAAAAAAAAAAAAAACCTTCATGCTGAAATATATTTTTGAGAAGATTAAAACTTGTTGTAATCCAAAAGTATAATTACAAATAGTTTTCGCTTAAAACCGTTTATTTTATTCTAATAATAAAAATAAAAATATAAATGTAAAATAATTATGAGAAAGCAGCAAAGTTTCAATTAATTGGCCTAGAGATTTACCATAGCTTGTATTTTAAAACTTGTATACATAAAAAAAAAGCTTGTATTAAAAAAGTTAGTATAATAAAGTGAAATTACATTAAAAAAAAATCTTCATGGTGAAATATATTTTTGAGAAGATTAAAACTTGCTGTATTAATTCAAGAGAGTATTTACAAATAGTTTTTAAATAATTCCTTGATTTTACTTTAAATAACAATAAACAAGCGGGTAAGTGTGATCACAGATCGCACAGAGGGTTTCGTTTAATATTCCTTTCAAGACACTTTATCCTTTTGAAAAATCTGTTAGTTCTATATTTTGCAAACAGGGGCGCACTCTATTCTAAACAAACCTCTATCCGAACAAAACTCCGTTTTACATACTATCCGTAGATAAATTAGTCGAGGGGATTGGGCCCAAAGCACCGAGATAAGTAGGTGCCCCTGGCGGTAAAAAAATGGAACTAAAATATGTAAGGCTATGGTGCATAATATGAAAGAATGGTCAAAGAGGTGTCGGCAAAAGTTGTAAAAGTGCACCTCGGGTGAAAAGGGCGGAGGTTAGAAAGATTGCTTAAAATACACTAGTTAGAGCCCGGAGGAGTAAATAATATAAGACTTTTTGAAAATTTTATGATTTGTCGTGTAGTCTGAAGTATTCAGCTATACGTATGCAAAAATTCATGTCTCCAACATAATTGGGGGCTCTCTTAGAAAGAATTGCTTAAAATACATTGTGGTAGCTAAAAGGGTTAAACATAAGACTTTTTCAAAATTTTATGATTTCTCGCCTGGCCTCGGGTGATCTGCTATAAGTAAGCAAAATTTCAAAACACCAATTTAATAAGGGGCTCAGTCAGAAAGAATTGCTTAAAATACGCATGTAAAAGCCCAAAGGGTTGAATGTACGAATTTTTGAAAATTTTATGATTTGTCGATTGATGTGAGGTGTTCAGCTATAAGTATGCGAAATTTCACGTCTCCAACCTAATTAGGGCTCACTTAGAAAGAATTGTTTAAATTACACATGTGGGAGCCCAAAGGGTTAAATGTACGACTTTTTCAAAATTTTATAGTTTGTCGTTTGATGTGAGGTGTTCAGCTATAAGCATGCAACATTTCACGCCTCCAACCTAATTAGGGGCTCACTTAGAAAGAATTGTTTAAAATACACGTATGGAAACCCAAAGTGTTAAATGTACGACTTTTTGAAAATTTTATTATTTGTCGTTTGATGTGAGGTGTTCAGCTATAAGTATGCAAAATATCACGCCTCCAACCTAATTAGGGGCTCACTTTGAAAGAATTGTTTAATATACACATGGGGGAGCCCAAAGGGTTAAATGCAAGACTTTTTCAAAATTTTATGATTTGTCGTTTGATGTGATGTCTTCAGCTATACGTATGCAAAATTTCACGCTTCCAACCTAATTCGGGCTCACTTAGAAAGGATTGTTTAAAATACACATGTGAGACCCCAAAGAGTTAAATTTACAACTTTTTCAAAATTTTATGATTTGTCGTATGATGTGTGGTGTTCAGCTATAAGTATGCAAAATTTCATGTCTCCGACATGTATATTTTCTGAGAATGGGCTCTGTGACGGACAGACAGACGGACGGACGGACAGATAGACAGAGGAGGGAGACGAATAGGGTTTCGCCAGGTGAACGAAACCCTAAATAGTGGTATGAAGTAAACTTGCTGATAATGAATGAGTTACACTTATCTCATATCGCTGTTCAAAAAGTCCACGCAAATTATTAGATTTCCTAATTTAAGTTAATTCGTGGTTAAAAAAGCGCGTGTCTCCATTTTAATCGACGCATTTGTTAGCAATAAACCGATTAATTAAATAATAATTAATATTTCAGCTTGTAATTAAGATAGGACTTAGATATGGGTATCAATGAAATCAGCGAGAAATTTGACATCGGGATGCCAAAAAATTTAATCAAAAAATTTAATATTTAAAAAGTTAAAATTTCGTATTAAAATATGCTATTATGGAAAACCGCAGCGTCGTCATGTCTACCTGCTTTCCCGCCGAATTGAAATCTTTTTATTTCCTTGTCTTTCCAGTTAAAGAAATTAAATTTTTATCGATCGATTTTTAGTGGATATTTTAACTTATACACATGGCAGAAATGTGAACTTTATACCAAATGAAAGTAGATTTTTTTCTGCGTCTGTCTATTCCATTTACAAATTTCTCGGACCAATATTTTCTGATATGCAATTTCGCTTTAAAATCTCCACTTCATTTTTCGGCTTAATTTCCTCCGTGGTAACCGTGCATTCGGCTGATTTTTCTGGCAATCCTTAGGAGAAACACGGATGATTTCGAGAAAGTCCGGTTGAACCTGCTTTAAAAAGGTGGATTGGTTAATTTTAGAAGTTAATTAGCCCGTAATTCCGTTAATTACCAATTTTTTAAAAAAATTATGATTTGTTGTTTGATGTGAGGTGTTCAGCTATAAGTACCCAAAATTTCAAGTCTCTAACATGTATAGTTTCTGAGAACGGGCTCTGTGACGGACAGACAGACAGACAGAGGAGCGAGACGAATAGGGTTTCGTCAGATGAACGAAACCCTAAAAATTATGTACCGTATTTTATGGAAGAAACGCCGCACTCCTGAAATTGGCTTGAATAAGCTTAACAATATCGTAAACGCCGCACTCGTTGTAAACGCCGCATCCATCGGAACGCAACTTTTGTCGACAGCGTCACATTGACCTAATTTTAATCAAAGCTTTCTGAGCAGTGTAGGATGCCTCGTTCTTAATATCTTAAAACGTCTATAGTTTTATTTAAAATATTTCAATCCGATTTTAAGTATTTTTATGAATTTTTAAATTAAGGAAACTCAGTTGGTATTTAAAAAACATCGTAAACGCCGCATTTAGAAAAAAATTAACTTTTAAACTCGTAAACGCCGCGGTGTTTCTTCCATAAAATACGGTAATTGTAAAATAATTATGAGTATGCATTACTTTTTAATTATTTGGTTGATATAGCTTGTATTTTAAAACTTGTAAAAAAAATAAAAATAAAAATAAATAAAAAAAAAAAAAAAAAAAAAAAAAAAAAAAAAAAAAAAGCTTGTATTGAAAAAGTTAGTTTAATAAAGCGTACTCACATTGAAAAAAAAAAAAGACTTTATGATAAATTTATATTAGAATTAATACAGTAAGTTTTAATCTTCACAAAAGAGTAATTACAAATACTTTTTGTTTAAATAATCCCTCGATTTTAATCTAAATATTAATAAAAAATTTTATACCGTATATACTCGCGCATAAGTCGACCCCCCCCCCCCCTCCTCCCAATTCTTAAGCCAAATTTTGAAAAAAAATAAATTTTCGTGTATAAGTCGAACCACATTTCTGGTAGCATGTTGAAAAATGATTTGTAATCGAGGATAGAAGAATTTAATAAATTTTCATTAAATTAGTAATTTTTTTACGTTTCTAATCAATTTTTTTTAATTCAACGTTTTAAACCTGTATAATTATGTATAACCGAAGAAGTTTAAACTATTTTGAAACCTATTCACTTCAATGATACTTAAAAAGATAAAATTCTTTCAAAAATCCATTCAGGCATTATTTACAAGGGTAAACAACTTCTTAGACTGCTAAAATATAGTACTTCTTTCTATTGTAGGACTTTTAAGAAAGATATCTAGAAGCATTCTCAAGTTGGACTCTTTTTAAAAAGGGGATTTAAATGCTGAAAGGAATATATTGAAGGGTTTTTTGTCACAAGAGAAAATGGGTGCAAAACAATTACAGGGACATTGAGCTTTGTTTGTCAGTCACTTGGAAATGACCATTGTCCGCTTTTATCTCTCATGTAATTAGTTAAAAGACTGAAAAAAACAATCGCAGTAGTCTGTGATTTTTTTTTTTTTTTTTTTTTACTTTCTCGTGTATAAATCGATCCCCCATTTTCAACTCCCAAATTTTGTCTAAAATTCTTGGACTTATACACGATACGGTACGGTATTATACACGACTTATACACGAATACGGTAATTGTGAATGTAAAATAATTATTATGCGTGAAACATAATTTTTCAATTATTTGGCCGATATAGCTTGTATTTTAAAGCTTATATCGAAAAAAAAACGTTCATGCTAATATATTTTTTAGAAGATTAAAAATTGTACTAATTTAAAAGTGTAATTGCAAATAGTTTTTGTTTAAACAATCCCTTAATTTTACTCTAAGTATATTAAAAATTATATAATTGTATCTTAAAACTTCGTAAAGATTATTTATAACTCACCACCTGTTAAAACTTTACACACTGTTTATAGCGATATTATATAATTCACTTTATATTAATCTATAAAAAATCAATATATAATCATAGTGCCAATTAAAGGTCTCTTTTAAAAGGGGTCGCACGTAAACACACATGTTCGAGTTTCAGGTAAATAAAGAGACCACATGTGTCCTTGGAAGTGATTGGTTGAAATTCTACAGAGGGTCTAGTCGAAACTTGTTAACCTTGTAATTGAGAGATCAAACGCTGCTCCCCTATTCCGTTTGGGGCAGAATTGGAAATTGTTGAACATCGGTATGGATTACGTGAACGGGAGGTTTCCTACTCGGTTTGTTCCGTTAAGTGCAGAATCAGGACACTGGTACGATAAGGGCAACTATTTTTCCGATTCCTACCGGAAAACTGGCAGTATTTCTTTTACAGTGTATTGCCTCTACCAGCCGCTTCTGAACCATCACCGCTTTGAAAGCCGTGCACTCAGTAACACCAGATACGCTTTCCTGTGTGTGGGACGAGTTTGGCTTTCGCGTAGATGTTTGCCGTGCAGCAAACAGTGGACGCATTGAACATTTACGATGTCTTAAACTTTGAAATTTTCTCTTTTCATTGGTATGAAGATTTTTAATTTTGGATTTGTACTTTAATAAATACAATTTTTTGAAAATGGGTCCATCATTTTGAATAACCCTGTATAAACAGTCTTTTCCACTTTCAAATTAACTCTTCTAATTTAAAACAAACTTTTCCTATACTTATTTCAAATGTTTGGTATATTGTATCGCGTTAAAATCAGTTAACGGTTAAAAAATAATTTTCATTAAAATATATTTTTTCGCTTCAGATTTTTCTACGGTAAAAATGAAAGTTAAGCATGTGCATATCTTTATGGGGCGTCATCAGTTTTAAACCACCACAAAATCGATATTTTGATTTTCATGTAAATTTAGTTTTTTTTCCTATTTGATTAAATTCAGAATCGAAAAAAACCAGTTATATAAAAATGTTCAATTTAGAATCAATTTAATTTTGAATTAATATGTGTATTTAACATCGACTCCAATATGTTTTTCATGCGCAATTTTGTATTTATTTGCTTACATAACATTGAATCCGACTTGGTTCCTATTCGCTTTTCTAAAACTGAGTATTTGCTATTCTCGTGAAATGTAAAACCATCGTTTTTAACGAGATATATATTAAAAGAGTATTTTTTTTTTAGTTAAAAGCTATTGATGTCATACTAAACTGAGCTAGGTTAGTAGACAAGATAATAAATAAGAAAAATATCAAAATATCCAAGAAGAAGAACACTACAGAAGCATGTTAGATGCTTTAAATGTACCAATAACTTTCAAAACTTATATGAAAAAAAAATTTCTAGAAATAACTGTGACAAAATCATCAAACAAATGATATCACCATAAGTTCCATAGTCAATATAAAGGCAGGTGAGGCTTTTAAAATGTTAAAATTAAATAGACTGAATGTAGTATTAATTTCTGAATCCTATTTCAGGAGAGCATTGCTTAGTTCAGTCGAATTTTTAGTGTGTTAGAAATAATTTATGAAAAAAATCATATCCTTATTATGGTTACAAGCAGAGGAACTAAGAAATTAAATAATGCAATGTTATTTAATGCTTTCGTACAATTTGTGTTACTATTGGGATGTTATTGATAAGTTTAAAGCCACCTAAAAAACTTTTTATAACCTTAAAATTCATCTTTTTTTTTTTTTTCAAAATCATTTAATAAGATAAATGTAAATTTTTTGGAGAATGAAATAAACCTGAGTATCTGGATATTTTCATTCTTCTGAAAATAACTCTTGCACGGAAAAAAACAATTGCAGCTTTGAAATGAAATGGAGACAGCTTTATTTTGCCTGTAATGTCATTCTTTGTATATCTATGTATAAGTGCGATAAAAAAAGTTGTTATTTTAATTGAAAGGAATTTAGATAAATTCATTTTCATAAATAAAACTGGATTAAATTTCATAATTCCATTTACACACAGGAAAATATATTTAAAAGCCACTGTTATTGAAATCCTTTAGATTAATTTAGAAAAGAAATTTAATAACATACTTTCATGTACCGGAAGAGTATTTTAGAATTTTCTTGTATAACATGTCTACGCTCAACTGTTTTAATGATCTACTTAGGAGGACAGGCAGATCAGATGCGGCTGCAAATAAGATTACCTGAGTTAACCCAGCTAAAAAATGTTTGCACTTTTTTTGCAAAAAAGTATAGATTGTACACAATTTGTGCATAAAAAGTGAGTATTTTTGAACACTTTGAAAAGTATGCACTTTGTGAGCAAACTGTCTGTATTTTTTATACATACAAAAAAGTGTATATCCTATGTTATCAAAAACTGTGCACATTTTTTGCATAGAATAAATGAATATTCCGTGTTCGCGAAAAGTGTGTACTGTTTATGAAAAAAAATCTATAGATTCCAATTTTCCAAAAATTTTCTATTTTTTATGGATGTAAAAATTAGTACTTTTATTTTAATTAATATATTTAACACCCCTCCCCTAAGCGAAAATTCTCAATTCCATTTTAATTTTAAGGTATAAGGTATTTTAAGGTCGAAATAGATACATTTTACTATGTTTTTCAAAATAAGAGAAAAACAAATTTTAATTATTTAAATTTCAAAATCCAGGAAGGGGTAATGGGGCTCCTCCCCCCCCCCCCTCTTTCATTAACGGAAATTTCCTGAGTTCCTCCTTTATTTTAAGTTGCTTGAAAAAAATAAATTTTACAATGTTTTTCAAAGTAAGCGAAAAAAAATGTAATTAATTAAAATTTAAAATCTGGGTTAGGGGTAATGGTTCACCTAAACCCTCTAACTTTACGGAAAATTATTTAATTCCTCTTTTATTTTAAGTTACTCGAAAAGAGAGAATTTTACTATGCTTATCAAAATCATTGAAAATAAAATTTAGAAATAATTTAGATTAAATCAAATTTAAATCAAATTCGAGGGAGGGGCAATAGCTCTCATATGACCCCTTCTACCCAAGTAAAAGTTCTTATTTCCTCTTTAATTTTAAATTACTCGAAATAAATACATTTTGCTGTGCATTTCAAAATCGGAGGAAAAGACATTTTAATTAAATAAGTTTAAAAATCCAGGTAGGGGCAAAATGGGCTTCTTCTACATCCTTAACACTAAATCCCCAGTTCGGCTTTTATTTTAAGTTACTTGAAAGAATAAATTTTACTGTGTTTTTCAAAATTGGAGAAAAATAAAATTTAGTTAAATTTTTAAATCGAGGGAGGGGAAATGGCCCTCCTAATCCCCCTTCACTCAAAGGGAAATTCTTAGTCTATCTTTATTTACATACTTATATTATCTTTTATCTTTCTTTTATATTTATGTATCTTTGTTATCTTTACTCGTAATTAATAAATTTTTACTCTGTATTTCACTATAGTAGAAAAAGAAATTTTAATTAATAAAACTTTAAAATGCAGGGAGTGGCAATGCCCCTCCCACCTCCTATCAGAAAATTCCTTACTTCCTCTTTTATTTTAAATTCTTCGAAATGAATAAATTTTATGAAGTTTTCAAAATTATGGAAAAAGAAAATTTAGCTAGTTAAATTCTAAAAACGATGGAAGGGCAGTGGACTCCCCCCCCCCTTACACACACACATACACACACGCAAATGACGAATCCTCTGATTATACCTTATTTTTTATCAAGCGTAAATTCCAGTTATTATGAAAATTACTTCTGCTTTCAAAAATCAAATGAAAAATGTTTATTTCTTATTAATTTATTTCAAATTTCTATTTAAAAATTTGATTATTATTTTCGCATGTGCAGCTGTATTTCAACACAACTCAATCTCCTTGTGTTTTCATGCATCGACCTGCGATTGCGATCTCGCTTACATGTGACTGTGTTTGGCCCTAGAATCTTAGAATTAGCGAAATATCGTTATATCGTTTCGTTCTGATTCGTTAATTTTATTATTTGTCTTTTTAACGATAACATCTACACTCTAATTTCTTAAATAGATATATTAACATCTCTTTTAAAGGGCCAAAATACTCGGCCGTTTTCTAAATAAATAATTCTTTCTAAAACTTTCTTCAAAAGTTCGTAAATGATATAATGATCTGTTATACATTTTACGCCATTTGATTTTTTTATCTAATGAAAAATCTCATGTCTATCCGGTTTTAAATAACGTATTCTTTTGTTTAAATTAGTATTTGCATGCGTATAGTTAAAATAATTGATACGCCATTTTTGCTAAGTGAGTTTTAAAATAAGCGACTGAAATGGAGTGACACCGTGTTAATATGGGTCAGAAAACAATAAGAACTCAATATCTAGGAAAATATAAGGTGAAATTTTCAAATTTGGCATGAATCTTTGTAACCTTTGCATAAAACATTCAGTATTCACAAAATATTTTTATTTACTTTTTAATTGAATTTTCTAAGTGACATATAATTACGCCGGCAGGGGGTGCAATTATAGGTCACTGTCTTTATGAAGTATTAATGCGTATTTTTTTTATCACATTTTTGAAAGTTTTTGGAAATTACCTCTCAAGTAGAAATTTTCATCATTAAAGCTTAAAGTTTTTAAAAAGACATAAAAATAAATGGAAATGCCATTTATTTTTATGGGATGTTTACGAAAATCACATTTTTCTATTGCACACAAACTTTACTTTGCAGGTGTTTAGCAAGAGAGCTGAGGGATACTTTTTGGGAGAAATTGCTGGCGAATTTCTGGATTTTTCCCTACAACTTACTGGCAAGATGTTGGAAGGTTTTTTTTTTGTTTGTTTTTTTTTTTTATGTTATTGACGGAGGAATTTAGTGATCTTTTTTCTCTGTGACAACTGTACAATTACATGATTTTATGCATAACTGGCTGGTGAATTTTTCGATTTTTATCAAAAACCGGTTTGACAAAATTTATGATTTATTCCCCACGATCCATAGATATATTTTGTGACTTTTTCTCTCACAACCAGAAAAAGAAATAAATCGAAAGGGCAGTGAAAAATGTCATTAAGTGCCACCAGGTGTGTAAAATAATTAAAATGCGCCATCGGGAACACAAAATAGTTAAAAAGAGCTGCTGGGCTCTGTGCACTGCCAAATTGGCCTGGAGTAGGGATGCAAAACCTGTGTCCCGAAAAATTCGTGAATTTATAACTGGATAAAACTGGAATTTTTGTCTGTAAGTTGCAGGAAAAAATCATGAATTTTGTCAATTTGAAGCGGGAAAAATCGAAAATTTCATCAGCCATTTAAGAATCTCGAATTTTGTTGATCAGGCATGGGAAAATCTCAAACTTCATTGATATGTACAGAAAATCCCAAATTTTGTTGAACAGGCTCTGAAAAATTTCGAATTTCGTTGGTCGGGTACAAAAAAATCGCGAATTTAGTCAATCAGGTGTAGAAAAATTGCGATTTTGTTTGATCAGGCACGAAAAAATTGCTAATTTTTGTCGATAATGTGCGGAAAAATTGAAAATAGTGAATTTTGTCAATCTGGTGTGAAAAAACCGCGAATTTTGTCAATTGGGGGTGGAAAAATCGTGAATTTTGTCAAATTGCTGCGGGAAAAATTTATAAAATCCGCAGTCAGTTAAGAATCGTGAATTTCGTCGATCGGGAGTGGAAAAATTGTGATTTTTTTTTTTTTTTTTTTTTTTTTTTTTTTTTTTTTATTAAGAGTGGAAAAATTCCAAATTACGTTGATTAACTGAAAAATAGCAAACTTCGTCGATCAGGTGCGGGAAAAAAGGGAATTTTGTCAATCGGGTGTGAAAAAATAGCGTATTTCCTCAATCAGGTATGGAAAAATCGCGAATTTGTTTGATTAAGCACGAAAAAATTGCGAATTTTGTCGATAATGTGCGGAAAAATTGAAAAATAGTGAATTTTGTCAATCGGGTGTGAAAAACAGCGAATTTTGTCAATTAGATGTGGAAAAATCGTGAATTTTCATGATTAGGAGTGGAAAAATCTCAAATTTCGTTGCTTCACGGAAAAATAGCGAACTTCGACGATCAGGCACGGAAAAAGGGAATTTTGTCAATCAGGTGTACAAAATTAGCGAATTTCGTCAATCAGGCATGAAAAAATCTGAAATTTCGTTGATTCACGGAAAAATAGCGAACTCCGTCGATCAGGCACGGAAAAGAGGGAATCTTGCAATCAGGTGTGAAAAAGTAGCGAATTTCGTCAATCAGGCATGGAAAAATCGTGAGTTTGTTTGATCGAGCAATAAATATTGCGAATTTTGTCGATAATGTGCAGAAAATTTTAAAAATAGTTGCTTTTGTCAATCGGGTGGGAAAAAACAGTGATTTTTGTCAATTGGAAGTGGAAAAATCCTGAATTTTCTTGATTAGGAGTGGAAAAATCTCAAATTTCGCTGATTCATGGAAGAATATCAATCTTCGTCGATCAGGCGCGGAAAAAAAACGAATTTCGTCAATCAGGCGAGGAAAAATCTGAAATACGTTGCTTTACGGAAAAATGGCGAACTTCGGCGATCAGGCGCAGAAAAAAAGGGAATTTTATCAATCAGGCGTGAAAAAATAGCGAATTTCGTCAATCAGGCGTGGAAAAATCGTTAATTTGTTTGATCGGGCACGAAAAAATTGCGAATTTTGTCGATAATGTGCAGAAAAATTGAAAAATAGTGGAATTTGTCAATCGGTGTGAAAAACAGCGAATTTTGTCAATTGCAAGTGAAAAAATTGTGAATTTTCTTGATTAGGAGTGGAAAAATCTCAAATTTCGTTGATTCATGGAAGAATAGCGAACTTCGTCGATCAGGCGCGGAAAAAAAGGGAATTTTGTCAATCGGATGTGAAAAAACAGCGAATTTCGTCAATCAGGTGTGGAAAAATTGCGAATTTGTTTGATCGGTCATGAAAAAATTGCGAATTTTGTCGATAATGTGCGGAAAACTTGAAAAATAGTGAATTTTGTCAATCGGGTGTGAAAAAACAGCAAATTTAGTCAATTGGGTGTGGAAAAATCGTGAATTTTGTTGATTAGGAGTGGAAAAATCATTGATTCACGGGAAAATAGTGAACTTCGTCAAGCAGGCGCGGAAAAAAGGGAATTTTGTCAATCGGGTGTGGAAAAAATAGTGAAATTCGTTGGTCGAGTAGGAAAAAATCTCGAATTTATTCAATCATGCGTGTAAAAATCACGAATTTGTTTGATCGGGCACGAAAAAATTGCGAATTTCGTCGATAATGTGCAGGAAAATTGAAAAATAGTCAATTTTGTCAATCGGGTGTAAAAAAAACAGCGAATTTTGTCAATTGAGTGTGGAAAAATCGTGAATTTTGTCAATTTGCTGCGGGAAAAAATTACAAATTCCGTCAGCTAAGTGAAAGTGTCAGCGAAGTCCGTCAGCGAAGCTCGAGAATTTCGTCGATCGGGCGTGCAAAAATTGTGAATTTTATTGATAAGGAGTGGAAAATCTCAAATTTTGTTGATTCACCAAAAAAAAAGCAAACTTCGTTGATCAGGCGCAGAAAAAAAGGGAATTTTCTCTATCGGGTGTGAAAAAATAGCGAATTTCGTTGGTGGGGAGGGAAAAATCATGAATTTAGTCAATCAGGTGGGGAAAAATCAAGAATTTGTATGATCGGGCACAAAAAAATTGCGAATTTTGTCGATAAAGTGTGGAAATTTTGAAAAATAGTGAATTTTGTCAATCGTGTGTGAAAAAGCAGTGAATTTTGTCACTTGGGTGTGGAAAAATCGTGAACTTTGTCAATTTGCTGCAGGAAAAAATTACAAATTCCGTCAGTCAGTTAAGAATCGTGAATTTCGTCGATCAGGCGTGGAAAAATTTTAAATTTCGTTGATTCACTGAAAAATAGCGAACTTCGTTGATCAGGCGCAGAAAGAAAGAAAGGGAATTTTGTCAATCGGGTGTGAAAAAATAGCAAATTTCGTTGGTCGGGAAGGAAAAAATAGAGAATTTCATCAATCAGGCGTGGAAAAATCACAAATTTTGTCGATAATGTGCGGAAGAATTAAAAAATAGCAATCGGGTGTAAAAAAACAACGAATTTTGTCAATTGGATGTGGAAAAATTGCAAAGTTTTTTGATCGGTTGCTGAAAAATAGCGAATTTCACTGTTGGCGTGGACAAATCTGAAATTCAGTTAATTTGCTCCTTCTATCCCCTTCGTTCATAAAGTTTACATTTTTTCTGGGCACTAGCCACTTTCATGCCTGTTTGTTTTTTAGCCCTTATGATAAAAAAAATAAATATTCCCCCGAATAAAGTCAAGGAATATTATCACTCCTTGCTATATCTGTGTTATATATATACAAACGTAAACTTGATATGTCCTTGCGACCAGAATTGGATTTATTGACTAGGTAAGGGAACCTAGAGGGGTAAAACAACCTTCCCTCTCTGAAACCATATTTTTTATCTGATTATAGACCACATATCACCTCCCTGAAACAGAATTCTCTCCGTGTTGCTGATGTGGGCTCTCAGAAACGCAGACATGTTTGTAAGTGGCCCTTCTCTAAAAAAGATTGTGCAATGCGGAAATAGTTGCTGCGGTGAATCAAGAAGATGGTGATACTAAAGAAGAGCGTGAAAAGATTGATAATGCAAGGATTACACACAGTGAAGCTACTAAGATCATAGATGTGATACTTCAATATATTGGTGTACCTGTACAAGAAGATGCAACAGCATTAGATGTTATTTAAAATGTAGCATGATAAAACAGCATTGAAACGACGCAAAGCTTAAAAACAAAAGAATATCACAGCATATTTTATAAAAAAAATGAAGTGTTGTAGCTGTCTAATATAGTGTCCGGAATTACACAATGGACAAAATAAGTAAGTTGACTCTATTTATTTCATAAAGAACAGGCTTTAATACTATTTCTGCCAGTGTCCGATAAGACCTTTCATAGTTTTGATTCTTAAAACTAATAAGTATTTAAACAACTCTCCAATCTATTAAAAATGATTCAGAATTGATCTAAAACTTACAAGTAAAATAGTAATCATAAATCAAAATATGTTGAAAGGTGTCATTTGGCATAGGTAATAAAGGTAGAAGATCTTTATAACGCAATTCTCCATATAGCGCACAACTTCTCAGATGTAAACATTGATTTTTGAAGTTAAAAAGCACCTGCATTTTCACATTGTAAAATATTGCTACTCTCTAGATGATTAAATTTGATACATTAGTTCAACTTTATCTTCTAATTTAAGACCTTTTTACTGAATAAAATATGCTATTATTACAATAAACATTTTTGAAAATGTCTAGTATAAGAGATGGTTGCGTTAGTTATATTTGGATCATGTTTATAAAGTAAATTTAGCAATGTCTGACATATATTATCAGGGGTCGATACAGGTTTTTATTCTTGGCGCGCATTTTGTGAAAAGTAAAAGTTAATTTTGTGAATTTTATGATACTTTTGAGAAAAATAACATTTTGTAACGAAGCTTGAAATCCAGTTACTCAAATTCGAACCAAGAATTTATTAACAAAAACTTCTTTAAATCCCCTCGCTAAAGTTTTTGTTTTTTGTGACCGGGTTTTATTTACAAATTAAATATTTTAAAACAGTTTTTATGAAAAAGATTGTTACGAAAGGGGCTTATGTTATTAAAAGGAATTTTGTGAAGAGGCCTGTTGTATTAAGTTAATTTTTGTGAAGGGCGCTTTTATTAATTTCATTTTTGTGAATGGGCCCTTTTATTAGATTCATTTTTGTGAATGGGCCCTTTTATTAAATTCATTTTTGCGAATGGACCCTTTTATTAAATTCATTTTTGTGAATGGGCCCTTTTATTAAATTTATTTTTGTGAAAAGGCTGTTTTATTAAATTTATTTTTCTGAAGAGGCCTATTTTATTAAATAGATTTTTGTGAAAGGGCCTTAAATAGGACCCAAAATTTGCCTGGATCGACCCCTGATTATGCAAAAATTTATAATTTGGATAACTCTTGGTAACAAGGAATGCAGTATAAAGATATTTTAATGTATTTTGATATGTTTCAAGACATATTTGGCCATATTTCATATGTATATATGTATGTGTGTATATATACGTATATGTATATATATATGTGCGTATATATACGTATAGGTATATATATATATATATGTGTATATATAACACTGGCGCCCGGCTAACCGAAAAGTACCATATATTTTTCTAATTAATCAAGGATTTTCCAATGCATTTCTTATTTAAAAAGCCAAACAAAAGTCCGTTAAAAAATATACACTTTTTATGCTATTCTTATTTTTCTATGCAGAGACCTAACAATTTGATATAATAGTTATTTTTAAATAGCTTTTTAAAAAAGTTACGTGTGTGACATACAAAAATGCAAATTTTGGGTAATGACATTAGGTGTCCCTCTCCCCCCCCACCTGTGGGAGGGCTTTTTTTCTAAATTTTGCGTCACCCCTCATGTGACGTTTCATTGCAAAGGCTTGCGACCATTTAATCATTTTATGCACTTCCGGTGCCCCGCCTACCACTTTGCCCCCTGGGGGGGCGCTTTCTTAAATTTTGCCGACACCCGTCATGTGACATATCGTTGGAAAGGCCTGTGAATGCTTATTCATGTTATTCCCATTCGGTGTCCCTCTCCCCACTCACCCCCTCCCGCAGGAGGGCCTTTTTCTAAATTTGCCGTCACACCTCATGTGACATATCGTTGCAACGGCCCGTGACTGCTTAATCATTTTATGCACTTCCGGTACTCCGTCAAATACTTTGCCCCCCCCCCCCCTTTTTTAAATCGATATATTGGAATATCATGATATACAGATGCCGATTTATCATGATATTTAATTCTAGACATCGCCCAGCCCTACTTGGGGCACGACTGGTAAAAATATTACATGCATTTACATTCCTTCAGCTGCAATTAGAAATTTAAAAAATGTGACAGTTACATAAATAAATTTATGCTTGTTTTTTTTTTTTTTTGGTCTTATTAATTTTATTGTTGCAGTGTGAATTATGTATGTGATAGCAATATATTTAAACTGCAATAATTAAGCCTTTTTGTGGTAAAATTTAGATAGGCAAAAAAAGTGTAAAAAGAAAAGTGCACAAAATCTGGGCGTATTTGGCACCTCTGATTGTGCATAAAAAGTATAAAATTTAGGTATACAGAAAAAGTGTAAAAAAAAGTTCACAAAATCTGAGCGTATTTGGCACCTCTGATTGTGCATAAAAAGTTAACAGTTTTGGTATGCACCTTTTGTGCACAGTTCGGTTTGCACTTATTATGCATAAGTAGAGGTGCCAAATACGCTCACTTTTTGTGCACTTATTTTTACACTTTTTTTGCAAACTTTTTCTAGCTGTGAAATGTTTCCATCTGTTGCAGTCTTAGGCATCTCAATAGCTACTGCGTCGCCAATTCAAGTCAAAGGTCTTAGGATCGACTCCCGGCCTGGCCATTTTTATTTACTCCGTTAGAAAAAATAAGTCCGTATGATATATTTACCTATCAGTATGACTGAGTTAAAAAATAATAGAGGAAAAGGTACAAATACCGGCTACCACTTCTGTTTTCAATCTAGATCATACAATTTTCAAAATTAATAAAACAAAAAGTGACAGCAGGGTACCTTGACACGTCTTACACCTGTTTAGAGAAAAAAAATCAGTTTAAAAAGCGTTTTATATTTATAAGAACCAAAATTCCGAAAGTCTTCAAATTTTGAGTTTTTAAGATTGGGTCTAAATACCGGCTGCCTAAGTTTTTTTTTTTTTTTTTTTTTCAAAAGATCACACAAATAGAGCTAATGACAATTATTAAGCAATAAGAATATTATTTTAATAAATTGTATTGATTAATAACATATCTTATGAACAAAAAAATGCGCAATTTTTAATAAATAACTATTTTTGTCAAATTTCTAAAATTCTTTACGACTATCTCTCACAGTGTTCTTCCCATCATATTTCTAATTTTGTTTTTTAACGTGTTTTTAAGCTTGCTGATTGAAATGAGAATTATTTTATCTGAAAAAATCAAAAGCATAATATCACTCTCTGCGTCGGTATAGTCCCTATCAACCCACATATCGCATTCTTAACATTGAACCCAGAATCCCCTCCCCCATTCTTGTCCACAGAGAAAGCACCCATGCAAAAGACACAAATTTGTAATCTTCCTCTGTTGGATATTTTCCTTTTTCTCTTTTTTTAGCCCTCTCGCTGCGTAATTGTTTTATCAAAATAGCTTCAAAAATTGCGCATTTAACCCCTTCCCGACGAGCGTCTTTTAAGAATTTTTATTTTTTTTTGTGACCAGTTTTTCAAAACAAAAGTTTTTGTCTAATTTAACCGGGAAAATGTTTCGATTAAATAAGGCATAATTTAAAATAAAAAAATAACTGGTGGGAATAATCAAGGAGGATTAATTAGACAGAAAAAATGCTTCCACGAGGAAATCTCGGGTTGCGGAAACTTTGCTACTTTTAAGATGCCCAAGGAAATCTCGGGTTGCGCAGCGAGAGGGTTAAAATAAAATTTCTGCCTTTTTTGCCTGGTTTACTCCGTCATTTTTTTTCTTTCTCTTCACAATTATTACAGGCAATTTTGTAGTGTCCAACAGCTCTTTTTTGGAAAGTGATCCGGTAACCAGTGTCGGTCCTGATGAATTACTGCCATGGTTGCTGTTTTCATATTGCGAAATGGGACGCGGACTATTTCTGAACCATTTAAATTAATTTATTAATTATGGAACTATTTAAATTAATTTATTTTACTCTCCTTCATGCAGAGCAACCGAGAGAGGTCCAAATACCGGCTAGCCGGTATTTAGACCACTCTAGGTAGCCGGTATTCAGACTACTGCTATGTTTAAATTTAAACCGGTATTACTCATTCATATAATAAAATACCAATACTGTGCGCGTGGCAATTGAGAGCTAAATATGTCTAGAAAATAACTTAATCAACTATTGAAGTCAATATACGATCAGTATATTTTTTAAAAATGAGAAACACATATCTGAAAAACTTTTGATGTACCAGATTACGTAGATTCGACACTTTTGCATTCACTATTTGTAAATAAGACAGACTTCAGCGACGTACTTTTCGTAACTTTCTTCTCTCAATTAAAGTTACAAACTCTGTCTATCACCGCTAGGCTGCGCTGCACTCAGTTCTCAGAACACCTAGTAGCCGATATTTGGACCCTAGCCGATATTTGGACCCTAGCCGGTATTTGGACCTTTTCCTCTATTTGGACCTATATTCTATCTATGCATCCATGCTTTAATGGAGTTACAATACCTGCGTTATGTTCCGTTGAAATGTGTAGATTGCAGAGCAGATGCTATTTCTACTAAGGTTATCTGAGTGAAATGAGTCATCCAGTTGTCAGCCAGGTAGCTTAATATGTAGAACTAACATATATTTGGCGCACAGTTTTCTGTTTCAGTGAGATCCAACAGGGTGGAGTCATACTGGAGTCGATGCCTTTAATCTTCTCCATGAAATGCTCTTTGTCTTTTTTCATTGAATATGTTTTTTAGAACAGCTGATATTTAGCATAATTGATATTATAACATTGCTTGATACCATAAAGAAGGGCAGTAAACTCCTGAACAGATTGAATTTTATATTCTAGGAGTACATCTACTGGATCCGTCAATGATGCGAATATTTCCTGGAAATCCATTCGTCTTTAAAATATTTTAAAAGGCTTGATTTTCTCTTTATTATAAAAAGCCTCTGTCTAATAACAGCCCGTAAATACGTGGAAAGCTGGCAGACCCAGGCGTAAAGTAGGACCCAATTTCAGTGCATGCTCAGTACAGTTAATGCAATCAAGATGCAATCCTTGGATGATATATGGTCTATCGAACTCCAGCAGACTTTGACGTTCACAATCTTTGATAGAGGCTGTAATATGTCTGTCAAAAATTATGTATACTTCAGAGGCATTACTTGAGCACAATTTTATTAAGATCGATTCAGCAACCTTGTCAAATGTTTAAGGCATTGACGATCCGATAATATACAAGTAATAAACTGTCTATTAGTACAATATCGATACCGGTAGGCTCAACTGTTTCGATGTTAGACTTTAATATTTGGGCTAGTTTGGATTTGTCAGTTTTTATCAAGTCACCAGTACACGAATAAAGAGCAGGCGGCACAGGCGCTAATGGAAACGTTAAGCAGTACTCTTTATTGATGTCTTTCTCAATACTAATCGCAAGTAATCGGCCAAAGATGTCTCATTCCATTTTAAGACCGATCTTTTGAGTTTTATCTTTGCTGGTTTGAGCTTTGACGGCCGACTGTGAAGCGAAATTCTGGATTTTGTTACGTTTATCGGTTTTTCGAAACTTCCGGGAGTAGAATTGCATTTTGAAATAAACGTCAATTTTTGTTGATTTCTAACCGACTTAACGTTGATTAGAAAATCACAAACATCAGTAGATGCTGCCTTACCAATTGCAATATTGAACAGAACATTTCTATCGATAATCTCAACGAAACGATTCAGCGTATTTCTTATATAGATCGGGAGCCGGCAGCATAGACAATCACCTCATCGAGTTCACGGATGAAATTCTAGGATTAGCTAAATCTTTATTCGCATATTAAAACACAATTGGTCTGCCAAGTCATATCTTGGTGGAAAACACCTGAAAACCCGATTTTAACGACTGACTCGTAGGTTTACCATTGTGTTTTCCTGCACCCAAAGGTATGAAAAAAAAGGAGGGCTGGGAGCAGGAAAACAAAATGGTAAACCGACGAGTAAGCCGCTGAAATCGGGTTTTCAGGTGTTTTCCACCAAGATATGACTTGGAGACCGATTGCGTTTTAATATGCTAATCAAGATTTAACTAATCCTACAATTTCATCCGTAAACTCGATGAGGTGATTATCTGTGTTGCCGGGTCCCGGTCTAATAGCTTAATGACACTCTGAAGACTTTCGTTATATTTTATGATTCGACTCTTCTGCAAGGGATGACATGTATCATCTTTTTGCGCTAGGCCGACATGCTCTTTAACAGTGGGTACAATTTTGGTCCTTGTGCTGTGACTAAGTACCCATCTTTGTTGCGCTGATATAGACTCTGCTGCAAGATTATATGTTAATTGATTTGAGGAATCATTATTAATGGCCTGTTCTAACGTCAAGTCAACGGGTGATCGGGGGAAACCAGATTTGGTACGTCGTATACCAAATGCTCCTCGTCTGAATTCAGATACCACACGCAAATTGCTGCTCAACGCCTTCATATGATTGTTGACGTACATAATGGACCACCTACGTATAATTTTACTGGTTCAATAAAAAGAACAAATCGGAAATGTTGTAAATAGAGTCTACATACAGCTCAAAATCACTACACCGGATGCTTCTTGAAAATCGAAGAAACAAATTAATGAAGCACACATCAATTATTAATGAATTAACAGCACATGCCTCCATGTATCTTTGTCTGTCAAATGGAATTGCGTGAGCAACGTTTCTCTGTCACTCTCAACGCTCACGTAGAAATTGAACATTTTAAATCTAGGCAACCATGGATTCAACAAACCTTTTGATAAGGCAACCTAATACAGTTGTATTGAAAATAAAACAAGCTTTCATTTTATGCGTAATTCCATTAAATAACTTATGAGGGTAATAACGCTTACTTACCTGTTTATACCTGGCAAACCTATAGTTGCGCAGAGGGGAGAGTAGGCAACCTTTAAGTTTTAATGTCCTTGGGGTATATTCTCTCAGCTGATTCTTAACATTCATAAACAAGAAATCGAGTAAGTTGATTAAAAAAAAATAATTGAACATTTTATTGTTTAACATTATCGGCACGTGATTTAGCTTGGGAAACCATTTGCGATGTATCAATGTATACATTATTTAGCATATATTCTTTATTATCATTAAATAACAAATGAGGGTATATATTTCTTAGACTGGATCTTAGACTATTACCTGTTTGAGGATTCCGGAGAAAAATAGTGACACGTGTTTTAGGAAGTTTCCGTTTGAGCGTTTTCTAATAAATATTTACAATGCTTCAGCGTTGTATTAAAAAGTTCAATGCTTAGCACCTCAGTAAAGACAATAGTATGTTGTTTACAGGATTCTTATAAAGTGATATTTTAATCGGATGGTGTTACTTTTTTCAACTATGCTGGAAAATTTTTAAAGCGATTTATTGAGTATTCATTTCTCTGAAGTAAGTTGAATTTAAATTACTAAATTTGCATTCGGTTATTTTTGTGTTTTACTTGAATCTGAATTTGAGCAACGTAGTTAAAACTGGCCAGCTGCACTGCGACCACAAATTTCTGTTTTCAAATAAACTTGTTTGTTTATCTTAAACACTGTCACAATGACTTTCCCTTTTCTGGTCGGGCATGAATGTACCGCCAGATGTTGAGTTACTCATATTTTTTAAGTTTGTTTATTATGAAATACTGAAGTAAAATCATATTTTATTAATTATTTATTTTTATCAAAAATTTCATTTAAAAATGTATAATAAACATTTAATTATGTTTATTTTTATTTATTTTTATCAAAAATTTCATTTAAAAATGTATAATAAACATTTAATTATGTTTATTTTTACACTCGTATTTTTTCTTCAAAAACTCTTACTTTAATTTATCTAAATTTTAACTCGCTTACTGGCAGATTTCCAAGAAATATATTCTGTGATGCTTTACAAAAGTAAGGATAATAAAAATTGCGAATCCTATTATGCTCCCGATTTGGACAATTTTCAAATATGTTTACTGAATTTAGATTTTATTTCCCTTACAGTTTTTAACGTAAAAATGTTTTTTTAATGATGTTACACTTTTCTTGTGCGTAGATTATAATGTAGGTTATTGATAACGGCTACTTTTCGACATAAAAGTTTCCTTCTTATTATTGATCAGCGAGAAACATTTCACTTGGGCATTTTAAAAACAGTTTTAAATAGGCGTTAAGAGGCATTATCACATAATTTTTACTTTTAAGTCCCTGAATAATATTTTTTATTTTAGTACATATTCTTGTGGGTTTTTTTTATTTCTCACACTGGAAAACATCCCATTGTATAACTGTGTAATAATATTAACGAGATAAATAATTTTTGGACGATGTTGGGGGTCCGAATATATCACGAAATTCCTATACCGTCCCGTGTCCCCGATGCTGATTTTTAAGTTTGGAGCTGTCTATATAAAATTGTTTCAATAAAAGTAATTCAATGTAATTTTTTTCCAAAACAGAGAGTATTGTTTTATATAAACATGTAGCAAAAAATTAACCTGCATACATTTTTACTGTTGTTTTACATTTTTGAACTCTGTCTCTGGATTTTAGATTCCTTACCGTCCCTTTTGCTAAAATAATACAGAAAATCACTTCAGATGCAGCCACAGATTTTTTTCTCAATTTTTGTTTCTCCTGCAGAATTATATTAGAGAAAGAATAGCTAAAATTCTTTGACAGGAAAGTTTCTGCAGAGTTTAAATCAGCATTTAAACATCAATTTCAAGCAACGTGGATTTATTGGTAGTCTTACCGTCCCCATAGTTTATTCTTGCACTTTTCGAGTTAAATTACTTTTTTTATTATTGTTTAATCCAATGTAAATAACTGTTTCTAAAAATCAATTAACATTGTGGCTATCAATATTCTTATCAATCGTATCTGTTCGTATCAATCAAGTCTTAGCATGATTGGCCTAAAAATAGGTGGTGATTTTACTTACCGTCCCATCCGGGGACCGCACCCAGCTTAGAGCAAACTTGCGGTCCCGGGGCGTTCTAGAAAGTTATTTTGAGAGATTGGCTTTGACAAAATCCTAGAGTATATCAAAGCAACAAAGTCTTTCAGCGCAGTTCTTGCGTTTTCGAGATACTTTCTATTATTCATTCACTGCATAACGTCCTTGACATTTGCTCTTTTTGAGGATGGCTGACGCAAACAAAGATTTGCAAAACGCCCTTCTCAGGGCGGTTAATCCTCCTCCTCCTCCGGAACACCTCGACGTAGTGCGGCCCCGGCAGGCTAAGGAGGGAGGCCTGGCCAAGAGTCCGGAGGAGAAGCTGGGATCAGTAGAGGTAATCAGACACACGTCTACTCTTGAACGCAGCGGTGGCGAGTCGAGCCGGGTGGAGGCCAGTGAACGCCAAAACTCGAGTTCGGACGCCCCCAATCCCCCAATTGATGCTCCGTTTAAGGATAGGCATACGGATGCGGAGGTTAAAGTCGAAATCAACCCGAACTCCGCCCATATCTCCCTTGTGGAGATGGTGGAGCTTTCGGCTGTTTTCGCAGAGGACGCGCACTCGATAGGTGCGATATTCCTCAAGAAGCTCGAGCGGGACAAGAGCTTGAAGGTTGCGAAGAAAGATGAGTACGGCGAACACGTCTGTTCGCTAATGGACTTCGTGACCCGACAGCATTCTTGGCTCTGTCTCTTGCATGGGAAAGCCTCGCAGATGGGTGAACAGCCGGTGGTTTGCAGAGAGGTTGGAGTAGGGAACACACCCTACTCTTCGAGAAACCGCTCGCGACTATCCCTGGGAACTCGGAACGAGGTGGGACCAACCCTTGGCAATGATGTAGAGGGGTCGACGTTCCGTCGATCCCCTAAGTTGAAAAGTAAGGCGGTCCAGACGGAAGAGAGTGGCCCGGGAGGCGCCGGAGGGGAGAATGGTCCTTCCCTTGAGCGGAGAAATGAGGATTCGGATCCACCTGAAGAAGGAGGTAAGAAACCACAAAATTCTGCTCGGGATGTTGATAGTTCGAACCCGAGGGGCAGGGCTGCAGACCGGAAGGATGGACTGGCTGAAACGCATAAGTCAGGTTTAACGGAGAAGGCTGGCTCAGGAGGCGAAGGCGACGATGGCGACTTATGTGATGTTGAGCTGCCTGAGGAAACTCAGAAAGTTCCACGCAAGAGGCGCCGACGTCGAAAGAGCAGAGCTCAGCAGTCACCGGGCGACCAGACCGACCTGCGAAAGTCAGCGAGGTCGAATGGGAACGGCTCGGGAGGCAACGAAGGCGGAGATCGTCTGACCGAGGTAGAAGTAGTCGCGCCAAAGCACTCGCGACGGACTCCCTTGGAGGACGGTCGAAACCGGAGGGGCAGGGCATGTTCCCAGGACACCAAGCAGACCAACGTACTAGCCAAGAAGTCTGAGGGTAGTCGGAAGAAGGAAGAGTCCCGGCTAGTGAAACCGGGTACGAAGCCTACTGAAAACCGCCCTCAGCAGGGAAGTAGAGGGGACCCAAAGAAGGAAGAGTCTCGGCCAGTGAAACCGAGACAGAGGCCTACCGAGGGTAATCTTGAAACCCAATCAGAAGCGGCTGACCACGTGGAGAATCAGTCCTGGGCGAAGGTAGTCACTAAGAGTATGAGGAAGAGGCTGCGGAGGAAGGAGAAAATGGGACTCCCGAAAGACGGCCACGCGGCTGATAAGAAATCTCCGCATGATTCCGCACGGCAAGGGACAGGGAAAAACAAGGCCCAGTCCCCTCGGGGTAGCAGCGTCAAGCCAAAGGCAAGACCACCCCCGAAAGAGGAAATAGCCCTCATAGTTCGTCCGAAGGGGCAGGACGAACATGCCGTTGCCTCCTCCAATGATACTTACCAGAAAGTAGTCAGTGAAGTCAACCCCATCCAGGCCAAAATAGCGATTCGGGGGACGCGGGACATCTCGGGAGGAGGTATTCTCTTCCTGGCCAATAGTTCTGCGGACCTGGAGAAGCTTGAGGCCGCCTTGGAGAAGGCTGAACTGACGAAGGACCTCCTCGTCATGAGACCGCGACGTCGAGCTCCAGAGATAGTGATCTTTGGAGTGGACTCGAGTCTGCCGACCACCGACATCACTACAGCGCTGCGAGAACAAAACGAGATCCTGAATGGATCCACTCTTGAGCTCCGAACCTCGTTCGTGGGCGAAAGAGGGCGCAACGTGGTGTTGGCGGTAGACGAGAGGACATTCGACCGCATCGCAAATCTCCGACGTCTAAATGTGGGTTGACGCCAAGTTGATTTCCGACCTAATATACGACCTTTGGTTTGTTATAAGTGTTGGAGGTACGGCCACACACAATCAGTGTGCCGCGGTACGCAAATTTGCGGAAACTGCGGCGCCTCTGACCATGTAATTCCGTGCACCGCCGACGCGTGTTGCCCTAATTGCAGTTCGAAAAACCGCCGGAGACCGGGAAGTAAATCATTACCTACCAATCACTCCGCAGGCTCGAAAGAGTGTCATATCCACAAGCTGGAGATCGAACGATTGAGGAAGAGCAATAATGGGGAGTAATCCACTGAAATTTGCACACCTCAATTGTCACCACGCGATCGTGGTGGCAAACCAGCTCTCACAGGACGTCTCGTCCGCTGGATATGACATCGTATCTCTGAACGAACCATACGTGAGCGAGGGTAAAATACTCGGAACTCCGCCGGGATACGCGCAGGTTAGCTCGGAGGGCAGCCGATTTCGTGCAGCCCTTTGGGTAAGCCGCCGTGTCTCGTTCTGCACGGTCAGACGGCACTCTGATGTGGTAGCCATCCGTTGCGATCTGTCCAACGAGAAGGTGTTGATAATAACTTGTTATTGCGCGCCCTCGGAAGACATTCAGATCGTACTCGATTCGCTGGATCAGCTGTTGAGTACTCATCCGAGTGACAATGTCATCTTGGTTGGGGACTTTAACGCGAAATCCACGATTTGGGGGCAACGACCCACTGACGTCAGAGGGAGGTCCATGATCACCTTTGCCTCGAACGCGAATCTCGAAATCGTGAACGATCCGGACAGCATTTCGACCTTCAAAGGCCCTCAGGGCGAAGGTTGGGTCGACATCTTGTTGGCTCGGTTTTGCGCCTCTCGCATTGATGACTGGATGATGTCCGATATCGAAACACTCTGCGACCACCGACTCATGACGTGGGCCTATCAAGGCAGACCGGGCACTCGCCTTCCCCGAAACGTCCACCGCAGGTGGAGGCAAAGGGATTTGGTCTGGGACGAGTTCCTACACGATCTACGCACGATAGATCTGGGTCGGTACAGCTTCGAAACCCCCGACGAAGGTGTCGAACACCTGATGTCGATCCTGGTGAGGCTGTGTCAAAGGCACAAAAAGCGCATACCTGCACAACGCAAGGGAGCGTGTTGGTGGACGGGTCAACTGTCCAGCCAAAGATCTCGTTTGCGCGCGCTGAGGCGGCTCTACCAGCGTACGCTGGAGCAGCCACAGAGGGAGAGACTTGATGCTCTCTACAAGCGAAAGCGAGCAGAGTATAAAAAGGCGATCCTGCATACCAAACGTGCATCGTTCCGAAGATTCATTTCGGAGGGACTGGTCACGGATAAGCTAGGTTGTGCAGTCGAGGTGGTGCGAGGCAAGTGGAGAAGGGAGGCACCTGTCTCTCTAATTCTTCCCTCCGGGGAGGAAGTCTCCACCTGGGAGGATTCTCAGGACGAACTTGCAAGACACCACTTCCTGCAAGCCGATGAAGCTTCGCAGGTCGCGCACAACAGAACCGGCGAACCAGACTGGTTTACCACCGAAGAGCTAGAGCTTGCAGTGGAGTCACTGCCGCCTAATAAGGCACCTGGCCACGATGGGATCAGCCTTGAGATCGTCCGAAAGGTTCTCCAGTTCCATCCTCAATGGCTACTGGCACTTTATAACCACTGCTTGAGAGTATCTTGTTTCCCGCGGACTTGGAAAAGGGCTGTAGCGGTGTATTTTCCCAAACCGGGAAAGTCCCGCAGCGACCCCGCATCCTACCGCCCGATCTGTCTACTGCCGACCCTCGGGAAGGTATTGGATAAGATGTGCGCAACGAGACTGGCTCTCCATCTTGAGACCAATAGACTGCTTGACGCCAGACAGTACGGATTTCGAAAGAACATCAGTACGGTGGACGCGTTACGCAGAGTGCTGGACTATATAGCCGAATCGAAGGCTAGCGGAGAATTCACGTGTCTGCTCACCTTTGATATCAAGAGCGCCTTTAACAGTGTTCGGCGAGCAGACATTCTCCGTTGCCTCGCGGATCTCGGCATCGAACCCTATCTATTTGGGTTGATTGACGACTACCTTTGGTACCGGTCGATCATTCTCTTCGTCGGAGAACACTACTTTAATGTCGGTGTTCCACAGGGATCATGTCTTGGTCCGATACTCTGGTTGGTTGTGATAAACATCTTGTTGAGGCGGTCACATATAGACGAGGCATGGCTGATCCAAGCCTTCGCCGATGATGTCTTCGTAGCGGCACGAAGCAGGGCGGTCTTCAGGTTTGCCGAAATCCTGAATCCGGTTCTTACCAGGATTCATCAGTGGGCTTCGGAATTCAGCCTGGAGTTCAGCTACGCTAAGTGCAACTACACGGTGGTCCCACCAAGGGGAAGGCTCAACTATGCTCCATCCAGGCCGATTCTCATGAACGGTCACAGGATCAAATTCGAGCAGCGCCTGACTTACTTGGGGGTGACTATCGATATGCATCTAAGTTGGATGCCCCACCTGAACGTTGTTCAGGAAAGGGCGTTCAAGCTGCTGCATAAAATGGACCGTCTCACCGCAGCCAACTGGGGCATCAAGCCGCCTCTACGCAAGATGCTCTACCGCCTCGTAGCGGAGCCAATAATCTTGTATGCGGCTTCTATTTGGTACACTGGCAGGGTAGCAGAAGCAAACAGGTTGCTCAGCGTACAAAGGGGACTCCTCCTGTGCGTGACAAAGTGTTATAGCACGGTTTCGAATGATGCGTTGCACGTCTTGTCGGGGGTCTTGCCCCTTGACTTGCGTGCAGAAATGGACAGGGACTTCACGGCCCTTGTCAGGTGGGGCAGGGGCATTGACGGTACAGGGCTCGACCCTGAGTCAGTCGATCTCTGGCGACCAACTTACCGACGAGAAGTCCTCGGTCGGATCCCGTGGACCAGGGACCTCAATCCCAGGACGACGTGTTCTTATTACACGGACGGATCCAGGCAGCAAGACCGCACCGTAGGTTGCGCGTTTACTGCCGTGATCGACGGACAAACAGTCAGTGAGGGTCAGTTCCGCCTTTCAGATGGTGCAGAAGTCTTCGCAGCCGAAGTCCACGCGATTAAGGAGGCGATAACGGATGCCCATCATAGGGATCTCGGTGAGCTCGACATCTACTCAGATTCGAGATCGGCGCTTCAGGCCCTAAATAGTCTTGTGCCCAGGCACAGATCTATTTCCGAGATCAGGGACTTGGTGAAAAGTAGTGGAATCGGTGTTCACATGCACTGGGTCAAGGCCCATGTTGGACACGTTCACAACGAGCGTGCGGACGAGCTGGCTAAGGCCGCTACGACCCGCTCGGCTGTGGACGTGGTTATCAAAACCACCCGCCGCCAGGCCAAGAGAGAGCTCTTGGCCCGCGCCATCTCAAGATGGCAAAGCAAATGGGTGGCCTCGGGCAAAGGCGAAGTGACATACGAACTTTTTCCGCGCGTCCGCCTACGGAGGCTGCACGGCGATTTCTACCTCAACCAAAGTCCTCACGGGACACGGCACCTTTGGTGACCACCAGGCTCGCTTCTTCCAGAAGGATCCTACATGTTTCTGTGGGATAGGGATAAGTGACAGGAGACACTGTCTCTACTCTTGTCCCCTATGGCGGTCCATTCGGGAAAGATTCTTCCCATGGAACTACCATACTCGAACGCTTCTTGACCTGTGTCTAGATGGCTATTGCCGGAAGGGAGTGAAGGCCATTGTAAATGATCTCCTCCTGCGGACATTGGATCGAGATCTGGGTCGCCAAAGGCATGGTCGTCGTACCAGAGCCCTTCGCGGTCAAGCACCGCAGTTGAACGCAAATCAACCAGTCCGTCGTACGCGCGGCACTGGTGGTGGTGGTGCATGAAGTTCTCAGGTTCGGGACACAGTCTCATGAACCTGCATTTAGTAGTGTATAATATGTCGTAGTGTATAAAATGCCGTAGTGTATTAATGTAGTAGTGTATTTATGTCGTAGTGTATATATGTGTAGTGCAATAAACATGTAGGTAAGGTACACGTGGACTGGGGGCCGGAGACGTCCGACCCCGCAGCCCACCCCCTAGCGAGGGCGTGTCTATGCGCTCATGGAGAAACTTTCCGCGACTCTCCAGGGCTCGCGAGCGGCACCTACCCCCCCTATTCGGTTGTCCCTCAAAAATGTCTTTGCCGTAGAATGGTATTTGATCTTGAGGGCCCTCCGTACATCAACTCCGGCTCGGTAACCTCGAATTGGTTCGTTGGCCCGACTCCTTTATAGGTGCTCGGTTCCTGCGGGCTGTCGGGGCGTCCCGGGTCGGGAACCAAGAGAAGGAACCATTTGGCTCCTCTAGCTAAGTGGCGGGATCTGTCGCGTGCGACCAATCATCCTCTTGGGAATAACCGGTGTGACGTGCGCTGGGCAGTGCACCGGCTTGACCGGAGTTTGCGTGTGGATCGGCCCTGACGGGCCACTCCTGGCGGCGACCTTCGGGACGCGCCGCGGGGTTTGGAACGGGGGTCTTTCCGCACGTAGACACATGGGCCTGCAAGGGCCTGGGACCGGAAGATGAACCCCTCATCTTACCGTCCCATCCGCCCTACGGTGGACGGGCAGATTCCTCTCTCCTGTCGTCAGGTGAAGTGGAGACTTCTCGGCCAAGGGCTTAATGATTGGCAGAATAGGTGGGATAAATCAGAAGATGGACGGTCACATATGCTATCTTCCAGAAAGTCTCAACTCGGAGACTCCGCGGTGATTTCTACATAAACCAAGTCCTAACGAGACATGGTGCCTTTGGTGACCACCAAGCCCGATTCTTTAAAAGCAAACCTGCGTGCTTTTGTGGGACAGGGCACAGCACGACTAGACATTGTGTCTCTGAGTACCCCCTGTGGAAACCAATTAGAGAGAAACATTTCCCTCGAAATTTCCACTCTCGCACACTTAGCGATCTTTCCCTAGATCATTGCAGCAGGAGGGGATTGTGGCTATTGTCACGGACCTCTTGACTAGGACCTTGGATCGCGATGGTGGTCGCAAAAGCACTTGAGCTCTGGCGCATCGAGTTCCGAAATACTACTTGGATATTGATTTCGGATCATTTGAACGCAGTACTCTATGAGAGTAGTCCATAGCCGTGTGTCGGCGTGAAACGGACGGGTGACCGCGTAAGGTTTTCAAGGTTTTCCATGCGTGTAAAGATAATTCGGGTCGCTTTTCTGTTAGTCCTCCCTAAACGTCGGATCTCGTGACTTTGCGGAATGGCTCAGGCTGCTTCGACGGCGGGTTCGAGCGGTTTCGGCTGCTCGGCTGGTGCCTCTTCTTGCTGGGTGCAAAGTACCTGGCTGTGGCCGGTGTCTGACCTGTTGGTTGCTCTGTACTGGCGGGGTGCTGTTGTGGTAACTGGATGTCTTTTGGAGCCTTTGGGCACTGGAGATAGCTACGTTATCTCCTTTGAAGGACCGCATGGAGCCCCTCGGCTCCGGATCGGGAAACTTTAGTTTTACCATCCCATTATTACCATCTTTTTTTTTTTCCTTACCGTTCCTTCTTTATCACACCTTTAAGACAATGTTATACAAAAATTTTGTACTAAAAATTATTATTTCTTATTTGAATGTTCTGTGTGTACTATTCAAATTCATTATAAGAAATAATTTAGAAAATAAATACAAATTTAGAGATGTAAAACTGTAAGGAAAGTTAAACTCGCAAGTTTAATTTTAATCTCAGTCAAATATAAAAAATAAAAAAAAACTTCGCTGCTGACCATTTTTTCTTTATTTTGAATCATTAAGGCATCCGTCTATAATTTTAAAATGTTATTTTATTATGTTTAATTTTGCCAGATTTTTATTTCTGAAAGTTAAAATTTAGTGAGAATGCCTCTTAAACCATTTTGTTTGATTCTGTACAATTGATAAAAGTAATTTCTTTTCATCTCGTTTTCAGGCTTCTACGTGCGGTAGATTTTGCTAGTCATCGCGAACAGACAGACACACAGAGCGATTTGTTCTTTTATTACTATAGATTTAACACAATTTTTTTCTGAAACAAAATAGGAACTTATCTTCACACTCTTCAAATATTATGATATATTATGATCGGAATGACGAATTTCTGGAAACTAATGATTATATATACTAGCATCATATTCAAGAGATAATATCCCATTACTCAACACAGTAATTTATCAATAATTTAACAATATTGTGTCAGCAAAGATTTTATACCGGAAGACAAATTCAATTTTTATTTAATTCCGTAATACATTGAATATTTCTTTAATTAAAACGATTCAGATATCTAATCTTTAATTAAACATAATTCCATATTATTAAAATTGTAGTATTTCTAATTTATCTTAAAAGTTATTTATCTGTGTTTCGTCTTTCATATCTAGCAATTTATACGTAAAATACAATAAAATAAGAGAAAAATAATTACAGCTTATAAAGTGACTTCTAGGATTAATTATAAATTTTTTGTCACAATTTGAAAAACTTTTGTATGGAACGATGATCTAATATATTCTTATTACAAATAGTGTAAAAAGAATGAAAATGTAAATACCAATTTTTTTTTTCAGCTTCGATATAAGCAAATATAAAAAGAGATTAATTTTTATTATTAATGAAGAAAACTGAGAATTTTCAAACCTTTTACCAATCTAAGAAAGTATTAAATTTTAAACACATAATGAATTATATCATAATCATCAGTAAAGCTTGAAGGAAAATTTAATTATTGTTTTACTTCGTAAACAGATATGAAAAGACAAATTGCTCAGATGTCCTGTCCAAGTAACAAATATTTCTTTAACTGTCAGTATCATGTAGTATTATGAAAAATAGCATTATTAAAAAAACGAGAATTATAAAATGCAACTAATGTAAAAAAATATGTAATATATAAATGTCATTGTCATATTATGCATGTTATCATATCAGCATGCTAAGCAATGATTACCTGTTTTTAATACTTATCAATATAAGTATATATCGATTTTTATCAACACAAAAAACCATAATAATACCAATACTGTGATCTTTAAAATCTTAAAAATCATCTTTAAAATTCTTCAAAGGTTAACGAGTTATTTTCGAACAAAGGTTGGTGTTATCTGCAAAAACACATAAGTTCATTATTTATTTTTCTTTCTTTTACATGTAATACCACACTACGCCTCAATAAGATAAAAGGCTACCAAGTCATTATTAAATTGCCAATTTCACATCGAAAACATTATTAAGTTTTATCTAGTGCATCTCACTTTAAAAAAATAAAAAGAATCATTATTAATATTATTTGAAAAATATTACTGCAGCTTTTTAAATTAGTTATTTTTTATGAATTGAAATGGGAAGAGGAAAAACAATGATAACAATCTAAAGTAATTGTTATTTGGACGTAATTTTGAACAATTTGAAGTTTTTAAGCTAGCTTTTATTTATATGCACAGAGTGCAAACGTAATACACGATTTTTATAAATAGAAATTAATTACTACTATCGATTAATCTCGCTGTAGAAATAAAACACATAAACTATCTACGACAAAAATAATTGTAGGAAACGATTTTGAAGATGCAACGATAACTCAAAAATTGTATTTATTTACTAGGAGCCATTCAGAAGAGAAAAACACAAAACAAAATTTATTGAGTAGAAATTTTGAAAAATACTTTGTTTTTATTTTTACTTTTATGTTTTCCTTTAGATACGATATCTCCTTACTTAAAATATCCAAAGTGTAATTTCTTTACTGGTTCAATTCCAAAAAGATAATTTTTTGATGCATTATAAAAGCAAGGGATAATAAATGACTTTCCTGTGAGAGTCCAGGGTTGGACAGTTTTCAAATGTGTTTAAAGAATTTTGATATTGTTTTCAGTATAATTTGCAATATCAGATACTTTATTTAATGAATAATTTTTAGCGTTACTTATATAATAAAAAACGCGTTTTATTGTCATTATCTTGGTAAATAACTCAATTTTCAGTTGTGCTTTTAAATGAAGGTTCTACTTCTCTTTGTCCAAATTTTCATTTTTTTCCATGTTAGCGTACCTCATTGCACTAATCAAAACCAACTCATTGAAAATCATCCGCCAAGCCACAAACCTAAAACGTCAGACACAAAAAGAAGTGATATCACATAAAAAGAAGCGATATAGAAGTTCATACACCTAGTGCCGTGTAAAAATCTATCACTACTCATAACGTTTCCAATTCCAATGGACTCGGAGTGAAGTACAGTATGTGAAAACTGCTTGGCTATCTGCAGGCGTATATTTAATTTATGCAATACCTATACCAATTTCGAAAATTTTTGAAAGTCGAAAAAATTAATTTGAATTTCTCAATATATCACTCTTTTAAATATTTCTAGGAGGAAGATCTGTAATAAATCAGAAAGATTTGTAAGCCAAGCAGGAAATGGTATGCAATTGTGTTAATCATCTGCTATTACAATTATACTTTTCATTATTTTAAACATAATTTTTAATTACATAAATACGTTTAATAATACGCTGTATTAAAATTAAAGGGACAACTTGTAAAATGGATCCCGTTTATGACACATTTATTTCTTAAACGTAAATTTTGTGTATTAACATAAGGAATATTATATAATACTAGTAGCCTTACAAGAACAGATTTTTCCCCCGTCATGTGCAATTCCATTTACGCAGGCTTTAATGCAATATATCTTAGTTTAATTAACGTCTATTATTAAGTGCATTGTTAGTAATATTCATATTATCATTATTTTTTATTACTATTTTACAAACTCAAAATGTTTATTACATGTTTACTTAGAAAATCCTCCTCATAAAAGTGGTCTTTCTCGTTCAAATAATGGTAATCAACAAATATATCCCATGATGTTAAATAAGAATGGGTATGTAAGCTTTGTGACCTGCAGTTTTTTATAATGTTTGTTCTTCTTGCGCTTACATATGACTAGGTTTTTATAATCTTTGTTTTTCTTACACTTACATCTGACTAGGTTTTATAATGTTTGTTCTTCTTGCACTTATATATGACTATTTGTTTAACAATTTTCTTCTTGTATTACTGATCCAGTTAAACTGTGAAAAGTTGGAGCTTTTGGTGTTTACATTCCCATTCTTATTTAACATCATGGGATCGATTTGTTGATTTTATTTACCATTATTTGAACGAGAAAGACAACTTTACGAGTAGAATTTTCAAAGTAAGCTTGTAATAAAAATTTTGAGTTTGTAAAAAAACAATCAACAATAATGATTATATGAATAATACTAAGAATGCACCTAATAATAGGCGTTGACAAAACTAAGGTTTATTGCAGTAAAGACTGCGTAAAGAGGCACAGGGCAGGGGAAAAATCTGTTCTAGTAAAGCTTCTGTTACAATAGTCTTATAAAATATTCCTTGCGTTGGAAACACGACATTTTACGTTTAAGAAATAATTCTGTCATAAAAGGATCCATTTTACCAGTTTTCCCTTTCATTTTGAAACAGTGTATTATAAAACGTATTTATCTAATTAAAAACTAAGTTTAAAGTATTGAAAAGTATAATTATACTAACAGATGATTACCCCAATTACATATAATTTCCTGATTCCCTTACAAATCTTTCTGATTTATTACAGATCTTCCTCCTACAAATATTTATAATAGTGATATAATTAGAATTTAAAATTAATTTTTTCGAGTTTCACAAGTTTTCGAAATTGATATAGGTACTGTATATATGAAATACACGCCTACAGGTGTCCAAGCAATTTTCACCACACATGGAGTACTTTGGAAACATTATGAGCAGTGACATATTTTTACATGGCACTCGGAGTATGCACTTCTATATAGCTTCTTTTTATGTGGTATCACTTGTTTTTATGACTGACGTTTTAGGTTTTTTGACTTGGCGGGATCATTTACAACGAGTTGCTTTTGATTTCATATCACTTATTTTTGTAAGGTTGAATTATTAGCAACATTTGCATTATACATATTCCATTTTAGTTCAGAAAAGAAAATATAAACAAAAAATGACAAAAGTAAAAAAAATAATTTAATAGTGATGCTATAAACTTTTTAAAAGTGTAATATATCTAGTAAAACATAATTTTGGACTTTTTTTTAAATAATTCAAAGCCATTTTATCGATCCTTACAAATCTCAGAAGAAATCATTTATTTTTTAGAAATGATAATATGTGTCGAACTAATAAGCAGTAATTTTACTGTTGCTCTATAAGCTATATGGTGATTCATTAATTAACTCAGCAAGGATTTTATCCTAATAACTTTTGAAAAACTGCCTTTACATTTTCGAAATTCATATAATTTGACACAAAATATGTAAAGACTTAAAAACAGACTGAATAATGAGCATTTGCTTTATCACCTGGTGTGTTTGAAGTAATTTTTAAATAAAATTAGATTTTTTTATTTCAGTAAATCCAACGTCCCTCCGATAAGCGGGGCAGAATCTCGGATTATCTGATTAAGCTTTCAGTTTTCTTTTTAAATGTTTTCATAATCTCTAACATTTGTTGGAATTTCTGAATTTTCAATGAATGTACTTTCTAAATTCCTAATTGTTTTTTTTTTTTGTTTTTTTTTTTTACGTCGCTAACAGGCCATACTAAGTCGTATGCTTTTCAAGTATTTTCTCATATATTTCGGATAATTCATCCGATAAATTACATTTCATTTCAATAAAATTGCAGAATTCGATATTTCATCGTTAGGAAATGATTTTCCATAATTTCGGTCATGTTTGTAAATTTTTAAGTAGCTGTATAATCTAATTAAAAATTAACTAAAATCTATTTATGGTATATTGATAGCAATTTTAATTACAAAGTTCAAAATAACAGAGTGGATTAGTTTAATAAATATCTTTATTAATCTGTTTAAATGAAAAAATAATGAAAAATTTCAATAATACTGCCAAAAATTCACATCCTTTTACACAAAATATGAAAAGACTTAAAAGCAGACTGAATAATGAACATTTGTTATATCTCCGGGAGTGTTTGAAGTAATCTTTAAATAAAATTAGTTTTTTTTTTTTTTTCAGGAAAACCAACGTCTCTCCGATAAGCGCGGCAGAAACTCAGATTATCTGATTAAGCATTTTTCTCCTTTTTAAGGGATTTCAGGATTCTTAAAATTGGAAAAAGTGAAATAAAAAGAACATTTTCAACATTTAACATCTTAAATTGTATTCGATTTTAAGAATTTTTTTTTTATTTGAATTGAATGATACATGTATGTTCGTTCATTTCATGTATTTAAAAATTTCAAAATGCTGAATTAGAATTTACATGGGGCTATTAACTGTCAAAGATTTGTCTAGCAGAAAATTGGCATAACAGATTATGCGCAGGATTTCAAAATAAATTTTGCAACTAAAATAAAAATTTTGGTGCCTACTTATACTTTACCAATAAAACTGCCAAACATTTATTTGATATAAAAGGATTAAAAAAAATAATTAAATTATGTAATATTAAACTAGGCTGTCTGTATTACTTTTGTAAAATGACTTAAATTGAATAAATTTCAAAGTTTGGAATGTTGAAAAAAGTATTTGAGGAAACGTGCGTTTGAGAAGAAAAGCAATACAGAAAAAAACATTTTCTCGCTTACTTCAATATGATAAACAATAATCTTAAAGTTCTGTCGAATTGTTTTCATGACTATAAGTACTCTGTGATTCACTAAAGTGCTTACGTTATCTTTCTGAGCATGTTCTGTGGTTTCTTCGTAATCTGTGTATACCTAGAATCTTTCCATATTCGAAGTTCACTGGCATGTTTGTACAATCTAGTTTCTCCACAAATATCAGCAGGCCATTCCGCGATGATTATTGTGCACAGTACTACCTTCGTCAAAATCATTCCGAATTCGTGCAAAACAAAATTTCATTTAATTGTTTTCTAAATTTTGTATGCAAAAATACTCATGGTATTGGAATTTTAAAAGGATGTGTGTTGAAATCTAGAAGCATCTTTAATAAAGTGGATAATCGAAACGTCTTTCGTAAAGTAGAAACGTAGATCGTAGAGATTTAAATGAACAAATTGAATTCATATTCAACTTTCAAGTAACATGATAAAATTTTCTAGAGATTCAAATAGTACAAATTCATTAAAATACATGCCACTCAGTAAATATCCATCGGTTGCAATGTAATCAAGGTCTTTTAAGTGACCTTGTAAACGAACCGTAATTGTTTCAATATCGCCTTACAATAGAGAGCCTAAATGGGTCGAAAGCAATAAAATCATCTACCCTATTGAAATTCGTACGCGTATCTATCTATTTAAACTCAAAAACTGGGAAACTACAGGGCGAAGGCCTACAAAATTTGGCACACGGGTTTCTTGTATGGGGCTCTTGAACGATTGGGGCCAAATGTTCGAAAATTTTAAATAGATATTTTTTATGTTTTTGACGAGTTTTTGCCTTTTTTAATGTACAACCCGTAATAGCACGAGTTCTAACCAGTTCTAAATGTTTACTGCAATGTGAGATTACATATTACGTACACCACGCTGCAATACTAAGAAACTATAGAGGGCATTACGATTATTCTTTTAGCTTACATGCAAATATAAGTAGAGGTATACATATTACGTTCGCCATGCTACAATATAGGAATCAATTACTTTAATCTGCTATGAATCAAAAACTTATTAATATTTTAAAATGAAACATTCAAATTTTTGTACTACTCATTTTAAATGAGTCAATTAAAATGCCAAAAATCGTGTAAAAATCCGATAATTATACATTTCTGTAGCCCTGTCAACAGATTTAGGAATGAACAAGAATTTTAAAAGGGCAAAAAACATCACTTTTAAAATCGCATTTCCTAAAAACCTATTCGCCGGATTCCACTTTATTTTTGTTTTCTGAGTCACGTGGCATGCCCCATTCCATAGAAGCAAGAATTTTGTTTTTTTTTTTTTTATCATAAATAGAACTCGAGCTATAGAGGTGTCAAAATCCCGTTTTATCAGTCCGGAAAATATAAACTAGACAGAGTACCAAAAAATATTTGCAAAATCGTTTGTCATGAATTGGCGGAAATTCATTATATTTGCGATACATTGCACTGTTGTTTCTTTTGCTTGGCGAGAAATTCTGTCGAGTTTCTATGATTTCCTTGCAATCTTTTTTGTCCGTTGAACGTAAAGCTATTTTAAAACTTTAAACTTTTTTTTTTTTCGAAAAAAATGTATTTCACAATGAACGACCATTATTCTCGAAAACTTTTCCACCGATTTTATATATATATATATATATATATATATATATATATATATATATATTTACAAGAAAGGTAACCGTTTAATCTAGAGCATATACTATCGAAAACTATAATTTTAATCGACTTTTTTTTCAAGTTCGCCAAACGTGAAAAAAAAAAAGGCGAAACCAATAACCTGTTTTTTTTTTTTTTTTTTCATGATGGCTATATCATCAAAATTCCATTTTTCAAACTAAATGTTGCTATAAGCTCATGAGTATTGAATAATGTGGATTTTTAGAGGAATTTTTTTGGGGGTGCTCGTGACCGAAGAAAAATGGTCGGCCGATTGCAAGATCATGGCGCGCACTATCTGATACTCTACAAAATCGTAAAAAACACATGAGTTTTAGGCGACACTGCAAATAGAGACGTCTCAAATTTAGATAAAAATATGAAGAAAAATAAAGAAACTTCAGAAAAACTTGTTTCAGAAACTTCAGCAAACGAGAATTAAAAAATTCTTTCCCGGCATCAGTTTTCAAATACTTTGGTTTCCGTGATGCAAAAACGTATTCAAACACTGCCACTACATCTTCAGCGCGTTTCGATTTCAAAAGTATCTAGATTATCCCAATCGTATTCAGATAAAATCGCGATGCAAGTTAAAATGAATCGAAATCCGTCATTAAATTTCTGTAAAGAAGTTACTTCTACTAAATCTGCTTGCCATTGCTGATATACACTATGTTACTTCTAATAACTTAATTTTAAATTCATAAAAAAACTACAACTGTAGTATCATAGCAATTAAATCTAATTTTAAGCGACAAATAAATCTGATTCAAAGAATAAGAAAAGCAAGTTACATAATCAAAACTTTAATATAAACTGAACATTATTACTCGTTTACATTCTCGCCAGAAAGAGTATCTGACGTCATTGGTGCCCACGCGCGCAACATAAGATAAATATATAAAAGCAATAAATCACACTTGATGTTTTCGAAAATGATTACAACATCAAAAAATATTACTTAATGATTTACAAAATGATTATAATAACAATAAATCTCACTTATTGAATTGAGAAATTTCTTGACTGCATTTCTGAATAATTTATTATATCTAAATGATATTTGCAGATATCACTGTATTTTGAGTTGATATTTTGAGTTGCTGACTAGCTACTCAAAACTATATTTTATTTGTCAAATCTCCGAGCCATTTTGGTCACACGGACAAGTCAGGTTCTATAAGTCGTTGGCTCAGATTCAGTCAACAAATCTGAAGAATCTGTCCCCATCAGAGCACCTTGATTACTTCTTTCTAGCTGAAAAGGAAAAGGATAAAAATTAGTAGGATATACTTTTAATGTAAAATCTCGTTGTATGGGTCTGATAACCACAATATGTTCTGTTTTCAATCCGATCGTTCTAATTTTGTCATCCTTTCCAGGAATTAGATCTACAATCTTTGCTAGCGGCCAAATGATACGTTTTTTTTTTTTTTTACATTGTCCCCAATCAGTACATGTGCACCAAGCTTCAGGTCGGGTAACTGCGCGATTTCACGACGCCTTTGAGTAAGTTGACCGAGATATTCAGTTCGAAAGCGCATTCTCAATTGTTCCATTAGCTAAAGTCTTTATCGCATCCTTTTGCGAAACTGCTTTGCGTCAACTTCATCAATGTCCCTGACATTAAAATTAGAGTTTTGCACTAAAAACATGTTAGGTGTTAATAAACTAAATCCTCTGGATTTTCGTATTGATATGTGAGAGGGCGAGAGTTTATAATATATTCACAATCGCACAAAATTGTTTGCAGTTCCTCAAAAGTCACGACAGCTTTATCGAGTGTTCATCGGAGAAGATCTTTGATCACACGGATCAGCCTTTCCCACCAGCCACCCCACCAGGCGGCTGAAAGAGGATTGAACTTCCAAACGATTCCTTTCAGGTCGGAGAAACGAGTCAATTTTTGCCAATCAATCTTTGACAGATCATTATTGGCACCTTTGAAATTGGTACCATTATCCCTTTAATAGTCGCGCGTTGGTCTTTTCCCCGCCCGAAATTCGTTATCTTCCTGTAACTCATTTCCCGTTAAAGTTACGATAGCTGACCTCGAGTGTTCACACTCTTGTGTAGTAAAATTGCAAGTCATTACTGCTATTTCTTAGCATTTTATCGCATTCTTAAGTTTCAATCGGTCTAAATCACCACGTTGCGACCACTTACGTTAGTTGAATCCCCCCCCCCCCCTCGCGTTCATCCTTTCCCATTTCCGCGAAATCTGTGGGGGAAAGTTTCTTCGAAGTACGGGCTCTCTGTCTGATGTTATTTCGTCTTTCTTTCTTTCTGCTATTTTACCCGTTCATAGAGTAATTTTTTTTTACTTTTAGAATGTGACTTAAAATTGTTTTATTATGTTAGTTGTGAAGTCAGTTCGAACAAAAACCGGATGGATGGTCACTTACTTTTTTTTTTCATTGTCAAATATTGCGGGAATAAATTCTCAAACTGATAATCATTTAAATATGGAAAAAAAGGGAAATTCATCATCATTATTTGAAAGAACTTGATTTCCATTTATTACCCGAACATATAAATGATAGAAAACAGACAATAACACTCCCAAACCATTAAAAAAGGGAGAAGAGAATTTTGAGGGAACCAGTAAAAAAAATTGCCGTATCTCCAAAATCTGAAAAGTATCGTTTTTGTACAATAAAACAAATTCGAAAGATAAAACAATTTTCTCAGAAATGTAGTGTATATATTTGCGAAGAACATACATATAATTTATTTGTACAATAAGAAAAATAATGAGAATTTTATAATGTGGGTTAGAAATTACGCAAATAAAAATCTCTTTTGGATAATTAAGTGAATGTTTATACTATGATTTTTAAAAAATATTTTAAGTATTTTTCTAAAATGTATCTATTTTTAAATTTTCATACTGTAAGTAAAAACACATTTTTTTACAACTAGGGGGCTCTGCCCCCTACGAGCTACGTTCGTCAACCCCCGTTCAGACACCGCAGATTCTAACAGCACGCTAATTCGATCGCCTTTAAAAAGATTTCGGAAGACTGAATTATAATTGGAATCTGACAATTATAATCTGACGTAATTTTCACTAAACTTTTCTTTCTCTTTTTAATATTCACGTCAAAATACTTTTGTTAGAAATGAAATATTATGATCATCTTAAAATGTCAAGTAAATGTCTCGCGCAATTTTTAAATTAAAACTGTTTTGCAATATTATTTTTTGTTCATTTTACGCAATAAGTGTAATATGACGTAATTTCTCCTATTTAGGACTTCTAACGCATGTTACTGAATTTATTATTTTACGATATTCTTTCTCATTTAAAATTCACGTGTAAGTATAGTTTTTATGACGTAATTTTCAATGAGTTCCTGCTTTTTATATTTTTTGTTTATAATAGTCACGTGTAAAATAAATTTTTAATTTGAAGCAATCATTACTGTTTACGCTGTTTATACAGTTGGCAACAGTTTAAATTAATACAATTTTCTAAAATTTGTAAAAAGTATCTCTCGAAATGCTGAAAATTTGAATTTAAAATAGAAATAAAACCTCGAAAAATTATTCAAATTAAAAAACTAACTACAATCTGCACACCGGGAAATTCTGACGCATAAAATGATCTAAAAATGATTAAATTCGTATGTACAGTTTTTGCTCCTATAAAACTTTTTTAATGGAACGATTTTGTCAAAATTTGGCATTAAATATCTCTTAAAATAATTCTTCGATTTGAAAACTGTCTGCATCAGCGTGTTTATCAAACATTTTTCTATAATACTACCGATTTTCATATTTTTGTATGCAACAGTTTTTTTAATATTAACGAAGAAAGACCTCCGGTCACAAAAAATTCAAAACCGGCGGCGGTGACAGCGGTAGTTACTTTTTTTTAGAATAGAGAGATGACGCAGAAAATGTTTTTTTTTATTATTATTGAAATCCAATAGAGGCTTGGGGACAGTATCTAACAAATTAAATTTGTTGTCCTTCGTCAATTGATCAAACTATTTTTCAGAATAATGTTTTCTAGAATATGAGAGAAAATTCATTTAAATTAAATTATTGCTGCATATTTATAATTTCGGAGAAAATTTTCTTATTGTTTTTATTATTTTAATGAACGTTATTATAAAACAATAAATTATAACATTAATACCTTATATGAAATGTACAATTGACTATTTATTTTAATTAAATAGTTTCAGTAAAATACGTCCCTATTAAGATGAACCTTTCAGTGATTCTATTAATTAAAATAATTTATCCATCTTAGGATTTAAATTTACAATTGCAAATGTATTTAAATTAAATATATAATTTCAATAACTCATTTATTATTTACTTTATATAAGCGAAGTTCTTATCCAGAGTTTTTATTCAAGGGCGCTGCTCCCACCCTGAAATGAGTAGAAAAACTACAAATCGTGCATTTTCATTTGAAAAATGGATTTAATCGCAAAACCTCGAGAGCGCCCCCCTCCCTCATACACACATAGACACCCCACAAAATAAATAAATAAATAAAACGTAGTTACAACATTTACATTTATAATTTCGAAGTTAAGTATTTTTTACCTTTTTCTTTATTATATATATATATATATATATATATAATATATATAATTATACATTTTTAATAATGTTTGATTTATGTGGTATTTTGTGATTTCATATTTATTGGTCATTTTCCTTATTTTTCAATGGTATTATTGTACAGAAAGTTTATATATATATATATATATATATATTGTCTTTAATTGTTTATGGCATCAAATTTGATGGTTTTTCATGTGTTTAAATAAATTAATCGTCCGCAATATGCTGGTGAGTTAGTGGTATTGTATTTGATTTTCTGTTGCATGTCATAGGTTCCATTTTTATTTCAGTTTAATTGTTCAATTTAATGTCAGTGTAATATATTGATGCTAAATTTATTAATTTTATTTTATTAAATGGATATAGAGTGCCGGAGTATCAAAAAAATCTACCTGACTCTGATTCTGTCCTTCCAACAAAAAAAAAAATAATTAAAATACCCCTATCATGAATTTAGATTCATATTAGTAAATGTTTTTCTACTAATTATTGATTCATAGTAACATCAGAAATTCAATCAAATCATTTACTATTTACTTTTAAGTATTTATGCAAAACGAAGAATGAGTTATTAAAAACATTTATCTGGATGCCAACTGAATATATACTTAAGCGAAATAAATAGTTGCTGTAAAAGGTTGTAAAATGAATAATTGCTGTAATCTTTTAATGTTCAGTCAATATTTTCACCCTACGTTATCCGTTTTCGATCATCTGGTAACACCGGCAAGTTTCCCCTTCGATTTCGGCCTGCTGGTAACGGCGGCGAATGGACCGAACGCGACTACTAACGTTCTAAAAAATGTCGCGACTACTCTCAGGTTATCAGAATAGATTATTCTAGGTCTTCCTCTTCTGGCGATGAACCGTCGCAAAGATAGCAAAAATGCATCGCTTGACAGATAGGAGACAAGATCTAAATGAACAGCTCGATAGACTGTTCAAGTTTAGAGCACTATCCAGGTTTTATCCGCATTTTTAATAAAGGTGAATTATAATTTTTAAACAGTAAAACACTTCTGAAACAGGCACTTTCGTTGCCATATTTAATCTGGCATTAATTTTGCAACCGTATTTGTTTCTGGAAAATTAATTATAGGTTATTTGTTAACCAAAGAGTAATATGTTACCTATAAATGTGGATCGTGCAGGGTCTTAGCGACATTGGTAACGTCTGGTAATAATTGATTAGTATCACAAATAGTTAGTAAAAACAGATGTTATAAACAAAAATCATGCTAAAAGGACGTAATTTTGAAGTTTTTTGACCTGCATAACCCCTTCTCCAGCAGGTATACGCAACGTCTCCCGACTGCCAGACCACTCGCAAGCGTACTACACCATGAATCGGAAAAACATATAGAAAAATGAGCCTTGATAAAATGATGCAATTTTGAAGTTTTTTGACCTGCATATCCCGTTTTCCCGCAGGTAAACGTAACGTTCCTGACTGCCAGACCGCCCGCAAACGTACTACACCATAAAATGGAAGAACATATAGAAAAATGAGCCTTGATAAAATGACGCAATTTTGAAGTTTTTTGACCTGCATAACCCCTCTTCCCACTGGTAAACTCAACGTCTCCTGACTGCCAGGCTGCCCGCAAACGTACTACACCATAAATCGGAAAACATACAGAAAAATGAGCCTTGATAAAATGACGTGTTTTTTTACTCTTAGACTATAATGTATGTAACGATCGACACAAAATGACGACCGCTGCGATCATTACGAAATATCGGACATGCTTATTTAAAAGTATGATTTAAAATTAAAAGTAAAACTTCTTTTTTTTTTATTTCAAAAGTAATTCTTCAGTGATCTTACGTGCTTTTTTGTATTTTGCAAAGTTTTCTTTGTAGCAAATGTACCCCAAAAGATTATTTAATAACAATGTCCAAATCGTGGAACGATCTAAACATTAATAATTTTAATTTTCTAAATACATAAATAAATATATTATAACAGAGTCCATTGTTCTAATATACATCTTAAAAAATAAAGTAAATATTTTTTTGTTAAATTATTGTACTTGAGTTCTTTTTTTTTTTAATTCAAGGCTTAAGATTACCCCCTCCTTAAAATTCCATTCTTCCTCTTTGCTTCTCCAGCAAAATGCAAGGCAAATAAAAAGTTTAAGTCACTACGTTCTGTAACTTTGGTTAAAAAATAAAAAATAAAAAAGAAATTGACAGTACTCAAAGTATAGAAGACAGCCAGCGAAAATTGTTAAAGGTACTCAAAAGATTCACTCCGTACAAACGACAAACAAATTTGGTACTATTCAAATAAAAAGTAGATATGATTTTTGCGATCTCTGTAAATAAGAATCAAGAGTGCATTACCAGTGAAGCTGGTGAAAAAAAAATTGTTTCTACAACTGACTCCACACGCAGTTGAAAATAGATTTACATTGGTGAATGGTGCTTTGTATTAATTCATGATGAAAACTTATGGCCTGGTATTATTCTAAAGATCATCAGTGATAATGGTGAACAAATATTTTCTATACATTTTTTGACTCACAGGCAGACATTGATTTTAACAGGTTTCGTTATCCATCTAAAAAGACAGCACAAATTTAAAATATGAAGATATTTTGTTTAAATCATCATATCCACCTCAACCGTTGACAGCAAGAGGACACTTTTCTTTTCATAAAGAAATTATAGATATGTGCATTAAAAAATGGCAGCATAAGTTGTTGTTGTTTTTTGAGAAAATAAAAAGAACTAATTATATGTTGGATACTTCTAATATTGTGTAAAAGTATGTTTTTTGCATAATGTGTAATACCTATAAAATTAAGATATTACTTCTAAAAAAGTAGTAAGCATTTTAATATCAAAGTTTAACATATTGATTTTATTATTATTATTACTGGATAAGAAAAAGTTAATTATATATATATATATAATAATTATATATACAATTATAGAATAAATTTATTACATTCTTAGTTTTAAGAATGTTTTAAATACTAAGCACAACTTATTTATGGAAATGTCAAAACTGTGTAATCTACATCTCAGCAATGTCCAAAATCTGTAACCTACATGCCAGAAATGTCCAAAATTTGTAACGTGCAGCTCTACTAATTAAATGCTTTAATAATTAATTATCCAGAATAGTGGTTGTCTTTTAACATTTGTGTATCATTTTGTAGACTTATATACTATACTATTTAAAAAAAATTGGCCTTAAATTTTAAAATTTTAAAAATTACATATAGTTAACGTTTAATGATCCCACCTTTTGAGAATCTCCCAACTCTTCTGTAACTTTATTCATGCACGACGTAAAAGCTATTCTAAGATTTTTCCTTTCGAGTTTCAAAGCTTTTAAATCCATCTTCATTACTATGTCGGGCCCACGTATAGGCGTCAAATGTTATTTCTAATAACTTAATTTAAAATTCATAAAAAAACTACAACTGTAGTATCATAGCAATTAAATCAACTTTTAAGTGGCAAATAAATCATATTCACAGATTAAGGAAAGCAAGTTACATAACGTAAACTTTAACAAAAACTGAACATTATTACTCGTTTACATTCTCGTCAGAAAGACTATCTGACGTCATTGATGCTCACGCGCGCAACATAAGATAAATATACAGGGTGTTTCTAAACTCATGGTACAAACTTTAAGGGTACGTAAAGCACACAGTAACAATCACTTATTGTATAGAAAGGTATGGGAACAAGTGACGCATTAAGGTAAAAACACCAGGGGGGCAATTAGGCTCCTTTTTTAATTTTCAAAATTTCTCATTCATACCAGAAAATTTTTCTGCTATGCTTTTCTTGAACAGGTACTGAACAGGTAATCAGCATTAAGGGGTTTCCTAGCTGATAGCAGCTTAACACCCAGACTAGGTTGCTTTTAATTACTTAATAATAAAATTCTTCTTTGAAAATTTTTGGTATGAAATCGAAATTTTTTGAATTGAAAATAGAAATAGAAATTTTTTGAAATAGAAATGGAGTTTTTGATTGATTCCACTGACGGTAGAGGGCATTAAGTGACTGGTCGCCGTTCAGTACCATGCATTCAAGTAGAAGAAATCGTCATTTTTATTTATGCTATCGTTCGTCATGGAAGACTTTGCATATTCCGAAAGAGCCGGCATACATTTCATGTATGGTCGTGCAAATGGCAACGCCAGAGCTGTCCTACGAATGTGTCAGGAGCAGTTTTCTCGCAAAAGAATGCCTGATCATAGAATGTTTCAGCGCTTACACCGTCAGCTTTCTGAAACAGGTTCCTTCCGCGTCACCAGACAGGAAACTGGGCAAGAAAGAGATGTACGCAGTGCATGCCTGAAAGAAGTTATTTTGAATTTTGAGAGTGAAAGGCCCGAATCCAGTACAAGCTGTTGCACAGAATTTAGGAGTGAGCCATCCGAAAGTTTTGAGAGTGTTAAATGAAAATCGATTTCACCCCTTCCGTTTTCAACGTGTACAATCTTTGAATCCGGAAGTCTATCTTCTGAGGTTGAACTTTTAGCAGTGGGTTTTGCAGCAACATGTATTGCAGCCAGACATTACTGCTCATATTCTATTTACAGATGAGGCAGTATTTGCACGCGAGGATGTATTTAATTCGCACAATTTCCAACTTTGGTTAACCAATAATCCACATGCAACGCGGCCACATGCTTATCAACAACGATTTCCCGCGCATTTGTGGGCGGTATCGTTAATAATTATTTGATTGGTCCATACCTACTGCCAAAGTGACTGGATGGTCGCTCTTACCTTATTTTTTGCAACAGGTTTTACCAGAAACGCTGCAAGATGTTCCGATCGCCATTCGTAACCGGATGTGGTTTCAACCTGATGGAGCGCCCGCGCACTTCACCACTGATGTGCGCAGTTACCTGAATGTCACATTTGGGACGGATTGGATTGGGCGTGGTGGACCAGTTCCTTGGCCACCACGATCTCCCGATTTATCGAGCCTTGATTTATTTTTATTGGGACATCTGAAGAGTCTTTTTTTATGAGACTCAGTTCAGTTTCAGTTTCAGTTTCAGGCCAGGCGGGGAGGCCTACCAATATGGTTTTAGCTCAACAAGCCCCGCCCAGCAGAATAACTACCATGAAAACTGGCCGCTGCCGGAGGATTAGCCCGGAAATACCTTCGTTGAAAAAGACCCCTATATATTAAAACTTACAAAATTATACAGAAATGTTACAAGTGGCAGCCCAGTTATATCCCAGGCGGGCTGGACTTATCATTATACAAACTTATGTACATTACAGATTTTGAAGGGAAGAAAAAAAAAACCTCACAATGCAGTATTATACATTGGTGAACAAGTAAAAAACAATAAAAATACACTAAACAAAAGAAGTCCAGATGTGAATCAAACGTGGAAAATCCACTTAATAGGACTTACAGATGCAACAAAAACAATGGGAGTTAAAAGAAGTTTTTTCCCATTTTTACATATAGGATACGATACAGGATACAATGTTGGATTACACTGTTACACATAGAAAAAATAAAACAATATATAAGAACTGACACAGGAGACTAATTACAGAGAAACACGATGCTAGAAAACAAATAACAATGTTCAAAGCAATACTTCGTTATCAATGATAGAGCTCTTTTTGAAGAGAGTTTTAATTCTTATTTTAATGCCAAAGCCCATATGCAAGTAAGAATTGAACCAAGAATTATATGCAAATGCAAAGTGGAATCAGACAAACATTTAGTAGCTCGCATATCCGAAGCTGCTGCACGTATGCGGGAAATGCCTGACATCTTTAGAAGTGTACGCCAATCGTTCCATAGACGCTGCCAAGCATGTATCACAGTTTGTGGGTTCAATTTTCAACACTTATTGTAATATTATTGTATGCATCATTATTTACCTGTAAACTACATTGTAAATAAACATTTTATCTTTTTTATTCATGTATTTCGTTTGATAAGTTTGCCAGTTTTGCGCTTTTTAGTTAATTCAAAAATTTCGATTTCATACCAAAAATTTTCAAAGAAGCATTTTATTGCTAAGTTATTATGAAATGTCAGGAAAAGAATAGCATAAAAATTTTCTGGTATGGATGAGAAATTTTAAAAATTATAAAAGGGGCCCATTTGCCCCCCTGGTGTTTTTACCTTAATGCGTCATTTAGTCCCATACATTCCTGTACAATAAGTGATTGTTACTGCATGCTCTACCGACCCTTAAAGTTTGTACCATGAGTTTACAAACATCCAAAGGCAATAAATCACACTTAATGTTTTAGGAAATGATTACAACATCAATAAATATTACTTAATGATTTACAAAATGATTATAATAACAATAAATCTCCCTTATTGAATTGAGAAGTTAATTTGCTTCATTTCTGATAAATTTATTATACCTTAATGATAGTTGTAGATAACACACTATATAGCCAAAGGTGGCCGGCCACTTGCAATTTTTGAGGTTTTGTTAAATATCTAAAAAAATACACGAGGAATTAACCTGAAACTCCAGGTGTGTCAACAATATAGTATAGGTCACATATTTCCCCGAAGATTTTTTATCGAAACCCGATAGAGGACCGTCAACAAATTGAAAAATTACGAATATATTTTGGATAACCCTGTAAAAACGAATGTAGCAAAAGCGTTCAAACTGTAGATTATGATTAAGTGGAATATTGTAATAAACTGTGTTCATTTTAAGAATTGCATGTATAGTCGTAGAGAAATTAAAGTTTTTATAAAAAGAGTTCCAAATTTTGTCAAGTTTTTTGCTTATAATTTGTAGATTTCTTAATATTAAAAAAAAAGTTCTTTTCAGAAAATATGACAAACAATATGGTACACAATACTTTGCTATCGGAATGAAAAAATAATAAGAATTGGATGAAAAATGGGCAGATTTACTAAAAAATGTTCCACTGCGCATGTGCAAATGCAATCAAAATATAATTTGAATAATGTGTTAACAAAATGTATAGAACAACTTTTATGAAAGTATAAAGAACATTGTTTGAAAAGTCTGAAAATTATCACTGATAGATTAAGCTCAAAATCCGTTATTCCAAAAAGGAAACAAAAAGTTAAGGATCTTTATCCAAATCCAGTAGTACATGAAATATTGTGTATGCTATATTGGCACTAATCAATGGATATATGGATACAGACCCTCATCTTTTTGTTTCATTTTGGGAATAACGAATTTTGAGCTTATTCTATGAACGATAATTTTCAGAATTTTCAAGCTATGTTTTTGAGACATTTACAAAAACTCCTCCATACATTTAGCTAACACAATATGTAGATTGTATTTCCATTGCATTTGGGCATGCGCAGTAAAACATTATTTAGTAAACCTGCTCATTGTTCATACAATTTTTACTAAATTTTAATTTTGATTGCAGAGTACTGCGTACAATGTTTTTGTCATATTTTCTGAAAAGAACTTTTTTTTATATTAAGAACTCTGCAAATTATAAGCCAAAAACTTGGCAAAAATTTAGACTGTTTTTATGAAAACCTGAATTTTTCTTCGACTATACATGCTATCCTAATAAACATGAACACAAATTGTTACAATAAGTCACTTAATCATAATCTAGAGTGTGAACGCTTTTGTTACATAAGTTTTGACAGGGTTATCCAAAACATATTCGTTCTTTTTTGATTTGTTGGCTGTCCCAAATGGGGTTTCGGAAAAAAAGTCCTCACGGAAATATATTACCTGTACTATAATGTTTACACACCTGGAGTTTCAGGTTAATTCCTCATGTATTTTTTTAGATATTTAACGAAACGTCTAAAATTGCAAGTGGCCGGTCACCTTTGGCCATATAGTGTATATTAGAATACAAGATCGCGGGATTCGTTTGAAATTTTCTGCATACAGGTTTATGAAGAATGTAAACTTCAACTCCTTCCTAAAAGAGTCTATTTTTTTATTAGATATCTTGCCTTGAGATTCTCGATGATTAGCGTCTACTCCTCCAAAACTAATAATTTGATTTGGATCTTGATAACTTTTCTCCATAATGTGGAGAATTCTCATGGGAATTCTCACATGGGAAATTATCAGTATCGTTAAAACTTATAATAAAATTCACTTCTAGTCTATCAAGTTTGGAAAAAATATAAACGGGTGAAAGAACAATACATATCAATACCCAAGCACACAAAGCACTGATCACTTCACCGTTAAACCATATTAAAAAAATAATTTCGAAAACACATCGAATTATATATTTGAAAAAATGATTGTTTCAGGCGGGCTATCCTTCGTGGGAAGGTCTTATTCAATAGATGTGTTGTCAGTCCTTCTATCGCTCACAATCTCATCTAAGAGTAAAAAAAAAAAAAAAAAAAAAAAAAAAAAAAAAAAAAAACCCTTTTTCATTAAAAACTTTCATTTTTTTCGATACTGGGTGTCTAAATCGGTTTCTCGGCCTGGTGGAGTGTGTGGCGGCGGCAAAAGATGCATTGTGGGAGCTGCGGTGGGACGGGAGCCGGAGGTGCTAGTGGCGACTGGACTGTCCAGCGGTGCGGCTGAGCTTGTACTGTCAGTTTCCCACAACTCACATGGAAAACATTCTTAAGTTTTAGCTTGTGCCTTTAAGTTTAACAATAGATATAAAAGAAACAAAAAAATATTATTCGAAAAATATTGCTGCAGCATTTTAAATTTTCTTCTTGATACTGAATTCACATGCATGTTGGAATCATATATTTAAGAAGAGTTTTTATATCAAAATGCAAAGAGGGAATGAATACATTTAAATGTGAAATTCTTAAAATATACATCTAGTTAATTTTTATGTATTGAAATTTCTTGAAGAGATGTTATGGCGTTCGCTATGGTATTAATGCGACATACTTCAAATATATTTGAATTGGAAGATGAAAAACAAGGATAACAATATAAAGTAAATGTTCCTTAAAATGCAATTTTAAAACAATTTGAAGATTTTATACTAGTTTTAATCATATACACTGAGTACAAACGTAATATACGGTTTTTTAAAAGAGAAATTAATTACTACTATCGATTAACCTCGCTGTAGAAATAAAACACATAAAGTATCTACTATGAAAATAATTGTGTGACACGTTTTAGATGAAACAACAACAACTCAAACACTGTTGTTATTTACTTGGAATCATTCAGAAAAGAAAAATACAAAAGAAAATTTATAGAGTGGAAATTTTGAAAAATACTTTGTTTTTCTTTTCACTGTTATGTTTTCCTTTAGATGCGATATCTCTTTACTTAAAATATACAAAGTACAATTTCTTTATTGGCACAATTCCAAAAAGTGCATTTTTGATGCATTAGGAAAGCAAGCGATAATAAATGCATTTTCTATTTCAGTACAGAGTTGGACAGTTTTCAAATGCGCTTAAAGAATTTTGATGTTGCTTTCTGTACAATTTGCAGTATCAGATATTTTATTTAATAAATAATGTTAAACGTTACTAATATAATAAAAACGAGTTTTATTGTCGTTATCTTGATAAATAACTCAATTTTCAGTTGTTCTTTTGAGTGAAGATTCCACTTCTTTGTGTCAAAATTTTCGATATTTTTCTTATTTTTTGAATACCTCATGAGAAATGCAATATCTCATTCTTCAAAATTTCGCAGATTACTCCCTAGACCGGTATCATGATATTATATTTCCTTGCAATATTTTTTTAATTTTTAAACGTAAACCTATTGTAAAGCTTTAAACTTTTTTTCTTCCAAACAATGTTTTTCAAAATGGACGACCAATATTCTCGGAAAATATTCCACGGATTTCCTTAATTTTTTATTTCAAAGAAAGGTAATCGTTTAATCTATAGCTTATACGATCGAAAACTATAATTTTCACTTATTAATAATTTTTAGATTGCGCAAAATGTTAAAAAAAATCATGATTGCTATTTTATAAAAAATCAATTTTAAACTAAATGTTGTTACAAGATACTGAGTATTTAATAAACTTTCATAATTTTCAGACGAAATTTGTTTCGGATGCTTCTGACCGAAGAAAAATGGTCGCCCTATTGCATGTTCACGGCATGCATTATCAGGTACTTCTTTTTAGTCAATGTGTATTATTCATCTTTCTACAAACAAAAACTTAAATATATAGTTAATTATCAAGCGATATAATGCAAAAAGTCCGAAAATCATATCTATTTTTTATGAAACCGAAAACAAAATCGTAAAAATCGCGCGAGGTCAAATAAGTAGAACCTCCCGTTAAAGAAAAATTTAGATTAATCGAAAGTCCTATTTATTATTATTATTATTATTGAAATTTACTCGAAATTATCTAAATACAAAGAGAACAAACAAAGAAAAAAAACAAAACAAAAAAAAAACAAAACAAAAACAAAAAAAAAAAAACAAGAAATAAGAAAGATTTGCAACAACGTACAATTAAAAAAAAAAAAAAAAAAAAAAGTTCTCATTCTACGAAAATATATTATAACTGCATACTAAAGAAAACTTTTTTGTGTTGCCCAATATTCCAAACAGGTTTCTTTATCTTTAGGAATTTCAGAAACCAATATATTTTAACGTTTTGTATCGGTTTTTAGGATGCTACCAAATTCACTTTTAAACATTTTCAGCTTCGTAACTATAGGTAACTCAAGGATAGATGGCCATAGAGGAGAGATGACGAGTCTAAATATTTCCAAAACTTGATCATATCGGGTGTTCTAAAAAGGACTGCCTGATTTTAAAATTCAATAATTGCAAACGGTGACAGATATTTGAAAAACTCTCGCAGGAGAGTTATGCGTAAGGTCAAAAGGTTTTTTACAGTGATTTTCGATTTTAGTTCGAATTACAACAATAGATGGCGCTGCGATCAATAGACGCTAAATTCATGCTCGATTTTTGGTACTTCGGGAACCACTCAATGCATTTTAACCTCCTTTTTTCGCATGGAAGAAGAGAATGTCTAAAAAATCGAGTCTGTATTTAGCGCATATTGCTTAAAACGCCATCTATTGTGTGTAATACGAACTAAAATCGAAAATCACTGTAAAAAACTTTTGACCTTATGCATAATCCGCCTGCAAGAATTTTTTAAATATCTGTCACCATTTGCAAGTTATTGAATTTTAAAATCAGTCAGTCCTTTTTAGGACACCCGGTAGATTGCAACATAAATTTTGTTCGTATGAAATAGTTTAACGAGTTTATTTATTGCGACGTGCAGTTGTGTTTTTCGATTATAAAAAGTAAGTATAACTTTAATGTTTATTTAATTTAGTAGTTGAATATTTTTTTGACTTAGGTATCTGAATGCTTTGCAGTACGTACATTATATACAGGGTGCAATATGTTATCTATCGCAGACCTTTAATTTCTCAACCGTTGGTCATCGACATATAGTTCCAATTACAAAAACGTTTCAATTGAGGTAAATATTCATGTTGTGGCATTATTTAAAGTAAAAAATCAATTTTATAAAAATTACGAAGTCTAACTTTTTATACGGTCCTCCAGTCCATGTAGTAAAAGTTTAAAAAAAAAACCCATTTAGTAAAAGTTTACACATATCATAACAGATATAACACAAAAAGTTTGACATCTGTACTACAAAAACTGATACATTTATTAAATTTCAAAGTTTGACATTTTTTAAAATGATTTTTTTCTTTCATTGAGGGATCCATTAAAATATGAATTAAAGTAATTCGAGATCAAAATCAGGGTGCTATTCCGCTGCCATTTATCAAATCCTTAGTGAGTATGTTTTATTTTCGGGTTGTCGATTCTACCTACTTCGAAATTTGAATGTTGTTCGACCCATAAAAGTTAGCTCAAATTTTTAGATGAAATAACCCTGTTTGGTGATTCCCCGATTTGGCATTACCGGTTAAAAGTTGTTTCGCCGTAAACAGGACATTGCACCCTGACTTTGATCTCGAATTACTTTAATTCATCTTTTAACTGATCCCTCAATGAAAGAAAAAATCATGTGCAAAAATCTCAAACTTTGAAATTTAATAACTGTGTCAATTTTTGTAGTACAGATGTCAAACTTTTTGTGTTATATCTGTTATGATATGTAAACTTTTGCTAAATATATCTATAGGGACTGGGGGACCGTATAAAAAGTTAGATTTCGTAATTGTTATAAAATTGGTTTTTTACTTTAAATAATGCCACAATATGAGTATTTAGCTCATTTGAAACGTTTTTGTAATTGGAACTATATGTCTATGGCCAACGGTTGATATATTAAAGGTAGGCGATAGATAACATATTGCACCCTGTATATATTTTACTATATGGACTTTTAAGGCACGTATATGAATTAGTCATTATTTCTAACCCTAAAACAAAGGCGTACAATGTCTATTGATGCTTTAAATTGGGCGACCATCAGTCCTTCAATTTCAGGAGAGATGGCCACATGAAATCGAGGAGAGATGGCCACCTTTAATCAATATTTCAAAATTTTACGGAGTGTTGATTTTAACTAAATATAATTAAATTTAAAATAAATATATAACTTTTAAGTTTATAAATATATTAATTGATATAATTGTTTACATTTTAGCTAGTATAAATATTTTAATAATAATAAAATTAATACAATAAAGGCTAACGATTTATTTGTTTCAGAAAATACTGAAAAACATCTGAAACTTTCATAGCAGAAACTGATTAAGTTGATAAATAAACTAAAATAATGTAATAAAAAAAAAAATAAAAATAAAAAACACTTCCAGTGGCGAAGAAAACGAAATACATTTAAAATTATCAGATTCTACGGATTCCGAATAAATAGAATTGGATTAAGATCACTGTGTTGGTTGTGCAAAACAATAAGGATAACCAAAAAGGATGTCTGGATACAATTCACAACGTTTCTGAAATGGTTCCATGAGCGTGTACATATTATCAAGACCTTTGCCAAACATGTGGTAAGATTTTACGAAAGGTGAAGTATTAAAATTATACTTCAAATTTTGTTTATTCGAGTTTTATTCATTCATTTTCCATCATATAACTGCACCTTTTCATATTACTATATGTTTTTCATGATTAACTATGGGAAATGTGTTATTTTTTTTTTTTTTTTTTGCTATTTAACTTCACTTTTTCTTTATTGTATTGGATGGCCATCTCTCATCGGATTTAAAGAGAGATGGCCACCTATCATTTAATTTCTATTATGTTTAACGCTTTTTGTTTTCAATATTTAATAATTTTTGCATAAAATATTGTGAGTATATGTATAAGAACTTTAAATATTCATAAATATTTCTTGTACTTGCATTCTAAGAATTTAATTTCAATGTTTAAAAACTATGGCCATCTATCCTAGAGTTTCCCTATTCACAAATGCAAGGATAACAATATAATATTAATTTCCTATTAAAGTTAGTGCTGCAAATTTTTCACGTTTGTCTATAAGACACGTTTTCTGAACATGAATATGTTCATTAGAGAATAGGATCAGAAAAAAATAACATCCGGGTTTGAGGAAACTGATTAATATACAATTATATCTACTCGCAAGCGTTTCATCAGTAGCAAGAAAGGAAACAATGTTTTTAAGAATGCTTCCTTAAAACTATAAAATATAATACATGTGAATCACTTTGTGCAGTACTGCGTGTATATTGAAGAGACTTCTTTGGAATTTAACAACATTTAATATACGAGTCTTGGTTATACAGGTTGATTCATAAACACATTCACAAAATGACATGGCAAATCAGGCTAAAACAAGAATAAAAAATCACTTAGGAATATAGGGTCGAAAACCACTCATTTAGTCACCAAATACAAGGTGTTTTATCCTAACTCAATTTGAGTTGACAGCAATAACTCTCATAAAACTGAAGTATACTATAATAAAACTTATAACAGACATTCTCAACTTTGTTGTAAATCTGATAACAACAAGAAAAAATTGTAGAAGTTTGCATTGTACGCGCCAGTAACATAAACTTGACGCCCCACATTTTGGACTGTGATTATCATTTCATACGGTATCATCGATTGCTTGAGCAACATGTTTCTCCAGATCTTTTTGTGATGTTATCACATTTCACACAAAACAATGTACACATCGTTGCACTTTCATCACAATGTTTTTATTTTTCTCGAAATTATTATCGTCAACCCGAGTTCAGTTAGGATGAAACACTCTGTATTTGTGAATAAATGAGTGGTTTGCGGCCCTATGTTCCTATGTGATTTTTTATCTTTGAATGCCTGATTTGTCATGTCATTTTGTAAGAGTTTTTTCTTAATCACTCGGTATAATATTATAAACGTATTTATGCACAGGATTAAATTTAACAGAACACGCGGCTTACCAGCCGGACTTAAAAACTTGTATCGTAACTCTGGCGTGACTTGGATATACCGGGTGTCGTAAAAATGACTGACTGATTTTTAAATTCAATAACATGCAAACGGTGACAGATAATTAAAAAAGTTGTTTCAGGAAGGTTATGCATTAAAGCAAAAGTTTTTTTTTTTTTTTTTTTTTTTTTTTTTTTTTTTTTTTTTTTTGCAGTGACTTTCGATTTTACTTCGAATTACAAACAATAGATGGCACTGTAAGCAATAGGCGCTAAATACAAGCTCGATTTTTTGGGCTTTCTCTCCTTCCATACGGAAAATGAGGTTGAAATGTATTAAGCTGGTCCTGAAGTACCAAAAATCAAGCCTGAATTTAGCTTCTATTGATTGCAGTGCCATCTATTGTTTGTAATTCGATCTACAATCGAAAATCACTGTAAAGAATCTTTTAACCTTATGCATAACCCTCCTGCAAGAGTTTTTTAATTATCTGTCTCCGTTTGCAAGTTAGTGAATTTTAAAATCAGTCAGTCCTTTTTAGAACACCGGGTATGTGCTTTCCAACAGCCCGTGTATATTTTAAAAGCATTGCATTTTAATTCCCAGCACTTAATTCTGCTGATTGTTATCTTTTTTTGTGACGAAGCTATGTACGTCACTGAGATGAGATCGTGGGAAAATGCTGGGATTTGCTTGTTAAATACTGCCAGCAATAGCCGGATGTATATTTTCGTTTGTGGTTATATTATATTTTAGTAGATTAAGAAATAGGGAAGGGTAGTACACAGTGAGACGAAAATTATTATTACCTAACGAATGGCAAAGATTTTTATTCTTTTGAAAAAAAAATTCCTACAGCTTTAAGCTACACAAATAAGCTACACGTTAATGTATAAATGGTTTTAAAAAAGTTATTTATAAAAGCACAGACGCAGAATAACGGAGTATTGAAAATTGTCTCACTATGTACCACGAGTGGTACACAGTGAGACAATGTATATATTTCCATAAATCATACATTTTTACACTCTATCAATAATTTTCTGCAGTTTATGGCTTCTAATTAATATTTCTAGATTTAAAATTTTTTAAAAATATGAGCCTCGCGTGAACAATGGCAGACATTGGGCTTCCTTCTTGCAAATTTTCAGCCTCTTACGTTTAGTAGATTTCACGCACCCCCCACAAAAAAAAAAAAAAAAAAACAGAGAGAGGGAGATAATAAAACCTTCTTTTATTATTAAATAACCTTTTTTTTATATCAGAACAGCATAGTAGATACACAGTGAGGCACGTCTCACTGTGTACCACAACTGTGTGTCTCACTGTGTGCTTTCGTTACGTTGTAACAAAATGGATGCCGTATCTGTTTCATCATCAATTTTACAGCTTTGAATGCTTGTGTCGTTTTGTCGACATAGTCTATCATTAGCTATATAACTAGGTTTGGTTAAGTAAATATATGCTATAATGAAAGAAATGAATTCTAAAATGGACGTTTGTGTAACTTTAACTCCTGTAAAATAAATAATTCCTTACTGTTTTGTTGGACGAGTAACCGAAGTGCCGAAACTTCATCCACGTGTTGCATAAGATGAGGTGGTTCAGTGTGTGTTCCAGCTAGGAGAGAAAGTTATAACTATATGTCAAAATGGCTGCTGTCTCACTGTGTACCATGTCTCACTGTGTACTCCCCTACCCTACATTTCATTTTTACATTGCGGCGCAAATTTAATGTGTATCAGGAGTCCTACTTTGTCATTGGGGGAGGCATTTATTAAATTTAATATATGATTCCCTATAAAACACAAATACAGGCATCTTCCGACTTACGTATTACGCGACGTACGTAAATTCGCAGTTACGTAATAAATCTCGAAGATTACATTTGTGAACATACAAGCGCGTTTGGTACGCAGTTAAACACTTTTGATATTTATTTTATAAATAAAATATATAGATAGAAACGACAACCGTAATTAAGTTTATATATTAGATATAGTTATATTTTTATTGGTATATACACTCAAATGTAGAGCAAAACAACTTAATCTTTATTCTTAGTTTTTCATTAGTTAGTATCCCATTAATAACAAATACAGTTTATGCTTATAGAGAATTACTTCCTTTTGTGAGTGCTATTTACTTTTCTTGCCATCAAAAATGTAAGGAGAATAAGTTAAATTAGTCCTCTTCAATTATTTCTCATTTTTATAGTCGTTTGTTGTAGATTCAAAATTGTTATAAATCAATTTATCAATGTTACATTTATAAATCCCGTATTCCAAAAGATATATTTAAAAATATTCTTTAAGTTTCTTTATATTTTTTCATACTTTTATAGTTAATCCCTTTCCGGCGCGGTGTCCTTAAAAAAGGACACCTAATTTTAATTCCAAAACTGGTAAACGGTACGAAGAATATTTAACTAAAATTTTTCTATTATAATGTGCATGAAAATAAGCAAATTCGTATTTTCTAATAAATTCGTTTATAAATTGCGGTGTGAGTCCATTATTTCATCAGTTTATTAACAGAATTACTCCGCGCCGGTAAGGGTTAAATGCAAGTAAATAATGTCGCGTGGTGCTTATTTATAAAGTTATACTGTGTAAATAATATACATACATGTATATATATATGTATATAATAAATATTACAGTTTCTTCAAAATACTACCTAAGCAACTTACATATTCAACTTACGTAAAATTCCAGTTGCGTAAAACTTTACGGAACGTATTTCTTACGTAAGTCGGTGGATGCCTGTACATAACATGTTTATCACCGACAGTTTACTATCAGTTCTGTGTAGCATAATTATTTCAATATTCTACAACTGATATTTTACCTTCATTAGAATTTTTAACATTGATAAAAAAAAAAGAAATTGTAACTTTTTGGATTTGCATCCAGCGCGAGCAACATTTCGCGAAAACTGATAAAGCAATTAGTTTGAAACTTAGCAGATACATTAATTTTGATGCATTAAATAACACATGATTTAAATTTAGTATAATGAATACATTAGTTATTTGAAATTAGCATTTTGTCTTCAACAAATGTTTTTTTAAATTCAAAGTTTTATAATTTAAATTTAAATAAAAACATTTAATTGCTTTAAAAGGAAGTACATTTTCAATCTGCATTTAGTTTATATCATTATTTGGAACTCTAGATTCAATAATTTTGTTAGTCTTGCGTACAGTTGATGTAAGTAAAAGAAATCGATTTTGTTTAACGAAATTACACATTTATATATATATATATGATATAATTTCTCTAATATTGAAATAATTATGCTGCATTGAGCCATCATTGTTAAAACTATTTTGTATTTCTGTTTCATAGGCGGGAGATCAGAAATAAAATTAAATCTTACATGATGCTAAGTTAAACCTTTAGTGAAAAAGTAAGACTCCTGACACCCTTTAATGCGATATTTCTTTATGGGACATTCTAAGAGTATATTGCACTTTAAAGCAATATTTCTTAAACACTATTTTTTTAAAATGTAGAGAATTAATATGTTTACCTTTTATAAAATGAATTTTTTTCGTCGTTTAACAGTGCTAGTGAGAAAACGTAAATTTGTAGTATTTTGACGAAATCATTAGATAAGCAAGTGAAATGCGGATCGGTATACACTACTAAGAATATTTTGAAATATCAAAAGAGGAAGAGGCTTTAAATATTAAAAAAATCAAATTGCTTTAAAAGATGTATTCAATTTAAATCAAGTTATTTTTTACATAATGAAATTTTTTGTCGAGGTAGCGGGACATTCGTTAAGCAATTTTGCGGAATGCTTACAATAGATTTGCAAGTGGAAAAACTGTGATAATCACAGTCTATTTATTATTAGTTTTTGTTCAATATTTTTAATGGTCTGACAATGTGATTATTCCTTAAAACCTTTTTTTTCAATTGTGTTTTTCAGATAGCCACATTTATTTTTTGCATCGTTCCAGAGTTACTAACCAATAGTACGGTCAAAGTTCTACCATTTTTTTTTGGCGTTATCACATTTACAAGAAAGCTCAGAATAGAATTAAAGCCTTTGTGCAGGAATATTAAAAAATCAGTAAACCTACGTTTAAAATGCACAAATAATGCGTGAAAAGCAGCAAACAGCTGTTTCGAATCTACAGCGAGATTCTTCTTCAGTGCATGATAGGGAAAAAGGAACAGCGTGCTAGAAAAAGCAAGGCTCAGCCTTGCTGCTTTTCACGCATTATTTGTGCATTTTAAACGTTGGTTTACTGCTTTTTTTAATAAAGCTCAGAATGTCTGTTAAATGTTTTTTTTTAATATAGTTCTGTTTTCTGAAAATTATTACTCATTCAAGCTTAACAGATGTGTGCCAACACGTGAAATCTCACAAAACTGTGCAATGTGAAAAAATACTTATGTTTCCTAAAAGAGTAATATATGACATAACCACAATCGTAAATATAGAGAAGTCTCTTTCAAGTTATACAAGATTTCGAAAAGCATTTTTTATCATTAGAAAACAATATATATTCGAGATCTAAAAGAAAAAAAAACAGTTTTATCACATTTATTTGGCTATCTTGTACTAATAAGTTTCTCATACAGAAATACAGGGTGATTAAAACAAGTTTACAAAATGACAGGGCAAATCAGGCAATCAACAAGAATAAAAAATCACATAAGGACATAGGGTCGCAATCTAATTATTTAGTCACAAATACAGAGTGAGTCGTCCTAACTGAACCCGGGTTTACAGCAATAATTTCGAGAAAAATAAAGACATTCGAATGGAAATGCAACGATGTGTTCCTTGTTTTATGTGAAATGTGATTACATGAAGAAACAAGCACAAATTTAAAAAATCAAAAAACCCGACTGCGTAAAAAGCAACCTATTTAATTATTTCTCATCAATGTGAAACTATTTTTATATTAATTACCTTTTTTTATTACTTGTATTGATGACTTTTAAGTTGTGTTTAATTGTTATTTCCTATCTATAAACACTATTTTGATAAGGTCTATGGATATCTGTGAAGGTTAGAGATGCAGTAAAGCTAGAGATCCTACCTCCACAACTTCCAGGTTCTATAATACTTAAACGGAGCTTCTTACTGTAAAATAGTCATTGAAACATCGTCTTCATTTTGAAAGACCTATTCAATGATATGCCACTCAATAGGGTGCATACAAAAAAATTTTCGCCTCTACCGCCATTTTGTATTTTACGGACGCCATTTTGAATTTATAAAAAAAAACCTAGCCTATAACCATCAGACATTTAAGACGAATCGATATAGACCTCATTCATTAAAATTCATCGAGCCGTTGGGATGTTTCGGGGGTATAAAGAAACACACATACCTAGATACGCGTGAAACACATAACCCTTCTTGGCAGTTGGGTAAAAATCTGGAAAGCATGTTGCCCAAGCTATCAATGATACCGCATGAGTTGATAATTACGATAAAAAATGTGGGGCATCCAGTGCATACTGTTGGCGCGTATAATACAAAGTTCTACCACTTTTTTTGGCGTTATCACATTTACAACAAAGCTCAGAATGTCTGTTAAATGTTTTATTTTAATATAGTTCAGTTTTCTGAAAGTTATTACCGTCAACTCAAATTGAGTTAGGATGAAACACACTGTATTTCTGACTAAGTAAGTGGTTTGCGACCCTATGTTCCTACGTGATTTTTTATGATTGTCGTATGCCTGATTTGCCCTGTCATTTTGTAAACGTTTTTTTTTAATCGCATTATATATCGCTCGTGGGCTGCAATAGTGGCACTACTCAAAAAATCAGGTTCTGAGATTAACTGGTTTGCAGTTTCGCCTTGTAATGAAATGCAAAATTTACACGATTCATTGTTGTCATAAGTGTTAAGTGGTACCAATGACTCCGTAAGGATTCAATTAATAATAATGCAAAAAAAAAAAAAAAATTACCCGCACACCCCGTGTTATATTGATGATAAATATGATTATATGATGATGCATTCAGATTATATCATATATAAGGCAACAGCGGCACTTCTGCCATCTGTTGGTGAAATACTGAACTACAAGATATGCCGCTGTTGCGTCTGGAAAGAATACCAATCTGCAATGCTGGAGAGCGCATTAACTCAAAATTCGTATTTTTTGAGTTGTGCCACTATTGCAGCCCACGAGATATATGTTTTTTCTCATACCACCAATTCCCAAGTAAACATTATCGTGTTGAACAGACAAACATGATAAATTAAACAACGGTAATATTAAAGTTAAATGTATTACTATTATGTTACTATCGCATGTATAAATTCACTTATGCCCTAACAATATTTAACGGAGATTTACTGTCCTAAAAGCCGACAATCTGGTTTGAGAAAACTATTCATTATACTTTAAAATATAATTAGAAATGTTTAGGAAAATTTATGGTGGGAAAAGAAACTTTGTTTTTGTAAATACTGCTTCTTTAAATATCAAGTTTATATTTGTTTCTGATGTTTCTATAGGTAAAGATTGCTTTCCGGAATCATAGGTAACTGATAAAATACGTGAGATTAAAATTCTGATAAATTTACTTAAAAGGTGCTAAAATATACATGAATAAGTCTATCCCAACAAAAAGTTTTCGGTAAAAAAAAGAAAAAAGCGCCAAGTTCTCCTTAATGTTTCGGCCAGAAAAAGTAGTGATATCTGAAGTTCGCACAAGTTAAAAGCCAAACATCCCAAATCTTTCATTGAAAATGGCTTCCTGCGACTTGGCCGTTAATGCCTTCTACAGCATTTCAAAATTAATGATTGGAAATTTCGCATTTATGAATTATTTAAATATTAAAATTAATATTAGTATGCAAAGAGGCAAATTCACATAAAGACATTATAAGTAAAAGATTTCTGATAAATACCATTCAATTTCAACAAACAATAGTTTTGATTACAGATCATTTAGTCCACATGTGGTTTAATTGACATTTCGTACGGTCTAAAGCTAAAGTCATTAACGTAAAACCTAAGAAATAAAATTTACTTTCTTCAAATCTCACAATATGTTACATTATATTATATTGTATAATATTGAAATCTTGTGCATTGACGAAAGAGATTTTTTTTTTAACATTTATTATAGTTTGTTTGCATACATTAAGAGGTATTCGATTTATAAACTGTTAAAGCTGACACTAATTATGTTTTAGCAATTAGAGATATTATCTTCCGAAACAAGTATTTTGTTATTTTTAACTTCTAAGTATTTAAATAGACTGAAGTGGTTTAAATGCTTTTTTTAAATGTGTAATTTATTTCTGTACTTTGTGCAACAAAATGCCTAAAATAATGAAAAAATGTAGTTGGCATGTAGCTCATTCGTACATACTTTAAAATTTGAAAAACCGTCTCGAAGGCATTAACGGCCAAGTCTCAGGAAGCCATTTTCAATGAAAGATTTGGGATGTTTGGCTTTTAACTTGTGCGAACTTCAGATATCACTACTTTTTCTGGCCGAAACATTAAGGAGAACTTGGCGCTTTTTTCTTTTTTTTACCGAAAACTTTTTGTTGGGATATCACTACTTTTTGTATGTTTTTTCAATTTTTTTTTCTAAACTATAGTAATAAAAAAAAACTTAAATTTTGGTACTTTTATGTTAGCCGGGAGCAAATCTCTTCATTAGCATTTTGTTTTTTCGCCAATAGCAGTTTTCATTTTTCACATGTGTAAATTAGTAACAATGGTTTGATTTTTCAAATAAAATATTTTGGTTTACGTTATTATTTCTTATTTATTTATTTATTTATTTCTATGTTACATATTATATTAAATAAAATGAGGGAAATGCATTTATTTTAAATGAGATGACTGAAAAATTTATATTTTTAAATGAAATGAATGCAATATGAACAATGGAGTTAGGAACAGTATTTGGCGATTTGCCACTCGCGCCCGGCTAACATAAAAATACCTAGATTTATTTTATTGAGCTTTACAAATTTGTACTTTATTTCTTTTGGTATTAAAGTACTAGCCGCCTCTAGCAAGCAGTATTAGCTCTATTAATTGCATGTTAAACGTTGCATCATATTACTGTTATTCATAATTTACTTGCCCATTATTACGCCAAGTCGGAAGCTTTTGATAGAGAAATCAAGAACTCTTTACGATCATGGAAGCACATCATATATTTTGTGTTGTTATGTATTTCATCTTTCATGACAAATATCTCTTAACTCACTTATGCATGTTTCCTTATCAGTTACGATTCGTTCTCTAATGCGGAAATTTTTAATTCTATTAAGTGATCGTTTCTAATTGGGTTCACTGCCAGTTGTTGTATTTTAACTGTTACGATTGGGTACAAGTGAAATGGTTCTTATGAAATCCTTTGACAATATCTGCATTTACATTAAACCATATTGATGCTAATATCTTTTTGTTTCACGTTAACCTTTTCAATAGACTCGATTACGGAAGAATAGAAGGTCTACGGGCTCAGTGCCAATGATCCATTTGAAAATCTATCTTTCTTTTCATCTAATCTTGTTGAGGAATTAGCCTATGTGCCATGGTTTTAAGATTTTAGCTAATTTTATTCGAAACCTGAAAACTGAAATGCGAAGAACCGGATTATAGAAGATTAATTCTAACGTACATATCTATTAACAGTTTACATATTATAGAATTATAATAATCATAAGGAGAACTGGCAGTTTCGGTGCTTTAATAATTTCCGTAAATTCTTTTTATATAATACAGAAGTTTTAGCAGAGTAAAGATTAACAACATAGTCACAGTAAGTATAATAACAGTTCAATATAATAACAATGGCAGAGGTTTTGTGCAGTGAAGAAACTAATGGCACTTTGGAAATATTCATACGTTATACCATTTAACTATTAAGTTGATATGCGGGAAAATATAAATAGATGGATCGCATTAATAATTAATTCATTTAAAAATAGCCACTAGCGTCAAATACTCGCCAAGCTTGTAAACATTTAGCGAAGTGTCGCCAAATTTGGTAATATATCTTGTCAATTCTCAAATTTGGCGACAAAAAATGTTTTGTTTATTCTGAAGTCATAATGATGCATATGTATTATGTATTATACACATACCTATAATATGTATGATGCAAATGTATTAAGTATTGTATGCATATGTATTATATGTATGATACATATGCATAAAGTTCATTAACATCACTAAAACGCGCTTAAAGGTATAGTGTTCCATAAACAGTAGGGATAATTGCCAGATTGACCAGAGTGCTATTAAGATTAGAATTCCGACATTTATAATAGACCGAGAGGCGTCTGCACACACCATCACCTCATCGAGATTACAACTGAAATTTTAGGATTAGTCAAAACTAGATTAGCATATTAAAATCCAACTGGCCTGTTAATTCATATCTTCGTAGAAACCACCTGAAGGCATAATTTTAGTGGTTGACTGATAGGTTTACTATTGTATTTTCCTGCATACAAAAGTATGGAAACATGGAGGAATGGGTGCAGGAAAACACAATGGAAAATCCACCAATCAACCCGGTAAAATCGGGTCTGTAGGTGCTTTCCACAAAGATATGACTTGGCAGACCATTTACATTTCAATACGCTAATCGATTTTTAACTAATCCTAAAATTTCAGACGTCAACTCGATGACGTGATGATCTGTGCAGACGCCTCCCGGTCTTTAATAAAATTTGTTTTAAGAAAGTAAAAGATAGAAATATGGGCAGATAAACTGAAAGATTTGCGTTATTAAGATTTTTGTAAAAGCACTAGGGGGGTCGGCCCCCTACGAGCTACGCTCGCCAACCCCCGTCCAGACACCGTAGACTCTAAATGCACGCTAATTTGATCGGCTTTAAAAAGATTTCGAAAGATTGAATTATAATTTAAAAAACAGTGGCGATCTCTCTATAAACGGATTTCTATTCATTTGTCTTTGATTGGGGAATTTTAACGCCAAATCCGTTGCGGTACTACTTGATTATCCCGTCTACCAATTTCGCCAAATTATATAAATCGCCAAACCACTCGCCAAATTATACAAATTGACATAATTTTTATTTTAAATAACGAAAAAACAAATAAATTAGTACAACATTAATAAAAATACAAATAAAACGTCGAAATAAAAATAACTTGATGACGTAGACGCGTGTAACAACATTTCAAAATAAGCTAATATAAAAGGAATTAAGTAAACAGAGTCTTTGTCTCCTGGTATTTTTTAACAAAGTGAAAAGAAAGTTCAGTTAAATGAGACATTTTAAATTAATCGTTTTTAATCTGACGTAATTTTGACCAAACTATTCTTTCTCTTTTTAATATTCACGTGAAAATACTTGTGTTAGAAATTAAATATTATTTGCGATTTCCTAACAAAAATAGTTGAAAAGTATCCTCTTAAAATATCAAATAAATGTCTAGCGCAATTTCTAAATTTAAACCGTTTTGCAATATTATTTTGTGTTCATTTTATGTAATAACTGTAATGTGACGTAAATATGACGTAATTTCTCCTATTTAAGACTTCTAACGCATGTTAATAAATTTATTGCTTTACAAATTCCTTTCTCTCTTAAAATTCACGTGTAATTATAGTTTTTATGACTTAATTTTTAATAAGTTCCTGTTTTTTGTACATAATTATTTAATTCTAATTCCAAATGTTTTTTTTCTGTTTATAATAGTCACGTGTAAATAAATTTTTAATTTATTTACACTTATAAATATTTCTTTTTTTGAAGCAAACATTATTGTTTCCGCTGTTTATACAGTTGGCAACAGTTTAAATTAATATCACTTTCTAAAATCTGTTAAAAATATCTCCAGAAATGTTGAAAATCTGAATTTAAAATAGAAATAAAACCTCAAAAAATTAGTCAAAATAAAAAAATTAATGCAATCTGCATTCCGGCAAATTCTAACGCATAAAATGATCTAAAAATGATTAAATTCCTATGAACAGTTTTTGCTCCTATAAAACTTTTTTAGTGGAACGATTTTGTCCAACTTTAGCATTAAATATCTCTTAAAATAATTCTTCGACCTGAAAACTGTCTGCATCAGCGTATTTATGAAACATTTCTGTATAATACTACCGATTTTCATATTTTTGTATGCATTATTTTTCTTAATATTAACGAAGAAAAACCTCCGGTCACAAAAAATTCAAAACCGGCGGCGGCGGTGACAGCGGCAGTTACTTTTTTTTAGAATAGAGAGGTATAAAAATTCATTCAGCTTCAAATCATGTAACACCTTTATAACTCAGGCTAATTTTCTGTAATCGGGTTTTGGCGACCAACATATCTTATCTATAACTATAATCTTTCTTTTACAGATTTAAAATTAACAATAAATTAACAGTAAGTAGCCTAATAATACAATATAATAACATTAGCAGCGGTCTTCGGACGCCGTATCTGTCGCACATCGTTAAATACATCTTTATTACTTACACATTTCATTTAATTAAAAGGAGATTTTTGAATTTTCATATGAGAATTAGGATATTTTGCCACTATAGGGACCTATGCATTTTTTAAAAATCTTGGCGCAATTCGGACTTCAGAAACTGAGATATTCTGCCAAATGATATAAACAAGTATGAAAACAAACCTGATGAACTTTTATGTTATCTCTATAATAATAGCCTAAGTCATGTGACTTTCATCAATAGTTCCGGGTGGACCGCTTCACTTTTTATATGCCAAACAGCCAATTTGGTAATTTAATGTTAGCCGGACGCAGGTGATAAATCGCCAAATATTGTTCCATTGCGATCATATCAGTATTATAACAGTCCATCTCATGCGACTGTCATAAACAATTTTTCGCGAGGTAAATTAAAACAAAGCTTTGATGTTGAAATTAAATATGAATTAACTATTATTTATTACTTTTTTTTCTTTTCATTCTTTTCTTTTCTTTTCCTTTTTTAAGAAATAAGAGAAAATTGAGAGTCATAAATTTTAAGTAAATCAGTTTTAAATTAAAGTTATGTATCTTAAATATGAGCGAAAGTATTATATTTTAAATGAAATAAATAAAATAAGAAAAAATACGACGTGTACAATGTTTGACCATTTATCACCTGCACTTGGCTTACATAAAAATAAGGAGTTCATGATTTGTGTATCAGAATGTTCCGATTTGGCGACGGATTGAGCAAGTAAATTAAATTATGAGTAAAAGTAACATGATACAATGCTTAGCATAGATTTAAGGAGACCGAACTGGTCGCCAAGGGCGGCTAGTTTATATATATATTTATATACGGTACTTGTTAGTTATCCCGTCGACCAAATTACTGTCGCCAAAGTTTAAGATTAAATGCCAATAATGGTTGATCGTAAATGTCGCATTCACTTGACAAAACGTGTTTACGTCATCAAATGATTTTTATTTTGACGTTTTATTTTTATTTTTATTAATGTTATAATAACTAATTTGTTTTTTTTGCTATTTTAAATAAAAATTATGCCAATTTGTATAATTAGGCGAGTGGTTTGGCGATTTATATAATTTGGCGAAATTGGTCGACGGGATAACTAACAAGTACCTTATATACATATAAACATATTATTTATACATGTATAAAATTTTGTTTTTTATATACAAATTATTTATGTTGGTATATAAAAATAAATAAACGGGTTCCTTAAATTAAATAAATTGTATACAAATGGAAAAAATTGCTTGTGTATATGACACAGTAAATAGGTTGCCAAAAAATACGTTATTATAAAATTTCTTTTCTTGTCAAGGCTATTTTCTCTATTTCGCCAAGGCTACTATATCGCAAACGTACCGAATTGCGGTTATATTTTGGTAAATGTTTTATTGTTTTAAGATCGTATATATATCATAACCTATACTGATTAAAATTTTTAGGTATATTCATTTTTTCTATTTAATCAGCATTTTCGGGAAAGCATATACAATTTTATTCAGCTTGAAATTACGTGACACCTTCAAAACTCTGTAATCGAGTTTTGGCGACCAACATTGACCCAATTGAATGCATACGGCCAAATCAACACCCCCTGTTTGGAGGGTTTAGAGGCGGAAATTCTGTGTTTTCAGATTTTTCTGGTTAATTGTGCTACAAACCCGACTTACTTGTGAAATTTCATGATTCTACGACTTTCAGAAGTACCTTAGTTATTTGATGATGCGAAGTGAGTCAGTGACAAAAAAGCGCTTTTTCGGAATTTAATATTTCGAAAACTACTAAATACAGAAACATGAAATTGTGGAACCTTAGTTCAGTTTGACCATATGAACATGTGTATGAAAGAAAAAATTCTATATCTCTCCCTAAAACGACGTTATGAGGGGGTGGAAAGTATGCCGAAATGGTTCAGGAAAAGGTAGCTTACGGCTTGTGCGAACTTGGCGGACGCACTGCCGTGCTCCCAGATAAAAACCGTCAAAAGATGTTAAAAATCCCCAGGAGTTAGGGTCCTTGTTTATTTCTTTCCAGTTCATTTCATTAATGCAGTCCTACATTTTTGCGACATAATCTTGTGTATTTATTATCGCTATTTTATTAGAGTTATCAGTTTGGATCACTATAATATCGGAGTTACTTTTAAGCTGCTTAATAACATTTAAATCCATACTGCTATTTTGGGTTTGTTTCTTTAATTAGTAATTTACATAGTTATGTAGGATGCTTCTTATTTCCTCCTACTTTCCACTAGGTGCTGACTGTGTAATAACTTCACAATATGTTATAATTGATTTTAAGTTTGTTAAATGCTTAATTATGTGTTTTGGTTCGAGTTCCAGGACTTTATGAAGTTTGTTATCAATAACTTTACCTGTGAGATTTACGTAAAGGACTGGTGCCTTGAGTGACATATTATCTTGTAACTTGTTATCCCGTAGCTTGTTGATCTTAGAGTAAATAGTCCTTTCCTTTGATATCCTCTGCCTAGTTCTATAAAAGTCAAATATTCTCTGGAAATAGTCAAATTTACTGTCATTCATGACTCTTCGTAATTCACAATATAAATGATGTACTTTAAGAGATAAAAAGTCCAATTTTTTAAACTTTTCCCTAATGTAAGCTCTAAGGCTGTCAATTTCAAATTTTCTCTTGATTGTTGGCAATTCTTTGTCAATAAACCGATTACTGCTCTTAAGAATGTTTTGTATAAAACTATCATGTATACACATATGTAACTGTTAGGAGATTATTGCTTGTTTTTCTTTATAGTTATATTTTTGTAGATTAAGAAAGGATTGTTCATATTTGTGGTGTATTTTTATCATCTTGCTCCCTGAAATTTCATTTAAATCCATAAGAGTACGAGGATTCCTGTATAGTAAATTCCTGTAGAACCCCAAATTTAAATTTATAGAATAAAGTAAATCTTTTCACATTTTCCCTAAGTTCTAACTTTTGTTTAGTTTTTAGTTTATAAGTTTCAACTTACATTTCGTTAAAAAAAAAAATCACAGAAGCTACTAACATCTGAATGAAATTCAGAGATAGTTTGATAATTTATATAAATATCTGTCGATTCTCTAATCTTAAATTTGGAAAAAAAAATTAAAAAAAAATCATTTTCAGCATTTAATGTCTTAAAATGTATAGAATTTTAAAACACATTTTTTTTGGATTAAAGATATAAGTATGTTCTTTCATTTCATGAATTTTAAAATTTACAATATGCAGAATTAGCATTTACAGGGGCCTTCAAACTGTTACACATATGACGATCAGAAAATTGGTATAACAGCTTACGCGCTGGATTCCAAAATAAATTTTACAACTAGAATAAAAATTTTGCCGCCTATTTATACTTCAGATTGTAATTAATCGCCCTGAGCCTAAATAAATTAGTATTTACAGCATTTTTTATATTTTTAATACAAAGTTGCATTTAGATAATGCAAAACTTTCAGCAGTATAATCACCTAAAAAAATATGTTTTTGAACAATAAAAAGGAAATTTAAGGTTCAGTTTATATAGACTAACATGAAACAAATGTTTTGAAAATTTCATGAATAAATAAATATTCAGAATTTTTTGAGATATCGTACGCGTTATGCCCGACAATGTCATTTGAAGAAAAATTATTTCAAACTTTCGGAAACGCCGCTTCAGCTATTAAGTGGGTATCATTCTAAAAGCCATAACTTCCGTTCAAATGGTAATTTCAACGAATCAATTATATCATAATGTTCTGAAATGATAGGAGTTTAACATCTAAAAAAAATCGAATTTGAAGCTTTAAGAGTCCTGAGACCCATTAAGCGAACTCCCATATATAAATTATTTTTCTTTTGAAGAACGATATATATATATATATATATATATATATATATATATGTTAAACTATAAAACTCTGAAAGAAAAATAAATTTAAATTATATATCTGTTTCTGCTGAAATATCCCTTATTTAAATCTTATCTAGCTGCACATATAATAGAAAATACCTCTATTTATTTTGCAGAAGTGTAAACCTTACAATGACAAAAGTAATTTGAAATATTTCACAGATAATACGCTTATCAAACTGTATTGACTTTCAGATAAAGTTAAATATATGTTTAGTTATACTTAGACAGCGTTTAAAGAAATCTTTAAATTATTTTTAAATTTTGCTTTTAGAGGAATTACGTTTGTATAACAGTTTTAAAGCCACAAATAGATGCACATTTTCCCAAGTATTTATGTATTGGATGCAGAATACCACTTACCTAAACTCAGGTATATAAGATAATAGTTGTATTTATATAAATAGGTCCAATTGATTACGCCTACTATTTGAAGAAATGTACTGTTTGATTTCAATGGAATAAATATTTCATGAACTTTGAAAATTCTGAAATACTTTGGAAATCATGACAAAATATATTTTTTGAATGCTATATGAAAAATAATTTCAGTCACTTCATGTAAAAAAAGTGGAAAAAAACCCCCTCCTTCCTATAAGTCTTCTGCAGATTATCGAATAACAATGTGTCAGTTAGTTATAAAATCTGTTTATTAATGCAATACTTAAATGTTGTTTAGATGGTGGTCGAACTACCGAAATTGCAGCCAATTTCAATATTTTTAATACAGAAATCTAATATTGTCATCTTATTTTGATTATTCGGTAAATTTTACAAACATATACCAAAAGAGAAGTCATTCGGTAATGTCGTTCAGAAATTTGGCAGGTTGAAAGTGTTGGGCCTTCTAACGTTTGATACAATTATAATCGATGCAAATCAAGTTGTAATGTCGGTGTTTTTTAAAGTATATCTGTAAAACCTTTTTCAGGATTAGCTATATTGTTTGATTCGCATATCTGAAACTTCTGTAAGTAAGCTTCTACTTAAATATTATTTTTTATAATAACCTCCATGCGGAACTCGTCTATAAACAGATGCAATGAAGAAAAATGACTTTAAAAAAAAAATTCCTTTGATGAGGTAAAAAGCGTAATGAATTCTGTGATTCCATTAAGCAATTCATTCAATTTTGTTCCATGATAATTTATCCGTTATTATCATTATGGGCGGAATTCTTCTGATGTCGAGAGGTATGATATGTAAAGTACGTGGCGAGGAAAGCAATACTGCTCTGACGTGCGAGAATGCATGGTCGTTTATTAAAATATATTTGGCCTTATTAAAAATTTCACTGCTGTATTTGCAATTGAAAGAAATATATGTCCACGTATATTTGATTTTTCGAAGCATTGTTTTGTCAACAGGGAAGGTTTTTATGCGCAACCTGTATATTAACTAAATTTAATCTTCGAGATAGTATTAATCGTAAACTAAGATTTTTTTCTAAAGAAATAGATTTCTAAATGCTTTAAATATGCCTACCCAAAATAACAGTTCATTCCGCGATGCAGTTTAATTATTATTAAAAGTGTAGTCGCAAAGCAATCTGTTTTGTAACAATTAAACATTAATCAAGCATTAAATGTAGAGAAATTAAGCAAGCATGATTCCTTAACTACTTTCCTAATGACTTTTCTTTCGGTATTCGTCGATTAAATTTTTGAAAGATTTCTAATGTGATGTCACAATATGGTGTTATTACAAAGCAGTTTAGAGTTGTTACAATTTATATTTGTAGATGAAACCTTAAGTAAAACGTATTATAACGTGCGTAAATTATTCCCCGTTTTTTTAACTAATGATTGCATGTATCGACATGCTGTTTCATGGAGATAAACTTGATTTGAATGTTATTAACAGAATTAATTTAAATGAATAAAGCAAACGAATTATTAAATATGTGTTATATTCATGATGAATTGTTTCATAGTATATAAATTGTGCATATAGTTTTTCACATTTCGCGGATTGTTTAAATTTCATAACTCTTAATATTATCTAGTTTTAATATAGATTATTCCTAGGCTTAAAGTTTTCACAACTCATAGTATATTGAAAATTTGTTTGATTTGAAAAAAAAATAACATAATTAATGCAGCATTCTATTTTCTTTAAAAAAAATGAATTTTTCTCTAGAAGCAATTTTTTTATAAAAAAATATTCTTTGTACCACCTTATTACTTTTAATTAAAAGATTTCGTTTATAACTGCAACAGCAAAACTAGTTACAAATATAATTATAAATTAAATTCCAAAACTATTATTATGATAATATTTTTGTACTTTTGTTTTGTGTCATAAATTTTCATTACATTAAATTTTTTTCTTCTAAAACATTTTAGCATAATGGATATTTCTACAAAGTCGGTTTTTAATACTTTTTTAAAAATAATTCGGATATATTTTTTCATGTAATACCTTCTAAATTTTCATATTAAATAAGACATATTTATAGGTAGAGGAAACTCCAATATTTTGGAATACCATTTACATTTTGATGTGTAAGTCAACGTAAAAAAATTGAGATGCATTAAAAGTTCGTAAAGTACAAACTTTGACTATTTCTTAACACATTTCTAATGCGTTTAAAGAGAAGAAAAAAATAGATATCAATATTTTGATTTAAAAATAAATTACACATTTAGAGTAATATGAATCATCGGGTAATGCGGAATAGGTATATACATTTTTAAAAGCAACGTTAAAAACGCCAGAATAAACGAAAATTTCGCAGACTAGTTTCGGTAGCGTATAGCGTACCGTCCTCAGTGCAAAGAATAACGGAAACTTGCTCTTTTATATAGAGGAGAAGCGGATTCAACTGAGAAGTTCATTACCCAATGGGGAAACAGGAAAACCTGGGTACCAGTCAATGGGAGATTAGTGTAGGAAATGCCACCAGAAATGAGTAAAAAAAAAAAAGAAGCAGTGATTAAGCAAAAGAGGTTTTTATGAAATATATCCAGCAATCTGATAAAGGGGGAATAGCAAATTCACTATTAACAATACTGTCATAATCTTTGTAGATATGAAATGCTTCAAGAAAGTTAAGTTCGTGTACAAAAGTGGGTTTAGAGATGATTTTGGCTGAATTAAAATCAAAAGAGTGATTCATCTCCCAGCAATGTTTAGCAATTGAAGATTTATTGGTTTCCTGTTTTTGAATATGTTGTTGGTGTTCTTTAATACGAAATTTTAAACCCCGTTTGGTCTGTCCAATGTAGGAAAGACCGCACTAGCAGTTAATACTATAGATACTCCATGAGTTGTATAACTCAATAGGGTGTTTGAGTTTCGAGAGGGTGAGATTATTCGTAGGGATAAAAATTATTCTGAAGTTATGCTGTCTAAGAATTTTGGCAACGGGAAAGCTGGATTTAAAATTTCGTATTAAAGAACACCAATAATATATTCAAAAACAGGAAACCAATAAATCTTCAATTGCTAAACATTGCTGGGAGTTGAATCACTCTTTTGATTTTAATTCAGCCAAAATCATCTCTAAACCCACTTCTGTACACGAACTTAACTTTCTTGAAGCATTTCATATCTACAAAAAGTATGACAGTATTGTTAATAGTGAATGTGCTATTTCCTCTTTATCAGATTGCAGGAAATATTTCATAAAAACCTCTTTTGCTTAATCACTATTTTTTTTACTCATTTCTGATGGCATTTCTTCACTAATCTCCCATTGTCTGGTACCCAGGTTTTCCTGTTTCCCCATTGGGTAATGAACTTCTCAGTTGAATCCGCTTCTCCTCTATATAAATGAGCAAGTTTCCGTTTTTCTTTGCACTGAGGACGGTACGCTAAACGCTACCGAAACTAGCCTGGGAAACTTTTGTTTATTCTGGCGTTTTTAACGTTGCTTTTAAAAATGTATACATCATTCTGCGCCATGTAGCATCTTAATAATTAATGTGGAATAGGATTTTAAGGAATACAAGAATTGCCAGAAACACCAAAATTTACAAAAATAACCAAACGGATTATTTATTGTCTAAACAGCAGAACATCAGCTACAAATCATCTGATTATTTAAAAATTTGTATCGATTTTTACAAAAGTCACAAATGCTGTCTGTAGTTTCAGACCCACCACAGTCCATGTGGACCCACGACTCTTACGTCAGGTATTTTATTCATTCCTCAACTGTTCAATCTTCTGAATATTGTCTATGTCCATGTCAAAACAATTTTACTTCATCTGGTGTACAAACTGGTAAAAAGTCCATCTTAGACTATATGTCAAAGTGGAACGATTGTTCATCTTCACTAGACTCGCCTAATGTCCAGTTCAAATTCCCGACACTCCGTCTTACACAAAATAACCACTTCACGCGTCGACAAGTTAGCATAGAAGTAAACTGACTAACACAGCAATAAATATAACTGTTCAACTCAGTACATATCTTGGTTATCATCACTGACGAAAAGGTCTTACAATTATAATGATTTTTATACATCTTACTAGCAAAAAGCTGCAACAATTGAGAATAAGATTGGATTTCATAGCGTTACACCAATAATAAGTATCCAAAAAGATTTCTCTCAGTGCATCATGTGAGTTTTGTGAAGACATTTGGCTGTAGCACCGTACGGATCAGATATTATATTCCATATTGCCCGACCATTCCATGATACCCGAAATTCAATTTCTCTCTCTCTGTATATATTTATATATATATTATATATACATATGTACTTATTTATTTATATATATATATGCATATATATATATATATATATATATATATTATATATATGTGTGTACTTATTTATTTATTTATATATATGCATATATATATATATATATATACATAAAAATATAAATATTACAAAATGTTATACAAATTTATTCTGTAAAATCTCATAAATATATCTACAATTTCGAAGATATCCATTACAAAATTTTCTAAAATAACAACTTATTTTTAGCATAAAATAAAATAAAATTCTAAAGAACGTCTTCAAGATAATTACTAAATAATCCTCCAACAGTTATGTATATTTTTCTTGATGACCTAATTAGACTTAAACTTACTAATAAATCCTTTTTTCATAATGAGATATTTCCATAGCCCTGCAGATTTATTACTAATTTACTTTCTGGAAACATATGTTTGTTATTACAAAAAATATAAACAATGTATACTGTTGCTTTACTAAGTATTGGATTATTTCTTGGTTTCTTTCAAAGAAGACTAATACAAATATTACAATAATGGGCTAGTGGTATGCTTTCAAATATTAATAAGAAACGAATATTTTTAGAAAAGAAGGCTAATTAGGCATCGATTTTAGTTAATTCAAAAGCAAAAAATAAACTCAGTAAAATATATTTACAAACCACCAGATGTTAATTGGGTAATGCATGAGGCAAATGGATAGATATTTTACTTTGTATGAGAAAAAAAAATTGTATCTTTTTTTCTTTAAAGTATTGAAAAATTTTCTGACTTTGAGAATATTTCCAAGCAAGTAGAAACTATTTACATGGATTAAAATATTTTATTAACTACAAGACTTTTAGTTCTTGACTATACTTAACCCTTAATTGCATGAATTATTCTTTTAGAATTGTGTTTTTTATTTTTATGTTAAAAATTAGACACCAGAAATCTTAAGATAGATTTTTAACTTTATTTAGTAGCATATTTTTGTAATTTTTAGAGGATTAATATTTCTATATATATATAGTGATTGTAAGAACTTAATTTATGTATTAAAAATCAAATAAAAAGGTGATGGAAATTTACATCACTATGCAATTAAGGGTTAAACAGCTTTGTAGATGACTGTCTTATAAAGGGTGTTAGTTTATAAGCGAAAACATTTTTGCTGACGGTAACATATATGAGTGAATGTGACACCTGTTTTTCATTGTTATTTAATTTTATAAAGTGACTTTGTAGCTATCGGAATCTGCGGTTCATGGTTTCCGCTGTAATTTTATGGTAAATTGGGTATGCTAGTCAATTTCATCACAACTTTCTCTCTCCTTTTCGTTTCCTATATCTTTAACAGCTTCTGCTGTCATGGGTGTTTTTCTTCCAGACAGTTTGTCAGTGTCGTTTTCAACATTTTCCAATTATATTTAAAAAGTGTTAAATATGCTATATTGAAAAAAAGAAGATACGCTACGATTAATCAAACGCAAAACATTATATATTCAAACAGTGCTCAATTCAAGGTAATCCCACCAGAGCCTTGAAATAACTATTACCCCCAGAATATTGGAAATTTTATGCATTTAAATGGCAAAAAATTGTAATTCCACCATCCAGAACTGTAAAATGTCTGCCCCCCCCCCCCCCCAACTTACTGAACCACAAATATCCTCCAGGAGGAAAATGTTTGAATTCTACTCTGAAGAATTCAATAGATTAAGGAATTCAAAGAAAATAAATACAAATACATACAAGGTAAAAGAAATTGAAAACAAAATTTATTGCATAAACATGTAAAAATATTTATATTTTTATGTTTATATAGGCCTAATAAAGAAATTTATCCACATATACAAAAAAAAATCCAAAACTTGCATGGGGATAGTAATTCATTATATAAAAAATAACGTACAAATCATACAGCCCTCGAAATTCATTAGTTACATTTCAAATTTATGACCATACATCTTGTCCAATTTAAGCAACTTAAATTGGCCCAATTAAGACAACTGCGCCATTTTTTAAAACAGATAATCTCAATACTAGGAACAAAAACGAAATCAAACAAATCCGTGTAGAAAATATGCGCAATAAACAGAGGAATTTATATATGCTTATGAAAACATAACAACTTACCTTAGTTTTAAAGTATTCACTTACGTTTAGTAGAAAAAAGATTAGATCAAAATAACTAATTTTAGGTTTTTTAAATTGTCTGAAAACAGCACGTGGTAGACAGATACTTCTTCTAGTCATAAATGACTTCATTTTGATGAGTAGGATTTCAGCGGTAGATGGCGTCTCTTTCAGTCATTAACGGCAGAATGGCAACGGTCCAAACATGGCTACTCTCCCCTATATAAGTTATTTTGTGATATAGTTGTTTTGCACCAACTAATTAGCAGTTTTTTTAGTAGTTCTTCATAACCTCATAATTGATTTAAAGATTAGTTTTAAGTTAGAGCACCGTAAGCTAATTTTATAGGCTGCACTCCACTCTCTCCTTATTTTGATTTCAATAAACAGTATTTTAAACTTTAAATCCGATAATGTGTCCATTCTCTCTTAGAGTCCATGACGGGGTTTTCATAGCTTCTATGGAATCTCAGCATACCCCAGAAGAGGGGTTTATGTCTACAATGCAAAAACGAAATATTTATATGATTTAAAAAAAAATAACTAACACTATGTTAAAAAAATTGCTATCTTTAAAAGCATCTTAAGGGACTGTTGACTAACTTAAAAACTCCCGTTCGGTAATGTTAGACCTGTGGGTAGGTTATTTTCAAATTTCTTGTTTACATTTGAATATTTTCAAACGATTTTTTGCATAGATTATCTGAGGTTGATGTCTAATAGAGCTATTTTTACATTTTCGATTTCGGTTGAAGATTTTTTAATAAACGTACTCCTACTTTCGGAACCGGTTTCGAAGGTGAAAGTACCTTTAGGGAAATAATTTGCAAACAAAATCGAAATAATACGAAATGACCCTATTAGAGATCGCGTTCAGCGATTCAATGCAAAAAAAAAATCGTTTAAAAATATTAAATTTTAAACGAGAAATTCGAAAACAGTCTGCCCATAGGTTTAACTTTAGAGAACAGGGTTTTCAAGTGAGTTAAGAGTCTATTCAAGGGGATTCATTCACCGGACGATGAGTGCATACGTTGTATCGGGTGGTGTGTGGGCGAAGATGCTAAATAAGTGTTTTCCAACATTTCTACTTTTGTCCTATTCAACAAAAGATAGCTTTCAATGGGCCCCCTCATCATCATCTGTATACACATGTAGTATTGTAGACATTCATGCGAGTCGTGGAATACAAAATATTGAAAAGTGTCCATTATGAAATAATTACTGTAGAATTGTAGACTTTGGTGCGAGTCGTGGAATGAGTTGATATAGGCAATGAAATGAAAAATATGGAAGTTTCTCCATTATGAAATAATTATTGTAGAATTGTAGATATTGGTGCTAGTCATGGAATGAGTTGATATAGGCAATAGAATATAAAATATGAAAGTTTCTCCATTATGAAATATTTACTGTAGAATTGTAGACATTGGTGCGAGTCGTGGAATGAGTTGATATAGGAAATGGAATGAAAAATATGGAAGTTTCTCCATTATGAAATAATTACTGTAGAATTGTAGACATTGGTGCGAGTCGTGGAATGAGTTGATATACGCAATAGAATAAAAAATATGAAAGTTTCTCCATTATGCAATATTTACTGTAGAATTGCAGATATTGGTGCGAGTTTTAGAATGAGTTGATATAGGCAATGTAATGAAAAATATGGAAGTTTCTCCATTATTAAATAATTACTGTAGAATTGTAGCCATTGAGTCGAGTCGTGGAATGAGTTGATATAGGCAATGGAATGAAAAATATGGAAGTTTCTCCATTATGAAATAATTACTGTAGGATTGTAGACATTGGTGCGAGTCGTGGAATGAGTTGATATAGGCAATAGTATAAAAAATATGAAAGTTTCACCATTATGCAATATTTACTGTAGAATTGCAGACATTGGTACGAGTCTTAGAATGAGTTGTTATAGGCAATGGAATGAAAAATATGGAAGTTTCTCCATTATGAAATAATTGCTGTAGAATTGTAGACATTGTGTCGAGTCGTGGAATGAGTTGATATAGGCAATGGAATGAAAAATATGGAAGTTTCTCCATTATGCAATATTTACTGTAGAATTGCAGATATTGGTGCGAGTTTTAGAATGAGTTGATATAGGCAATGTAATGAAAAATATGGAAGTTTCTCCATTATTAAATAATTACTGTAGAATTGTAGCCATTGAGTCGAGTCGTGGAATGAGTTGATATAGGCAATGGAATGAAAAATATGGAAGTTTCTCCATTATGAAATAATTACTGTAGGATTGTAGACATTGGTGCGAGTCGTGGAATGAGTTGATATAGGCAATAGTATAAAAAATATGAAAGTTTCACCATTATGCAATATTTACTGTAGAATTGCAGACATTGGTACGAGTCTTAGAATGAGTTGTTATAGGCAATGGAATGAAAAATATGGAAGTTTCTCCATTATGAAATAATTGCTGTAGAATTGTAGACATTGTGTCGAGTCGTGGAATGAGTTGATATAGGCAATGGAATGAAAAATATGGAAGTTTCTCCATTATGAAATAATGAGTCAGATTAGACCTTCATGCTTTTATTAACTGAACAACATCAAAAACTATTCACCATACGTCCATAGATAGTACAGTCCGATCTTACATGTAAATAACTTCATCGTTATGAGCGTGAGTACATTAGAATAAAAACTAATGTCTAAAGAAACTACCAGTCAGGAAGCTGTTGGTGTTTGTTTTAAGAGACCCTTTCCCATCCCTGTACCTATCCCTATCATAGGAATCCACTTTTATATTTTATTTACAAGTATAATTAATTTGCTATATTCATTTAAATACGTTTTATTCCGTTTCACCTACTTTTATCTTAATGTTATTTCAAGTGTTCAGTGCTTTTCTTTAATTCATACATTTTATTTACTTTTTATTTTATTATCGTATGAGCCGACCTTTAGCACAAGTTTTTGTCCGTGACGTAATCCATCCGAAATCTGTGAACCAACTGATGAGTTGCTACGAATGAACACTAGGTGGCGTTAGTCATCCGGCCGCTCGTTTTGCATATGACATTTCGTCCTCTCTTCCTGAGGTGGTTGTGATTAGTTTTTATGATGTATTAATCAATTGTTACAACCCGGACTACGTATTTTTTGAGGCTATCAATTCTCAAGTAACATTTTTATGTTTAATAAACATGTTTTTTCAGAGAAACATGGTAATTCAACAGCGTTAACATTAACATTCAAATAAATATTATTTTTTATTACTAGACGTACAAATTCAGTTATATTTTTTTTAAAATGAGATTCTTGAATTAATTGCATTCTGATAATTAGTTGGATGCGGAAATCCCAAAATTTTCTTCGGTCTCATATATTTTAATATTTCAAAATGTTGTTACAAATGTCAATATTTCATTTTTATTAGTTCAATACTATATCAAATTTTACTTTCATCTTAAATTTCTGCTTTATTCAATTAATCGGAGTATAAACGAGTTAATCACGACCATGATATTTATTAAAATATATAGTTTTTCGTCCTTTTGTTGTATATCGGTTGTTCGCAAATCGTCGGGTTATCAGGATGGGAAGTTCTCGTCGATTTACGAGCAGCCGGTGTAAAATAGAACTACAAAAAAAAAAAAAAAAAAAAAAAAAAACTACACAAAAATCGCTATTATAGAGCCCCTTTCGGCGGAATATTTCCAAATTCAGGGAGAACCTTCTTGCCATGGCCAAAAAATATACACAAAACTTGGTTCAATTCTATACATAACTTCATACACTTTTCGAAGGTACAATATTAAAAACGGCCCAAAAATCGCCCTCACAGCGGAATTTTTCAAAATTCAGGAAGGACGCTCTTTCCATGGCCAGACACCTAAAAAAGAAATTGGTTCAATTCTATGCATAACTTCATACACTTTTCGATGGTACAATATTCAAATTCGCGCAAAATATCGCTATTACAGCACCTCCTTCTGTCGGAATTTTTCAAAATTCAGGAAGGACGCTCTTGCCATGGCCAAAAACCTAAAAAAGAAATTGGTTCAATTCTATGCATAACTTCATACACTTTTCGATGGTAGAATATTCAAAATCGCACAAAAGATCGCTATTACAGCACTTCCTTCTGTCGGATTTTTTCCAAATTCTGAGAGGACCTGCTTGCCATAGCCAAAAACTTAAAAAAAAATTGGTTCAAGTCTATGCACAACTTCATACACTTTTTGATGGTACAATATTCAAAATCCCACAAAAAATAGCTATTACAGCGCCCCTTCCCGGCGGATTTTTTCCAAATTCAGGGAGGCCTGCTTGCCATAGCCAAAAACTTTTTAAAAAAATTGGTTGAATTCTATGCATAACATCATACACTTTTTGTTGGTACAATGGCGACAGACTCACGGACAGACAAACATTTTCTATAAACACGTTTTTGGGGATCTCTGATACCTAAAACGAGTAAATCCGTCGAAAACCGGAAGTCGAAAGCAATTTCGATTACGATACTTTCTTCTATTGAAAATAGATGAAAGTAATAGATGTTCTGGTTTGATAAAAGTCATTAGTGCAATGTAAAAAACTGCATGGAAACGTTTCTGAAAGTGAGTGGCATCAAAAGAAACATTATTTTTATTAATTCTTTTATAAATCTGAAAAATATATTTGTTACTCAGTATTTTAAATTTAAAGAAAGCTTTTAAAAAGCTTGAGTAATTCGGAAGTGGTTATTGTATATTTTCGTTGGTGGCTATTATCGTAGATTAAAGAACATTTGTCTTTTTTACAGTGCACTGTTAAAAATTTGCAGGAAACTATCCAATCTTTAGACCGTTGTTGTAGATAAATATTACTTCACCGTAATTTTATTTGATTCTAGTCAATGAAAGAGTTAGTTATTAAGTAGCCGTTTTTTACAAAAACGTTTTAAGGGGTCTCAAGGCTCTTAAAATTGGAAAAAAAGACAATTTTCAACATTTAATATCCTAAAGACTTAAAAACAAATATTTTATTGGGATTAAAAGATATAAGTATGTTCTTTCGTTTCATGTATTTTAAAAATTGCAAGATACAGAATTAGTATTTATCGGGCTCTCCAAACTGGCGGACATTTGTCGAGCAGAAAAATGGTAGCACCAGATGGCGCGCAAGATTACAAAATAAATTTTACAACTAGAACGATTTTTTTGTGCCTACTTATACTCCAGTTTGTAATAAGTACGCTGAACCTAAATAAATTTGTATATAAAACTTTTTTATATTTTTAATATGTTGTAATGCTTTAATATGTTGTAATGCTAATACAAAATTTTGAAAATTTCAACAGTATAATCCCCTAAAAAATATTTTTTTGAAGAATAAAAATGAAATTTTAAGTTCAGTTTATACAGACTAACATTAGTAATATGTTTTGAAAATTCCATGAAAAAATACTTAAAAGTTTTTGAGATATCTTGCGCGTTATACCAAAAACGTATTTTGGAAAAAATAACTTCAAGTTTCGAAAACTCCGCTTTAGCTATTCAGCGGGTATAATTCTAATAGACATAATTTCTCTTCGAATTGGAATTTTTAAGGAAACAATCGTACCAAAATGTTCAGAAAATATAGAAGTTTAACATAAAAAAAAAATAAAATTTCGAAAATTTTGAAGCTTTAAGAGTCATGAGACCGTGAACAGCTTGCTGCAAATTGTTAACAGTGCATATGAAATAATTTGAGCAATATAAAAATTTAAATAGCGAATTTAGTTTCCATGTATGTCCTTCCTATGATGCATAGTTGATTCCAATGATGAAAGTTTTCTCTGTTTCTTTATGCTATAAAATATTCAAATTCATTTCTCTAATGTTTATTTCAATCACATCTTCCTGATACTAATTTTTCTTTTTTATAATTTTTTAAAACCGTTTAATTTTTATTCAATTTATTACAAAAATACACTTAAATTAAAAGTAAAGAGCATTCTTATCTAATATTTTGCATATTTGTATTCCGATTTAACAAAATCTACAATTTCGATTAGAAATAGAAGATTTTAGCATTGAATTTTTCTTCTAATTAGTCACTAAACAAAACTTTTATTGTTGAGACAAACATGTGCGTAGAACAATCATAGACCCAAATAAAGAAATTTCGCCACATAAAATAATTTTTTAAATTTTACTAAAAGCTTTATTCGAAAATTATCTTTCAAATTCTTTAAATTCCAATAGAAATTCCGAAGACATAAACGTGTATTTAACGATTATTTGATCCAAAATTTATCTTAAATTTTCTCTAAGAAAATAGTTAAAATTGTTCTTTTAGGAATTTTGTTACCTAAGAACTGTAATTGAGATTAAATGTTGTTTACTTTATATAATCATTCTTTCTACAGAGTCATTTAAAAAGCTTATTTGAAATCCCTGTGTTTAGGTAGAATTTATTTTTATCAGTTTTATTTTGAGAATTAATTTTGAAACAAGGCAGTTATTTCAAATTTACTTTGCTTAAAGAAAATGAATGTATATAATGAATTTAATTGATAAAATATTTTTTCTTAACTTCAGCTGATTTTATGTAAAGTGGTATTCTTATTTGCGTTAAGTATAAAAAATATATAAATTCATTCAGACATTTTATATATAAGTAAGAAGATCAAAATATTATGTATTTTATTTTCAGAATTAATTGATTACACTTGGGAACACACATTTTGTTGACTTAGATCTGGCACTTGTTTTTGGCTAATTATTGGCATCTAAATCCAAAAACGACCCCAGTTTTTTCTATCACGTCAACTTTTTAAGCTACAGGATACCCCCAAAATCATACTTAATGTGCATACAAAGGAAAATAAAGAAAAAATTACCAAATATATTAATCTTACAATGGCTGTATATACTTAATTAATACACTACAATGTGTTCATACAAGAAGTAAAATCCTTTTACAAAACGAAAAAAGTACATATTAAGGTAAAATTTTTGACTTGGTGCTTTTCCTGGAATGTTCAATTTGTGGAAAATCTCGCCTGATGCTCCAACAATAGTCAGCCATCATATGTTCATCCGATCTGCCTTGATACCGTTCATCCATGAGATTCAAATCTTGGTGGAATCGCTCAACCTGCTCATCGCTGACTGCAAGAAGATTTTACAGGAATCCATGAAGAATTTAATCCGGGATCTATGCAGAAAATGACGTTTGATGCTCATGTTGCAACCAAGACTTTTGGAGCTCTCTAAAAGTTGCTGGACAATTTCGGTGTAATTTTCTACTCGCGTATTTCCAAGAAAGTCTTTGACAAAGTTTTTGAATGCCAACTAAGCTTCTTTTGGAGTTCTGTTATTGCTCCAATGCAATGTTCATATCTAATGAGCTGACGAGTCTGTATGCCATCAAATACGCTTGCCTGTATTTTTTCAAAAGACAGGTTTGGAAATTTCGAAATGAGATATGTGAAACAGTCTCCTTCAAATGAGAAAGCTTTCAATAACTGCTTCATTAGATCAAGTTTTATATGCAGAGGTGGAAATGTGATGTTCTTTCTGTCGGCAAGTGGCTGATGCAAAATATTTGGATCTCCAGGTCTGAGGTAAGATCTTGGAGGCCAATTCGTCTGGAACCAATGCTTCTCATGAGCTCTGCTGTCCCACATACACAAAAAACATGGATACTTGGTATACACATGTCGCTGGCCAAGAAGGAAGCACACAATTTTGAGGTTAACACAGATGATCCACTCGTGAATGCGTAGTGCAATAAATCAATGGCTCTTTGTATGTCCTCATATTCTTCGCGCAAATGAACTGAATTGCTTATTGGAACTGCTCCAAATAAATTTCCATTGTGAAGGAGCACGCATTTCCAGCTCCTCTTTGAGCTATCGATGAACAGTCGCCATTCATTTGCGAGATAGGAAGAAATTCCCAACTCCTCCATTAAACCATGTACGCTATGGTAAAAAACAAATCCACCGTTATTTCGAAAGTATTGTAGAAATTTACTTTCTCTTGATCGAAAGTGGGATACATTAGCTCCTTTTTCAAGCAAAAGTATCTTGTGCACGTGCAGTCTTGATGCTAAGAGTTCTGAAGTTTTTTTCTTCCTATGACTCACGCCCGATTCAGCGTAGAGTGGTCACATTAATGTAAGCTGTAGAGAAAAAAAAAAAACACGTGATAGAAGAAAACTAATTGCAGTTTTGAAATCAGATTGACTTAAAAACAGCTGAAAAATCGAAGTCAACAGAAATTGAGTTAGAAATTGTTCCCCAGTGTTATTTACCACAAATAAAAAATGCATATTATTTTGTGATTTATTGGAACATAAAATATTTGTTCCGATTTAATTTTTAATTAGAATAAAACATTTAAATTTGTAATGTTTTTTTTTCTATAGTTACATTTATAAATTATATACCAGTTTCATCACATTTGTACTTTTTTTTCAAGTTTTGTGTCTAATTTTCTGTTAGGCAGCATACTTGAATCACGTTTGTTACACCCGTAGGTTTCAATAAATAACCATAAGTCTTCATAACAGTCATAGACCAAAACTGTGTCTTTCCAACATAAAATAAATTCTCTGCAAAATATTTGGCAGAATCTGACAATTGTTTTCATATTTCAGTTTAACGCACTTCAATTAGTACAGTCCTGAAAAAAAAAGATAATACATAATAGTAATAATTTGAATGTAAGATATTTTTTTGCAAATTTCTGCTTAAATATTAGATCGTGCACAGCCATGAAGAAAAGGAATACATAAACGAACTAACTCTGTATTATGAGCGCATATAAAAATAGACTAAATTACTCGATTGGAACTAAGTCGACTAATAATTAATGCTTTAAAAACTTACCTATATATATATATACCTATAAAAGTCAAACTTGTATATAAAAACGTACAAATTGTGATCAATTTGCACAAAAGCCTTTTTAACAAAACTACTTTATACAAGCCTGTAATAAATACTCTCTACTTAAAAAATTTCCCACATCCCTCTTTATTTCCCCTTTTCAACTAGCTGCCTTCTTCTTCTTCTTTTCTTTTTTTTTTTATTAAATCTTTTTTTAAATGCAGTTTGTTACTTTTCTATTGCCACAACCGCGTCTGTACAGTATATAAATGAGTGAACTTTTGGGATAAATTATTTCGTTCCAATGTTAAATTACTCTAAAGATATATAAATACGTGTACTTTCTCTCATAAAGCAATAAAAAATTATACACACTCATTTTACTTTTGCAAGCAAAAATGATATTATTATGAGCAGAAAATGTGTATAATTTATTCATAAAATTATAATCATGCATTATAATGACATCAAAAGAATGTGATACAATCGATCAAATCTACCTATTTGAAATAAATCGTCCACTATAACCCATGCATTTCCATTATACGAAAAAAATCTTAAATATGATGTCACTTTCTATGAAAAAAAATGCAGATTCAAATTAAAATATTTAGAAAATAAACAAAACCAAAAGCAAATGACATCATTTTCATGTAATTAGTGAAAAATTTCATGTTTATGAATGAAAATTAAAGTATCCCAATTGAAAAATTATGTTTGTTTATCGCTGGTTGTCACTTCTTCTTTTGAAATAAAAATCGATTGGACAGTAAAAGATTTATTCTTTGTATGTGGAGATTAAACGTGAACAATTTTTCCCAAGAAAGTGAAAAATATCTAGGCCAGGATTCGAACATAGACGCTATACGCGCCAATGCTCTAAAATTGAGCTACTCAGACAATATCAAGCTTGAAACAATTCACTCACATGTTGGTATCATCCTACACTCTCAGAAATAAAACTCTCACTTTTGACGATTCAGCAATCGTTGAGCTGTATTTCGTCACTTTTGACGAACATTTCCTATCAACATCACGTTACTTTTAACGAAACGTAAACTCTCAAATATTTAGCGAAAATTTTGCCTCAATCACGGTCAGACTCAATGCATTTTAAGGAAACAAATGCTGTACCTCCTGCGATTTTAGCAAGCAGATACGTGCTTGTTTTTGTTAGTCTTTTAAAAATTTATTTTAAAACAGCACTTTTTACAGCTTTTCAGAAAATACTGAAATATAGGTCGATATTGTTTCTTCATTAGTTATTTTTTTAGCTCTTAATATTTTTAGGAATGCTTATTATTATTTTAATTTATATATTTATATGTTGTTGATCGTTATGTTTTAATTCTTCAAAAAGAATAAATTTCCTGTTTTCTTCAAAACCATTTAAAAAGAAAATTTGGTCAATAAAATTTCTAACTTCCAGGATATCTTTTTTAAAAATTTATTTAAGAAGTATATTCTGTTTTCAATCAAATTAAAAAGGAACATAATTGCTTCCTCTCCCCTTTATAAACAGTAATGTGTTAAAATCTTATCCACCTACTCAAAGTGACAAAATCTCACGCAATATGCACTTCACAATTTGTTATTTGTGAGTAACAAATTAACCAGACCATATTCTAATCATTCATTGAGCAAAGAAAATTTCGCTAATAAATTATTTAATCAAGCCATATTATAATTATTCATTGACCATGAGAAAAACATAATAATAAATTAGCCTTACTTAAAACTTTCAGAAATTATAGCAGCCCCGATAAAATTACAATCTACCTTATAAAAACATAAATACGCAGCAGAATTCATTGCATCAATCTAAAAGCACATCTATACAAGTCCCCAATAGCGAGGTCGGAAGAGTAACGGTCTCCCACATCAAAGGCCGCGGGTTCGAATCATTCCGAGGAAGACGAGGTGAATTCTTTCTCCCCCCCCCCTGTCAATAAATACCGGAGCTTCCAAACTGTTCATTAGATGGCACTACCAGCCATCGTTTGACAAAATTTATATCGTCAAGCAACTGAAGAAAGTAATTTCATCAATTTGACAAAAAATTCGCTCGTGCATTTCCCAGGAAACGATTTCGTCAAAAACAAAGAAAATTTCGTGAAATCTGAGTATTCATTTCTGAGTGTGTATCTGCAATCCGATACCTTTATACAGTAAAAATACGTTACGCCTGGAATTCCATTTCTCCAAGTATTATACTTATATATATATATATATATATATATATATGAGATTTTAACACGACGTACGGTATTCATTGTATGTGGGAGTCAAAGTTTAAAAAAAAATTCTCAATACAATGAAAAGTATTTAATAAACCTGATAAATAAGAAAATTTTAACAGATATAAGTAACAATACCATGGGGAATTTAGGAAATATTTACAAAAAGATAATATTGTGTGATTTTATTGCCTTTTAAAGTACTTTGTTTCTACAGTCTAATGATCCTGAAAGTGAATAAATATCTGTTACATATAACACATCTAGTGACTAATAAGATGTGTTTCGTCCATGTGAAAAATGCATCACAGCACGCCACTTGTTGGGCGATTTACAGCGAAACATAATCAGCACAAATTCATATGAAGGACCATTTTATTTTTGTATACTTTTTACAGGGGAACGAAAAAGCAGAAATACATATAGATAGATAGATAGAATAATACAGGGTTCGTACACGGTTCTTTAAATAAAAATGAAGGATTTTTAAGGATTTTCAAGGACCAAAAAATGTAACGACCTACAAATTAAATAAACTAATACATTATAATATTCATTTTTAAATAAATGGTTTCATTTTTGTAAATATAAGTTTTAAACATTCAAATTACCGGTATAGGGAGGGGGATTTCAGCATGTTGCAGTAGAAATTTATAAAATTGTAAAATAACAAATACAGCAGACGAAAAAACTAGCCGGATGTGCCAATCCCAAAACCTTTTTTTATTTCATATATGTTAATATTACAAATTTCATCTTCAGAGTGAGAACACTAAATTTGAAATCCATGCCCAACTATACTAAAGACTATAAACTATACAAGGTATACTAAAAATATAAAATTCCGTGCATTAGTTCTTGAGATATGACTATTGCTAAAAAAGTGTAAATCTTGCAACATGCAACATAGCAGCGCCACATGTTGGGTGATTTACACACAAAACCTAATCAGCAACAACTTGTGTTAACTTCTGATCAAGCTGAAGTTTGATGAAAATCCGTGCATTAGTTTTTGAGATAGAACTATTGCGGAAATCATAAAAAATTCAGCATAGCAGCGTCACCTGTTTCGCGATTTACACCAAAATATAATCAGCCCCTATATTTATCAAGATCTCTGAAATCTGAAGACTTTCATTCAAGGACGTTGTGCATAATTTCTTAGGAAATACGAAAGTTGCTCATTACACGTGTCTAGTTCAAAATATGTTAAACAATTTTAAAAAGCTAAATTGTCACTTGTCATTAAAGCTTCATTTCTTGCACTCTCACACTGACTTTTCCCAGATAATATGGAAACAACTGGCGACGAGCATGGTGAACAATTTCGCCTAAAAATGTCTGCTATGAAATCTCGTTATGGATCGCAATGGAATGCAGCATTGCTTGCTGATTACTGTTGGTGAATCAAGAGAAAATTGAACATAAATATAAACGTAAAAATATTTACTAATGTAATCAAAGTAATACTCATAATGTACTCAAAATAATGTGTTCAGTTGCGTGAAATGTGTGGAAAATGTGGAGAAGTGGTAAACGGTGTATAAGTATACTTCTGGTAAATTTAACATTTATGTATTATCATTAAGTATTATTGTACTATCTACTAAATTGTGATACATAGTAATAACCTTTAAATACATATCCTTCTTTAAAAAAAAAAATAAGAACCAACTAAAAATTTCTAATATCATTTTTATTGACTCAAGAGTATATATAATTGGAATATTAGCTTTAAATTTAAGAAAAAATAAAAAGTCAATTTTCGTTTGTCAGTGTAATTATATATAGGGAGTATCGAAAAAAAAATCGAAATTTCTCAAATCTTTTAGCGGTAGTGCGGAAAATTTGTGAACTCCCTTCATTAAAAATTTTGCGGAATCTTAAAACTATGGGTTGATTCGATGCTGGCAACTTCTGTTGCCTCAGAGGGCCGAAATTTCCGAAAATGGGAATAAAAATGATTAAAATACAAAAATTAATAAATGATCACAGATTTCATTGATCGGTTAGGGATAGTGCTTAAAAGGTACTATATTTGAACAACAACAACCAAAATATTTTTTAGAATTATAGGTTAATATCTTCTGTCGTCTCATCAGCATCGAATTTTGGAAATTTTGACGCATTTTGGCATTTTTCTGCATGATAATATAGTGCTTGCTCAATGCGCAATTGAGACAGACTGGGTTTGGCACTCTGCGAAAAAAGTGGAAGACTCCTATTTTCATGCGGAGAAACAAATCGGAGTGACCAGTAAATCACCTGACCACTCTCTTTTGTCCGCCTAAGCGCAGTAGGCAGGTGCTACAAGCATCTGCGAATAGAAACTAATTTTAACTCGTTTAAAGCAGTATACTTTTAGTCAGTATGCGGTCTTTATTGTCACTTGCACTGCAGTCGTTTTTAAAGGAATTTGTCTTGTGTTTTTGTGCATTTCGTCATCATTTTCTAATATGAGATATTGGTAACTATTTGAAATGTCAAAATCATCGAAGTCAAAGTTTTCAAATCGACAAACGTTACAATGCCGTATTTTTTGGAACACAAATGTTTTTTTACGCATGTTTCCAGCGAATGAAGACATTACAAGATGTTGCACTCACAAGAGATGGTTGCGAAACTGATGCATATTGGTTGCGAAACTGGTGGAAACAATGAATTATTTTTTTCAATTATTTCAGAATCTGGTTTGAAGATGGAAAATTTATACATCGATACATCCATTGCTTCGGTTTTACATAAACATATTAGTGATCTGATACATGCATACCATGGAAACTATTGACCAATCATGAAAAATATAGAACTTCTTGGAAAAATCAAAATTACTCTCGAAGGTATTGAGAACTTAGCAAAAATTTATTTTTGACATATCTGCCTGTAAATGCGTGATTTTTAAGGAGTGTAAGTGTCCAAAAGAAAGCAAAGTTTTTTTTTCTAAAGAACAGGTGTTGCTCATTGAACACATAATTAACAAAGAACGGAAAGAAAAATGTTCATTGGAAGTGTTGATGTTGCAGAAACAAAACGGTTCTTGAAACGCCAAATGCGAAAAGAACAAGATACTATAAGATATGTAAAACAGGAGTCTCCTGTCTCTGCTTCAAGCTATTTAGTGGGGAATGAAATGGAAAATGAAATAGAAGATGTGATGGAGGTGGAGATCGAGGAAAAGGTGGGAACCAAACACAAGTATTATACAGCGTCTCTTCAGCCGTCAACAAGGAGTGTTCAAATGCGTTTAAAACTGGATAACTTGTCGATTGATGCGTCTTGTCGGTAAAAGATATGGTGTATCCAACAGAACCACGGCTGCTATTACATCGTGTGTTATGTAAGATTTTAGTTTAATATCGGAATCATATACCAGCCTCGTCACAGACAAAAATAAAATATGAAGGGTAAAATCGAGAATTTACAAAAAATTGGTCTCAAAATAAAACAAAAATCGTTACCCTCTATCAGGCCTTTATTTCGATGGGCGGCATGAGAAAACTTTCACATCAGAAACGCTCGAGAACAAACAGTTCCGAAGGATAATTGTAGAAAGGCGTTACTGTATTGTATCGCAACATGGTTCTACTTACGTGGGGATATATTGCACCTGAAAATAGATGTAGACTTGATAGATCTAATAGCACTTACAAAAACGTAACGAGTGCTTTATTGGATAATTTTAGCAGCCTTATTGTTCTCGGGTGTAACGGCACTGTAGTGAACACGGGTATGTTTAATATAATGTTGTAATTCGCAGGCTTGAATTGAAACGTCAGAGACATGTCCAATGGATTATCTGCTTATTTCTGCTTATCTACTTATTTCAAATATTAACCAATATCTCATCTTAGAAAATGATGACGAAATGCACAAAACCACAAGACAAATTCCCTTAAAACGACTGAAGTACAAGCAACTATAAACACCACACACTAATTAAAAGTATACTGCTTTTAACGAGTTAAAATCGGCTGCTACTCGCAGATGCTTGTAACACCTACCTACTGCTCTTAGCCGGACAAAAGACAGTGTCAGGTTATTTTCTGGTCACTCCCATTTGATCCTCGGTATGAAAATAGGAGTTTTCCACTTTTTTGGCAAAGTGCCAAACCCAGTCTGTCTGAATTGAGCATTGAGCAAGCACTAAGCCATTATGCAGAAAAATACAAAAATGCGTCAAAATTTCCAAAATTCCATGCCGATGAGACGACAGAAGATATTAACCTATAATTCTAAAACTTTTTTTGGTTGTTGTTGTTCAAATATAGTACCTTTTAAGCACTACCCCTAACCGATCAATGAAATCTCTGGTCATTTATTAATTTTTGTATTTTAATCAATTTTAGTCCCATTTTCGGAACTTTCGGCCCACTGAGACAACAGAAGATATCAAACCACTGTTTTAAGATTCCTCGAAATTTTTAATGAAGGGAGTTCACAAATTTTCCGCACTACCAGTAAAATATTTGAGAAAATTTGATTTTTTCGATACGCCCTATTAGATACCCAGACGATATTCAACGTGACAAAACTCACGCACTAGTACAAGACATAATATATTCATTCTAGGTGAGTGCCAATAGCAGAGCATTGGCACGTATAGATAAATTTTCATGTTCCAATTCTGGCTCGGTACTTTTCACTCTGTTGGGAAACATCTTTGAACTTTGACGTCCACTTAGGAAGAATATAGAATGTCGTGCTGAAATATCATATATTTAAGTAACAGATTTATTTTCCAACCGTATCAAATAGAATCTCAATAAGATCTATATCATTTCGATGGATTTTATTTCTTTGGAGTTGGTAAGAAACCAGTGTATTTTTTTATTATTTGCGGTAAAGAAGCCATGCATTCCAATTTATAACGTTGAGAGATTTTACTATGATAAATAACAGCAAAATAATAATAAATTCAAATTACTATCGCATAATACAACAACGAAAAACATTAATTAACAGCTAGCTAAAAATGAATTGGTCTGCCCTAGCACTGCTTCACCAAAAAAGGAAAATGAAATATAAAATTAGACTAATTAAAATCTTTAATAAACAAAAACAGAATCAGAAACTAGGAAACAGGAATTCTGCTTTTTCAGAATTTAGTGTCACCCACCGATGAAAAAAAAAATATATGTGTATATATAAATAGTACAAAATATATTTCAATTTTAAGACTTACAGCACATGCTTTTATTTTATGTAAAATGACGTCATTCGCATCCGCTTAAGAATTCTACATTGACGATCCACTCTTAAACATCTACAGTAAAGTATGCATAGGACGTCACTCGCAAAATAATACACAAATGCAGCAAAAGATGCCGTCATTAAAGAAACCCGACAAAAAAATACGGCCATCTCATGATTCACAGGTCTTCATTTGTTTGTAACTTTAATATAGTGATACTTAAAGTTAAATATAGTTTATAATAGCTCGATGTTTTCACAGAAATCATTCGTTTATAATTTTTCAAAATAGAAAGTATTTTAATTACATTTTCTTTCGGTTGTTATGAAAAAATGGCAACAAATATATATAATTAATATTTTACAAATATTTTACCTTTACTTTCTACAGAAATGAAGTTCTTTTGTTGCAAATATTAAGCAAATGGCTCCAAAAACTACAAAAAAAAATTGATATTTCAAAAATAAATGGAGATGCAGTTTCCAAACAAATTGCATTTAAAAGTACTTTTTTTTTTTCAATACGACGGTATAAAAATTGAAAATTTGCGATGCTTAGAAGTTTAAAAAATTGTTATAGAGTATTTAATCGTACTGCTTTGTTTTATGGCTGGCTTCTGAAAGGTAACGTTATTTTTTGAAGACGAAACAAAAAATGAAGGGAGAAAGAAATAGCAAACCGTACAGGGACTAATAACGAAACTTAAGGCAGCCTCTCTGTAGTGGATTAATGTAGTAACAGTCTTTCGTTGAAATACACATATTTTCTTGGGTTTCGTCCAGAATGCTTTGTTGCTTTGTATCGAAATCAAACTGATCGAAAGAAGATTTAAAGGCCAGATACTATGGCCTCAAACAACAGACCTGCACATAAAGAAGAAATTAATATTGAACCAGTGAAAAAATGCCTAAATAATGCTAATGATAACAGTTCAAATCAAGAACTAACCTGTAAATAAACTTCTTTTAAATCACCCACTTTCCCATATTAAAAAATAAACAGAATCCATTTCCCAGTTACCAATTCTAATTCTTTCCACATACGAAGCTGTGTCTTTTATTCAGATTGTTTGATTCCCACCAATTTTATAAAATAGTTTAATTGTATTTATTATGGTATGATTTTACCTTTCATTAAATAAGGTGAATATTACTTTTTCAAAAAAGTGATGCCAATAAGATGATTGAATTTCTAAACCGTAATTTAATGAAACCGTTAAGGGGTTAAGCATGAAGGGAACCCAGAAACACACTGGTTTTCATCTCCTCTATTTCCTAATAAACCATCATTTCAATCCACATTCATCATTTCATCCATCAGTTTATTATTTCACATTTAATCTTTTATTTTATTTATTCTATCATAACTTCAATAATATATCATAATATAGCTCAAACATACCTAACATACTTTTTATGTTTATAATAAACCTGACATACAATTTATATTTTTTTCAGTCAATATTCACTTTATTCTTAAGATACACATACATTTTAATGTCTGAATTAAAATCTTTAAATTAATTTTCATACATTAGACAGACTTGACTACACTTAAATTAATAAATATATAAAAACATTTAATTAAAAACTAAAAATAGAAAAGGCGTTTCGCTGTGCAAACGCACAGCCTCATCAGTACACAATCAGCTACAGCAGAATATCGAAACATGCCCTGGACTCAGTCAAAATCACAGTTAAGGTTAATCATTTTAAAAAAAAAATTCCATCGGGATCGCACCGGATTCGTTGAGTGTATAAGGGTAAACCAGTTCTCCATGAACAATCTGTAATGATAAGTGTTGCAATTTCTATTCAAAATTAAAGAATTTTCGAAGGCTGGGCTGTGGTCTGTTTCATACGCATGTTGGTCTAATTTAGAGTTCAATATTCCATTTTTAAAGGCGCCGACATGTCTTTTAATTCTGATATCCAATGATCTGCTAGTTTCACCAATATACACGTTATCACAGTTACTGCATGTAATCATGTAAACCACACCGGTTGAAATTTTTAAGTCATAATTATGTTTATGGCTATTTAAAAAAGAACTTAATTTATTTACTGGTTTAAAAGAAACCCCAATGTCAAAAGATTTAAACACAGATGAAACTTTTTCTGACACATTATTATAATATGGTAAAGAAACAAAAAAAATGAGGTTTAAACCGATGGACAATATTGACTTTTCTTGAACACTATTGACTTAGACAGTGGTGAACTGCCGCAAGCTGAAGCTCTTTTACCATTTCTGGAACAACCCAAAGCCTCCTTTGTATAAGCATAGTTCATCAACTACTGAACGAATCTATACCTTAAAATTAATTAAAGTGTCTACGTTGAAATATTTCAAAATAATGGAACCATAATATTTTTATAATAGTGTATAACACAATCTCTACAAACATCATTTAAGTTTTAAGGGGGCTGGTCAGTTAGCTTCGGAATTCTCCTCCGTAATGTTAAGTCTATGGACTTTTGATGCATTCCCATATTTAAAATATCGTCTCGGTAAATTCATATTTTTAACATCTTTTTTCTGTGTACTCTTCTTAAAGAATGTCTCTTTTTTTCTTAGTTTTCAAAATATTTCTAAAATCTATGTTGAATTTAATATTTTATGTGTTAAAATTGGGCTAACTGTGAGCAAGATTTTAACACTTCCGATAAAATTAAGTCTATACTGTAGAATTATTTTGAGAATTAAGAAAAAAAGAGAAATCTTTTAGGAAGTGTACACAAAAAATAGAAGTTAAAAATATTAATTTCGAGAGGAGATATTTTAAATGTACTAATGCATCAGATGCCCATAGACCTTACATTAGTGAAGGGGAATCTTAAGTTGAGTGACCAGCCCCCTTAAGATAAAAATAATACGTTTTTACTTAAAACGAAATATATCTATTCAAAATCCTCTTCGAGATTTTAATGAAGATTATTTAACACATAATTTTAATATTCTAAAATTCTTATCAAAGTTAAGCCTTTCAGAATTTGTCCCTATCTTCTACAAAAACATTTTTCTTTAATCTCAAGCACTAAGTACATACGTTTGTACAAGAACTTTCTTTTTATCGCACAGTTTCATGCGATTTTCATAAGAGCGCTTTTTATGCCAGTTTAAAAGCGAGGATTATCTAATCTCATAAATTTACATTAATAAGTTAAAAGGTTTTAGGAAGACATTTAAAGTAATTTTTTCCGAGATATATTATTTCTGTAATTTTAACTTCTCAAACATGGGAATTTCAGTTAAAACACTTAACATTAGTGAAAGTACAACTACTTTATTGATTTCATCTTACGGTTAAATAAATATGATATATTTAAGGGAGGAGGTCACGCATTTGAATATTACTGAATTAAAATATTTTTAGATTTACTTATTATACGTCAATTAAATATTATTAAATACATTTTAGTACATGTAAAACAGACCAGAAATCGAGTAAAATAAAACAAATGCTGACAATTCACGAACATTTGGGAGAAACTTCGTTTTGGCACTACAAATGAAGATCCGATGAGTCCCCAAAATATAATTTGCCTGTTTTTAAAGAAAAAAAGTGCGGAATTTTACCTCAGGGAAGGGATAAAAATCAAATTTATTTACGTAGGCCAAGTGATTTACTATTTCTTATGTATTTTTTAATTATGAATTTAATAACACCATCTGCAAGTCGATAGGTCATTTTAACAAAGTTAGGTCATGTTTTATGAATACAAAGTCAACAATTATAATTTATGCAGGTAAAATAGGCTTATACCGTTACAACTAATGGCCAATCTCGAAAATTTAAGAACTTCGTTTTGGCCCTGGAAATGAAGATCCGATGACTCGCCCCCATTTTTTGGGGAGGGGGGGAGAAAATGAGGCATTTTAACTCGTCAGGGGGCAGAATTCAACTTTTTTTTTATTAGGTCAAGGGGTTTCTAGTTTTATTTGTGTTTTGTAATTCTAAATCGAATGACACAATTCGCAAGTCGATACGATCATTCGTTACAAAGTTAGGAGGTGTTATCAATACAAATTCATGAATGGTTATGTGAATGCAAAATTATGAATACACGGAATTTAAAAACGATAATGACTTTGAAGAAGATTCAGATCATCCTGATTTTAATTATTGTAATGTTGAAGACATTTAATAATTTTGTGGTTATTTTATATAATACTAGGGGCTCTGCCCCCAGCAAGCTACGCTTGCCAACCCCCCGTTCAGACACCGCGGAATCTAAAAACACGCTAATCTGATCGGTTTTAGAAATATTAGCCAATATTGAATTATACTGAAAAAAGCTTTGCTGATCTCCCTGTAAACGATTTACATTCAATTCACTTTGATTGAAAAATTTAAGGCCAAATCAGATGCTGTTCAGACATCAATGGGTGTTTTAGTATTTGATTAAAGAAGATCAGTTGAACATTTGAAAAGAATTTATAATAAAATTAATTAGCTGTACAGAGTCTTTGTCTCCCGGTATTTTAAAACAATTTCTATAACAATAGCCTAAGTCAAGTGACTATCTTCAACAGTTCCGGACGAACCACTTCGCTTTTATATTCCAGGTGCCATTTTGGTACTTTAATGTTAGCCAGGTACAGTTGGTAAGTCGCCAAATATTATTCTATCTCCATCATTTCATCTGTATTATACCAGCCCAAGTCATGTAACTGCCATAAATAAATATGGTCTGATCCCTTCGCTTTTCATATGAAAATTTGGCAAAGATATCATATACGGTCCCATATTGGCGCGATTTGTCTCCGACGCCAATTTGAGGAAAACATCAACAGCATAAACAACAACATCCGGCTTACCATATCAGGCAAAATAACGATACTTTGCCACCAGTTAAATACCCGTTGCGTATATGACATTGGCGTCAGAAAAAAATCGCGCCAATAGGGGGCAGTATGTGACATCTGTGCCGAAAGTTTTCCATTTTGATTAAAAAATCAATTAAAAAAAATAAAACTACATAAAAGTTGTCATGCTCGCAAAGAATTCTTCGTACTGTTACACTAGCCGGGTGCAAATCTCGACAATAGCTTTTTTTCAACTCGCCAGTAAGCATTTTTTTTATTTTTCGAGTGGTAAATTAAAACATTGATTTGAAGTTGAAATTAAATGTCATGGCTTGCTGCATCATTTAATATTTTGGCCAGATGTCATATACGCACCGGATTTGGCGTTATTTTTTTTACGAAATTTTGGCGAAAACCTCGTTTTGGAATACCAGTTACATATGTATTTTTGGTACTACTTAGTTATCCCGTCGATCAAAAATCTATCACCAAACTATAAGATTAAATGCCAATAATGGTTGATCGTAAGTGTCACATTCACTTGACATTAAGCAAGTTACACGTGTTTTCGTTATCAAGTGATTTTTTTGCGTTTTATTTGTATATTTATTAATGTTATAATGTTTTATTTGTTCTTTCGTTATTTAAAATAAAAATTATGTCAATTTGTATAATTTGGCGAGTGGTTTGGCGATTTATATAATTTGGCAAAATTGGTCGACGGAATAAGTAAGTAGTACCGTATATTTTAATTATTTTCTATTATTTTTAAAAGATAATAGCAAAAAAAAATAATTAACTATAGAACAAAACAATTCATATAATTTTAAAAAAGTAAATAAAAGTAAATAAATATTTATTATTAAATAAACAATAGCCGGGTTACCATGTCAATCAAAATAATGCCATTTTGGGGCCAATTAGGTACCCGGGTGCATATATGACATCTATGCCAAATATATTTTTTTTTTTCGTTTTGTTAAAAAAAAAAAAAAAAAAAAAAAAAAAAAAAAAAAGAGAGAGAGAGAAAGAAGTGAAAGCCATCAATTTTAAATGTTTCAGTTTTAAAGGAAAGTTTTGTATTTTAAATAAATTGAATGAAATGATTATATATTAAATGAAATTAATGAAATACAAAAAAATGCGACGGGAAAAAAGTTTGGCGATTTATCACCTGCGTCCCGCTAACATAAAAATACTGAGTTCTTGATTTCTCTATCAGAACCTTTCGATTAGGCGAAAGATTATTCAAGTAAATTGAAGGTACTTTTCCGTTATACGGGCACCATTGTCGCCAAGCGTAATAGTTGGCACAAAATGAAAATCGCGTGAATTGAAATATTTGAAAAATAAAAGAAAAAGCATCGTCGATAGTAAAACGAGCATTTAAAAAATATATGATTTGAAAATTACAGAATTTTACGAACTATTTTATTAAACCACAAATATATACTTAAAATGAGTGAACAAATAACTGTTATACAATAAAGTAACAAAATAAAAGTCATGTTAAACTCCTGGCATAAAATTACAAATACCTTTTAGCATTGCAGTAAATATTTCATTGATCAGCGATCAGTGTTAAAAAATTGGCGCATTAGCATACATTTTGGTATGGCGTCCTCATAACTGAAAAGTAGCAAATTGAATTATGAATAAAAGTAACATGATACATTTCTTAGCATACATTTAAGTGAGGTCAAACTGGTCGCCTAAATTAGTTTAAAATAATAACCTTTTCTAAAGCATGAAAAAAAAAATATCTGTTATGATTAAAATTTGAGTTGCCATCATTAAAGAAAAGTATTTAAAATTAAAAAAAAATTCTATCTCGAAAACTAAGTCGAATTTAAGAATCCCAAAAAACCAGTTTTGAAATCTGCGGATCGATGCGGGTTTTTTGTGTTAATTTCATCGCAAAGTATTCCATATTTTAGGAGAAATCACCATGAAACATAATCAGTTGTTTAATCAGTCGTTTCATAGAATCGTTACATAAATTCGTTTCAATTCAGTCGTTTCATAATATTCGTTTCATTAGGATTATATATATATATATATATATATATATAGGCTAGATAAAGAAGATGTTTTGAACATAAAATAAATGGGACAAATCTGTTTGAATGATAAAGTATAATTTTCGACTTTGTACTTATAAAACCTACCACAACTGTATAATTAATGACTGTATCGACTTGCTGATGGTGTCATTCTATTCAGAAATAAAAAATACATAAACATCGATAGCCCACTTAACCTAACTTAAAAATAGCTGAATTCTATCCTCGCGTGTCCAAATGCCCCACTTTACCCAATTAAAGTAAAACGACTTTATTTTTCGGGAACTCATCGGATATCCCATCCATTCCTAGTAAACAATGTTATTCCCAACATTTCGTGAATGGTCATCAGTTGTTACTGTAAAAATCTATTTTACAATATTTTTTAAACGATGATTTCGGGCCGAGAAAGATAAATTGAAATGCATGAATTTTTATTCACATTGCTAACAAGGCGTAAAACCAACAGAGTTAAAAAGTGACAGAGCCAGGTTTCGAACCTGGGTATTTGGTTCAGCGCACCAACGCTCTTCAAACTAAGCTACTCGCAACGAAACACCTAGCCTGGCACTCTTAACTCTAATGGTTGATAAGGCTGCAACCGCAGCACAAGATGGTACAAAACTTCAAGAACCACAATCTTCGGCAAACATGAATACAAATTAATCCAGTATCGATAATATATATATAATAACTTTTTATTTATATATATATATATTTTTTGTTAATAACGTAAATAAAAATTCACGTATTTCAATTTATATTTCTCGGGCGTAAGTTATCGTTTAAAAAATATTATATGTATATTATCCATGCTGGATTAATTTGTTTTCATGTTTACCGCAAGATTGTGGTTCATGAAGATGTATTATCTTGTGCTGCGGTTGCAGCCTTACCAAATGTTAGAGTGAAGAGTGCCAGGCTAGGTGTGTCGTTCCGTGTGGCTTAATTGGAAGAGCGTTGGTGCGTTGAAACGAAGACCCAGGTTCGAACCCTGGCTTGGGTACTTTTTCAATGTGTTGGTTTTACGCCTTGTTAGCAATGTGAATAAAAATTCCCGCAATTAAATTCAACCTATTTTACATACAAAAAGTATAGTTTAAGACTCTGTATTCAAACAACCTGCCTTAACCAGGGATCGGAGCACATAGGACAAATTTTATTGTTCGTACCAGTATCTTTTATCAATAATCTCCAAGAGAGATTTTTATAAACTATGGAGTAAGAATATATCATGATGATTATCGATAAAAGATACTGATAAGAACAATAAAATTTGTCCAACATGCGCAACTCCATAACAAATGATAGTACGGACTTGCAGATGATGACATTCGATTCAGTATTAAACTAGTATGTTGTGGCCATCACAAAACTTTCTTCTATATAAATCACGTCAATTAAATCATTTAAATAGTACAAGAAATAACAACGATTTAGCACCAATTCATATCAAAGTATATCTGAATTTGAAGTTGGATGAAAATTCGCGCATTAGTTCTTGAGATAGAGCTATAGCGAAAATTCTGAAAAAATGTAGCATAGCAGCGCCACCTGTTGAGCGATTTACACCAAAAGTAAACAGCACTAAACGATATCAAGGTATACTTGAATCTGAAGTTTGTTGAAAATCCAAGCATTAGTTCTTGAGATAAAGCTATTGCGGAAATCGCAAAAAATACAGCATAACAGCGCCACCTGTTGAGCGATTTACACCAGAAATTAAACAGCACTAATTTATACATCAATTCATGTCAAGGACTAACTAAATCTGAAGTTTGATGAAAATCCGTGCAATAGTTCTTGAGATACACCTCTTGTCGAAATCGTGAAAAATGCAGCACAGCAGCGCCACCTGTTGGGCGATTTGCACCAAAAATTAAGCAGCACTAATTTATATCAGGGACTAACTGAATCTGAAGTTTGATGAAAATTCGTGCATTTTTTCTTGAGTTAGAGCTATTGCGATATTCATGAACAATGCAGCATACCAGCGCCACCTGTTGGGAGATTTTCACAGAAAAGTAATCAGCACCAAACTACATCTTGGACTAACTGAATCTGAAGTTTTATGAAAATCCGTGCAGTAGTTCTTGAGATACAGCTATTGCAGAAATCGTTAAAAATGCCGCATAGCAGCGCCACCTGTTGGGCGATTTTCACCAAAAACTAATCAGTTCCAGTTTATATCAAGGTCTAACTAAATATGAAGTTTTGTGAAATTTCGTCCATTAGTTCTAGAGATAGAGCGCCCACAAAATTTGTGTCACATACAGACAGACAGACGGACAGACAGACTCACAGACAGACATTTTGTAAAAACATGTTTTTTGGAATCTCTGACTCATAAAACGTGTAAATCCGTCGAAAACTGTAATTCGAAAATTTTCATGAAACCAATACTTTCTTCTTGTAAAGATAGAAGAAAGTAAAAATGGGTAAGAAACAATATCGCACTTGACCTACTTAAAAATGTTTAAATTGCCCAACTCGCAAATGCCCCCTTTTTTCAACAAAACATGCTAAGAAGTCTTTTTTTTTTTGGGGGGGGTGCTCATCTGATCTTCATTTCTAATGCCAAAACGGAGTCCTTCCAAATTTTTTTGAATAGCTATCAGTTGTTTAAAAAAAAAAAAAAAAAAAAAAAAAAAAAAAAAAAAAAATACCTGTACTATTTGTATAAATAAGACTGTAATTTAGAGTAAAATTTTATTAATTGTTAATATGCGTATATGTTTTTAGATTTAAATAGAAATTACCAATGATATGTCAAGAGTTATTGAAAGATGTATGGTATATGAGGTATACTAGTATAAATATAAATATTATTTTATGGAGTATTTTTTTATGCTATTTAATAGGCAATTTATGTCATTTTTTGTAGCCTAACTGCTGGTATTTTTTTAAACACATATTTTAATACAAATATTATCAATTAAACAATTGCAAATTAAATAATAATAATTATTATTATGTGTAACATTCTAAAACAGTATTGTATCGGTTGTTGAGTGTTTATATTTTGTTGATAGGTTTAATTTTTTTTAACAAGGGATAAAAGCTAGAATTAATAAAATATGGGTATGATCTAAAGTAAAAGTATGTAATAAAAGAATAATGTTTTTGAAACATTATTTTGATATATGCACATTTCTACATATTACTAATATTAAATAATTTAAAAATCAGAAAGAAAGAAAAATTCATGCGTTAAGTATAGATTATGGAACTTTTCCCATCACACTTAGAATGTTATAACTTCACTTCCCTGATTAATAAGGTGAAAGATTATATTTAACTAAAAAGATTTTAAACGCATAATACACTTGAAAACACAATTAAGGAATCACCATACATAATCATAAATGTTTTTTTTTTATTGTGATATCCTTTATATGATGTATATTTTTGTATATATACTGCATTTTATGCTAAAATTTAGTACAATCAGGAATCACATAAAGACAGTGGAAAATTGTGGCGAAACTAAACGGAAATTAACTCTTGTGGAACCGTGTATGTGAGAAATGGAATTTATATACAACAAGTCACGTGCAAAATATTAAGCGAATTTAAAAACGCATACGGTAACTGAAAACTCTCTTCCAACAGTTATCACTCATTGACAATACTGCAACCAAATTATTTTGTTTGTGCCTGTAAAGGAACTATAAATGCTACTCATACCATATTCCACAATAAGCATCTTGTAGTGCTCCGAAGAAAAGCGTATCAATATATTGGAAATAATGTAACATTATTAAAGTGCATGCCAAAGATTTCCCCCTGAAATCATATTGAAACAGAATTCCGTTGAGAGTCCTGTAACGAACGATAAATACTAATCACACCAAAATCGTAAGTATTTTGTAGTTTTCCAGAATGATGTATATGAACTTCAATATATTTAAACTACTGTAACATTATTAAAGTGCAATGAAAACGATTTTTCACATATTCCATAGTGAAACGGATTTCTTTTGAGTGCAAGAAAACTAAAAGTACTGCGCATTTCATTATCAATAACGACCATGCCATAATAAGACTGTCTGGCATATATATGAAAAACCGCAATCCAAGTATATTTACGCGAGTTACAGATAGGGCATTGAAATCGAACTTACTAAGACTCTTCAATGTATGTTGGAAAGTTCTAGAAATACGTTTGGTTTATACGTTTGGTTACGTTTGGTTGGTTAAGTACGTTTCTAGAAATACTCAGGTAAATAATTTTTTCTTGAAATGTAATGGCTATGAAGTTACATTCGAAGTTACATTACATATGAAGTTACATTACAATTTTTAAACGTTTAGTGCATCAGATTGTTTAGTTGTGGTGAAGCACGATACGCGTTTTTTTTTCTCATGTGAGGGATAAACAGTCCGTGTCTTCCAACTTGGTTTGTACTCAGATAAAAACTGCAACACGGGGAATCGAGCTACGCAAAATTCGAACTAATAAATTGCAGTTAATATTTAAAGACACGGGTGTCACACTGGGAATGGCACTCAATAAAAAAAAAAAACAGTTGCGATTTCTAAAATAGTACGTGTTTAACATTTGTGCTTCATTTATCCTCTTCCCAAAGTTCCTTGAAAGTTCAAGCAATATTTAAATTTGAATTTCGCTATTTTGTCTGCTCTGTTTCCTTATTTTTATTGGAAAGTAACATACTGTGTACGAAATATATAGCTCAGGTATTTGTGTAATAAATTCAGTTTTCTTTCTTAAATGAACTTTTGTTTATATAAATGTGATTTTATTACTTTTGTACACATATTTGCCATTAGACGCTATTTTTCTTTAATATGAAAATTTTATATTTACGTTTGCGCATGGAGTACGCCAACCGTGTCTTTACGTTACTACAAACAGCACATGTTATATTAATTCTTATTAAATTATTTTTTTTAAGAATTTAATATTTATTACTTTTATTCTACTATTAGTCATTATATTAAACAAGGATATCCTTAAAAAGGCTTCAAGCTTTGAAAACCGATGGCGGATTGGGTGCGCCGCATATGTCTTTAAATGTTGAGCATTAGCACTAGTCATTGTAAAATACACGTAAGCTATTGTTAAGCCTATGAGAGGCGTTCTTTTGAAATTTCTTTCTTGCATTTACATATTTATCTATTTATTTTATTAACTTAGCTACGTTCAATCTCTAATTGCTTCCTTATTTAATTTTTTGATTATGGTTACAGATTTCTTTTATGGAGGGACTTTCATGTTCCAAACCGATTTAGAAATGCAAGGGGAACTCAGAAAGAAAATCTGGAACCAAAATTTCAAAAGTTAAAATAGCCCCGCTTAGATAATGGACTCAACAATCCTACGCAAAAGATGAAAAAAAAAATTATTTAAAACATAAAAACGATAAATTTAAAAAGAACAGTCTTAAAATGCTAACATTTCGAATGTCGTCGCGTATCTAGTGTAGTCTCTTAACAAAAAAAATTAAATGGTTGGTTTTTAAAAACAATTCGAATGACTTAAACAGTGCATTACTTTTGTTGGACATTATCCAGAGATACTAAATTTGAACTTGACATCGTTCAAAACAACCGGGTAGGTGCAGGGAAACATTGTTTAATCAGTGTAAAAATGTGAAACTTTTTATTCGCTTGCTTTAATTTCATTGCAATGAAAATATTACTTTTGTCGAGTTATGGAGTAATATCATCCTAATTTAGTCAGATAGGGAGAAAGAAAGCGACACCCAGCCCATGTTATATTAATTCGCATTAATTTTTTTTTTCTTAAGAATTTCATATTCATTACTTTTATCCTAATATTAGTCATTACAATAAACAAGGATATCATTAAAAAGGCTTTAGGCTTTGAAAACCGATGGCTGATTGAGTGAGCAGCCTATGCCTTTAAAAGTTAATTAGTCTACACTAGTCATTACAAAATACCCGTAAGCTATTGTTAAACCTATGGGAGCCGTTCTTTGAAAATTTCTCGCTTGCATTTACATATTTATCTATTTATTTTAATAACTTAGCTACGTTCAATCTCTAATTGCTCCCTTATTTAATTTTTGGATTATGGTTACAGATTTCTTTTATGGAGGGACTTTTATGTTCCTTTTATGTTACTTTTATGTTACTTTTATGTTCCAAACCGATTTAGAAATACAAAGTGAAATCAGAAAGAAAATCTGCAACCAAAATTGCAAAAGTTAAAACAGGCTCGCTTAGATAATGAACTCAACAAATCTAAACAAAATATGAAAAAAAAAATTAAATATAAAAAACGATAAATTTAAAAAGCACAATCTTAAAATGTTAACATTTGGTTGCGAATGTAGTCGCGTATCTACTGTAGTTTCTTAACAAAAAATTTAAAAAGAATTCGAATGACTTAAACAGTGCATTACTTTTGTTGGACATTATACAGAGATACTAAATTTGAACTAGACACAGTTCAAAACAACCGGGTGGGTGTCGGGAAAAGATTATTTAATCAGTGTAAAAATGTGGATCTTTTTATTAGTTTGCTTTAATTTTATTGCAATGAAAACATGATTTTTGTCGAATTATGGAGTAATATCATCCTAATTTATTAAAAAAAGGCCGAAAGAAAGAGACAGGGTCAATCCATTTCAAGTGGTCCAGCACTGGTTGCTCGACCATTTTTTAAAATCTGAAAATTTTTGTACAACAACCCTAACATGATGGAAGTTCAAAATGACTATTATTTTAATTTTATTAATTTTCGTTTGTGCATGGTGGCCATCTTTGTTTCCTCGTCTGCAGCAATTTTCTCACAAGAAGGGTTTACGGAATTGTGAATAATTCATCGTTTATTTATCCAATTCAAGTGCGGATTAAAGCAAATTGTACGGAATACGTTGGGCTAAAAATTTCGTAATGGAGTAGTTTCCGAAACTAACTGCTTATTGGTAAAATTTAAGCATAAAATTTCAGTTTTTTTCTAAAATAAGTCCGTTTAAATGAGGAAATTTTTCTAGCAAGGAAAACTGTCAACATGACATATGTTTTTTTTACAGACAGGCCGAAAGTACTTTTACTCACATGCCGAGTTCTAGATCTGAGACTTGCTTTCTCTTCGCTAAAAAAATCCCGAATTTTTCAAAAATGACAAAAATCGCACTTTTCAGGCTTTGATAACTCTGGTGGGGCACGAGATAAAAATCTGATTTTTTTTATAAGAGTATTGTATGGTATGGTTATGCTCAAGAAATTTCAGGATGGAGATTTGACTACAAGCTGAGATATGGCAAGGGCAACATGTCAAAACAATACTGCCAAAATATTGTTTTCTTGTAGTCACAGCTAAGTATTTATCTCAGAGTATCATTTAAATTTATTTTTTAGATTATCTTTAAATAATAGTAACAGAAAATAAAGCCTTTTGGAATTAATTAAAAAAATAATTATGCCTAAGGTTAATAATTATGCATTTTGAATGGTTTCAGTAATTTTTGTTGTAATTTTAGTAACTAAAAGAAACCTCAGCACTTTTTCATATATATATATATATACAAGACTTGAGACAAAAACAGAATAGGGAAAGAGAAAAGCTGTTAATGTTGACATACTTGTTGAGACATGATCAAACGTGTCAAAACACATTCCTGCTTGTTGGTTTTAAAACCACAATTTTAATGCTTCTTGCCAGTCCCTGAAACTTGTTCCTACCATAAGTACGTTCCTGTAAGTGAAACATTATGCGATTTTACCATGCATCAGCCTCAAGTAATTTTCAGAAAGTAAAGATATCCAAAGCCTTTTCAAAATTTATACTGCAGAAAAATCGCATTTTTGCATAAGAAGCAAGCTAGGAATTACTAATGAATTGAGACTTGCACATAGTGATTTCAATGTATATTTCTATGAGCCAGCAGGGCCAGTATCTTCAATTAAGTTATCAAGAGATGACAAGACTTGATTCCTACAAATAAAATTTTGAGAAAGATCAAAATTGTGGTTTTTGAACCAACCAGTTTTCTTTTTCCCTATGTTGTTTTTGTCTCAGTTCTTGTATAAAAATATTTTTTTTCTTTATGTAAAAGTGTTGAGGTTTCTTTTAGTTACTAAAATTACAACAAAAATTACTGAAACCATACAAAAAAGTATGGCCTTAGGCATAGTTATTTTTTTTATTCATTGCTAAACTTTGCAAAGGGCTTTAATTTCTGTTACTATTATTTAAAGATAATAAAAAACATAAATTTAAATGACACTCTGAGATAAATACTTAGCTGTGACAACAACAAAACAATAGTTCGGCAGTATTGTTTTGACATGTTGCCCTTGCCATATCTCAGCTTGTAGTCAAATCTCCATCCTGAAATTTCTTGCGCATAACACTACCATACAATACTCAAAAATTTCAGATTTTTATCTCGTCCCCCACCAGAGATATCAAAGCCTGAAATGTGCGATTTTTGTCATTTTTGAAAAATGTAGGATTTTTTTTAGCGGAGAGAAAGCAAGTCTCAGATCTGGAAGTCGGCGTGTGAGTACAAGTACTTTCGCCCTATTTGTAAAAATAATTATGTCATGTTGACAGTTTTCCTTGCTAGAAAAGTTTCCTCTTGTAAACGGACAAATTTTGGGAAAAAACTGAAACTTTATGCTTAAATTTTACCAATAAGCAGTTAGTTTCGAAACTACTCCATTACCAAATTTTTAGCCCAATATATTCTGTACAAAGTGTTTTAATCCGCACTTGAATTGCATAAATAAACGATGAATTATTTACAATTCCGTAAACCCTTCTTGTGAGAAAATTGCTGCAGACGATGAAACAAAGATGGCCGCCATGCACAAACAAAAATTAATAAAATTAAAATAATAGTCATTTTGAACTTCCATCATGTTAGGGTTGTTGAACAAAAAATTTAAGATTTTTTAAAAATGGTCAAGCAACGAATAAATGATTTCCTGGACCATTTAAAATGGATTGACCCGACACCAAAAGGAAAGAAGTAAATTTAGATATTGACTGAGAGGAAGAGAGTTCATTAGAAAGAGAATTAAAAACCAGTTTTTACTCTGAAGAGTATAGAAATTATGTTTATCTCCTTTTTGGATAGTAACAGTTTTATACATCCAAAGCATACAATAATGATGAAGAAGCAAGTTCCCGTTTATAAAGAACAAGCTATCATCGCATTTTCGATCAAACCATAGCTAGAAAAATATGAAGAAGTAAAAAGTTTCTCGGGGGAAATATCGGATGAGGGCGGTTTCAATATTCAACTGTAATATAGTATAATCAATATATTGACTATATTATTGATTATAATACACTAAATTTACTATAAACAATTATTCCATTATAGTGTATTTAATGCTTTAAACAGTTCTTAAAAATTCCACTAAATAAGCAGAGATAAAGGAAATACCAAAAATTGAAAAAAGTATTTCAATCATGTGAATTTTATTGGGTTTAAAAAATTATGTATACAATGAACTAAGTATAAGAGACAGATTCACATAACTATTATCAATATATTATCGCTGTTACTCATAGCGAAAACATGTGAGAAAGATTATAAACTTTAATATGTTCTGGTAAATGTTTAAGCTATTGCATGCTGGTGATACATTTACGCGTTTAGCTTAGTTTTGCAAATGCATGTAAAAGTCATACTTATACAGTAATAGTATACAGATAAAACGATCATATTTTCTTCAGTCATGACTTCTGAAATAAAAATAGATTAATAAAAGTCAATTATCAATATCATTTTTTTTTTTTTTTTTTTACTGAATGATGTAATTAAAGGAACTGTATGTGTGGCACATACTAAAATTACTGACAGCAAGAAAAAGATCTTAAATGAATTAAAGTACAAAAATACACAATACTGTAAAAAGTGGCAATTTACTTCAATTGTATGAGTTTATCGTTTTTCTTTCTTCTTTTTATTATTTGTAATAATTTTATGTACCACACTTGCATTTGCTATTTTAAGATGCTCATACGAATGATGTTACATGCATACATATAGGAATCCTACATGCATTCATATATTTCGCATGTTTTTTAAGAATACCTATTGAAAAGTTGAAAAAACAACATTAAAAAAAAGGTTTTCATTAAAGTTGGGCGTCCCACAATACAAGTATTTTATTTTTTATACTAATTCTTTCTATGAAATATTTCTTCTCATTTACAGATCGAAACATTAACATACTGTTGTATTTTCATCTATGCTAATAAGTAAATTTTGTTTGTTTCTAGAAGGTAATCTCTGGAACTACCGAACCGATTTCAAAAGTAATGGTATCAAAATGATTGCGTTAGTCCCTGTTCGAACGTAGGCTATATCTTATGTCCATGCCACTGACCCAGAGGTGCAGGAGCAAAAAAGTACTAAAAATACAATTTTTGTGTTATTGAAGGGGCTAGAAACATGAAATATGGCATGGTAGCTAACAATTACATATAAATGTCCTCTAAGAACTTGTCTTAAAAAATTCGAAATCTAAAAGGGGTGATAATGCGCTAAAAGCGTTCTAAAAAATGTTCTAAATGGCAATTTCTACGCAATCTCAGAAAGTAACAAACCGATTACAAAAGTAATGGTTGGAAATTGATGTTGATAGACCTTGTTCTAACTAGGCTCTATATAATGTCAGTGTCACAAACACCTTAGGGCTGTAGGAGCACAAAAATTTCTAAATTGGGCTTTATATAATACTGAAGAGCCTAGAAACATGAAATTTGGCATGGTAGTAACATATAATATATAAATGATCTCTAAAAACATTTCCCCAAAAAATCGAAATTTAAAAGGGGTGAAAATGCGGAAAAGGCGTTCTAAAAAAACTTCTAAATTGAGATTTCTATGTAAGCTCAGGAATTATCAAACCCATTTTGAAAGAAATGGTTGAAAATTGATTATGACAGCCCTTACTCCATGATAGGCTATATTTTATGGCGGTGTCACTACACTAAAGTGGGTGCGGCAGCAAAAAATATCCTAAAAATATGCTTTTCGTGTTACTGAACGACCAAGATCCATTAAACGTGGTTCGTACGGATATTGTTATTTGTCCAAGAAAACTACCAGTATCTTTTTATAGAAAAAGAAATCTAGGTTAAACGTGCAAAATTTCGCCTTCGTTTAAGAAGAGATTTTCTATAAGATAATACTAATGCCGGAAAATTTTCTGGTCTGCAAAATTCAAGGAGCCGTACGAACCATGTTAAATTTGGCATGGTAGTTACTTATTAAGTATAAGTTATCTGTAAGAACATTTCCTAAAAAAATCGACATTTAAAAAGAAGGAAAATGCGCGAAAAGCGTTTTAAGAAAAGTTCTAAATGGCGATTTTTACGTTCAAACGTTGCGTTTCTACGTATCAGACCGTTTTCAAAATTAATGGTTGTAAATTGATGGTAACAACCATTGCTGTAACATAGACTCTATTTTTTGTCGATGTCGCTATCACCTGAGGGTGGCAGGAGCAATAAACCTGCTAAATTGCTATTTCTGTGATACTGCCAGTGGTTAGCAACATGCAATTAGGCGCGGTACTTATAAGATGTAAATGCACTCTAAGAGCAGTTTCTAAAGAATTAAATATTGAAAGGGTGTGAAAATGCGCGAAAAACGATCTAAAAGCGTTTTAAATTGCGATTTCTACGCAACCTCAGGAAATATCAAACCGATTTTTAAAGAAAAATGGTTGCAAATTGATGGTGACAGTATCTGCTCCAACATAGCCTATATTTTATTTTGTTGTCACTACCATTTAGGGGTTGCATGGACAAAAAATGTTCCAAATTGCGTTTTTTGTGGTACTGAGGGTCTATCATTTGGAAATTTAGCCTGGTAATTACTTAAAAGATGCAAATACTTTCTACGAACCGTCGGTAGTAAATTCCAAATTTAAAAGGAAGAAATGATCGGAAAGCGTTCTGAAAGCTTTCTAAATTGCGATTTTTATGCAATCTTATGAAATACCAAACCGATTTAAAAAATAACGGTTGCAAATTGTTGGTGATATAACTTGCTCAAACATAAGCTATATTTTATGCCAGTGCCACTACCACCAGATGGTTGCAGGACGAAAAAACGTTCTAAATTGAGATTTCTGTGATTCTGAAGAGGCTAGAAACATTAAATATGGCATGCTAATTATAACATATAAATGCCCTCTAATAATTGTCGAAAATAAATTTGAAATTTAAAAAGGGTGAAGCGAATGAAAGGAGCGAAAAGCGTTCTAAAAAAATCCTAAATTACGATTTCTATGCAATCTCAGTGAAATAATAAACCGATAACAAAAGTAATGGCTGCGTATCAATGATGTGACAGTCTCTGATCCTACACAGGCTATAATTTATGCCTGTGCCATTACCAGCTGGTGTAGGCAGGAACAACAAACGTTCTAAAAAAGCCTTTAAAACCTTTCTAAATTCCGTTTTCTATGTAATATTAGGAAATACTAAACCGATTTCAAAATTAATTTTGGCAAATTAATGATGATACATATGATGATGATTACTGTTTCAACATAGACATTTTATGTTAGTGTCACTACAACCAGACAGGAGGTAAGCCGTTAGAGAAGATTGGAATTTGAGATGATGGTTAATTCTAGGATGTACTAAGAGCGGTTTCTAAAAAATTCAAAACTTCAAATGAATACTGAAATGAGCGAATGAAATAAGCATAAAAGCTTCAAAATACTTTCTAAACGATCATTTTTTTTTAAAATTAATTTTAGTTCTTTTTTATTAATTTAAGTCTCATTTCTGCCTAGCGCAGTGAAACAATGGAGTTTAGTCAACACTTATCTTTATTAGTAATTTTTGAATTATTCCTAAAAGTATATTATCTTCTAATGAAAATTAAACATACAAATATCACTTAGGATATTTCAACTATTACGCGAGCAAAGCCGCGGGTTTTGCTAGTTAAAAATATTAAAAGATGCTATTTCACAATTATTATATTAAGCGAAAATAAATATATGATCGAATTAAACCAAAGACAAATTGTTAAAGCTAGTTATTTTTGTTTTAAATTTTTCTAAAAGAGCATTTTGCCATAAGAAAAAATTATTCGCATTTTTTTTATAAAAACTGAAATATAAATAATATTGTTCATAGAAAAATATAAAGTATTTCATCAAACCAGGACTAAAAAAAATATGTGTTATTTAGCTTTCCATTTTTATAATATTTGAAAAAATGGTGAGAAGGACAAACGTAAAATTCCTTTTATGTGTAACTGGATTTAAAATTGTTTCAAAAGTTAGTGAAAACTTTGTTTTCATTCTTTGAAATTCAATTTTGCTGTTTGAAGAGAAGTTGTAAATTCTTTATCGAGCAAAAGATACATGTCAACACTTATAAAAGAAACTTTCGCAACATTTGAAAATTTTGTTAATGTTTAAGAATAACTTTACAGCACTCTAAAAGAAATGAGACATTTTACATCTTTAAACAATACAAAAATGTATTGAATAAATTATTTAAAAACGGATTCGAAATGTGTGTGATATTAAATAAGTATTTGTATTTAGTTCTTTTTCTGTTTTTCGTTCAGAAATTGAAAAAAAATAACTCTGACCAACATTTAAATAGTATTTTTTTTTACAATTACAGAAAAGAAATCGCTAATACGCTAAAAAACCTGTGCTAGTGCGAAATTATTCTTTTTAAGAAATTTCGAAAATTTTTTAGGATGCATAATTCATATTTTTCCTATAAAAATACTTTTCTTGTTGTTAGTGGACGATATCAAAAATATGTTTTAGAGAATAAATCTATTAGTGTTTTTAATTTTAAAACAAACATTATTCAGCTTGTTTCTGTTCACCGATTAGTGAGTTCTGTTTCCCTGGAAGCCCGAGTTAGTTCCTATTGTTGCATAAGAAAGGTTTTTTGTGTTATGTCAAAGATTAGAGCTCATTTTCAAAATATTAGAATAATTACTTTTTTTAACAAATTGAAAATATCGTTTGGTAATCTCATGTTTTTTAATGCAAATATGCAAATAATATTTTTATTAAGAACTTATTGTTGATTAAACTTATTTATTATATTAAAGCTAATATCCTTTTTGAAAAGATTAATTGAAAAAAAAATATTTCGAAAAGTCAAAATATTAGAATATCTATTCAAGTGGTTCAAAATATTTGAATATTTCGCATTAATTCTCCTTTAATTACCACCAATTCATAGCTGGTGGCATAATTAATTAAATTCAGACGATTTTATTTAATATCAGTAATCTATTTGTAGTTTGTTTGCTTTATTCGTCTTAAAATGGGTCGTGTGTGTGATACTCCTGAATCTATTAAACTTCGTATGGTTGATTTGTATCGGCACGGTAAAATTCAATGTTATATAGCGAATTATTTACATTGTTCACAATCAAGCGTTAGTAAAATACTAACACAATATTAGAAAAATGGAAAATTTCAAAATAATTGCCCAAATGGCGGCCGAAAACCAAAAACATCTGCTAGCGATGACAGGAAACTGAAACGTATAGTTAAGAAAACCCGTTTTAAAAGTGTGCAATACTTGCACCGAAAATGGAAAGAAGAAGGAATTGAAGTTTCTACATCGACAACATTAAGACGTCTCCATAAATTTAAGTTTGAGTCGCGTGTACGGTAAAAAACCTCTCATGACTGCAAAACAAAAGCGTATAAGATTGAATTGGTGTAAATCAAGACGTTTATGGAGCGAAGAAGATTGGAAAAATATATTATTTAATGATGAAAGTATAATTTGTGTTTCATATGGTAATCAAGGTGTTCGAGTTTGGAGAATGAAGCATGAAGCATTTGATAAAGAATGCCTTAAACGTTTCGTAAAAATTGCTGTTAGTGTCATGGTTTGGGGTTGCATGAGTGCAGAAGAACCTGGTAAGTTATGTATCGTCTACGAAAAGGTTAACTCTAACGAAAAGGTTTGTACTCTGTTATGAAAGCTAAAGGGGATACTACAAAATATTAACTACCATTTACTTCATATTCATAAGGTAACATTGTTGCGTAAAATAAAATATTCTAATATTTTGAACCAATCTATATTTTATTCTAATATTTTGATGTGTTTCAGAAAGCTGTATACCTAATTTATTGTCTTTGTATTTTATATTTTGTAAATGTTAAAATCTTATCTAAACATTCCAGATTTAATTTAATAAAATTTAATTGCATTTATTTTGTATCAAAAATAAATAAATGAAAAATATTTTTTATTACTCTTTCCCAATTATTCTAATATTTTGAATAGGAGCTGTAATATTCGTCACGTGATTGAATGTTCCTTTGTTGATGTTTCCTCCTATACTTATATTTCAATAATCATTATCTCAAAATGTATCATTGCACATAAAAAACACTTACAGCTTAAAAAGGTTATTTCCTGCTTAAACTTCTAATAGCTTCCTTATCACTGACTATTCATCACATTGCTGTAGGTACAGAAATGTAGGTCTAATAATTCTCCCAATATTTTCGAAAAATCATGTAATACGTGTAATTTTTTTCTAAAATAATTTTATAGAAAAAAAATATATATAACCTAAAAATTTACAAACAGAAATTGGACTTTTGGAAATTTTCAATTGCAAATACAACGTAACTCTTCATATTGTCATGTAGCTTTAAGTTATGTTAAATTAAAAATGTACCCTTATTGCAATCTTTTTTCACACGAGGAAAAACCTGAATAACATTAGAAGTTCCACATTTTTAACCATTATAAATCTAAATTACTTGATCGAATGACTTACCATTTAATATTTGAAGGTAGCATTTACTAAAGAATCCAAATACGATGTCTGAATTATGTTTGATAGTTTTATTGTTTGGTACAATATCTTTATGTAGAAGACCTTAGTTAACTTATATAGTGTTAATTTGTAAACGTTATTACTGATTGATTGGTTCCAATCGTATTGTTATGCAATGACTTCCGTCAGTACAAGTAGTCTTTTGCGATTTTTTTTTTTCTGAACAGTTCATATATGGGACAATCTACATATTTTGTTAAGCCTAGCACTAAAAAACTCATGGGTACACACACTCATAAATAAATAAATAAATAATATTTCATATATGTGTTACAAAACAAAAAAAATGTCCAAGAGTAACACGGACTTTATGTCTAAGGTGACAAGGGTTTAATCAAGTCATTGCCTTTTTCTCGAAATATATTACATCTGAAAATATAGAAAAAAACTTTTAAATGCATTTTGTTTGAAAAAGTATCTCGATATTTTTATTTTATGGTTTTTAAAGTACTTTTTAACATGATTGTTTTAAATTTCTATCCAATCACTAAAGACCTTTATAAGTTTATAAGATCTTTATAAGACCTTTATAAGATCCTTTATAAGTTAAAGCGATACCAGTGACATTACATAAGTGTTTAGAATGTGGAAACGAAAAAAAAAGTTGCTTTCTGCGCAGACGATTTTTATCAAAATTCGAGCAGTTATGTAAATGTCTGCATTTACAGAACATCAAAAGCTGTGAAATTCTATTTACTTAGATTTTCTGAAAATCCGAAGTGCTAAATAACGATGGAGTCATGTCGAAGGGACTTCTTAGCCATGATGTTTTGTGACTTTAAATAGGTTTGACACAGAAACAGAGTATCAATGGAATGAAACTGACAGTTGGTAATGAGGCATTATCTAAGGCAACGATTTAGAACTGGTTTAAAGAATTCTCCCGCGGTCGTAATAATCTCAGTGACGATGTTTGGGAAGATCGACCACGAAGGGCTGTGACTCCCGAAAACAATGATGCTGTGAGAAAACTCATCACTTCTGATCGTTATGTGAATTATGATGAAATAGAAGCATCTTTGTCCATTTCAAGGCTGCATTCAATGATACATGCATTCAATTTTACATGATCATTTAAAAGTGAAAACGGCGTTTTCTCGATGGATCCCCCAAAATTTATCTCACGCTGAAAATGACGCTCGTGTGAAATGGTGCCAAGCAAATATAAAAAGATTCAACTCCGTGCCTCAAAACATGTGTATGACATCGTTACGTGCGATAAAACCTGGATTTATGCCTATGAACCCTAATCAAACCAACAATCAACTGTTTGGGTGTTTTTAGATGACCCTAGGCCGGCAAAAGTTATTCCTGCAAGGAGTGCTTCTAAAAAAATATTGCTGCGTTTTTTGGTAAATCTGGCTATATTGCAAGCGTTCCTTTCTAAAATCGTAAAATAGTCGATGCTCCTTGGAATACTCCTATTTCTTTGCCAAAAATAATTGCAGAAATAAAAACAAAATTCAAAACGTCGAATCATTCTGCACCTTGACAAAGGCAACTATCACTACTTCGCTAACTATGATACATTGAAGCATGGAAAGTTCAATTTTATGACTCATTGGCGTATTCACCGAACTTAGCACCTAATGACTATCTTTTATTTCCGTTCATAAAAAAAAATATATGGTCAACATTTTTACAAGCCGCTGAAGCTTACAAATGACATGTTTCTGCTGTGCCACTTTCAGAGTGGCATAAATGTTTTGATTAGTGGTTTATTCGAATGCGAAAATGTATCGATGCTGCAGGAGAGTATTTTGAGAATTAATAAAACATATATTCTTGATAAGAAATTATTTCTTGTTTTACTTTCTAAAACCTTAAGTACTACCCCTCGCATAAGTCGTTCAGTGTAAGTCTCAGCTAAAATTCTAAAACACAAGTTACGCTTCATAAATCCATAAATAAACAAATAAATAAAATAATAAATGTAAAACACAATTTTATGTTATGGATATTCGCGTTTAAATATTTTTTTTAAATATTCGTATACACAGAATCGTAAAAACTGCTGTAAGTAGCAAAATACTCGGCGATGTTTCCATGTATTATCCCCTACCATGAGCTCATACGAAAGTATTCATTTTAAGAAGCTTCTAAACTTTATTGGAATGCGGAATTGCTATTTTTTTATATAGAAATGTTTTTTTTTTGTTGTTGTTAGTTGGCAATCTAAACAAATGTTTTTAATGCAAAAGATCTATTTTAGTTTTTAATAAATACCAAAATGTTATATACCTATGTTCTGTCACAGAGTACAATGCCATGTTACCCGGGAAACCTGAGTTGAATCCCCTTGTTTTATTATAAAGAATTTTTGTGCTATATCAGAGATAAATATTAGTCACATGGTTCTAGATTTTGTGTAAGTCATATCTTATCTTTTCAGGACCATTATCCTCAAAAAGTATACTTTCACAAAAAAACTTAAAGTTGAATGTCTGCTTCAATACATGGAGATTTTTCTTTTCTTTCTATTGCGCCTACAAACCATAAAAATCTCTGGGGCAATTCTTTAAACTGAACGAAAAAACATTACTATGATTTTTTTGCAGTTATTGTTTCCTTTCCCATGTAAGAAGTTTTAGAAATAAAATTTGAAGCAATCATATCCAAAAAAGCAAGTGCATTTTTGTATTCTTCCATCTGAAAAAGAAAAACTTTTGAAGTTGCCCTTTCGTGTTTTATTGAAAGTGTTTTAAAAGAAAACCTTTTACGAAACAATGCTTACATGTAAGTTCTTTTAAACTCTTTAGTTGTAGAAATATATTTTAAAGCTTTAAAAACTGTATATTTTTTGAAGTAATAGATATAATTTGCTTTTCAAAGAATAATAGACTTATGATTAAAAAAAGATACAAACGAGCAACTCACAATCAAAGAACTTTTATTGATTTAAAATACATTTTATTGCGCTCATTTTATTAAAAGAAAAATTGTAAAACTATACATACAGAACAATTAATTTTATAAAATTAAACTTTTTTCTTAAAACACATATGAATAGAAAATCAGAAAGTGAATAAAGAAATAAATTTACATTAAGAAAAATTATCCTTGGTGAAAAAAGTTCCTAATTTCACAAAGTGGATTCATTAAGATAAAAACATTGAATGTATTCTAAATACATGTGAATAAAGAATATCCGAACAAAAGTTAAAAATATATTTCTAAAAGTTAAAGATAAATTTTGTTTACTTCGGAGTATCTTTCGTTTACTTTTTCGTGTATTTTATTATAGCTTTGTTATCCCCAGGGACTGTATCTGTATATAGATTGGTGTAACTTTTAAACATTAAGATGCAACTCTCATATATATTTTTTCCATTTCCTTTATTTTGCCATCTTTGATTTAAATAAAAAAAAATTAAACACCATTTCTCCCGCACCATGAAAATTGCTGTATATACGAGATAAAAAGAATTTGGTACATGTGTTAAATTTAAAGATAATTTTTATTATTTTTTTAAATGTGCTTTTGAATATATTTCCTTTTTATATGTGAATATTTTAAGCACTTTATTAGGACCGAGACAGGTATTTTTATACTCAATCGTGCCGCTATTTACAAAAATGCTTTTTGTAGTAGATTTCAATTGAAAATATGCTAGTATACGTGTATGGCAGAGATTATTTTTCAAAATGTATTAGAAACAGAATAAAGCATGTAGTTCATCGTGGCATGTGTTTTCTGAACCGTCGTCAAAGGTTTAATAAACAAAAACGTGGTTTAACAATTTTAAAATGCGCTTTAATACGAGTATACTGTTAAACTTTTACTTAAAGAGATTCAGATAATTAAATACGATAATTACGATTTCCGATAATTAAAAATAATCTTAATTAAATTACAATCATATATAAATCCATAGTTCACAAAAAAGAGTAATATATAAAAGAAATGCATTTTCAACTTGAGAGGATATAACTTTGTTGTGAATTCTTGTCGAAGAACTTTTTTCGTGTTTTTAAAGGTTGAATGTTAAAGACATGTGTAATATTAGAATTAAAGCGAAAGAAGTCTTTTTAAATCTTGTACAGATTCATGTCTAAACATTAATAAAAACTTCTCTTTTTCATTATACATATCATACATTAAATGACCTCTAATACTGACACATTACATAGCCATATTGCAGATTTGGTTGCATCGCGGAAAACAAAAATTAGAATAGAAAAATATAAAAAATTTAGATGACTTTCTGAATATGATATTTCTAACGATGAAATATGTATTTTTGATTATTCAAAACAAGGATAAAACAATTCCATTTTTAAATATTTTTTTCTCCTATTTGGAAAAATATTTATGTATTATTTTTCTTTTCTTACAAATTTCCCTTAAAACGAAAGGTTTAACATATAAAATAAAAATCATGCTGATATACTTTTAGAAAAGTTATTATTTTTATCAATTGATTCAGTAGTCCAATATTTATCATCTAATTAGTTTAGTAATGCATCAAAACTTTTAATTTTAATCCTACTAAAAAATAAAGAGTCTGCCTCTGTAGAAGCCATTTTTCTTTCATTTTATCTGTAATTATGAGTTATTTTAGCACCTTTAAACATTTCTTCAGAGAAATTTCTTAATTTAAAGCAAAATCGAGTCAAGAGACAAAAGATATTTTCTTATGCAGTGCAAAATTTTGTCTAAATTCTTCTGGGCTAATTTTAAAGTTTTTTGGAGTAGGCTTTTCCATTCACGAAATCATTTGTATCTGAATCCGTTTTTCTAACACAATATTTACTAAGCTTAGGTATAATAAGCTAAACATATATATTTCCTAGTTTTCTTTACAATATTTATTCTAGAATTTTGTCTGTAAAATAATGCCAGACACACATTATTAGCATCTGCGCTATCAAAATATATAATTAATTTTAGTAAGTTCTGTTGTTTATGAAATATGGTTGCAGAAGAATCTTCATTAAAAATTTTCTATTTTATTCTGGAGCTTGTATATATTTTTTCATTTTTAGATCTCATTTCAATTAGTGACAAAAATTTCTATCCGAAATTAAATGAAATCCTCGTCATAATATTTGGTCTGGCTTACTAATTTGATTCAATCACCAATTTTTTCGTTTTAGGGACAATATGTCAAAAGTCATCATATAAAGTTAATAAATCTACTTTTCTGGCTCTGTTCAAAAATTACGTTTTTTTAATACGAAATTAAAATATAAAAATTTCGTATACTCACATTTTCAGAAATTATCAATCCGATTAGGAGATATGTTTTCTTTCAGTTCTTCACATTTAAAATATCAGTACGAATAAAATGTTTAATTCAAAACTTGGCTATTTGCGGGACCACTGACAATATATTCTTATATACGTGGAATATTTTAGTGTAAAATAAAAACACAGCTCAGAAAGCATTTGGTAAATGTTAAGTAAAAATATTCCTTTGAGTTGACAAATTTAGGTTTTTATCCAAAGTGAGATGTTCAAGCTTTTATAAATCCAAATTCGGCGGAGTAATAATCTTTTGTTTTTACAGTGTACCTAAAGCAAAACCCTTCTTCAAAGTTTAAACTGGGCATTGTGCTAAGCGCTTCGAAAGGAGAGATCGCAAGTGTGCAACGCCACCTTGGCCTGTACCACGTTTTTAAGGTAGGTTTTTAATTAACCAATATAGTCACGGGTGGCGTATTCAGAGAGCCACCCAATGCAAATTAGTCGCGAATCCTGTAGTATTAATGTGATTAATTCTAATTAATTTAGCCATTTTTTAACAATTTTACGTATATTGTTTTTATACTACTACTGGCATCTAGGCTTTAAAAGCCAATGGTGCATAGAATACGCCGTCCCTGTCTTTACATATGTCCAAACCTTCCGTGTCTTTAAGAGCTAATATCTCAGCTAATTACCGACAATGTTTTTTGAAAATACTTATCAACAATCTTTTTATACTTCTGAGACGATAAGTAACTCCAGTGCTCCTTAACTTCTTTGTTGAAAGCCCTCAAATCGAATTTTTCATGAAACGGAACAATGCGATTTTCTCAAACTATGTGATCTAAGGAAATTGCTACAGTTTTCCTCAAGGTTCAAATGAATTTCTACTACCTCTAATTTTTTCATAATTTTAGTTTCAGGAGATTCGGAAATAGTGGGGGCGAGGACATATTTAGCTTTCATACAAAAAGCTACCTATTTCAGCCGTTCGGAGGAATGCGATTTCAAAAAAATTTGGTATATTTTCATCGATCATGACCCCCAGACCCCCAAACCACCCTCCGTTATAAATTGATATATATATATATATATACCAATGTCTCGACCGAGTTTGTTGACCAGATTCATCCGCCGTTTTGTTTCAAAATGGCGGCCATTTAAAATTTTTAAAATAATTTAAAATTTGAAATGTGGTACCAAAAAATTTAAAAATGGAAAAATATTTTTTCTTATGTATTTGACCTTCATACAAAGATTCCGGAGCAGTTTTCGTTTCGTCTATATCTTAAAAAATGGCTGAGTTATAGCATTTTGAATTTCTAGCGTAGCTGACATTTTGAAACGTCCTGAAGTTTGTCACGCGATAAAAGGTGTATTTATGAACCGATTTCGATGTAATTCTGTGTGTACATAGTACATACCAATGTCTCGACCGAGTTCGTTGGCCAGTTTCATCCGCCATTTTGTTTCAAAATGGCGGCCATTTAAAATTTTTTAAACAATTTAAAATTTGAAATGTGGTACCAAAAAATTGAAAATGGAAAAATATTTTTTTCTTATGTATTTCACCTTTATACAAAGATTTCGGAGCAGTTTTTGTTTTGTCTATATCTTAAAAAATGGCTGGGTTACAGCATTTTGAATTTCTAGCGTGGCTGACATTTTGAAACGTCCTGAATTTTGTCACGCGATAAAAGGCGTATTTATGAATCGAATCGGATGTAACTTCGTTTATACATAGTACATACCATTGTTTCGAACGGGTTCGTTGGCCAGCTTTATCCGCCATCTTGTTTAAAAATGGCGGCCATTTAAATTTTTAAGAAAAATTTAAATTTGAAATGTGGTACCAAAAAATTGAAAATTGAAAAAAAAAAATCTTCTTATGTGTTTGACCTTGATAAAAAGAATCGGGAGCAGTTTTTGTTTCGTCTATATCTTAAGAAATGGTGAGTTATAGCATTTTGAATTTCTAGCGTGGCTGACATTTTGAAACGTCCTGATTTTTGTCACGTAATAATAGGTGTATTTATGAACCGATTTGTATGTACCTTGGTGTGTACATAGTACATACAAATATCTCGACCGAGTTCGTTGGCCAGCTTCACCCGCCATCTTGTTTCAAAATGGCGGCCATTTAAAAAATTTTTAAAAATAAAAAATTTAAAATGAGTTACCAAAAAATAGGGAAATGAAAAAGATTTTTTTTGTATGTGTTTGACCTTAATACAAAGATTCCGGAACAGTTTTTGTTTCGTCTATATCTTAAGAAATGGCTGAGTAATAGCATTTTGAATTTCTATTGTGGCTGACATTTTAAAACGACCTGATTTTTGTCACGCGATAACAGGCGTATTTATGAACCGATTTGGATGTAACTTGGTCTGTACATAGTACATACAAATGTCTCGACCGAGTTCGTTGGCCAGCTTCATTCGCCATCTTGTTTCAAAAGGGTTGCCATTTAAAAAAATTTTTAATTTAAAATTTAAAATGAGGTATTAAAAAATTGGAAAATGAGAAAAGAAAAATTATGTGTTTGGCCTTGATACAAAGATCCGGAGCAGTTTTTGTTTCTGAAAATTTGTTCTTTTGTTTATATCTTAAAAAAATGGTTGAATTATAGCACTTTGAATTTCTAACATGGCTAACATTTTGAAACGATCGTGTATTTGTCACGCGATAACACACGTATTCGCCTATATCGATGTAAGAAGGCATGTGGATAGTATACATCAATACATCGAACAAGTTCGCTGGCCACTTTCAACAGCCATTTTGTTTCAAAATGGCGGCCATTAAATTAAAAAAAAAAAAATACATATATTTAAAGTGAGGTGCAAAAAAATTAGAAATTGAAAAAGGTTTCTTTCTTAAGTATTTGACCTTGATATAAGGATTCAGGAGCATTTTTTGTTTGTCTTTACCTTAAAAAATGGCTCAGATATAGCAGTTTCAATTTCTATATTAGGTGATATTTTGAAAAATCTGATTTTTTGCATGCGACAGCACTCATATATATCAACCGATTCCGATGTGAGTGAGCATGTGCACAGCAACTACTAAGGTCTCGACCAAGTTCACTGGTTAACCTCATCCACCATGTTGTCTTAAAATGGTAGGCACTTTAAGAAATCGCCGAATTTGGCTGCCAAATATAAGTTAGTTTAAAGAAAAGCAGCTTCGATAAAGCTGACTAATTTCGCAAAATTCTCGTTCATTGTATTGATAAAAATTATTATTGAATCTCCTATATTCGGTTTCCACTAAATTGAGCTTTGTGTGTTTGAATGATATGAGTTGGCTTTTTTAAAATAAGGAATATGAAATCTACCTCTTTTTTCCGGCACTGGCCGGAAGGACGTTTTTGCATTACATTTTCGACGACGGAAAATATAACTAAATTTCGACTGAAAATATAATATCTAAAATTAAAATATATGTATTTTGGAGTTCTGCGTAACGAAAGCTTTCACACGATACCACATACGATGTACAAAGAAAAGATTTTCTTTCAAGTAACTTAATTAGTTCCTGTACATTTTTCGAAAGCATATTTGTGAATGTTTAATAATCTGCAAATATATGGGTTAATATATGGGGTCCGTTATAGCTATCCCAATTTGAACTTTCTACGTTCCATAGTTTAGGGGTAAAATGGCTCTGACAGACAGACGAACACTTTTTACTTTTTAAGTACGGAACTCTAACACTTTCATAGTTTACTTCAAAATAATGTGGAAAAGAAAAATTGATTCTTTGGATATATTTAATGTAATCGAATCTTTAAAAGTATTTAAAAAGTGATAAAAAGTCACTAAATTTTGCAATAATTTTCAAATATATTTCATTCAAACATTCACCGTCTTCCCTATTCGATGGCGTAAAAATTGAAATTATGCGATATTTAGAAGTGGTATAGCAAAGGCATTAACTGCAGAAGCAAAGACATTTCCCTCGTTGTTAGGACACATCGTGCGACCTTTGGGGATATAATTCTAATATTAACCACCAAACACATATCTGAAGACAGCTAAAGTATTCACAGTAAAAGAAATAAATGTTTGTAGCTATTAATTATAAAAAGTCTCTATGTAAAATCATTGATTTTGTATGCTAAACTTCATTATTGTTGAATTAAATTTTATCTGAAAAACACTCCAAATTTATCATGTGGAGAAGTACAAAATTTTTTGAGTAGCCAATATTACTAATTATTGGCCAGTCAACACTATTAATTATTGGCCAGTTAATAACATTATTATTCATTAGTTACTTTGTGTCCAATCAGTAAAAATATTATTACGATAAATTTCTAGGAACGACATTCATATTTAAATAATGAAATTAAAAAAAAAAACTTTTTGACGATAGTAGAACGTTATTTCATTGAGTTTATTAAAAATTCAATTACCTCATTCAAATTTGATTTGACGACATTATTGATATTGAATTATTTTATTTTAATAAATAAATATATATATATTTTTTTTGCATTTTATAATTGTTTAATATTTTCGTTTATAAGAAAGCACAATAAGGAAATTAGATTATGACGAAAAAATTGAAAAAATGTATTAGTGTTTATATACTTGAAGCGATTTTGAGCTTGAAAAGTAAAGAAATAAATAAAAACAACTTTTTATTATGCATTAGAAAATCGAAATAAATCTTTAATGTAGATTTTAATCTTCAATAAAACTGTCTTTATTTCTGTCTACTGTTTTTTAAAAAAAATCATAAATACAAAGTTTTAAAGTTAATATGTTTTGTTAAAATTTCAAGGAAACAACCTAACTTATGAATGTTTTGGGTAACTAACAAAACTGTTACTATAACATTGTTACCAAGAGAAAAATATTAAATATTTTTGCATAGATTTATTAGTTTTTGTGATACTTTATTTTGTGTATATTTTTCTATTATTAACATCTCTTGATATGTGTATTTCCTTCTTTTTAATATTATAAATATCTTAAATATCTTTAAAAAAATATTTAGAGCAAAAATTACGCATATAGTAACATAAAAAAATAGCGGATTATTTCAAAATAAAATCAAGCGGAACACGGTGATTTCAAAATTTAATTAAAATACATTTCTATAACAAATACAACATTTCCGGAAATTAACCTTCCAGCGGGCGCACTCACCATACCAACATGAAAGGTCGCACGTATTTCCTAGTTATGCTATTGTAAAATGTATATTTTCAGAAGTGTAATTATTAAAATTATATGGTAATTAGCGTAGGGTTAATAATTACAAATAACTTCAATAGTTGTTTACTTAAAAAGAAACTGAAACAATATAATCATAGAAAAAACAACAATATAAATTGACCAAATATCTATCGAAATGATTCAAAATAAAATAAGTGAAATTGTCGATATTTCTACTGAACAACTTACATTTGTATTATAAAAGTGCAAAAAATAATATGGAAGTAGAAAATTAATTCAAATTTAGATATATAAATGAAGAAATGGGTTTAGTAATTATCTCATTGTAGCGTTGCAACCTAGGCAAATGTGTTTAGAGTGCTCCAAACATATAAATGTCTGGCAAAATCTCACAGTTGAACCTCGTGATTCTAGTATGTTTATCATTTTGGCAGGGTTTGCATCTTTTTTTTTCTCTGACGTCACTTCTTCCACTTTTTAGTTCTGCTTTTCTGTTTAGCAATTTTAGTTTCAACTCACTTTGCAGAGAAGTGGGTGCTCTTCTCTCAATGGTTTCTTTCGTAAGGGTATTTGCTAGCTGTCTCGTGCTTTTTCTTCTGCATAATTTTTCTTTGTTGTTTGTTGAATGAATAATGTAGCTATTTACTGCAGCTATATTCAACACAGAGAAAAGAAACCACGAGGCCAACGTCTTCTTTTCCTGGAAACATCATAGGAAACACAATGTTTGTTCACTGTGTCCACACGTCCCTTGTTAATATTGTAAAACGTAATAATTTCGGGTTTATTTTGGTCACTCTGTGTCTTCATTGATTGCTGCGTCATCACGAAGGCTTGAAATCAATATAACATTTTTGTTACGTTTTGGTATGTAGGAAAGAAGAGTCATATCTTTTCTAAAAGCGAAGAGACTCGTATTGCGCTCCCGTTTTTTGTCAGCTTGAGCTGATGAGGAATATGAGCTTTATTTTTTTATAAGTGCCAACAAATGATTTTTTTTGCAGCCTGATATTCACTAAACCAAAACTTGAAAACTAGTTGTCTGTGGTCACATTTTTACAGTTTTGTAAATGGGTATTGTTAATATTTTTACAACATCTAGTGGCTTGTTGCTTATTAAAAAATTACCATCCGGTTGCGTTCCAGCATATATTTATGTATCGTAGTTGTAAAACATGCGAGCATCCACCATGGCGTGAAATTTTATGCCATATTTATTCGTTTTTTGTTTAATGTATTGAATGAAACCACATCTTCCACGAAATCCTTCTAATTTCTCGTCGATTGTAACATTTTCTCCGAGAGAATAACTCTTCTGGTCATTACCGACAAACTTCTCAAAAATGTTTCGTATTGGAGCTAAGCGATCTACATTTCTCCGTTCTGTTCTTGTACTTATGTCATCAAAACGTAAAGCTGTCAATAAGAATAAAAACCTTTTCAAGCTCATTACTACTTTGAAATCATCCATTCTACACAATTCTTCAAGATTAACTCTATTGCCATGATAAACACCAGCCCAACACATCAATCCTAAAAGACCTTTTATTTCTGCTTCGTCTGCATCTCTGACGTCCCTTGAACGACAGTAATTAGGCCTCACAGAACAAATGTATTTATTAGTGTCTTGAACTCTGCTTTCGATTATGGGAACCGTAATGAGACATTTCCATATATCAAAAATATCTGTTAGATTTTTAGCGGACCCGAGTACTGCAGGAAGCTGAATACATATGTTGCGAGGTGCTCGTTTCGGTTTCCTGAATGGTTTATTATGCCATATCAATGAGTCGATAATTTATCGGTTTTACTTTTGGTAGGCTATGTAGGCCACTGTAGACCTGTTGTCATTATATCCATCTTCGGAATCACTTGCTGCACTCAACTCTGATTCCGAATCCCCTTCTCTTTCTGAAACATGCTCCTCTTCATTGGTATCACTTTTATCTAAAATTATATTCTCATCATCATCACTGCCATATAAAAGCAAATTTATTATAGTTTCGAGGTCATTAGGTCATTCATGTTAAGGACTTTTTTTCTACCCGCCATAACTAAAAATAAGATCGGAAATAAATATAATATCACAAACAGTCGCGCGTATGTGGCAGATAGAGTGACTCTATTCTAACACCAAAAGCAACCGAATGCAAAATTTACATCATATCATGATGTAATAATATGATGTAATAATAATTATATCATGATGTAGTAATGTTTAAATAAACTCGTGTAATTGTGTCATGGGTGGAAGATGCCACACCACAGAAAATAAGAAAAATAAGACTAATATTGGAACATTAACTGTGAATTAACAATAACTATGGTCAAACAAACAAATCTGTAAACTGAAATCATTTTTTTTTTAAATTTACTTTGCTAAAAGTAATAAAGGTACAATTATGCACAACATTTCATTTAGTGCAAATGATCCCCATTGCAATCTTCAAGCAACCAATTCTTGCATTTCATGCACTGAATCCAATCACACTTGAGACCATTTTTTTGCGTAAAAGTAAAAGTAAAAATATCCTTTACGTCCAGCAAAATAATCATCATCATTACCCTCATCAAAACTGTCACCACTGGTATACAGAGGAATTTCTTCACTTGAGGAAGACGCTCTTACACATCTCTTTTACTGCTTTTATTTTCGGAGCTTACTATTTATTTATTTTACCTTTCCCGATTTTCTCTGACCTTTTCGCGCATTATTTTTCTTCTCTCTCATGCAGTTAAGACGTCTGCTGATTCTTTCTGACGCCCAGATGGTTTAGGTTTTCTGACTTGAGGAATAGGACTGATTGCTTGTAGACAGGAAATCCTTTTTTCTGTGCTGGTGTAGGTAACTGCTGGTGACAGTCCACTACCTGCTGTTGGAAGCAACTGCTGCTGTAGGCCCACATGATCTGTTGGTGGAAGTAACTGCTAGCCTATTGTCACATGCGCCGCTTGTGGAAGCAACAGCTCTATCATTAATGGGACACTCAGATATATCAAACCTATGTTTTGGGATTGCTTGTGGGTTATAGGGATACATCCCAGTAACTGAAAACCCAGAAATGTCATTTCTTACTGTGGCTGACTTGTTCCAAGCTGTATTCTGAAGATATCGTAACTGAAGTATTGAAAGTTTCCGATATGGCTTGCTGGGAATCCAGGCGCTTAGGACTTGTCGCCAATATGTTTTCAATGGTTTGAAAAATGAGTGATCAAGTGTCTGTAATTTCTGGGTAATGTGATTTGGAAGATAGAAAATAATTACTTAATTTTTGTCTTCATTTTAGTTTATTTCTGATCCATGCTGCATTTTCAGCCAAGTATAGGACAAGATGCCACACACACCTATTTCCGTATTGCTGTAAGATTATGCCCGCTCCTGCTTGCCTTGTGTGTATAACAGAATGCGGGCCTCACTTATTTTGCTAATATCTCATTTAAAATAAAACATCCGTTTATAAACGTTAAATGTGAGCAACGGAACATTATAAGGGCGGATATTTAATGGAACATTATAAGGCTCACTCGGATAAATGCTCACGAGATCGAAAAATAATGGCGATTAAAGCCGATAAATTAAGATAAATCACAAACCACGTGCACACTGGGACAAGACTCCTTCCAGAAGTCGGGCCTTATTGCCATTTGTTGACACATAAAAGTAATAGGAACAAATTTGCGTCTTCCCCCAACTTGCGCCTTATGTTTATGCCATTTTAAGCTTATTTGTGCTTTTTTATGCAATTTTTAGATAAAATAAATGCCAGATTCAATTACCTTTTCTAGGTAATGACTACTGGTCTATTTTCTTCAGATAAAATGTCACGATCTGCATATTCTTAAAATTTATCTGTTAGTTATTCAGCCTAATTTGCATATTTTTCAATGGTGTAGTGCTTACATTACTATCAACTTTAAAGTAGATGCCTCAGAATTGACGTAACGTTTTTCTAGATTTTTGTGCTGCTTTCAGATCTGCAGTCTGTTTCCTTATATCACGTCTAGATTTCGAGTAAAATAAATTTTTACTTTTGTACGGTATTGACACATGTTTGACATAAGTTGCTTTTTAGAGGTGTGTACCTCATTGGCAAAAGGGTGAACAGTGTCAGATTCCTATCAAGGACGCCTCACCAGTGGCCGAGAGATTCTGCTCTCGAAGTTGGTAGACGGGAGGTGCTGAGTTCGATCCCAATCGTGCCCATCGGCCTAATTGTTCGGAGTTTTCGTAGTTTTCTTCGAACCATGGATTTCCATGCGTAAATACGGGTTAGGTTCCTTAGAAAGACTCCCACAAAGGGCACTCCCCCCTGGGCCTATAACCTTCAAGTAGATAATTAGCCGCCAAAAATAAACCCACCCTATCAGGGACATAATATTCAAGGGACAACATATCAGGGATATTTATATTATCGAAAACAATATTTAAAATGTAGTAGAATCTATCCTAATTAGTTCAAATACATCACAAAGTAGTATAAAAAACCGATTTCAGGTTTTTTTGACGAAAAATAAAAATTTCATTTTTCAAAAACTAGACGTGATAGAAGAAAACACATACCAGATTTGAAATCACTTTAAAAACTTGCTTTAGAAACATATTAGTGTATTCGTGAGGCAGAAATATTCGTAAGCCGAAAAACATTATTAGAAAAACATGAAGAATATGCAAAGCAGGCACAACATTTCACGGTCACATGATCTCAGAAACAAAGGTTTTGTAAAGTAAACTATACAGTAATCATAACATAAAACAAAAAAGCCAGTCTGATAATGCTTTATGTCTTAAATTTGCATATAATTGTACAAAATTTGCAAACTTTGCATAAATCAAATAGTTCAAATGTATCAAAAACAAGCTCTGCTGCAGTAAATCTAAAACTAGATTCGAAATAAGAACAATGAAATTTGGGAAGGCCTGCCAAATTACAAAATTCCGACGAATGGCGCGAAACTGCCGATTTTTTTGTATCGCCATCTATTGGAGAATGGTAAATAACATATTATGCATATAAAGAAACGAGTTCGGGCTTCACGGAATTGAAAAGCCGATTTTTCTCTTGCTCGAACTCAGGTCGGGCGTTCCAAAATTGGCGCATTTGCGTTGCCCGAACTGAGTTAGGGCTTCAAGGCATGGGGTTAAAATATGTATCATTTTGTAAAGAATTGAAGCTGTTAATTTTCATCATTTTATCTGACAAAAATGTTTTATTTTCTTCTTATATGTTTATTACAGATTGTATATTTTGCATTAATATATCAGAATGATTAAAGATTTCAAATTTATATCGCAATGTTAATTTTACTCTCAACCATTCCTTTTATTATATCTCACGAAATTATATGTCTACTAAACTTGTGAATGACCCCTAATTTGCAGCAAAACTTCAAATAGCTATTACTGGGTCAATTTTAATCTTAGAATAAAGGGACTTTTTTTTGCCTTGTCAGCATAAAAGGAAAATTTTACTATAATAACTTTTCTTTCCGTATAAAAAATTACCGTATAAAAATTTAAATTTCGTAATTCTTTAAGAAATGTTTTTATTGACCCAAATCCCCTTTAATATACTGCTTTACCTCATTTAAAACATTTTTGTAATTGGAACTACTGTATGTCTATGAATAGCGGTTTAGGAATCAGCCATTGCACACCGTTTAGAGTGGACAGCCTGTATACAAAAACATCTTGCGAGTTACCCAGGATTCCGAAAAGGATACTCTATCTGTAGAAAACATAGAAACCAATATATTTTGCAGTTTTAAAGAAACATTTAAAAAACAGTTTCTTCTGCTGCCAGTCATTTTCGGTAACGTTTCCAAGTAATTTTCATAGTACATTATTATAGTACAGTTTAGTATAGTATTCATTTTCCTCTAACTGAAATACTCGTTTATACGACGCTATCAATTCTCAATTAAACAATTTCACCTGCGTCATAGAATTTATACATGCAAGAGAAACAAAACAATTTTTATTTAATGCTAATGTGAATGCTATAAATGTGTCCTGTTTGGCAGTAAAACATGTTTGATAAAAATGAAATTGTTTCGGAAGTGATAGTACCCAAAAGACATATATTACGGGTTAGGAAAAAACGGTTTAATATACTACAAATACTACTCGGAAATGAAAATGAGTGTCAGCAAATTAAAGATTACATTTATGAGAGCTAATTTGAATCTTGAAAATATATGGGTTTCTGATGTTTCTAAAGATAAAGAACTGTTTTCAGAATCGAGGTAACTCAGAAGAAGTTATTGTATGTTTTCGTTTTTCGTTATATTATATTTTTCTAGCATGAAAATCCTTTCTCATTTTTTTTTACTGTGTACTTATCCTGTCGCAAAAGATTTGAAACGAGTTTTTTTAATTTCATTGCTGGTAAAGGTCATTAACCAATTTGTGCCTAGCGCCCCATTTTTGAGACGTTTCAAATTTTAATGAATAAGTATATTTTTCTTCTCCTTTACAACATAAAAATTGTATGAAGTAATTGTCTATAAATATCTTTATCTATAACCGAGAGATGACTGCATAATGTGGATATTTATTTGATTAAATGAAGGCTTTTTTCGGTGTTTATAAATTTTTAATTTTTCAAGATGGCGAAATGTAAAAAGTAAGTTTATTTGTATTTTTTCTATCAAGAATCCAAAAACGCAAGTCATAATCTTAGCTTGTAGGCTTTTTTGAAATACGTATTTTTTTTTTATTGCAAAATTAAATGTTCAAGCCTATTTTGTATGCCTTTTTGTAACGTCCAAAATATCGGGTTCTAGGCACAAGTGGGTACATATTTTTGTTGGGCATTTATGAGACAGTTATTTATGTAATCTCCTTTTGAAGATATTTATGGTATAAATTGTTTTTAAGTCAGAAATACGATTAATCTTATTTTATTATTAATAATAGTTATAACGTTATTAGTCTGTGTGAAGAAATAAATATATATATTTTTGTAGCTCAAAAAAATACTGATTATCCAACATAATATACAATATAAAAACTTTTTAAATATAAATATGGACAAAACATATAATTATGCATATTATTCTACTAGAAATACTCATATGTAGCTTTTTTACATTTTATTAAATAAATACAAAAAATTTAAGCGTATTTATTTTTAGTATTTTTCTAGTTCATTTTGTAATATTTTAAAGTGATTTTACCAAAACCTTTGAGAAAACCAAAATCCAGGCACAAATGGGTTAATATCATAAATAAAGAATATGCAATGAGGAATATATGAAGAGAAGAATGAACTATAATGTTTAATAGAAATCTTTTATGAAATGAAAATGATTTAATAGCATTCATGTCGCACATATATGATATTGGTACCTAACGAGTTCCACTGAAGACGTTTACAGCATTTATCCCACCCTTATAACCATACACTGTATCTGTATATGAGTCTTATTAATTTCGAAATTAATAAAAACATGTTTTGATTTCTTTTACTCAACTTAAATATCTACCAATTCGTCTGACTTCTAACAATTGTCAAAAAGTACAGATTAGGGGAGGTGGGGGATGAATAGGACATTTTCACAAAAATATTTTTTTATATTTTTTTATTTAAGTTACTATCAATATTATATGTCACATTTCATACATTAGGTATTTGCCAACATATATGAACAATATTTATTCTAGATTATGATTTACTCATAAAAATATTATGAAATAAAAAAAAAATTTCCTCCCTGTCCCAATCATCCCCACAGCAGTGATGAATGGGACACTAATAGGGATGGATGGGACACAAAGATTTTCCTCCCTGTATTCATTTTTACCAAATTAAAATTTATAATTATAACCTTATATGAAAATTATATTTGTAATATATGATTATACAGCCCGAATCGATATGGGTTTTTTTTTCAATAACTTCTTTTATTGCAATTTTAACTTTTAATGCGGACTGTGGCTATCAACCTGTTCTTTTTTTCCACTTATGCGGCATTTTAGATTTGAAATGAAAGTGCAAAATGTCTTTTAAATATAGCATAGCTAATAATTTTCAATCATAACTTATTAATTAATATTAATTAAATGTATCGTAGAAACATGCAGAACGAAAATTATTGTGTCGATCGGAAAGTCATGTCGTGTTGGGAAAATCAATTCGTACCGGAAAATTCTGCCCGATAATTATTAGACATTAGATATCGGAATCAATGTCTAATAATTAAATGATTGAATTTTCCGGTACGAATCGATTTTCCCAACACGACCGGACTTTCCGATTGACCCAATATGTTAGGGGTGGGGATTTATTTGTGCAACATTTCAAAATTCAATATAATTTCCCCCATTTGATCAATACACATATACTATTTTTATCAATTTTATCTATTTTGATTAGGTTTTAGTACCAATTTTTTGATAATACATTAATAATTATTACAATACAATAAGTAACACTCAGAAATTTTAAACAATAACAACTCATATAATACTATTTAATTCTATTAATTGGCGTAAATTATTGATTTATCATCCTATATAATACTATTTAATTAAAAAATAAAATTTTCAACATCTCTAGGGAGGAGTGAGAATGTCCCATTCATCCCCATTTGAAATGTCCCAATCATCCCCATGATGCATAATATACCTTCTCAGCCATTTTACCTCAAAAATTATTTTGTCACAATGGTTACTATTCATTCATTTTAATTATTAATATTGAACCTTAAAATAAATAACTACAACATAGCTTATTTTTTTATATTGTATAAGATATTTCACATCGTCAAATGTAAAAAAAAAAAAAAAAAAAAAAAAAAAAAAAAAAAAAAAAAAAAAAAAACTTACTTTTAAGCAGCGATTTCAGAAAATGCAACTTTGAAAGAAAATGAAAACAGCAATGTGGCCCTACTTTTAGTTCTGAAGTACACTGTGGTAGAGGTATATGTGGTTAGGAAGCAATTTAAAATAAATGTTTATTGCCTGAAATATTGAGAATGTCCCATCCATCCCTTGTCCCACACATACCCTAGCTCCCCTACTACGAATCTTATTTAAGTTTAGTTAAGCATGTTCTTTTAAAAATGTGGTAAGTATAATTCTTATAAATTTTACAAGAAATCACAGCGGAAACGTTGTTGTTTTTAAATGGCTGTTCTCAAGAGTAGTATTTTTGACTGATGCGTAAACAGTTACACGAATTCTCAAAATAAAGTTGTACAGAGTGTTCATGAAAGATTGTCCCAGTTATAAATTTTAATAGTATTAACTGTAAGCGTTGTAGAGCATTGGTTCAAGGTAACAAATAAAAAGCAACTCAAACATTTTTAGAAGAGCGCATGCGCCAGTATTTCTTTGTTATTGACTCGCTTGAAGTGCCACATACCCAAAATGGATACTCTTGAGCATAAAGAATTATTGATGAGCTGAAGATTTAAAAGCCATTAGAGGCATGCGATTTTTCCCTTTGCGGCTTTATAAAAGATCGTATCTACATTCCATCGCCACCTAATGATTTGCCAGATCTGGGTCACAGAATTAAAGAGGAAATTGCTTCCATTTTGCCGGAGTTGTTAACTGAAGTGTTGGAAGAATTGAAAGTTAAGTTGGATCTGTAACCGTCTAACTAAAGGTGCAAATACTGAACATTTATAAGAAAAACTGGATTAGTTGAGATTTGATGTATGATTCCTTGTAAATAGTCTAATTAAGGGGACACAGTACCTTTTAAACTACTTTTTCGATTTTGAATAATACTGTAATATACTTAAATATAATCTCACTACAGATATTAAGTACTATAAAGCAAATATAATTTCATATAATTTCAAAACAAAATCTTGTAGAACAGCCTATTTAACTAAAATTTAAATTTAAAAAAAATATTTTTTTTTAAATTCCTACTACTTTTTTAAATATTAATATTTTTCCTTCAATTTTTTTTCAATATTCCTTAGATTATACTACATAAAACTGTGCGATTATACTACATAAAACTGTGCACAGATTTTTAGATGTGTGGAATATTACATTTAATATCAATCTTTTTCTGTTTTGTATAGTAAAAAATCAAGGAAAAATAATTAAAATTCTTAAAAAAAATAACTATAACTTTGAATGTAAAATCCATGCACAATTTTATGTAGTATGTTTTAGGATTATGGAAAAAAATTTTGAAGCAAAAATATTCATATTTAAAAAAGTAGTAGGGATTAAAAAAAAAAAATAATTTAAATTTTAGTTAAATAGGCTATTCTACAAGATTTTTTTTTTGAAATTATATGATATTATATTTTCTTTATAGTGCCTAATATCTGTAGTGACATTATATTTAAGTATATTACAGTATTATTGAAAATCGAAAAAGTACTTTAAAAGGTACTGTGTCCCCTTAAAACTGTTATAATATACCTTTGAAGCTGGGATGTTCTTTTATGGGCACCCCATGTTTTAAACATATTACACCACTGATAAAAGGTGTTTATTAATTCGCTTTTTCTGTCTTTATATCTGTTTATTACCATTTAAAATGAATTACTACGATAATTAATATATGCTATTCAGATCAGTGCAAGCCTGGTCCCTACAAATTAGCGTGTTTGTATTTAATAATTTGTCATCAGTGACACACAAATTGAATTCAATGGATTAATATTTTTTTACCAATGCAGTTTTATTTGAAGAAGGTTTTAATGAAGTTATTCTATAACAAACATAGGGAAATTTACATTCGCTATTGAGATACTCCAAAACATGTTCACTATATTAAAAATATGTTTAATGTTTTGTAGTTTGCTAACTTTTGTAGGGATTCATAAATGTACACTTGAATTCAGTAAGATTTATTGGAAGCAAATGTCTTCATATGCCTTAATGAGATTTAATGATAACATGCTTAAAAAACAGATCATATATATACTATCAATGTGCACTACATCGCATTCTTTATAGTAAATACTGCTTCAAACGTATAAAGTTCATTTTAGGAACCATCAGAGACAATTCGAATGCGTGGCAATCTACAGTCATATGATTTGATATATTTGCAATCAGGTGAAAAAGCGTCTAAGCTGTGAGTAAAGTCCAACGCATTAGGATTATATTGCGAACGTTGGAAGATACATAGACTAAGGTGCCATCTTTTAACCTTACCTCCGATATTTTCTGTTGGGCTGGTACAACGGATGTTATTGAAATAATGTTACTTGAGTAAATATCTTAGAAGGCCGTCGGTCCAAGTAGATCAATTGACAGAGTGTTCGCAATTTAATCCAGGTATCTTGGATTCGTCTATTGGCCTTGAGAGTTTTTCACACTTGGAAAAATTTTAATTTCTATGATACTTTTAAGTTTTATTGTAATGCTATTTATTGGAAGCAAATGTCTCCATATGCCTTAATGCGATTTAATGATAACATGCTTCAAAAACAGATCATATATATACTATCGGGGTGAACTACATCGCATTCTTTATAGTGAATACTGCGTCAAACGTATAAATTTCATTTTCGGAACCATCAGAAACAATTCGAATGCGTGGCAATCTACAGTCATATGATTTGACATATTTGCAACCAGGTGAAAAAGCGTCTAAGCTGTGAGTAAAGTCCAAGGCATATTGGATTAAACTGCGAACGTTGGAAGATACGTAGACTAAGGTGCCATCTTTTAACCTTACCTCCGATATTTTCTGTTGGGCTGGTACAACGGATGCTATTGAAATAATGTTACTTGAGTGAATATCTTAGCCGGTCGTCGGTCCAAGTAGATCAATTTACAGAGTGTTCGCAATTTAATCTTGGATTCGTGTACTGGCCTTGAGAGTTTTTCACACTTAGAAAATTTGTAATTCCTATGATACTTTTGCGATTTATTGGAAGCAAATGTCTTCATATGCCTTAATGAGATTTAATAATAACATGCTTAAAAAACAGATCATATATATACTATCGTGGTGCTCTACAGCGAATTCTTTATAGTGAATACTGCTTCAAACGTATAAAGTTCATTTTAGGAACAATCAGAAACAATTCGAATACGTGGCAATCTACAGTCATATAATTTGACATATTTGCAACCAGGTGAAAAAGCGCCTAGGCTGTGAGTAAAGTCCAAGGCATTTGGATTATATTGCGAACGTTGGAAGATACGTAGACTAAGGTGCCATCTTTTAACCTTACCTCCGATATTTTCTGTTGGGCTGGTACAACGGATGTTATTCAAATAATGTTACTTGAGTGAATATCTTAGACGGTCATCGGTCCAAGTAGATCAATTGACAGAGTGTTCGCAATTTAATCCAGGAATCTTGGATGCGTCTACTGGCATTGAGAGTTTTTCACACTTGGAAAAATTTAAATTACTATTATACTTTTGCGATTTATTGAAAGCAAATGTCTTCATATGCCTTAATGTGCTTTAATGATAGCATGCTTTAAAAACAGATCATATATATACTATCGGGGTGCACTTCATCGCATTCTTTATAGTGAATACTGCTTCAAACGTATAAATTTCATTTTCAGAACCATAAAGAATTCGAATACGTGGCAATCGACAGTCATATGATTTGACATATTTGCAACCAGGTGAAAAAGTATCTAGACTGTGAGTAAAGTCCAAGGCATTTGGATTATATTGCAAACGTTGGAAGATACGTAGACTAAGGTGCCATCTTTTAACCTTACCTCCGATTTTTCTGTTGGGCTGGCAAAACGGTTGTTATTCAAATAATGTTACTTGAGTGAATATCTTAGCTAGTCATGGTCCAAGTAGATCAATTGACAGAGTGTTCGCAATTTAATCAAGGGATCTAGGATTCGTCTACTGGCCTTGAGAGTTTTTCACACTTGGAAAAATTTAAATTTCTATGATACTTTTACGTAATCGTATAACTGATTTAAAAAATATATAAAATAATCTACGGTCAGTTACTGGTTGTATTACTTTGAGTTATTTCATTCCCGTACTTACAAAACAAAATTTTCTTTTTAAAACAAAATTTATGATAATTTCATAATCATGTTCTAGTTGTATAGTGTTTATTAAAATATGTAAATAGATGTCTGTGTCTTTAATTTTTTAAGTGCTTCTTAATTGTAATCTTACTAAATCAGTATGAATTTCAGATATTAGTCTGCTTTCAATAAACTGTAAAATGGAAACAAATATAAATAAAAAATATTGAATATAACTTACATTCTTTTATAACGTAGAAAAAAAGTATAAAGGAGATAAGAAAAAATTCATTTCACTTCATAATTAAAATTTAAGATAAAAAATCAAGCAGAGACAGCATGAAAAATAACACTACAAAAATCTTGCAATGCTTTAATTATTACCTTCGAATAATATATAATTTTTTGCATTAAGAATTTAATTAAAAACTAATTTCTACTTTTATAATGAATGTAATTACAGTTTATTTGAATAGAATAATGACAACTTCTCTCTCTGAATGAACAGCAAATTGCATAATTATTATTCATGAATATCTTAATTAGTAAATTTTACATTAGCATTTAAATCATATTTATCTTGTTAATTTCTTAATATTGAATTTTTTTTCTTCAAAACAAAATAATAAATATGAATGTTAATTTAATTGATATTTTAATAAAGTTATTAAAAAAGCTTTACACAAAATATTCAATTATTGTTAGCTTATTTTTTAAAATCATTTAAGTATAATAATAAAATTATACTTGTAAATTTACTTAGCAAATTATTTTATATCAATTGTATTCATAAAATATTTATTTAAAGAATATCTTAAACAAATTTAAGTCAAATTAAACTAATTGCATTCATTTATATGTTTTATAAATTATCTTACGTGTGTTTTACAAAGTATTTTACATATTAATGTTTAAGTTTAATTAATAAAAATACGATATAATTTGTATCAAATGGGAAAAAATATTTTTATAATTATACGTACGGGAAACTTTTTCTTTTCCTATAAAAAACACATAAGCATTTAAAAATGCAATTGCAACTTTATTTTGCTGTATGTCCATAATAAAAAAAATTGCATAACACACGCAAATATTGTCATTAAGGGAGTACTCAAATCCAAATGCATTTTTGCAGTCAAACACATCCAATTGGCAGGTTCTGTTATTCAGAAACTATATAATGTGCCGCATCGGTCGGTTGTTTTATTAAGCCAGAATATATTTCCAAAAATTCTGTCAAATTGGGAATTTTGAACCAAAATTTCCGAATCGATAGAGCTGTAAGTGAAAAAACGGTCGTAAAGAGAAAATAATTCTTTAAAAATCAAGTTCTAATTAATTGAAGGAAAAATAAAAACACAGGGTCGCTTATAAATCTCTTCAAAATTCAAGTCAGTTTCATGTTTTTACTTTTCAAAATGAGTCTGAAAGTGAGTTGTTGAGCGTGTAAAAATATTTTTTTGAATAGTACCGCCTTAAAAGAGAAATATGTATACAAAGTGCGTATACATGGAAAGATATTGAAAAAGATTTATAGTTTTACCTGTTGGAGATAAATATACAACGCTATTAATTTCTTCAATCGATTTTTTTAAAAGAAATGTGAATTTTGTCAAAGCATCTCAAAACAAATCTCGAATTTCATCAAATGATCGTAAAAAAATCGTAAATTTCGTGGAAAGAATTGCATCGGGTTGACAACATGATTTTTCCTTGAATCAAGTTACTTTCTTTCTTTTTTCTGATAAGCATGCTTGTGATGATCTTAGTTTTAATTTATAATTATTCTTGAATTGAATAAAAATGCATAGAAGTAGACTCCTGCAACGGGTCGAGTAACTAGATTTTACCAAGGCTCTTTTTTATGTGAGGGGGGGGGGGTTGCAAATAAGTACTTTTTAGCAGTATCATAAGATCGTTTGAAAGATTGTTTAGATGAATTTATTACCAAAGTCATTGTTTGGCATTACAGTAGAACTTCTTTTAACCGAAACTCTCGGTTAACCGAAATTCATTCTTAAAGGTAGCTTTTTTTTTCTTCCTTCCCCCCCCCCTTCTATCACATTCCTTGTGAGCAAAACCCATTATTAAAGCTTTTTTTTCCCTACTATTACATTCCTTGCGAGCAAAAACCATTTTTAAAGCTTTTCTTTTACTATCACATTGATCAAAGCGAAGAAGTGGACAACAATATGGACGAAGAAATCGAACCAATTATCAATTCTGTAGCTTTTGAATATTTTTCAAAATGTTTGGCATGGCTGGAGCAGCAAAAAGACTGTGATATTGGTGAACTAATAATATTAGAAAAAACTTCGTGATAGAGCAGCAAAGCAAAGGCAATCGAAACTGCGGCAAACGAAAGTTTTTTCCAAACTCTTGTGAAATATGTAAAAGGTACTTAATTTCAAAATTAAAATTCAGGTAATTTATTCTTGTTTCTATTTTGCTATTGCTTTATTTTTATTAAGAACTTGTTACCATAATAAGAAATAACGCATGTATTTGTCGTTAATCTTAAAACTGAAACATTCTCGATTATCCGAATATTTCGATTTCCCAAAGAGGTTCGGTCCCAATTACTTCGGATAATCGAGGTTCTACTGTATGTATGATGTTTTTCCTTCAATGCCTTTTTTATGTCTCATATTGCTTTTTTCTTCTCCTCCGTGCGGTTTTTTTCCACGCTGTGTTGCATTTGTTTCTAGAATTAACTCTACCTAAATCTTTCATTAAACTTGTAAATATTTGTAATACAAGTTTGATGTTGATACATTTTGATGTATATACATTGAACTTTAGCTAGATTTCATTAGGTGAAGGAACGTTACTTAAAATGTCTTGGATCTTTTATCTCAATAATTTTTATTTCCATATACTTAATTTCTAAGGAATGAGAATTGAATTACATTAATTTTATACACAGCTGTAATTCCGGAAAAAAAAAAAAAAAAAAAAAAGATCTTAAATGTAAATTGATGTGTGGAAATTTTTTAGCGTGTACGCATTAATGCTAAAAACTGTTTTATGTACCAGCAAATCTCCAAATCCAGAGCTGCAAGTCATTGACTTTTAATCTAATTTTGCATAATATTCAAAATCTTACAATCCGTAATTTATTATTATTTTTAATTACTTATACATTATAAGCATATAAAATTCTTGTAAGGATTCAATAGAAATATATAATAGGAGAAAATATCCAAAAAGAAATATTTACTTAAACTGTATCTAATATATATATAACTTATATCAAATTTAGAAATCTAATATACAAGTTTTGTTCCCTGAACGTAGAATTACATAGAATTTATAAATAGCCGTAATTCAGTTAAAAAAATGATCTTAAAGGTAAATTAATGTGTGGATATTTTTTTTTGAGTGTACACATTAATGCTCAAAACTGTTTTATGTACCAGTAAATCTCCAAATCAAGAGCTACAGGTCACTGACTTTTAATCTCATTTTGCATAATATTCAACATCTAACAATCCATAATGTATTATTATTTTTAATTAATTATATAATATAAACATAAAAAATTCTTGTAATTATTCAATAGAAATATATAATAGAAGGAAATATCCAAAAAGAAATATTTACTTAAACTGTATCTATTATATATGGGAACGTACAGAACAGAAAAAAAAAATGCTGAAATTTTATTGTAAACGAAAATATAAGTGTGATACATCAATTTAAAGTTAAAGAGTTGAAGTATATGAATTTGCATGTTTTAATTTCATAAGAGCAAGTGTTTACTGAAAATAAGCTGGATACTTACAGTATAAAACTACATTAACATTTGAGCTTAAAATACAACTTATTGAAATATATAATTTCTTTTTACTTTTTAGAATTAAATAAAATTACTATGCGTTCAGATCAACAAACTATTATCATATCCTTAACATCTACATAGATAAAATCTTTTAGATAATGTCTTTATTTTTGGCTGTATTTAAACGTTAATACTTAAATGCCACAAGAGTAACGGAAAACATACAAAAGTTTTAATTAAAAAAACTACTTAAGATTTTTACCCAAAACTTATAATTCTCTGATTTCTGATAGGATTTGAATCCCAGTTTCTACATCGACAACATTAAGACGTATCCATAAATTTAAGTTTGAATCTCGTGTACCTAAAACAAAACCTCTCATGACTACTAAACAAAAGCGTATAAGACTGAATTGGTGTAAATCAAGACGTTTATGGAGCAAAGAAAATTGAAAAAATATATTATTTAGTGATGAAAGTATGTTTTGTGTTTCATAGGGTACTCAAGGTGTTCGAGTTTGGAGAATGAAGCAAGAAGCATTGATAAAGAATGTCTTAAACGTTCCGTAAAATTTGCTACCAGTTTCATGGTTTGGGATTGCATGAGTGCAGAAGGAAATGGAAAGTTATGCATTGTCTACGAAAATGGTAACTCTCGGATATATCAATAAATTTTGGAATATTACATGATTCCATCATCAGCAGAATTCTTTAAAGATGATTTCATCTTTCAACAAGATTTAGCGCCATCGCATACCTCGGTGTCAACAAAAATTTGGTTCCGCCAACACAAAATTAAGGTACTTCCTTGGCCACCCATCTCACCAGACATTAATACCATCAAAAACTTATGATGTATAATGAAGAAAAAACTTCAAGAAATTCCTCCTTGAAGTAAAACTGAGTTAGTTGCATTTCTAATTGTCATGTTAAATATTGTGTGTTAAATGAACTGTGACGTATATATATATCCAAGAAAATTGTAAACAATTATGCAATCACATTAGGTGAAATGATCCTCATGTAATCACTACATACAGTCATATATCTCGATGTGAAATCTTCGGTTCGCCCAGAAAAAATGGGTAACCAATTGTGATTGTAATTGTAAATCTCACAGTAACCGAAATAAATCTCAGCAGCTTGATCAGGGACCCGACGCTCCCTCTCAGACTCTGGTTGAGAGTCGGGAGGAGTGGATGTGGTCTACCCCTCGGGATTGCACTAACACTCTAAAGCGAAAGCTGAGTTCCCGAGGTGGTCATCGCTGTCATCGCTGTATAAAGTCTATTTGGGCTAATATTGATAGATATGTTTGTAAACATCTTGTATATAGTATGCAAGATCTATTGTATGCTGTTATAAAAACTAAAGGGGATGCTACAAAATATTAGCTACCATTTACTTCATATTCATAAGGTAATATTGTTGCGTAAAATAGAATAATCTAATGTTTTGAACCAATCTAAATTTTATTCTAAGATTTTTATGTATTTCAGAAAGCTGTATATTAAATTTATTGTACTGTATTTTATATTTTGTAAATGTTAAAATCTTATCTAAACATTCCAGATTTAATTTATAAGAAATTTATTTGCATTTACTTAGTGTAAAAAAAAATAAATGAAAAAAAAATTCTTATTACTTTTTCGCAATTCTTCTAATATTTTTAACATGAGCTGTATTACCAGGCAACAACGGATGTTAGCTTCTGAATTGCCCTCGTATAAATTCAAAACACAGACAAGAAAGAGTATTAAAATAATAAATCTTTGTAAAAAATTACCATAAAATAAAAACAATACATAGGAAGCGTTTCGAGCTAAAAATATTAACAGCTCGTCATCAGCTACAGTAAACACGTGTCAGTAAGTGTACAAGGTCAAAAATGAACTGAAAGGTAGAGAGTAGAGCTTGCGAAGAATGCGACAGATAGCGCTAGCTGAAAGGAGAACATGCAGAAGACGAAAGTGTTGCCAAAATGATAGAAGAGAAATTGATAGTGAAAAATAGAAATAAAAGAAATTAACAAAATTAAAATAAAATAAAAGAAGCAATTTAAAAAATATAAATATAAATAATAATAAATGAATAAATATAAAAGAATAAAACAAGAAAAACCAAAAGATTCATTTTTTTGACAAAATAAAAAGAAAAGAAACAATAGAAAAGGGAAAATAATTACAAAAGTAATTTCCACGCTGGAGAGAGGAAATGAGATTATGAGAGATCATTGACAAGATTATCAGAATTTTTAGAAATAAAATCTGCTTCATGAAAATCCAAGTGAGAGGGAGAGGTAGGGGAACAAATAATTTTGGCCATGGAGAAATTGAAACAATGGCTGGAAGACCAACAGTGAGAAGATTTAGAGATTTCTTGATTTGCAATATACCTCTGATGCTCGCCTAATCCGAATTTTAAAGCTCTTTGTTTGACCAATATAACCTAAATTGCCAGAGCAAGGAATAATATATACAACACACCTGTTCTCAATAAGAATAGAATCTTTTAGCGAAGATAATTTAATTTTATTCATAGGTTTGAAGATAACTTTTAAATTAAAACGAGAAAGGATTTTAGCAATTTTAAAACAGAGAAGAGAATAAAAGGGCAGAACTATAGAGTTAAAATTATGAGGATTATTTGAATCAGAAAAAGGACGCTTAGGCTTATTAAATTTATACAGATCTTTATCAATCAAAGAGGGATTATAAGCAAGAACAAGAGCTTTGAGATAATTAATTTCATTATTCAGAGCAGAAGAGTTAGAACAATTGCGTAACGCCCTAAAAACAAAAGCGTAAAAGGACGCCACTTTTTGATGAGGAGGATGATTTAAATGAGCATGAGGAGAAAGAGATACAGCGAAAGGTTTCCTATAAAGAGTATTATTGTAGTATTAGTTTATTTTTGCAGTCGTATTGTTTATTAAGAATTCAAACGCATAAAACATTCGATATTTTTCAGCTATTAAAATTTTTCTGTGCATGTTATATTTAAATTCGTTAGTAAATGTATAAGAACTTCTTTAAAAAACTTTTAGTGATGTAACGCCCCACCAGTGGCCGAGGGGTTCTGCTCGCAAAGCTGGTAGATGGGAGATGCTGGGTTCGAACACAATCGCACCCGCCGGCCTAATCGTTCGGAGTTTTCCGTGTTTTTTTTCGAACCTTGAATATCATTGAACAAATGCGTGTAGGTTCACTTAGAAATAACCCCACGGACGGCGCTCCCCCTCTGGGCTATATCCCTCGTGTAGATAACTGACCGTCATAAAAAAACAACAACAAAAACATGGTGTTGTAACATCCCATGCATAGTAATACATTATACCTATTTTATAGAATAATTTACTAATAAAATATTTTTCACCCCATTGATGATGACCAGGGCTTGGTCGAAAGCGCTCGGGAAGTTTTTACAATCTGATTATTGGTTTTAATGTTTGAAAACCTGTTAATTGTATTTTTAGCACCTATTTTAGTAATAAAAACTGAGAATCATTTTAATGTATTCATGTTTTAGTATTAAGTTTAGTTTAAAGTAGTTTTAGTTTAATGTTTTAGTTTAAAGTATTAAGGTGAATGTGTCGTTTCTCTTGCATATAGTTTTCTATATATATTTAATAAAATATCTATGAGAAGCTATTAAATTTATGTTTAAGTAATAATTTATGTTTGTTATTTTGAAATATTCACTATTTATTGCAGTCCTTTATTATAATGCTGGCCATTTACATTGTATTTTTTGTCGCAACCCTTTTATTGAACTATTATCTTTTCAATTAAAAATATTATATATTTTAAAGATATTTTAATGTAGATACTATTACATTTCTTTACATTTCACCAATTTTTTTGCAAAACTACAATAAAGACAGAAAACGAAATTGAACAGTTAATGCACTAGTGTGCAAAACTAAAGCAACGAACATAATACTAATAATGTTAATGAGTACTCAAAAGAAAATTCTATAAACAGCAAGTGTAAAAAAATGTGTGTTATCATAGCAGCATATACAGTCTATAAGAAGTCTCCCTGACCTCACAAAGGGTCACAAGTGTCACAATCACTACAATGAACTGAAATGTGATTTCTTTCATTCGTCTCATTATTAATCTCATTTGATCACTCCAACGAAAAGTCACCATGACTGCTGCTTTGTGACGAGTCACCAGATGACTTTACATTGACATCACTTTGTGACCCCCATGTGAACGTCATTTGGAGACTCTATTGCAATATCATCACGATAGCTGTTTTGTGACGAGTTCCCAAGTGATGGAAAATGAAATCATCTGGCGATTTTTCACATAGTGCAATGGTGACTTCACAGTAGAGTCTCGGTCACCTGAAAGATCACCATGTGACTTCATTGTGACATTATTTGGAGACTCAGCACAATTCAATGCTCACGATGACTTCAAAACTGAGTCTTCAAATGACAGTCACATGCGAATCACAAGGTGACCTTGTTGTAATGTCAACTGATGACTCATCATAAAGCAACAGTCACAGTAACTTAGCAGTGGAGTCATCATATGACGATCCTTTTAAAAAAATTAATGAGATGAATGAAAGATTCCAAATTTTTCTTCTCCATAGTGACTGTGACACTTGTGGCCATATGCGACATGAAGAAGATGCCACATCAACTAGGTGTGTTGTAGACATAATACCTATTTGCTGCACCTGATGTTTATATCATTTTCTTTTGAGTACTCACGTGTTTTAAAATTAGTATTTTATGCTTGTTGCTTAAGTTTTGCACACCAGTGTATATATTTATGTTGAAATTCAAACAGTAAATTGCTTTAAAATACTGATTAGGTTATGTCATGATTTTCAGTATAAAAATAAGCATATAAAGAAGCGTGAATCAAAGGGTAAAAATTTGTTTCATAGTTTAATCTTTAAATATATAAAAGTATTTCAAATTTTGTACCGATTCGTCTAAGATTTTTTAAATAAAAATATAGTTTATGGACTGCAACCTAACGGTTCTATGTCACAATATATGTGGTGATAGACAAAATACGTAAAAGTGCATCGCTGCATTTATTGCAATGATAAATAGCTAAAGTATACTAAAACTACTTTTCCAGCAATATGCAATGCATTCGATCTGGTAAAAGTGCCATGTCATATATTTCGCTACATATTGGACTATTCAGGGCTAAAAATAATAAAATCCCGCTTGCAATAATATAAATGTTCTTCGACTTACTTAATAAAAGTTCAGAATATATTGCGACAATGGACTGCTACATGTTAATATGTTAAAACGTAATCATCCCATATATATATATTTTTAAAAAAGCAATATTTTTATAAAGTAGATTTTCGACGATTTTTAGGAGTTACTAAAAAATATTTATGCCGTTTATTGTAAGAAAGGTGCTAATATCCTAATACTTATAAGGAAAGTCCTGTAAAAACTTTCAATATAAAAATTTTATTAAACACATGCAACAATAATTGAATGTTTAAACTATTTACAATGTACCAACAGCTTAATTATTTAACATTGTTAGTTAGATAGTGTTTCTGGCACTATATTAAAAATATTTGCACTTATTTGAAACCAAAAAAAGGATGACTAAGAATTAATTGATTTGCGTTCGCAGGAAAAACTTATACAGGATGTCTACTCTTAACGGAGTCGAATGGCGATTTCCTAAACCGTTAATCATAGACATAAAATTCCAATTACAAAAATGTATTAAATGAGGTAAAGAAATATTTTAAAAGCTGTTTGGGTTAATAAAAACATTTCTTTCAAAATTACGAAATTTAAATTTTTCTACGGTTCCCCGGTCCTGTAAGTTATATTTAGTAAAATTTTCCTATCATACTGAGAAGAAAGACAAAAAAGTCCCGCTCATATAACACTAAAATTGACCGAGTTATGAATGTATGACTATACCAGTTTTCAGCATTTTAACACAAATGAGTTTGGCCATACTTTGAAGCGTCAAATACCAAGTGCTTAAAGTATGCGAAGGTCTTATTTCATGTGCATCTGCACTTCGAAAAAAATAGTACAACTATCAAGATTGAATTAACTTTTATTTTCAGACTGGATAAATTAATTGTATTTCACATATGTTTTACGATTTAACATATGTGAAATCATATCATAACATATGTGAAATCAAACATCACATATGTTTTACGAGTAAAGATTTGAGAGTTTCTTTTCATGATTTCTTTAACAAAATTATGTAATTATAATTTTTTTTCAAAATAACAGACATTACATTACATTACATTACATTACATTACATTACATTACATTACATTAAAAGATAAAAACACTAAAAACAATTTAAAAGGACGTTTCGGATTCATTCTGAATCCCTCATCAGCTAATTCTTAACGTAACTGTTATACTAGGTTTTAAAGTTCAAAAAGTAGAAAAACATTACCTCAAGTTGCCGAAAAATTATAGGTAAAACAAAACTGAATATTCTATTGCTAGAGATGTAGCCTCGTTAATTGCTAAATCACCAGTTCTCGTGTACCAAGCTTCCAAAAAAATACGACTTGCATAAATGCTGCAGCCTGATCTAATTATATAAGCATTCTGAAAACTCGGAAAATGATCAGTTTTCATGGCGTGGTCAACAATTTTAGAATTTAAATTTTTATTACGAAAAGCATGTTTATGCTCCTTAAGTCTTGTTTCAAGTGTACGGCTGGTTTCACCTATATAGACTGCATTACACTGTTTGCACGGAATTCCATAAATAACATCTTTACTGTGAGCTTGGATATATATGCTTAAAATTGCTTAAAATATGCTTTAGTGGTTTTTGTCGTATGAAGGACGTGTGGTATATTTTTTTGGAAGCTTGGTACACGAAAATTGCTGATTTGGCAAATAACGAGGCTCCATTTCTACCAAGAGAATATTCAGTTTTGTTTTAACTGTAATTTTTTGGCAACTAAATGTAATGTTTTTCTACTTGTTGAACTTTAAAACCAAGTATGACTTTTACGTTAAGAATTAGCTGATGAGGGATTCAGAATGAATCCGAAACATCCTTTTAAATTGTTTTTAGTGTTTTTATCTTTTAATGTAATGTACTGTGATTATTTTGAAAAGTTTTTATAATTATGAATGAATTCAGACGTAGTTCTTTTGTTTATATCAAAGAAAATTATGTAATTTTTATATATGTTTATTTAGCTTCAACGATCGTCTTTTTATGGTTCAAACTTTTTATTCGAATTTTGTCTCACTTTCAAATAACCCATCGAGATTAAATTTTACATATTGACGTAAATCCGATGACAAAATAATATTACTTTAATTTTCGTTGGTTACGATTTATACTTATTTTACAGGATAACACAAAAAATTTCGGATAGGTTAACGCCAAGAAGTTTAAGAAAATATTTTAGATTAGATAATACAATACTGCATTTTTTTTTTTTTTTTTTTTTTTTTTTTTTTTTACTTTTTTTTATATTTTATCATTTAATCCGAAAATTATCTTAATTTTAACCATCATGTGAGGATTTTTCAGAAATAATAAATTATCAGAGTTAAAAAAATAACAAAAATTGTATACTATAAAATAGAGGAGATGGCTGTGTTTTTAACTTTTGATACTTGATTTTATGTACTTTTTTAGCACTGAATCTGAAAATAACATTAATTTTTAACCATCCCGTTAGAATTTTATTTGCAAATCGTAAATGTCAAAGTTAAATATAGCAAAAATCTGATACTGTAAAACAGATGTAAAACTTTTTTATTTTATTTTATTTTATTTTATTCAATAATTTATTCAATTTTTCTGTCTTATACTAAGATTCTTACAGCTAAAGAGCTGAGGGGTCCGATGAGGTGGGGGAGGAGGTTCAATTTTAATTCTGAACTTTTTAACTTTGACATGTACACTTTGCGAAAAATCGTGACGTGATGGTTAAAAATTAAGTTCATTTTCGTATTCAGCTGTAACCAATACATAAAAATCAATTATCAAAAGTTTAAAACACAACAATCAGATCTCTTTCATAGTATCAAATTTTCGCTATTTTTTCTCTTTTGTTTTACTTTAAAATTTACGTTTTACAAAAAATCTTTACGTGATGGAAAAAATTAAGTACAGTTTCGGATTCAACGGTACAGAATACATAAGAATCAATCATCAAAAGCTAAAACACTTGACATAACGCAGCTTTTTCATGCTAGTGTAATCTAATAATGTTTTAAAATATATCTAATTTGTAAATGATTGAGGCTGTTAATTTTCATCATATTAACAAATATTTTGTTTTTAATTTCTTCTTAAATGTTAATTATAAATTGTATATTTTGTATTAATATGTCAGTACGATTAAAGATTTCAAATTCATATTCCAATGCTAATTTTACTCGTTTTATTATATCTGACGAAATTATATTTCAACTAAATTTGTGAATGGCCCCTAATTAGCAACAAAATATATGCTCCAACTTTAAACAGCTATTACTCGCTCAGTTTTAATCGTAGAATAAAGGGACGAATTTTGTCTTGTCAGTGTAACAGGAAAATATTTTTATATATAACTTATAGGAACAGGGGGGACCGTATACAAATTTTAAGTTCGTATTTTTTAAGAAATGTTTTTATTAACCAAATCGCTTTTAATGTATTTCTTTATCTTATTCAAAACATTTTTGTAATTGGAACAATATGTCTATGACTATCGGTTTAGGAATTAGCCATTGGACACCGATGAGAGTGGATAACCTGTATATTAATTCGTACTTTTAAAAAAAGCAAAATGAAGTACAGATAACACATAGCTCATCTTAAATGAAAATAAAATATATTTTTTTAAAACTTATATGCAAAATAATTGTCTGTCAACGAAAAAATATTTCTTTTGAAAGCTTTTAGCTAAATTTGATTAGATTACATCTGATGTAAATCAAACTTAATTTGATTAAATCCCATTTTTCAAATGCAATGATAAATAAATGTGCTCTGAGACATACATGCCATTAACAAAATAATTTCCAAACGAAAAATGTCAGATTTTCAGTTGATTAAAAAGTATTAGTTTTACCATCCGAACGCCTTTAAATCCATGTAAAAAGTATCATAGAATAAATCATAAGAAAATTAGAGTGTCATCAGTATTTGACATGTGTAGATTCTAAAATGTCACAAAATACTTCTGTATAATAAATAGAATTATTGAATATGGGCCGCAAAATATAGAAAGGAATGATGATGATGAATTAACTGATTTTTTATGTATCCGTGATCATTTTCTTCTTAGATATAAACCCACGAATAGTGGACCAACTATAAATTTTAACGTGTAATGATGAAATAAAAATACATACTCTTTTTCTTTGGAAAAATCATAAATGCATTTTTTCTTGAAAAAACACTTTTCAGCGCAGAGAGTAAAGTAGGGTTTATTTGAACAACCAATTATTTTTGTAGGAAATCGAAGATTTTTTTAATTATTTTGCTGGCTCACAAATATTTCATAAGAAAATAATAATAATAATATATTTTAAACCACACTGCAGTTAGAGAAAAGGGAATAAAAAATGTCACTTTTTTCAAACGACTGTCTTTTTACAAAAAGTAGATTAAATTTCATTAAAAATGGGTCCTCCCTTCAAAATTCAATAAGGTGTCATAAAAATCTGATTATATTTTTCTTTTTTTCAAATATCTTGGAAAACTATACACTATACAGCGCTAAGTGATGAACGCACATATTACATAGTATATACAACTGACCAATTCTCTATCAATTTAAGTTTTTGCATTACTTTATTCTTTCAAGAAGAAAAAAAATTCCGAAGTGGGCTACTTTTTTGGTCAATGAATGGTAACCCATTTAAGGGTACGTGGAACATCTCGAAATGAAGCAGAATTTAGCGAAAAACTTAACATCATGCATTTTAATTAAAAATAGAGATAGAAATGAAAAGAAAATGGAGTAAATGCACTCATTATAGCCCATATAAAAATCAAATAAATTAATTTCATTCATAAATTATTTTTCAAGAACTAATTAACTTTTTTATTTATTTTTTGAACAATATTTCTGTTCGGTACACTTTTCCAAAATTCTGTTGAATACATCACCTTGAAATTTACTGTGGTGTAAGAAAACATAGTATTCTTTGAGAATAATAACAAGCAATTTTCATTTTCGCTTAAAAGAAATAAAATACAAGCATTTTACTAAAAAACTTTAAAAATACTAAAAATTTTAAGAACATATTTTTAATTGTTTTAATTTTTTTTTACACTTAGACCTGTAATATTAGATATTTTTAAAGAAACAAGTTACTTACACAATTTTGGAAAGTTTCAACTGTTTACCTAAAACAAAATTTTAGAAAAGTATACCAAAGCATAAAAAAACACATTAAAAAAAGGATATATATATAAATATATATATGCGCCCGTAATGCTTAAAATGTATTATTTTAAAACACTCCAGCACCACAATCTTTTAGGCCATAATCATTTAGCACGATAATCTTTTATCTCTATTTTTTTGGCTGATAATTAAAAACTCAAAAATTTGAACCATTTTATGTTCCATGTGCCCTTAAACCGGCAGTATTCGTGTATCGGTCTTTTTGCCGCCCATATAAACATATCTTCTCCTAACTCATATACCCTTACAACTACAATGGAAAGCTATTATGTAGCTGACATTAAACGTTTCACCACCACCATAGTGAAGTAACAGAGGCATTGCTGTTTTTCTTTCAGGTACATTTTTATAAGCTAAGTAGAAATTGCTGGAAAAGTCTACGCAACGACCGATAATGTCAGTTCATTTTTATTTTTTCCCGTTATTCTAAATCTCATTAATAAAATGGCTAACATAAGCAAACTGCAAATTTATAACTTCATTGGAAATGTAATAGTCTAATATTAATTGAAACAGATTTCTTATTTTACATTTTCTGTATTCGGGGAGCCTGAGCAAAAAGACCGAGCGTGACTACTTCTCAGGTTAATGAAATTAAATTCCAAGATCGAGCTGATTTCATTTCTCATAGATCGAATAACCTGTGTTTTTTAAAATTTGTAATTAACCATGTTCTGAAATTCAGCGTATACGATTAGAAATGTTTTGGCTTTGGCTCAAATTTTGGTTAGAAATTTAAATTAGGTTATTTGATTCATAAATATTATTAATGCATTCAAATTTAATTTCGTTTATGAAATGCAATATTTAAGTTACCTAATTTAAGATATATGTATTTTTATGCATCATACATTTATGCATTTTTATTTAAAGCAGTGTAACTACATTATAATTTATAACGAAAAATTAATATTCCTCAAAAATGCTTTTTAATTCAAGTACTTTTAGTTAGAAGTAAAAATTTAACTCGTTATTTCTCACTAAATATGTATATTTTATGGTTAACTTTTTTTATAAGCCATATTTGATGGTCTTTTTGCATAGTTTTATACATTATAACATCATGCAGTTACTGTGGTATAAAATCCCTTCATTTCAAACATAAAAACTCTATTGAATTATTTTTTAACAATTTAGTTTACGTTTATATTTGCGAACTATCTATTTATATAAAGTCCAAGTCTCTGTGTGTCCCTCACTATTCCGGTAGGACCGCCTCACTGAAATGAGTAATTGTTGAAAAATATTAATGCAGGGTTACCACAGTAGCGCCAAATGTTAGCCAACTTGGCGATAGCTGGCTAATTTGGCGAAATTCCCATTTAAAACCATCACCGAGATGGTTTCTGACTGGAAATCACCGAAATTTAATTTAAACTCCACTCTTTTAAGATCTTTTTTCGAAATCTATGGGTGAGAATTTAAAGTACATTTTTATATCTTCCTCCCGATGCTACTAATAAAATAACCGCCAATAGACAACGATGTACTGTGTGAGCTCCTAACTGCGCGACTTTAATGTGCTTTAGGTAATTTTCCAGTATAGGTGCCTTGGCGAAAAAGTAAATTTGGTAGCATATTTTACAGGAACCTATTCGCTGTATCATTTTATATACACACGCATTTTTTCGATAATTATACGATTTATTTAACATAAAAAAGCCGTTTCTCTAATTTTATACAGAAACAGGTGTAATTTGTACATAAAAACATCAATAATATACATATAAAACAAACAAAAACGCTCATCAAATTTGTTTTCATAGCTGTTTATATGATTTGACAACAAATCTCGATATTTTTCCGTTATACGGACCCCATGCCAAAATGTATGCTAATGCGCCAATTATTTCAAAAGAAAGATAAGAGATATTTGTAATTTTATGCGAGCAGTTTAATATGAGTTTTATTTTATTGCTTTATTTTATAGTAGTTATTTGTTCACTTATTTTAAGTATATATTTGTGATTTGATGAAATCGTTCGTAAAAGTCTGAAATTTTCAAATGTTATATTTTTTAAATGCTCACTTTAGTATCGACAATGGTTTTTCTTTTATTTTTCAAATGCTTCAATTCACGATTTTGCACCAACTATTACGCTTGGCGATAATGGTGTCCACATAACGGAAAAGTACCCAAATCTCACTTTCTGATGCCCAAATTACACCAAGCTTTTTTTTTAAAAAATGCCAAAGCCCCTACAGTGGAAAAGTACTAAACTGTCTATTATTTTGCGCTATGTGTTTTATAGTTTGTACTATATGCAAGGGGAGTGGAGCGAAGAGTTTAAACATTAAATATTAAAGTTTCGGCACAGATGTCATATACGTCCCCTATTGGCGCGATTTTTTTCTGACGCCAATGTCATATACACAACGGCTACTTAACTGGCGCCAAAGTGTCGTAATTTTGCTTGATATGGTAATCCGGATGTTGTTGTTTATGCTGTTGATGTTTTCGCCAAATTGGCGTCGGAAAAAAATCGCGCCAATATATGATAACGTATATGACAACTGTGCCAAAGTTTCTATAAAGCAGTATAAGACTAAAAAATTAAGAATAAAATAAATGCAAAATAAGGCTAAAGAAGAAAGAAAAATCATGCGTTAAGCATAGAATATGAAACACTTTCCAACACATCCTAAATGCTTTAACAAAACTTCGTTATTTAGGGAAATAAGGTAAATATGATAATGTTACTTCTTAGAGATCCCGTCAACCAATTTCGCCAAATTATATAAATCGCCAAATCAATAGTAAAACATTAATAAAAATACAAATGAAACGTCGAATTAATGGTTTTATTGGCCATTATTGGCATTTAATTAATTAATTAATGGCAACCAATTGACAATTAATCTTAAAATTTGGCGACAGTAATTTGTTCGACGGGATAACTAAGAACTACCAAGATAACTAAGTAAACATTTTAGAAAACGCATAAAAAAATTTAAAAATTGATTTCAGCAGTTACCGTCCATAGCCAATAGTACCGTTATTACATGCCACTATTTAGCTAAAATTTAATTTAAACTATTCTTAAAACTACTGTTATCACATTTCCAGATATTATCATCCATAGACGGTCATGTATCCAATTCTTTGCCTGACCATGTATATCATTTTATCTATATACTACAAACATTTCTTAGGAAACTAAACGCAGTTCAGCGTAAAAATGCATAACTCCTTTAAAAACCACCTTTAAAGCAATTTACTCTCATACTCAGTAACCCTTACGAATTCTTTTGTGTAGCCCTGCATATGAACTGTAGCATTTATACACACAGTATAGTATGCATAAATGTAGTGAAACATAAAAGCGCATATCATAATTAAAAATGCATTTCTAGCAATCATTGCTTATATACAATACTTCGGAGAAAAGTCTCTTGGCGAGAAAGAAGTTTGCCAACGTATTTTCTGGCAACCTACTTACTGCTTCATACTCACAAGCAATTTTTCCCATATGTATACAATTTGGCACAGATATCATATACGCCTCATATTGGAGTGAATTTTTTCCGACACCAATTTGGCGAAAACATCAACAGCATAAACAACATTCGGGTTACTATTACAAGCAAAATAACGACACTTTGGCGTACCCGGTGCGTATATGACATCGGCGTCAAAAAAAAAAAAATCGCGCCAATATGGGCGTATATGACATCTGTGCCGACAATTTAATATAAAAAAAAGCTATTTACCCATTTTTATAAAGAAACAGAAGTAACTTTTGCGCAGATGTCATATACGCATAGGGGTTGGCGTGATTTTTCTATGACGCCAATTTGGCAGAAATCTCGCTTTCGAATACCAGTTACTTATATATTTTTCAATTATTTACTATCATTTTGAAAAGGAAATAACTATAAATAAATAAAAGTTTGAATAATAACTATAGAACAAAGCAGTTTATATAATTAAAAAACAGAAAATAAAAGTAAATAAACAATTTATTAATAAATAAAAAACAATAGCCGGGTTACCATAGCAGGCAAAATAACACCATTTTGGCGCCAGTTAGGTATCCCGGTTCATATCTGAAATCTGTGCCGTAATTTGTATATAAAAAAAAATTATATATATTTAGAAACGATTTTTTATGCATATAAGTGCATATATAAACAAAGATAAAAGTTCATTAGATTTGTTTTCATAGCTGTTTATATATTTTCTCAACATATCTCACTTTCTGATGCCCGAATCGCGCCAAGCTTTTTTTAAAAATGGGCTATAATGGAAAAGTACTTAAATAAATAATTAACAGAAATAACAAATTATACAAACTAAAACTTTTTATTTCGAGATCAAAGCATTGTTTTTAATTTCGATTAAAAATACATATATCCTTGGATAACTTCGATTGAAATTAGTTTCACAGCTTAATATCTCATTCCATAAACCTAAACAAACACAAGTGATTCATTCATCGTGAAACGTCAAAAATATTAAATCATTGAGGTAATCCTTCACAAAGTAAGTTCTCCAACAATCAATGGGCAATATTCTAATGACGTCATAGTAGGTAAAATGGTGGCGGTATCGTTTGTTTATGGTTTGTAATCACAAAGATTTAATTTTGCAATGTCTCTTAGTTACATTATTTTATTGTGATATTTATGAGCTCAGAACAAAAGCCTATTTTTTCATTATTTAGTTATTAAAGACGGGAAAATATCATAAATGCATGATTTGAAAATTTTAAATAATTTTCTTTCTTAATACTGAAAAATAAGATCGGGAAGTATAACAGCGGGTTTAACTTAAATAAGTTTAATTGTTTAATTCTGTTGTAATATTCAAAATAACTGTATTTATTAGATTTCAGTACTCAACATCAGGGACCGACTAAACTTTGAAGTTAGAGGAATTACAATGTCATTTCAGGACCTTTCTTTTGGAGAAGCTTTTCTAAATTCCATATATACATGGAAAATCTCCAGTGTTAGAAATATTATTCCTAGGACTGACATAACACGAGAACGGCCTGCAGTTTTACACAAGTTTTTGAAAGCTACTTTATATCAGAAATTTTACTAAAAACTGGTTACTTTTTTGTTAGCGGCCCACACTATTAGGATTATGACAAGTTGCAGCCAATTTCGCCAACGTCGTAACCAGGATCGTGAAGCACACGCATATAATACCGTATGATACCATTTCATGAAATCGTATACGATAATTTAATAGTTTTTAACCTTACTTTAAGTGTGTATTTATTTATTTTTAAGGCTCAACAATCTAAATTGTCCAATATATGAATTTTAAAAAATGTAAACAAAGATTGAATAGACATGACCGCAAAAAGCCTCAAATCTGCATAACACTGGGAACCAAACTGTGCAGATTAGTGGTCATCTACTGTACACAGTTTTTCATAAATGTGTTTCGTTCTTAAAATGTGTTATTTTCATCTATCACTGCGGAACAAGCGAGAAAACTCATATTCTTGCACATGTGTTGTATATATCTTTATATCTAAATTTCCGTCATTTTTGACGGGCTACCTTTCTAGTATTTAAATAATTTGCATATTTTACTTTCGTTAATGAAGATACGTTCAAAGATATTTCTTTAATATACTGTACATTTTTACTTTAATAAAATTCATAAAATAAATATGTTATAAACTACGTATGTAACTCAGAGATCCCAAGTATTACAATATGATAGGGAAACAAATATAGAGTAAGACTGAATTTTAAATCAATCAATTTACCTATTTTGCATTGCAAATTGTTTTGAATTTAACTTTGACATTTACATTCCGTGATTATGTCTTTAGGCTGAATACATTTAACGTTGTGCCATACAGTAGTTTTGACCAAAATTAGTTTTGCAGCATCATTAATTTATTCGGAGTACTTGTTAATTAATCCAACTCAGGCTTCCAGAGTTTCAGAAAATACTTTTAAAACTATTTTTTTTAAATTGAAAACTCAAATAGTTTATTTACGTTGAATGTATTTATTTTGGATTGCCCATTAAAGAACACCAAAAATACCTTTTAATACCAAGAAGTTGGAAATTGTAAATCGAACGTGGCAAATGAGGAGCATTCGTACTAAAACTAGTAGTATAAATATTTTTCGAACCGTATATTGTACTGAATGTATATTTTAGTGCACTTCATAAGTGCATATCAATTTCATTCTGTTCGAAAGGCTGTAACATCATTAAAATGCATTTGAAATAGTTTTCCCATTGGCCGTAAAGTAACTTAAAACTTTTCACTGTCTCGGTAAGTAAACTATACACCCGATTTTCATAAAATTTGAAATGACTCCCCAAAATTTTGCAACAATTATATATATTTCAGACAATTTTGTTGGGTATTTTTTGCTCTGTTATATGTGGAATGACGGACGGACAGACAGATAGACTGACGGACCGAACGACGACTACAGGAACTACGTATTTATATAATTACGTACGCATGTAAAAAGAGCAATTAAATATTCAAATTAAGTTTTATAATCTATTAAATGCGATAATGTCATGGAATATAAGCCACAAAAGAATGCAGATCTATTTCATATTATTTTAGGTGCCAACTGATTTATCTTTCCTAATCGTCTGCATGTGATAGTACAGATCATATTCAAAATATTAGAATAATTACTTTTTTTTTGCTAATTGAAAATATCGTTTGGCAATTTAATGTATTTTAATGAAAATATGCAAGCGATATTGATCAATGATTAAATGGCATCATTGATTAAATTTAGACGATTTTATTTAAAATCAATATCTTTTTTTCAATTTGCTTGTTTTTTCGTCTTAAAATGGGTCGTGTGAATGATAGTCCTGAATCTATTAAACTTCGTATGGTTGATTTGTACAATCAAGAGTTAGTAAAATACTAACACAATATTAAAAAAAAAAAATGGAAAATTTCGAAATATTCGCCGAAGTAACAAGCCGAAAACCAAAAACATCTGCTAGAAGTGACAGGAAACTGAAGCGTATTGTTAAGAAAAAACGTTTTAAAAGTGTGCTATTCTTGCACCAAAAAAGGAAAGAAGAAGGTGTTTAAGTTTCTACATCGACAACATAAAGACGTCTCCATAAATTTAAGTTTGAATCTAGTGTACCGAAAACAAAACCTCTCAGGATTGCAAAACAAAAGCATATAAGATTGAAATGGTGTAAATAAAGAAGTTTATGGAGCGAAGAAGATTAGAGTAATATATTATTTAATGATGAAAGTATAATTTGTGTTTCATATGGTAATCAAGGTGTTCGAGTTTGGAGAATGAAGCATGAAGCATTTGATAAAGAATGCCTTAAACGTTTCGTAAAAATTGCTGTTAGTGTCATGGTTTGGGGTTGCATGAGTGCAGAAGAACCTGGTAAGTTATGTATCGTCTACGAAAAGGTTAACCCTCAGATATATCAAGAACTTTTGAAATATTACATGATTCCATCATTAGAAAATTTATTTGACGATGATTTCATCTTTCAAGAAGATTTAGCGTCACCGCATATCTCGGTGTCAACTAAGAATTGGTTCAACCGACACAAAATTAAAGTACTTCCTTGGCCTCCAAACGCACTAGACCTGAATCCCATCGAAATCTTATGATGTATAATGAAGAAGAAAACCCAAGAAAAATCTCCTTCAAATAAAAATGAGTTAGTGGTACGTATAAAGTCTATTTGGGCTAATATTGATAGAAATGTTTGCAAACACCTTGTATATATAGCATGCAAATCGATTGTACGTTGTTGTGAAAGCTAAAGCGGATGCTACAAAATATTAACTACCATTTACTTCATATTCATAAGGTAATATTGTTGCGTAAAATAAAATATTCTAATATTTTGAACCAATCTAAATTTTATTCTAATATTTTGATTTGTTTCAGAAAGCTGTATACCGAATTTATTGTACTGTATTTTAGATTTTGTAAATGTTAAAATCTTATCTAAACATTACAGATTTAATTTATAAGAAATGTAATTGCATTTACTTAGTATCAAAAATAAATAAATGAAAATTATTTTTTTCTTTTTACTTTTTCTCAATAATTCTAGTATTTTGAATATGAGCTGTAATAGATTTTTTAAAACGTGTTCGATGATCTACCCTATATACATAAAATCCTAATGAAACGAATTTATGAAACTGATATATGAAACGAATTTATGAAACGGATATATGAATCGAATGATTAAACAACTGATTATTTTTCAAGCGATTTCTCCTAAAATTGGAATACTTTGAGATGAAATTAACACCAAAAATCAGAATTGATCCGCAGATCTCAAAACTGGTATTAGATTTTTTTAGAATTCGAATTAGTTTTCGAAATATTAATTTTTTTCTAATTTTATATACATTTTTCTAATGATGTCAACTCAAATTTTAATCAAACAGATATATTTTTTTCATATTTCAGAAAAGCTTGACATGGTAACCCGTCTATTGTTGTTTATTTGATAATAAATGTTTATTTACTTTTATTTCTTTTTATAAACCATATAAATTATTTTGTTCTATAATTATTAATTATTTTTTTTATTTCCTTTAGAAAATAATAGAAAATAATTAAAGAATACGGTACAACTTAGTTATTCCGTCGATCAATTTCGCCAAATTATACAAATTGCCAAAACACTCGCCAAATTATACAAATTGACATAATTTTTATTTTAAATAACGAAAGAACAAATTCATTAGTAAAACATTAGTAAATATACAAATAAAAAATCGAAATAAAAATCACTTGATGACGTAAACACGTGTAACGTGCTTAAAGTTAAGTGAATGTGACATTTACGATCAACCATTATTGGCATTTAATCTTATAGTTTGGCGATAGATTTTTGGTCGACGGGATAACTAAGTAATACCAAAAATGCATATGTAATTGGTATTTAAAAACGGGGTTTTCGCCAAATTTTCGTAAAAAAAAAAAAAAAAAAAAAAAAAAAAAAAAAAAAAAAAAAAAAGCTTTGCGTATATGACATCTGGTCAAATATTACCACTCGAAAAAAACTGGCGAGTTGAAAAATAGCTATTGGCGAAATTTGCAACCATTCTTTGCAACCATGGAAAATTTTATGTAGTTTTATTCGATTTTTTTTTTTCATTTTTTAATCAAAATGGAAAACTTACGGCCCAATATTGGCGCGATTTTTTTCTGACGCTAATGTCATACACGGAACGGGCACTTAACTGGCGCCAAAGTATCGTAATTTTATTTGATATGGTAAGCCGGATGTTGCTGTTTATGCTGTTGATGTGTTCCCAAAATTGGCGTCGTTAAAAAATCGCGCCAATATGGGACGTATATGACATCTGTGCCAAACTTTCATATGAACAGCGCAGGGATCAGACCATATTTGTTTATGGCAGTTGATGACTTGAACTATTATAATATAGATGAAATGTTGGCGATAGAATAATATTTGACGACTTATCACCTGTGCCTGGCTAACTTTAATGTACCAAAATGGCACCTAGAGTATAAAAAGCGAAGTGGTACGCCTGGTTGTTATAGAAATTGTTTTTAAATACCGGGAGACAAAGACGCTGTATAGTTTATTTATTTTATTTTAGCTTCTTTTCAAATGTTTAACTGATCCTCTTTAATCAAAAACGAAAACAACCATTGGATGTCTTACCAGCAGCTGATTCACCCTTAAATTTTTGCAATCAAATGGAATTGAATGGAAACCCGTTTACAGAGACATCTGCACAGCTTTTTTCAGTATAATTCAATCTTCTCTAATATTTTTAAAACCCATCAGATTAGTGTGTTTTTAGATTCTGCGGTGTCTGAACGGGGGTTGGCGAGCGTAGCTTGCAGGTTATTTTATATGAGTTATTTTATAAAAACATACAAAATAAGTTAATTGCAGTACAGTTTTGAAACATATCACGTTTGAAATTTTTTTTTTTTAATCTATTCAATGGTGTAAAATCCAAAATGCACAGTGTATGAAATTTTTAAAAATGATAGTAAAAGCGAAATTTAATCACCTGGTGTTGCGAAGGCCAAAAGGATGTCTGTGTTACGCAGAGACACATTTGTACTTTGTAATACAGATTAAAATTGTTTTAGAAGGTTCTTGTGCTTGTAACGTTTTTCTGATAATTATAAATGCGCAACATTTTAATAATGTTACTAGCAGGCTATGCCCGATGCGCTGGTCAATATTTCCAAATGAATCTTGGATTAAACTAAATGGTGAATTTGAACTTGTATTTTAAACAATATGGATCTTCAGCTTGACCTTGCACATTACTGAAAACGATGCGAACGCCATTGCGATATAATGTTATCTTAAGCGTTGGACAAAATTTAGCAATTAAGAAGTAATTGTTTTAGTTGATTATAAATAGCGCACTTATGGTCGGGTAATGAGACCGTTATGACAACAGGAATTAATACCTCTGTAACTAATCAACATATAATGAAATCGTATATACTAACACCATTCCTAAAAGTCATGCAACAGGGCCACTTGTAACAAAATATGTTCTGTAGATTTTTTTAAAAAGGCTAAACTTTCATAATCAGGTTCACTTAATTTTTGAACTTTTACTGTTGCTCTATAACTAAGTACCCTTGAACAATATGTATACACTAAAACATTTCCAAAATTATTACCTAACTAATTGTGGTATATCCTACGAAAGTATTATAAACAATCAGAATGAAATACAAATTTCCGTTGTAAATATATAGTAGATGATGATGATGCGATTTTGTGTAATAGTAAAGTTTTCGCTTCAAACAAAAACGATGCTTTCAACATTAAAGCTAATACACCAATATGTGAAGTATCCGATTGCGGAAGGTTAACTTGAATTCTCATGAGCAACTACTCAAAGAAAAGTGAATATGTGGCTTTTGTGATACGTTTATGTCAGCCGGGCGCAGGTAATAAATCAATAAAGATTGTTTTCATAGCATATTCTTATTTTATTATTTTCATTTAAAACACAAACCTTTCACTCATTTAATTTAAAATGCATGCCTTATACTAATTTCATTTAAAAACTGAAAAGATAAACAATAACAGGAAATAATGCCATAATTAAAAGCAAAAAAATATTTTTAATTTACATACGCAAAATGTAACTACTGCTACTGGGAATTTTAAAAATGCTATCAGCGAGATGTGCGCACGGTTGTTATAAATGTACCCATTTTTTCTTCTTATCGAGGAGCAATTTATAAATCGCACAATATTATTCCAATTCCTATTTCTTTCATTGAGGAACCTATGACCGCAAAAAATGGAAAAAGACTCTTGTAGATTCTTCGGATGACGGCATCTGACGCCATAAACCGAGTTTATATATATGAAAATAATTTTTAAGTCGTTACAAACATTGCTTTCATACTTAAATATTTTCATTGGTACTACTTGTTATCCCGTCGGCCAATTTCGCCAAATTATATAAATCGCCAAACCATTCGCCAAATTATATAAATCGCCAAACCATTCGCCAAATTATATAAATTGACATAATCTTTATTTTAAATAACGAAATAACAAATAAATTAGTATAACATTAATAAAAATACAAATAAAACGTCGAAATTAAAATCATTTGATGACGTAAACACGTGTAGTTTGTTTAAATTCAAGTGAATTTGATATTTAAGATCAACCATTATTGGCATTTAATCTTATAGTTTGACGATAGATTTTTGGTCGACGAAATATCTAAGTAGTACCTTTTCCATTTTTGTTTTATAACGCTAAATTCTCAGTAATTTTTTCCCTTTTATTTTACATAAAATCACTATTTTTTTAAAAAAAAATTAAGATGCTTGCATTTTTATTTCAATCTCATAGAGCCGTTTTTATTTTTTAGCCAAAAGGGTTGATTTGAATTTTTTCCGTTGCTAGAGTAACGATGTAATGATAGATATTTTGAGGTTTAGATGCCAAAGACACCGCCAAATTAGAAAAATATGAAATGTGTCATGAACTGTTGGACTTATAAAAATTTATTTGGTAGCATTCGATTCAGCATACAAAACTACATTAAAATATGCTATCATTTGACGCATAATTTTGATATTCGATTTTTCCCCCTCCCCGTGCAAAAACCATTAGGGGTGACACTTTAGAAAATCCTTTCTTAGCAGAAGTTTATGTCATAAGAAGTATTTTTACCATGATTTTCAAGATTTTAGGTTCAGTAGTTTGCGCTGTGCGTTAATTAGTCCCCTAATTCAGACTTTATTTTATATACTATATTAGATATGCGATTTTGCGGTGAATCGATGATCGAAAATTAGTCCAATATCATTTGAAATATTACATAACAGAGGAGAAAGTACGAAGAAAGACGAAGAAGAAATGACGAATTACAAAAGACTTGTAATTTTTTTTTTCAAAATATTGAATTTTTCCATAGTAATAACGTATTAAAACATAAATTTCCTTAAAAATTATCTTTATTTCCTAGATTTCGAATCTGTGAATTTTCCTATAAATGAAATTGGCGATATGACTTGAGAAAATAGATAATATTTGCTTAAATAAAATGGGTAATATTCGTTGACCTGAGTTCGAGTTTATAAATATCATATGCTTTCGGAATTACGGCGAAAAACAATTTAAAAAGTATGAAATTATTTTACAATATGTATGTGTGGCAGAAATTCACACTGAAATTTAAGTATTCGATTCCATTTTTTAAATATTAACTGATATCGATATAAGTTACAATTGAATATGAAAATGTACTCAAAAATGATCTCTTTCACCTAAAAAAACACCATTTGTGAAAACATCCTCAAGCTAATGTCACGCTTATGCATTTTTGGCTTAAAATCACATTGTTTGGCGACAAAAGAAAAATAAAAAATTGTAAAGAAACAAATAGTAATTACACATGTGACTCACAATTACATCTGCTTGTTTCTTCTATAAGTCACGTGATGGGACAATTAGATATATATAAAAAAGAAAAGAGCAGAACAGAAAGAAAATGTCGTTAAAATTTCATCTAATCAAATTTTCAGACTCATTTCCATATCTAACGCAAGCGATAAAGAGTCAAATATTGCGTATCAAGTGTAATATTTCTTATTAAATTAATTTTTAAGTATTACAAATATTTCTTTCAGGTTTTGATTAAATGTTTCCGTTTTTTAATATTATCACTCATTAAAACGGATTTTCTTCTTCATTTTTTCTTTTTTTTTCATTTAAATAAAATCAGTAACAGTTTTTCTTTTATTTTTCGAGGTTTAATAGCCGTTTCATTTTTTTTTTTTTTTTTATCAGCGATGAATTTCGCCAAGAAATAAAATGGTAACCTTATCGCCCAAAATAACAGAATTTTCCGTCATAATTCTATAACTAATCTAGGTAGAATGATGTGTTATAGCTTAAAACCTTCCCTGAAACGATACCTATTTAACGGTATAGGTTCCGTAAAAATCCATGCGGTAGAACTCGAAATCTAGGCGTTCGGAACGAAATTTCCGTTTGGATTTTATATATATAATAGATAGATAATAGAATAGATAATAGATTATGTGTTATGAACTATCTCAAAGTTTAAAACATATCGCATTGTTAGATTTCCTAATTTTAACAATATCGCGTTATGTTAGTTCCACATTCCACCACCAGGGAGCGCACTCTATTCTTAACTAAAGCGTATCTGAACCAAACTCCTTCATGCAACCTTTCCGTAGATACATGAATCGGGAGGGTGGCGGTCTTAACCAATAATTTAAGATAATTGCTGAAATTACTACGAAAAATATTTTAAAGGGGCTCTACGCGGGCCCCTAATAGAGTTAGAGGAAATCGGAAGACGGCAAAATAATCGCGGGGAAAAGTTTGCTTTGGTGCTTTGGAGCTACTTTTGGCGCGAGATCTAAGCTCTACGACCAATAGGTGCCCAGATATTTAAGGAAATATGAAGTAACAAAGTCCAAAATAATAGAATTTTCCGTAATAATTCTATAACTAATCTAGGTAGAATGATGTGTTATAGCTTAAAACCTTCCCTGGAACGATACCTATCTAACGGCATAAGTTCCGTAAAAATCCATGCGGTAGAACTCGAAATCTCGGCGTTCGGAACGAAATTTCCGTTTGGATTTTATATATATAACTAGCAGGCTATGCCCGCTGCGCTGGTCAATATTTCCAAATGAACCTTGGATTAAACTAAATGGTGAATTTGAACTTGTATTTTAAACAATATGGATCTTCAGCTTGACCTTGCACATTACTGAAAACGATGCGAACGCCATTGAGATATAATGTTATCTTAAGCGGTGGACAAAATTTAGCAATTAAGAAGTAATTGTTTTAGTTGATTATAAACAGCGCACTTATGGTCGGGTAATGAGACCGTTATGACAACAGGAATTAATACCTCTGTAACTAATCAACATATAATGAAATCGTATATACTAACACCATTCTTAAAAGTCATGCAACAGGGCCACTTGTAACAAAATATGTTCTGTAGATTTTTTTAAAAAGGCTAAACTTTCATAATCAGGTTCACTTAATTTTTGAACTTTTACTGTTGCTCTATAACTAAGTACCCTTGAACAATATGTATACACTAAAACCTTTCCAAAATTATTACCTAACTAATTGTGGTATATCCTACGAAAGTATTATAAACAATCGGAATGAAATACAAATTTCCGTTGTAAATATATAGTAGATGATGATGATGCGATTTTGTGTAATAGAATTCATAGTAAAGTTTTCGCTTCAAACAAAAACGATGCTTTCAACATTAAAGCTAATACACCAATATGTGAAGTATCCGATTACGGAAGGTTAACTTGAATTCTGATGAGCAACTACTCAAAGAAAAGTGAATATGTGGCTTTTGTGATACTTTTATGTCAGCCGGGCGTAGGTAATAAATCAATAAAGATTGTTTTCATAGCATATTCTTATTTTATTATTTTCATTTAAAACACAAACCTTTCACTCATTTAATTTAAAATGCATGCATTATACTAATTTCATTTAAAAAACTGAAAAGATAAACAATAACAGGAAATAATGCCATAATTAAAAGCAAAAAAATATTTTTAATTTACATACGCAAAATGTAACTACTGCTACTGGGAATTTTAAAAATGCTATCAGCGAGATGTGCGCACGGTTGTTATAAATGTACCCATTTTTTCTTCTTATCGAGGAGCAATTTATAAATCGCACAATATTATTCCAATTCCAATTTCTTTCATTGAGGAACCTATGACTGGAAAAAATGGAAAAAGACTCTTGTAGATTCTTCGGATGACGGCATCTGACGCCATAAACCGAGTTTATATATATGAAAATAATTTTTAAGTCGTTACAAACATTGCTTTCATACTTAAATATTTTCATTGGTACTACTTGTTATCCCGTCGACCAATTTCGCCAAATTATATAAATCGCCAAACCATTCGCCAAATTATATAAATTGACATAATCTTTATTTTAAACAACGAAATAACAAATAAATTAGTATAACATTAATAAAAATACAAATAAAACGTCGAAATTAAAATCACTTGATGACGTAAACACATGTAGTTTGTTTAAATTCAAGTGAATTTGATATTTACGATCAAGCATTATTGGCATTTAATCTTATAGTTTGACGATAGATTTTTGGTCGACGGAAAATCTAAGTAGTACCTTTTCCATTTTTGTTTTATAACGCTAAATTCTCAGTAATTTTTTCCCTTTTATTTTACATAAAATCACTATTTAAAAAAAAAATTAAGATGCTTGCATTTTTATTTCAAACTCATAGAGCCGTTTTTATTTTTTAGCGAAAAGGGTTGATTTGAATTTTTTCCGTTGCTAGAGTAACGGATGTAATGATAGATATTTTGAGGTTCAGATGCCAAAGACACCGCCAAATTAGAAAAATATGAATATCACATGCTTTCGGAATTACGGCGAAAAACATTTTAAAAAGTATGAAATTATTTTACAATATGTATGTGTGGCAGAAATTCACACTGAAATTTAAGTATTCGATTCCATTTTTAAAATATTAACTGATATCTATGTAAGTTACAATTGAATATGAAAATGTACTCAAAAAATGATCTCTTTCACCTAAAAAAACACCATTTGTGAGAACATCCTCAAGCTAATGTCACGCTTATGCATTTTTGGCTTAAAATCACATTGTTTGGCGACAAAAGAAAAATAAAAAATTGTAAAGAAACAAATAGTAATTACACATGTGACTCACAATTACATCTGCTTGTTTCTTCTATAAGTCACGTGATGGGACAATTAGATATAAAAAAAGAAAAGAACAGAACAGAAAGAAAATGTTGTTAAATTTTCATCTAATCAGATTTTCAGATTCGTTTCCATATCTAACGCAAGCGATAAAGAGCCAAATGTTGCGTATCAAGTGTAATATTTCTTATTAAATTAATTTTTAAGCATTACAAATATTTCTTTCAGGTTTTGATTAAATGTTTCCTGTTTTTTTAATATTATCACTCATTAAAACGGATTTTCTTCTTCTTTTTTTCTTTTTTTTTTTCATTTAAATAAAATTAGTAACAGTTTTTCTTTTATTTTTCGAGGTTTAATAGCCGTTTCAATTTTTTTTTTATCAACGATGAATTTCGCCAAGAAATAAAATGGTAACCTTATCGCCCAAAATAACAGAATTTTCCGTCATAATTCTAAAACTAATATAGGTAGAATAATGTGTTATAGATTAAAACCTTCCCTGAAACAATACCTATCTAACGGTATAGGTTCCGTAAAAATCCATGCAGTAGAACTCGAAATCTAGGCGTTCGGAACGAAATTTCCGTTTGGATTTTATATATATAATAGGTAATAGAATAGATAATAGATTTTATATATATATAATAGAATAGATAATAGATTATGTGTTATAAACTATCTCAAAGTTTAAAACAGATCGCATTGTTAGATTTCCTAATTTTAACAATATCGCGTTATGTTAGTTCCACATTCCACCACCAGGGAGAGCACTCTATTCTTAACGAAAGCGTATCTGATCGAAACTCCTTCATGCAACCTTTCCGTAGATACATGAATCGGGAGGGTGGCGGTCTTAACCAATAATTTAAGATAATTGCTGAAATTACTACGAAAAATATTTTAAAGGGGCTTTACGCGGGCCCCTAATAGAGTTAGAGGAAATCGGAAGACGTCAAAATAATCGCGGGGAAAAGTTTGCTTGGGTGCTTCGGAACTACTTTTGGCGCGAGATCTAAGCTCTACGACCAATAGGAGCCCAGATATTTAAGGAAATATGAAGTAACAAAGTCCAAAATAATAGAATTTTCCGTAATAATTCTTAACTAATCTAGGTAGAATGATGTGTTATAGCTTAAAACCTTCCCTGGAACGATACCTATCTAACGGTATAAGTTCCGTAAAAATCCATGCAGTAGAACTCGAAATCTCGGCGTTCGGAACGAAATTTCCGTTTGGATTATATATATATAATAGATAGACTAGGTCGAGACCTTAGTAATTCCTGTGCACATGCTCACTCACATCGGAATCGGTTGATATATACGAGTGCTGTCGCAGACAAAAAATTAGATTTAGCAAAATGTCACCCACATTAGAAATTAAAACTGCTATATCTGAGCCATTTTTTAAGATAAAGACAAAACAAAAAATTCTCCGGAATCTTTATATCAAAGTCAAATACTTAAGAAAGAAACCTTTTTCAATTTCTAATTTTTTTGCACCTCACTTTAAATGTAACTTTTCTTATTATTTAATGGCCGCCATTTTGAAACAAGATGGCTGATGAAGCTGGCCAGCGAACTTGGTCGAGACATTGCTATATTCTATCCACACGCCTTCTTACATCGAAATAGGTTAATAAATACGCGTATTACCGCGTCAAATATCAGATCGTTTCAAAATGTCAGCCATGCTAGAAATTTAAAGTGCTATATTTCAACCATTTTTTAAGATATAGACGAAACAAAAACTGCTCCGGAATCTTTGTATCAAGGTCAAACACATAAAAAAATCTTTTTAATTTTCCAATTTTTTGATACCTCATTTTAAATTTTAATTAAAAAAATTTTTTTTAATGGCAGACCTTTTGAAACAAGATGACGAATGAAGCTGGCCAACGAAGTCGGTCGAGACAATAGTATGCACTATGTACACGCCAAGTTTCATCCAAATCGGTTCATAAATACGCCTGTTATCGCGTGACAAAAATCAGGTCGTTTTAAAATGTCAGCCACAATAGAAATTCAAAATGCTATAACTCAGCCGTTTTTTTAGATACAGACAAAACAAAAACTGTTCCGGAATCTTTGTATTAAGATCAAATACATACGAAAAATATCTTTTCATTTTTCCCATTAATTTTAAATTTAAAATTTTTTAAAACATTTTAAATGGCCGCCATTTTGAAACAAGATGGCAGACGAAAATGGCGAACGAACTCGGTCGAGACATTGGTATATACTATGTACACAAATTTACATCCAAATCGGTTCATAAATACACCTGTTATCGCGTGACAAAAATCAGGTCGTTTCAAAATATCAGCCACGCTAAAAATTCCAAGTGCTATAACTCAGCCATTTTTTAAGATATAGACGAAACAAAAACTGTTCCGGAATCTTTGCATCAAGGTCAAACACATAAGAAAAGAATATTTTTCAATTTTCAATTTTTTGGTACCACAATTCAAATTTTAATTTTTTTAATAAATTTAAATGGCCGCCATTTTGAAACAAAATGGCCGATGAAGCTAGCCAACGAACTCAGTCTAGACATTGGTATATACTATGTATACACCAAGTTACATCCAAATCGGTTCATAAATACGAGAGTTACAGTGTGACAAAAATCATATATATATATATATATATATATACTAGCAGGCTATGCCCGCTGCGCTGGTCAATATTTCCAAATAAACCTTGGATTAAACTAAATGGTGAATTTGAAATTGTATTTTAAACAATATGGATCTTCAGCTTGACCTTGCACATTACTGAAAACGATGCGAACGCCATTGCGATATAATGTTATCTTAAGCGTTGGACAAAATTTAGCAATTAAGAAGTAATTGTTTTAGTTGATTATAAACAGCGCACTTATGGTCGGGTAATGAGACCGTTATGACAACAGGAATTAATACCTCTGTAACTAATCAACATATAATGAAATCGTATATACTAACACCACTCCTAAAAGTCATGCAACAGGGCCACTTGTAACAAAATATGTTCTGTAGATTTTTTTAAAAAGGCTAAACTTTCATAATCAGGTTCACTTAATTTTTGAACTTTTACTGTTGCTCTATAACTAAGTACCCTTGAACAATATGTATACACTAAAACCTTTCCAAAATTATTACCTAACTAATTGTGGTATATCCTACGAAAGTATTATAAACAATCGGAATGAAATACAAATTTCCGTTGTAAATATATAGTAGATGATGATGATGCGATTTTGTGTAATAGAATTCATAGTAAAGTTTTCGCTTCAAACAAAAACGATGCTTTCAACATTAAAGCTAATACACCAATATGTGAAGTATCCGATTACGGAAGGTTAACTTGAATTCTCATGAGCAACTACTCAAAGAAAAGTGAATATGTGGCTTTTGTGATACATTTATGTCAGCCGGGCGCAGGTAATAAATCAATAAAGATTGTTTTCATGGCATATTCTTATTTTATTATTTTCATTTAAAACACAAACCTTTCACTCATTTAATTTAAAATGCATGCCTTATACTAATTTCATTTTAAAAACTGAAAAGATAAACAATAACAGGAAATAATGCCATAATTAAAAGCAAAAAAATACTTTTAATTTACATACGCAAAATGTAACTACTGCTACTGGGAATTTTAAAAATGCTATCAGCGAGATGTGCGCACGGTTGTTATAAATGTACCCATTTTTTCTTCTTATCGAGGAGCAATTTATAAATCGCACAATATTATTCCAATTCCAATTTCTTTCATTGAGGAACCTATGACCGGAAAAAATCGAAAAAGACTTGTAGATTCTTCGGATGACGGCATCTGACGCCATAAACCGAGTTTATATATATGAAAATAATTTTTAAGTCGTTACAAACATTGCTTTCATACTTAAATATTTTCATTGGTACTACTTGTTATCCCGTCGACCAATTTCGCCAAATTATATAAATTGCCAAACCATTCGCCAAATTATATAAATTAACATAATCTTTATTTTAAATAACGAAATAACAAATAAATTAGTATAACATGAATAAAAATACAAAAAAACGTCGAAATTGAAATCACTTGATGACGTAAACACGTGTAGTTTGTTTAAATTCAAGTGAATTTGATATTTACGATCAACCATTATTGGCATTTAATCTTATAGTTTGACGATAGATTTTTGATCGACGGAATATCTAAGTAGTACCTTTTCCATTTTTGTTTTATAACGCTAAATTCGCAGTAATTTTCCCCTTTTATTTTACATAAAATCACTATATTTTTTTTTTAATTAAAATGCTTGCATTTTTATTTCAAATTCATAGAGCCGTTTTTATTTTTTAGCCAAAAGGGGTGATTTGAATTTTTTCCGTTGCTAGAGTAACGGATGTAATGATAGATATTTTGAGGTTTAGATGCCAAAGACACCGCCAAATAAGAAAAATATGAAATGTGTCATGAACTGTTGGACTTATAAAAATTTATTTGGTAGCATTCGATTCAGCATACAAAACTACATTAAAATATGCTATCATTTGACGCATAATTTTGATATTCGATTTTTTCCCCTCCCCGTGCAAAAACCATTAGGGGTGACACTTTAGAAAATCCTTTCTTAGCAGAAGTTTATGTCATAAGAAGTATTTTTACCACGATTTTCAAGATTTTAGGTTCAGTAGTTTGCGCTGTGCGTTAATTAGTCCCCTAATCCAGACTTTATTTTATATACTATATTAGATATACGATTTTGCGGTGAATCGATGATCGAAAATTAGTCCAATATCATTTAAAATATTACATAACAGAGGAGAAAGTACGAAGAAATGACGAATTACAAAAGACTTGTAATTTTTTTTTTCAAAATGTTGAATTTTTCCATAGTAATGACGTATTAAAACATAAATTTCCTTAAAAATTATCTTTATTTCCTAGATTTCGAATCTGTGAATTTTCCTATAAATGAAATTGGCGATATGACTTGAGAAAATAGATTATATTTGCTTAAATAAAATGGGTAATATTCGTTGATCTGAGTTCGAGTTTCAAAATATCACATGCTTTCGGAATTACGGCAAAAAACATTTTAAAATGTATGAAATTATATTACAATATGTATGTGTGGCAGAAATTCACACTGAAATTTAAGTATTCGATTCCATTTTTAAAATATTAACTGATATCTATATAAGTTAAAATTGAATATGAAAATGTACTCAAAAAATTATCTCTTTCACCTAAAAAAACACCATTTGTGAGAACATCCTCAAGCTAATGTCACGCTTATGCATTTTTGGCATAAAATCACATTGTTTGGCGACAAAAGAAAAATAAAAAATTGTAAAGAAACAAATAGCAATTACACTTGTGACTCACAATTACATCTGCTTGTTTCTTCTATAAGTCACGTGATGGGACAATTAGATATATAAAAAAAGAAAAGAACAGAACAGAAAGAAAATGTCGTTAAAATTTCATCTAATCAAATTTTCAGATTCGTTTCCACATCTAACTCAAGCGATAAAGAGCCAAATATTGCGTATCAAGTGTAATATTTCTCATTAAATTAATTTTTAAGCATTACAAATATTTCTTTCAGGTTTTGATTAAATGTTTCCGTTTTTTAATATTATCACAAGTTAAAACGGATTTTCTTCTTCTTTTTTTCTTTTTTTTTCATTTAAATAAAATTAGTAACAGTTTTTCTTTTATTTTTCGAGGTTTAATAGCCGTTTCAATTTTTTTTATCAACGATGAATTTCGCCAAGAAATAAAATGGTAACCTTATCGCCCAAAATAACAGAATTTTCCGTCATAATTCTAAAACTAATATTGGTAGAATAATGTGTTATAGATTAAAACCTTCCCTGAAACAATACCTATCTAACGGTATAGGTTCCGTAAAAATCCATGCAGTAGAACTCGAAATCTAGGCGTTCGGAACGAAATTTCCGTTTGGATTTTATATATATATAATAGATAATAGAATAGATGATAGATTTTATATATATATAATAGAATAGATAATAGATTATGTGTTATGAACTATCTCAAAGTTTAAAACAGATCGCATTGTTAGATTTCCTAATTTTAACAATATCGCGTTATGTTAGTTCCACATTCCACCACCAGGGAGCGCACTCTATTCTTAACGAAAGCGTATCTGAACGAAACTCCTTCATGCAACCTTTCCGTAGATACATGAATCGGGAGGGTGGCGGTCTTAACCAATAATTTAAGATAATTGCTGAAATTACTACGAAAAATATTTTAAAGGGGCTCTACGCGGGCCCCTAATAGAGTTAGAGGAAATCGGAAGACGGCAAAATAATCGCGGGGAAAAGTTTGCTTGGGTGCTTCGGAGCTACTTTTGGCGCGAGATCTAAGCTCTACGACAAATAGGAGCCCAGATATTTAAGGAAATATGAAGTAACAAAGTCCAAAATAATAGAATTTTCCGTAATAATTCTATAACTAATCTAGGTAGAATGATGTGTTATAGCTTAAAACCTTCCCTGGAACGATACCTATCTAACGGTATAAGTTCCGTAAAAATCCATGCGGTAGAACTCGAAATCTCGGCGTTCGGAACGAAATTTCCGTTTGGATTTTATATATATAAATAGACTAGCAGGCTATGCCCGCTGCGCTGGTCAATATTTCCAAATGAACCTTGGATTAAACTAAATGGTGAATTTGAACTTGTATTTTAAACAATATGGATCTTCAGCTTGACCTTGCACATTACTGAAAACGATGCGAACGCCATTGCGATATAATGTTATCTTAAGCGTTGGACAAAATTTAGCAATTAAGAAGTAATTGTTTTAGTTGATTATAAACAGCCCACTTATGGTCGGGTAATGAGACCGTTATGACAACAGGAATTAATACCTCTGTAACTAATCAACATATAATGAAATCGTATATACTAACACCATTCCTAAAAGTCATGCAACAGGGCCACTTGTAACAAAATATGTTCTGTAGATTTTTTTAAAAAGGCTAAACTTTCATAATCAGGTTCACTTAATTTTTGAACTTTTACTGTTGCTCTATAACTAAGTACCCTTGAACAATATGTATACACTAAAACCTTTCCAAAATTATTACCTAACTAATTCTGGTATATCCTACGAAAGTATTATAAACAATCGGAATGAAATACAAATTTCCGTTGTAAATATATAGTAGATGATGATGATGCGATTTTGTGTAATAGAATTCATAGTAAAGTTTTCGCTTCAAACAAAAACGATGCTTCCAACATTAAAGCTAATGCACCAATATGTGAAGTATCCGATTACGGAAGGTTAACTTGAATTCTCATGAGCAACTACTCAAAGAAAAGTGAATATGTGGCTTTTGTGATACTTTTATGTCAGCCGGCGCAGGTAATAAATCAATAAAGATTATTTTCATAGCATATTCTTATTTTATTATTTTCATTTAAAACACAAACCTTTAAATCATTTCATTTAAAATGCATGCCTTATACTAATTTCATTTAAAAAACTGAAAAGATAAACAATAACAGGAAATAATGCCATAATTAAAAGCAAAAAAATTTTTAATTTACATACGCAAAATGTAACTACTGCTACTGGGAATTTTAAAAATGCTATCAGCGAGATGTGCGCACTGTTGTTATAAATGTACCCATTTTTTCTTCTTATCGAGGAGCAATTTATAAATCGCACAATATTATTCGAATTCCAATTTCTTTCATTGAGGAACCTATGACCGGAAAAAATGGAAAAAGACTCTTGTAGATTCTTCGGATGACGGCATAAACCGAGTTTATATATATGAAAATAATTTTTAAGTCGTTACAAACATTCCTTTCATACTTAAATATTTTCATTGGTACTACTTGTTATCCCGTCGACCAATTTCGCCAAATTATATAAATCGCCAAACCATTCGCCAAATTATATAAATTGACATAATCTTTATTTTAAATAACGAAATAACAAATAAATTAGTATAACATTAATAAAAATACAAATAAAACGTCGAAATTAAAATCACTTGATGACGTAAACACGTGTAGTTTGTTTAAATTCAAGTGAATTTGATATTTACGATCAACCATTTTTGGCATTTAATCTTATAGTTTGACGATAGATTTTTGGTCGACGGAATATCTAAGTAGTACCTTTTCCATTTTTGTTTTATAACGCTAAATTCTCAGTAATTTTTTTCCTTTTATTTTACATAAAATTACTATTTTTTTAAAAAATTAAGATGCTTGCATTTTTATTTCAAACTCATAGAGCCGTTTTTATATTTTAGCCAAAAGGGTTGATTTGAATTTTTTCCGTTGCTAGAGTAACGGATGTAATGATAGATATTTTGAGGTTTAGATGCCAAAGACACCGCCAAATTAGAAAAATATGAAATGTGTCATGAACTGTTGGACTTATAAAAATTTATTTGGTAGCATTCGATTCAGCATACAAAACTACATTAAAATATGCTATCATTTGACGCATAATTTTGATATTCGATTTTTTTCCCCTACCCGTGCAAAAACCATTAGGGGTGACACTTTAGAAAATCCTTTCTTAGCAGAAGTTTATGTCATAAGAAGTATTTTTACCACGATTTTCAAGATTTTAGGTTCAGTAGTTTGCGCTGTGCGTTAATTAGTCCCCTAATCCAGACTTTATTTTATATACTATATTAGATATGCGATTTTGCGGTGAATCGATGATCGAAAATTAGTCCAATATCATTTGAAATATTACATAACAGAGGAGAAAGTACGAAGAAAGACGAAGAAGAAATGACGAATTACAAAAGACTTGTAATTTTTTTTTTCAAAATGTTGAATTTTTCCATAGTAATAACGTATTAAAACATAAATTTCCTTAAAAATTATCTTTATTTCCTAGATTTCGAATCTGTGAATTTTCCTATAAATGAAATTGGCGATATGACTTGAGAAAATAGATAATATTTGCTTAAATAAAATGGGTAATATTCGTTGATCTGAGTTCGAGTTTATAAATATCACATGCTTTCGGAATTACGGCGAAAAACATTTTAAAAAGTATGAAATTATTTTACAATATGTATGTGTGGCAGAAATTCACACTGAAATTTAAGTATTCGATTCCATTTTTAAAATATTAACTGATATCTATATAAGTTACAATTGAATATGAAAATGTACTCAAAAAATGATCTCTTTCACCTAAAAAAACACCATTTGTGAGAACATCCTCAAGCTAATGTCACGCTTATGCATTTTTGGCTTAAAATCACATTGTTTGGCGACAAAATAAAAATAAAAAATTGTAAAGAAACAAATAGTAATTACACATGTGGCTCACAATTACATCTGCTTGTTTCTTCTATAAGTCACGTGATGGGACAATTAGATATATAAAAAAAGAAAAGAACAGAACAGAAAGAAAATGTCGTTAAAATTTCATCTAATCAAATTTTCAGATTCGTTTCCATATCTAACTCAAGCGATAAAGAGCCAAATATTGCGTATCAAGTGTAATATTTCTCATTAAATTAATTTTTAAGCATTACAAATATTTCTTTCAGGTTTTGATTAAATGTTTCCGTTTTTTAATATTATCACAAGTTAAAACGGATTTTCTTCTTCTTTTTTTCTTTTTTTTTCATTTAAATAAAATTAGTAACAGTTTTTCTTTTATTTTTCGAGGTTTAATAGCCGTTTCAATTTTTTTTATCAACGATGAATTTCGCCAAGAAATAAAATGGTAACCTTATCGCCCAAAATAACAGAATTTTCCGTCATAATTCTAAAACTAATATTGGTAGAATAATGTGTTATAGATTAAAACCTTCCCTGAAACAATACCTATCTAACGGTATAGGTTCCGTAAAAATCCATGCTGTAGAACTCGAAATCTAGGCGTTCGGAACGAAATTTCCGTTTGGATTTTATATATATACTAGAAAGGTAGCCCGTCAAAAATGACGGAAATTTAGATATAAAGATATATACAACTCATGTGCAAGAATATGAGTTTTCTCATTTGTTCCGCAGTGATAGATGAAAATAACACATTTTAAGAACGAAACACATTTATGAAAAACTGTGTACAGTAGAAGACCACTAATCTGCACAATTCCAAGTTTTCTGCAGATTTTTGCGGTCATGTCTATTCAGTCTTTGTTTACATTTTTTTTTAATTCATATATTGGACAATTTAGATTATTAAGCCTTAAAAATAAATAAATTACACACTTGAAGTAAAGTAAAAACTATTAAATTATCGTATACGATTTCATAAAATGGTATTATATGGTATTATATGTGTGTGCTTCACGATCTTGGTTACGACTTTGGCGAAATTGGCTGCAACTTGTCATAATTCTAATAGTGTGGGCCTCTATAACAAAAAAGTAACCAGTTTTTAGTAAAATTTCTGATATAAAGTAGTTTTCAAAAACTTGTGTAAAATTGCAGGCCGTTCTCATGTTATGCCAGTCCTGGGAATAATATTTCTAACACTGAAGAGTTTCCATGTATATGTGGAATTTAGAAAAGCTTCTCCAAAAGAAAGGTCCTGAAATGACATTGTAATTTCTCTAACTTCAAAGTTTAATCGGGCCCTGATGTTGTTTACTGAAATCTAATAAATACAGTTATTTTGAATATTACAACAGAATTAAACAGCTAAACTTATTTAACTTAAACTCGCTGTTACTTCCCGATGTTATTTTTTAGTATTAAGAAAGAAAATTATTTAAATTTTTCAAATCATGCACATTTATAATTTTTTTTTCGTCTTTAATAACTAAATAATGAAAAAAATATGCTTTTGTTCTGATCTCATAAATACGACAATAAAGTAATGTACCTAAGAGACATAGCAAAATTAAATCTTTGTGATTTCAAACCATAAACAAATGATACCGCCACCATTTTACATACTATGACGTCATTAGAATATTGTCCATTGATTGTTGGAGAACTTACTTTGTGAATAATTACCTCAATGATTTAATATTTTTTTACGGTTCACGATGAATGAATCACTTGTGTTTGTTTAGGTTTATGGAATGAGATATTAAGCCGTGAACCCAATTTCAATTAAAGTTATCCAAAGATATATGTATTTTTAATCGAAATTAAAAACAATGCTTTAATCTCGAAATAAAATGTTTTAGTTTGTATAATTGGTTATTTCTGTTAATTATTTTTTTAGGTACTTTTCCATTATAGCGCATTTTTTAAAAAAAGCTTAGCGTAATTCGGGCATCAGAAAGTGAGATATGTTGCCAAAATATACAGCTATGAAAACAAATCTAATGAACTTTTATTTTTGTTTATATATGCACTTACATACATAAAAAAATCGTTTTTAATATATATAATATTTTTTTTTATATACAAATTACAGCACAGATTTCAGATATGAACCGGGGGTACAGATGTCATATTCGCCCCATATTGGCACGATTTTTTTCTGTCGCCAATATCATATAGGCAACGGGTACTTAACTTGCGCTAAAGGGCTTGATGTGGTAACCCGGATTATGTTGTTTATGCTGTTGATGTTTTCGCCAAATTGGCAACCGAAAAAAATCGCGCCAATATGGGGCGAATATGACATCTGTTCCGAACCGGGATACCTATGTCGCTAAAATGGTGTTATTTTGCCGGCTATTGTTTTTTATTTATTAATAAATTGTTTAGGCACAGATGTCATATTCGCCTCATATTGGCGCGATTTTTTTCCGACGCCGATTTGGCGAAAACATCAACAGCATAAGCAACAACATCCGGGTTACCATATCAAGCAAAATAACGACACTTTGGCGCCGGTTAAGTATGCATTGCGCATATGACATTGGCGTCAGAAAAAAATCGCGCCAATATGGGGCGAATATGACATCTGTGCCATTGTTTATTTACTTTTATTTTCTGTTTTTAAATTATATAAACTGTTTTGTTCTATAGTTATTATTCAAACTTTTATTTATTTATAGTTATTTCCTTTTCAAAATGATAGCAAATAATTTAAAAATATATAAGTAACTGGTATTCGAAAGCGAGATTTCTGCCGAATTGGCGTCAGAGAAAAATCACGCCAACCCCGATGCGTATATGACATCTGTGCCAAAAATACTTCTGTTTCTTTATAAAAATGGATAAATAGTTTTTTTTACATTAAATAAATTGTATACATATGCAAAAAATTGCTTGTGAGTATGAAGCAGTAAATAGGTTGTCAGAAAATACGTTGGCAAACTTCCTTCTCGCCAAGAAACTTTTCTCCGACGTATTGTACGTACATAAGTAATGATTGCTAGAAATGCATTTTTAATTATGATATGCGCTTTTATGTTTCACTACATTTATGCATACTATACCGTGTGTATAAATGCTACAGTTCATATGCAGGGCTACACAAAAGAATTCGTAAGGGTTCCTGAGTATGAGAATAAATTGCTTAAAGGTGGTTTTTAAAGGAGTTATGCAGTTTTACGCTGAACTGCATTTAGATTACTAAAAAATGTTTGTAGAATATAGATAAAATGATATACAGGGTCACGCAAAGAATTGGATACATAACCGTCTATGGATGATAATATCTGGAAATATGATTTCAGTAGCTTTAAGAGTAGCTTAAATTAAATTTTAGCTAAATAGTGGCATGTAATAACGGTACTATTGCTATGGACGGTAACTGCTGAAATCAATTTTTTTGGAAAATTATGCGTTTTCTAAAATGTTTACTTAGTTATCTTATTTACCTTATTTCCCTAAATAACGAAGTTTTGTTAAAGCATTCAGGATGTGTTGGAAAGTGTTTCATATTCTATGCTTAACGCATGATTTTTCTTTCTTCTTTAGTCTTATTTTGCATTTATTTTATTCTTAATTTTTAGTCTTATACTGCTTTATAGAAACTTTGGCACAGTTGTCATATATACCCCATATTGGAGCGATTTTTTCCGACGCCAATTTGGCGAAAACATCAACAGCATAAACAACAACATCCGGGTTACCATATCAAGCAAAATAACGACACTTTGATTACAGTTAAGTACCCGTTGTGTATATGACATCTGTGCCGAAACTTTAATATTTAATGTTTAAACTCTTCGCTCCACTCACCTTGCATATAGTATAAACTATAACACAGATAGCGCAAAATAATAGACAGTTTGATACTTTTCCACTGTATGGGCTTTGGCATTTTTAAAAAAAAGTTTGGTGTAATTTGGGCATCAGAAAGTGAGATTTGGGTACTTTTCCGTTATGCGGATACCATTGTCGCCAAGCGTAATAGTTGGCGCAAAATGAAAGTTACGTGAATTAAGGCATTTGAAAAATAAAAGAAAAAATATTGTCGTACTAAAGTGAGCATTTAAAAAATATAACATTTGAAAATTCCAGACTTTTACGAACTATTTCATTAAATCACAAATATATACTTAAAATAATTGAACAAATAACTGTTATAAAATAAAGCAATAAAATAAAACTCATATTAAACTGCTGGCATAAAATTACAAATATCTTTTAGCATTTTGAAATAATTGGCGCATTAGCATACATGGTATTTTTCCTTTATACGGACAGCATGCTAAAATGTATGCTAATGCGCCAATTATTTCAACCTTTATCGTAGATTTTTATTGTAAACCATGCGAAACATTGTGATTTGTTATTTATGAAACGTGAATCACGTGAATGATTATTGTTTAACCTTAACCTTGGAAAGCTTTTTAATCTGCTATTAATCGAATTAAAAATGCTTTTTTTTTTATAAAGTTGTAGTTTACTTTTACTGCTGATGCTCAGATGGATTTTATCATTTGGCAATTACCAGATGATGAGAAAGTTGTGATAAAACTGTTTCAGGAATTTGGAATTCTGCATAATAAAAGATTGTGTTCAAAAAATCATGAAATGAAATTATGGATGAGTTCTGGAAATCCGAAATTGAGTTGTAGCTTACGATCATGCGGAGAAAGCGTAGAAATACGACAAAAAACTTGGTTTAAAGGATCGCGGGTGACTTTTCTTAATGCTTTGAGGTTTATATATTTATCGTGCAAAGAGTTGACATCGATTGAGTTTTGTGAGCTGCAACTTGATATGAACCGCAACACAACAGTGGAATGGAATAGTTATTCGAGAGAAGTTTGTGCAAATGCTTTATGTTCTCGACCAAATAGAAAAATCGGTGGACCTAATAAAATTATAGAAGTAGATGAAAGTCATGTATTATTTATACAGATTGTTGGAAAGGATATAAAACAGATGAACTGCTAAGTGCTGGTTATGATCATTTCACAGTAAATCACAAATACAATTTTGTCGACCCTAATACTGGATGTCATACTCCAAATGTTGAAAGATTATGGGGCATCGCAAAATGGCGCAACAAAAGACATCGGGAAGCCGTTTGTCATCATTTAGAGTCGTATCTCACAGATTTTATGTGGCTATGCATTCATTCAAAAAATGAAATGTTTACTGCAATGCTGAAAGATATTTATAATTTTATGGCAGCAGTTTAGTATGATTTTTTTATTTTATTACTTTATAGTATAACAGTTATTTGTTCATTTATTTTAAGTATATATTTGTGATTTAATAAAATAGTTCGTAAAAGTTTGTAATTTTCAAATGTTATATTTTTAAAATGCCCACTTTACTATCGAGAATGTTTTTTCTTTTATTTTTCAAATGTTTCAATTCACCTTATTTTCTTTTTGCGCCAACTATTGCGCTTGGCGACAATGCTGTCCGTATAATGGAAAAGTACCGCATACATTTTGGCATGGTGTCCGTATAACGGAAAAATATTGAGAATTGTTGTCAAATCATATAAACAGCTATGAAAACAAACTTGATGAGTGTTTTTTTTTATATGTTTATTTTATATGTATATTATTCATGTTTTATGTACAAATTACATCTGTTTCTGGAACAGATGTCATATTCGCCCCATATTGGCGCGATTTTTTTCGGTTGCCAATTTGGCGAAAAAATCAACAGCATAAACAACATAATCCGGGTTACCACATCAAGCCCTTTGGCGCAAGTTAAGTACCCGTTGCCTATATGATATCGGCGACAGAAAAAATTCGCGCCAATATGGGGCGAATATGACATCTGTACCCTGTTTCTGTATAAAATTAGAGAAACGGTTTTTTTAATCGTATAAATATCGAAAAAAAAATGCATGTGTATATAAAATGAAACAGTGGATAGGTTCCGGGAAAATGTTGCCAAATTTCTTTTTTCGCCAAAGCACTTATACTGGAAAAGTACCTAAAGCACATTAAAATCGCGCAGTTAGGAGCTCATACAGTACAGCGTCGTCTATTGGCGGTTATTTTATTAGTAGCATCGGGAGGAAGATGTAAAGATGTACTTTAAATTCTCACCCATAGATTTTGAAAAAATATCTTAAAAGAGCGGAGTTTAAATTAAATTTTGGTGACCTCCTTTATGAAAGATTAATAGTTATAAATGGGAATTTCACCAAATCAGCCAGCTATTACCAAGTTGGCCAACATTTGGCGCTACTGTGGTAACCCTGTGATATTTTTCAACAATTACTCATTTCAATGAGGTGGTCCTACCGGAATCGTGAGGGACACACAGAGACTTGGATTTTATATAAATAGATAATAGATAATAGAATAGATGATAGATTTTATATATATATAATAGAATAGATAATAGATTATGTGTTATGAACTATCTCAAAGTTTAAAACAGATCGCATTGTTAGATTTCCTAATTTTAACAATATCGCGTTATGTTAGTTCCACATTCCACCACCAGGGAGCGCACTCTATTCTTAACGAAAGCGTATCTGAACGAAACTCCTTCATGCAACCTTTCCGTAGATACATGAATCGGGAGGGTGGCGGTCTTAACCAATAATTTAAGATAATTGCTGAAATTACTACGAAAAATATTTTAAAGGGGCTCTACGCGGGCCCCTAATAGATTTAGAGGAAATCGGAAGACGGCAAAATAATCGCGGGGAAAAGTTTGCTTGGGTGCTTCGGAGCTACTTTTGGCGCGAGATCTAAGCTCTACGACAAATAGGAGCCCAGATATTTAAGGAAATATGAAGTAACAAAGTCCAAAATAATAGAATTTTCCGTAATAATTCTATAACTAATCTAGGTAGAATGATGTGTTATAGCTTAAAACCTTCCCTGGAACGATACCTATCTAACGGTATAAGTTCCGTAAAAATCCATGCGGTAGAACTCGAAATCTCGGCGTTCGGAACGAAATTTCCGTTTGGATTTTATATATATAAATAGACTAGCAGGCTATGCCCGCTGCGCTGGTCAATATTTCCAAATGAACCTTGGATTAAACTAAATGGTGAATTTGAACTTGTATTTTAAACAATATGGATCTTCAGCTTGACCTTGCACATTATTGAAAACGATGCGAACGCCATTGCGATATAATGTTATCTTAAGCGTTGGACAAAATTTAGCAATTAAGAAGTAATTGTTTTAGTTGATTATAAACAGCGCACTTATGGTCGGGTAATGAGGCCGTTATGACAACAGGAATTAATACCTCTGTAACTAATCAACATATAATGAAATCGTATATACTAACACCATTCCTAAAAGTCATGCAACAGGGCCACTTGTAACAAAATATGTTCTGTAGATTTTTTTAAAAAGGCTAAACTTTCATAATCAGGTTCACTTAATTTTTGAACTTTTACTGTTGCTCTATAACTCAGTACCCTTGAACAATATGTATACACTAAAACCTTTCCAAAATTATTACCTAACTAATTCTGGTATATCCTACGAAAGTATTATAAACAATCGGAATGAAATACAAATTTCCGTTGTAAATATATAGTAGATGATGATGATGCGATTTTGTGTAATAGAATTCATAGTAAAGTTTTCGCTTCAAACAAAAACGATGCTTCCAACATTAAAGCTAATGCACCAATATGTGAAGTATCCGATTACGGAAGGTTAACTTGAATTCTCATGAGCAACTACTCAAAGAAAAGTGAATATGTGGCTTTTGTGATACTTTTATGTCAGCCGGCGCAGGTAATAAATCAATAAAGATTATTTTCATAGCATATTCTTATTTTATTATTTTCATTTAAAACACAAACCTTTAAATCATTTCATTTAAAATGCATGCCTTATACTAATTTCATTTAAAAAAGTCCTTCCGGCCAGTGCCGAGAGGAAGAGGTAGCTTTCATATTCCTTATTTTAAAAAAGCCAACTTATATCATTCAAACACACGAAGCTCAATTTAGTGGAAACCGAATATAGGAGATTCAATACTAATTTTTATCAATATAATGAATGAGAACTTCGCGAAATTAGTCAGCTTTATCCAAGCTGCTTTTCTTTAAAGTAACTTATATTTGGCTGCCAAATTCGGCGATTTCTTAAAGTGCCTGCCATTTTAAGACAACATGGTGGATGAGGCTAACCAGTGAACTTGGTCGAGATCTTAGTATTTGCTGTGCACATGCTCACTCACATCGGAAACGGTTGATATATACGAGTGCTGTCGCATGCAAAAAATCAGATTTAGCAAAATGTCACCCACAATAGAAATTGAAACTGCTATATCTGAGCCACATTTTAAGGTAAAGAAAAACAAAAAATGCTCCTGAATCCTTATATAGAGGTCAAATACTTAAGAAAGAAACCTTTTTCAATTTCTAATTTTTTTTGCACTTCACTTTAAATATATATATATTTTTTATTTAATGGCCGCCATTTTGAAACAAGATGGCTGATGAATCTGGCCAGCGAACTTGGTCGAGGTATTGATGTATACTATCCACATGCCTTCTTACATTGAAATAGGCGAATACGTGTGTTATCGCGTGACAAATACAAGATCTTTTCAAAATGTTAGCCATGCTAGAAATTCAAAGTGCTATAATTCAAACATTTTTTAAGATATAAACAAAAGAACAAATTTTCAGAAACAAAAACTGCTCCGGAATCTTTGTATCAAGGCCAAACACATAAAAAAAATCTTTTTCATTTTCCAATTTTTTAATACCTCATTTTAAATTTTAAATTTAATTTATTTTTAAATGGCAACCCTTATGAAACAAGATGGCGAATGAAGCTGGCCAACGAACTCGGTCGAGACCTTGGTATGTACTATGTACAGGCCAAGTTACATCCAAATTCGTTCATAAATACGCCTGTTATCGGGTGACAAAAATCAGGTCGTTTTAAAATGTCAGCCACAATAGAAATTCAAAATGCTATTACTCAGCCATTTTTTTAGATATAGACGAAACAAAAACTGTTCCGGAATCTTTGTATTAAGGTCAAACACATACGAAAAAAATCTTTTTCATTTTCCAATTTTTTGGTATCTCATTTTAATTTTTTAATTTTTTTAATTTTTTTAAATGGCCACCATTTTGAAACAAGATGGCGGATGAAGCTGGTCAACGAACTCGGTCGAGATATTTGTATGTACTATGTACACACCAAGGTACATCCAAATCGGTTCATAAATACGCCTGTTATTACGTGACAAAAATCAGGACGTTTCAAAATGTCAGCCACGCTAGAAATTAAAAATGCTGTAACTCAGCCATTTCTTAAGATATAGACGAAACAAAAACTGCTCCCGAATCTTTTTATGAAGGTCAAACACATAAGAAGAAAATATTTTTTCAATTTTCAATTTTTTGGTACCACATTTCAAATTTAAATTTTTCTTAAAATTTTAAATGGCCGCCATTTTTAAACAAGATGGCGGATGAAGCTGGCCAACGAACCCGGTCGAGACATTAGTATGTACTATGTATAAACGAAGTTACATCCAAATCGGTTCATAAATACGCCTTTTATCGTGTGACAAAATTCAGGACGTTTAAAAATATCAGCCACGCTAAAAATTCAAAATGCTGCAACTCAGCCATTTTTTAAGATATAGACGAAACAAAAACTCCTCCGAAATCTTTGTATAAAGGTCAAATACATAAGAAAAAAATATTTTTCCATTTTCAATTTTTTGGTACCACATTTCAAATTATAAATTTTTTAAAAAAATTTAAATGGCCGCCATTTTGAAACAAAATGGCGGATGAAGCTGGCCAACGAACTCGGTCGAGAGATTGGTATGTACTATGTACACACCGAATTACATCCAAATCGGTTCATAAATACGCCTTTTATCGCGTGACAAAATTCAGGACGTTTCAAAATGTCAGCCACGCTAGAAATTCAAAATGCTATAACTCAGCCATTTTTTAAGATATAGACGAAACAAAAACTGCTCCGGAATCTTTGTATAAAGGTCAAATACATAAGAAAAAAATATTTTTCCATTTTTAATTTTTTGGTACCACATTTCAAGTTTTAATTTTTTTTTTAAATTTTAAATGGCCGCCATTTTGAAACAAAACGGCGGATGAAGCTGGCCAACGAACTCGGTCGAGACATTGGTATGTACTATGTACACACCGAATTACATCGAAATCGGTTCATAATTACGGGAGTTAGTGTGACATAGGTCAGATATATATATATATATATATCAATTTTGAACGGAGGGTGGTTTCGGGGTCTGGGGGTCATGATCGATGAAAATATACCAAAATTTTTTGAAATCGCTTTCCTCCGAACGGCTGCAATAGGTAGCTTTTTTGTAAAGAAAGCTACCTAAAACTGAAAAGATAAACAATAACAGGAAATAATGCCATAATTAAAAGCAAAAAAATTTTTAATTTACATACGCAAAATGTAACTACTGCTACTGGGAATTTTAAAAATGCTATCAGCGAGATGTGCGCACTGTTGTTATAAATGTACCCATTTTTTCTTCTTATCGAGGAGCAATTTATAAATCGCACAATATTATTCGAATTCCAATTTCTTTCATTGAGGAACCTATGACCGGAAAAAATGGAAAAAGACTCTTGTAGATTCTTCGGATGACGGCATCTGACGCCATAAACCGAGTTTATATATATGAAAATAATTTTTAAGTCGTTACAAACATTCCTTTCATACTTAAATATTTTCATTGGTACTACTTGTTATCCCGTCAACCAATTTCGCCAAATTATATAAATCGCCAAACCATTCGCCAAATTATATAAATTGACATAATCTTTATTTTAAATAACGAAATAACAAATAAATTAGAATAACATTAATAAAAATACAAATAAAACGTCGAAATTAAAATCACTTGATGACGTAAACACGTGTAGTTTGTTTAAATTCAAGTGAATTTGATATTTACGATCAACCATTTTTGGCATTTAATCTTATAGTTTGACGATAGATTTTTGGTCGACGGAATATCTAAGTAGTACCTTTTCCATTTTTGTTTTATAACGCTAAATTCTCAGTAATTTTTTTTCCTTTTATTTTACATAAAATTACTATTTTTTTAAAAAAATAAGATGCTTGCATTTTTATTTCAAACTCATAGAGCCGTTTTTATATTTTAGCCAAAAGGGTTGATTTGAATTTTTTCCGTTGCTAGAGTAACGGATGTAATGATAGATATTTTGAGGTTTAGATGCCAAAGACACCGCCAAATTAGAAAAATATGAAATGTGTCATGAACTGTTGGACTTATAAAAATTTATTTGGTAGCATTCGATTCAGCATACAAAACTACATTAAAATATGCTATCATTTGACGCATAATTTTGATATTCGATTTTTTTCCCCTACCCGTGCAAAAACCAATAAGGGTGACACTTTAGAAAATCCTTTCTTAGCAGAAGTTTATGTCATAAGAAGTATTTTTACCACGATTTTCAAGATTTTAGGTTCAGTAGTTTGCGCTGTGCGTTAATTAGTCCCCTAATCCAGACTTTATTTTATATACTATATTAGATATGCGATTTTGCGGTGAATCGATGATCGAAAATTAGTCCAATATCATTTGAAATATTACATAACAGAGGAGAAAGTACGAAGAAAGACGAAGAAGAAATGACGAATTACAAAAGACTTGTAATTTTTTTTTTCAAAATGTTGAATTTTTCCATAGTAATAACGTATTAAAACATAAATTTCCTTAAAAATTATCTTTATTTCCTAGATTTCGAATCTGTGAATTTTCCTATAAATGAAATTGGCGATATGACTTGAGAAAATAGATAATATTTGCTTAAATAAAATGGGTAATATTCGTTGATCTGAGTTCGAGTTTATAAATATCACATGCTTTCGGAATTACGGCGAAAAACATTTTAAAAAGTATGAAATTATTTTACAATATGTATGTGTGGCAGAAATTCACACTGAAATTTAAGTATTCGATTCCATTTTTAAAATATTAACTGATATCTATATAAGTTACAATTGAATATGAAAATGTACTCAAAAAATGATCTCTTTCACCTAAAAAAACACCATTTGTGAGAACATCCTCAAGCTAATGTCACGCTTATGCATTTTTGGCTTAAAATCACATTGTTTGGCGACAAAAGAAAAATAAAAAATTGTAAAGAAACAAATAGTAATTACACATGTGACTCACAATTACATCTGCTTGTTTCTTCTATAAGTCACGTGATGGGACAATTAGATATATAAAAAAAGAAAAGAACAGAACAGAAAGAAAATGTCGTTAAAATTTCATCTAATCAAATTTTCAGATTCGTTTCCATATCTAACGCAAGCGATAAAGAGCCAAATATTGCGTATCAAGTGTAATATTTCTTATTAAATTATTTTTTAAGCATTACAAATATTTCTTTCAGGTTTTGATTAAATGTTTCCGTTTTTTAATATTATAACTCATTAAAACGGATTTTCTTCTTCTTTTTTTTCTTTTTTTTTTTTCATTTAAATAAAATTAGTAACAGTTTTTCTTTTATTTTTCGAGGTTTAATAGCCGTTTCAATTTTTTTTTATCAACGATGAATTTCGCCAAGAAATAAAATGGTAACCTTATCGCCCAAAATAACAGAATTTTCCGTCATAGTTCTAAAACTAATATAGGTAGAATAATGTGTTATAAATTAAAACCTTCCCTGAAACAATACCTATCTAACGGTATAGGTTCCGTAAAAATCCATGCAGTAGAACTCGAAATCTAGGCGTTCGGAACGAAATTTCCGTTTGGATTTTATATATATAATAAATAATAGAATAGATAATAGATTTTATATATATATAATAGAATAGATAATAGATTATGTGTTATGAACTATCTCATAGTTCAAAACAGATCGCATTGTTAGATTTCCTAATTTTAACAATATCGCGTTAGTTCCACATTCCACCACCAGGTAGCGCACTCTATTCTTAACGAAAGCGTATCTGAATGAAACTCCTTCATGCAATCTTTCCGTAGATACATGAATCGGGAGGGTGGCGGTCTTAACCAATAATTTAAGATAATTGCTGAAATTACTACGAAAAATATTTTAAAGGGGCTCTACGCGGGCCCCTAATAGAGTTAGAGGAAATCGGAAGATGGCAAAATAATCGCGGGGAAAAGTTTGCTTGGGTGCTTCGGAGCTACTTTTGGCGCGAGATCTAAGCTCTACGACCAATAGGAGCCCAGATATTTAAGGAAATATGAAGTAACAAAGTCCAAAATAATAGAATTTTCCGTAATAATTCTATAACTAATCTAGGTAGAATGATGTGTTATAGCTTAAAACCTTCCCTGGAACGATACCTATCTAACGGTATAAGTTCCGTAAAAATCCATGCGGTAGAACTCGAAATCTCGGCGTTCGGAACGAAAGTTCCGTAAAAATCCATGCGGTAGAACTCGAAATCTCGGCGTTCGGAACGAAATTTCCGTTTGGATTTTATATATATAATAGATAGATAGATGGTATAAAACATGCTAGAGAAAAAATGTTATTCTTATTTAAAATTTTACTATATAAATATTCCATTTTGTATTTCAGTTGTTATACATTTGATTTTAGTAATTATTCTAAGCATTACTTATTCTAAATTATTTCTATTTTACAGCATTTAAAGTTCATTTGAATACAGCCTAGTAATGTATGTCGAATTAACCATTATCTATAGCATTTACTAAAACACACATACTACAATATATATTAAAACACACGTAAATATATAAATAATGCCTGCATTTAACTGTTAAAGGTATATATAAATATTATACAGACATACATAAAATAAATACAATAAACCAGACGATTCCTGGTTCTAGCTCACTGCAATTGGGTTTATTGTATTCATTTTATGTATGTCTGTATAATATTTATATATACCTTTAACAGTTGAATGCAGGCGTTATTTGTGTGTGTATGTGTGTTTTAATTTATATTGTAGTATCTCTGTTTTATTATATATCGCAATTCGATATAATAGAAAAATATATTCATCGTTGTCCAGTCATTCAAGGCTGTCGTATAGATGACTGGTAACTTCCCCAACAGGGTTTATTAGTGAAAAATTGCAAAGCACGGTACCGGCCGGAGTAGCACTGTGGTTAGAGAAACAGCGTGGAGAATGTGGTCCCGGGTTCGATTCCCAGCTCTGGCTAATTTGTCACTCCAGTTGTGCCTATTGTATGTATGTCTGTATAATATTTATATACACCTATAACATTTACTGTTTTATTTTCATAATTGTTTCTTAATATTGTTATTTACACAAGCAATTATTTATACATTATAAGTGAATCGTATGTTTAACATCTAAATAACAACACCATCATTTAATCACATGTAAAATTCAAAGTCTTAAAGCAATGTGAAACCCAAATTTTTTTCTCGCCGGATAAAATATTAACTTCATTAATTAAAAATATAATTGCAGAACAGACTATTATTTTTTTCGAAATCATCTTTTAAAATAATTAATATATTTTATCCTTTAATGCAAAATCGTTTTCTGCAAAAATTTTGTTCTATGTGTATTTATATTAATAATGAGACGTTTGCCTCTGTATTTGTCTGCGTCTGTTAGCAATGACTAGGGCATGTAGACGTAGCAAAATTGTGTGAGGATAGACGAAGGCAGATCCAAACGAACCAGAAGCTAAAATTTTTCAGTTTTCTATAATCGTCCGAAATATAAACTACAGTGAAAAACGCAAAATGGCTTGATGCCGCAGTAGCTTGGACCTAAAAGGTAATTTCCAATTTCTTTAAGCAAAGAAAAAGGAAGAAGGGAAAACAGCTCTTTTTTCCGGAATTTGAAACCGTCGCACCGTGCCAATGCGATTTTTTGTCGAAATTTGAATGACAAAAAAAAAAAAAAAAAAAAAAAAAAACATAGTGTTGGTTGTCTCCTTGTCCTAACGATTTTATTTGCTAAAAAAAAAAACCAATGTCAATAATATATTTCCCAAACTCGGATTTCACGTTTTGTTTTTTTTCAAATATTTACAAGTCCACATCCGTTATCCTGATCACAATGCATGCAACAATGCATGCACAATGCACACAGGCAAAAATCAAACATTTCTGGAAACTTTTTATTTTTAAAAGAGTCTTTATTTTAAAAAATATTACTATTTATATCTCCGGAAAAATTACTTTTTCAAATACGATTTATATTATTCGTTTTTTTTTTTTCGTTTTTTTGTCTTTTTTTTCTGCAGACATAAAATTTCGCATCTGTTTTCCAAATCGAAATACAAAGAAAAGCAAAATATCTTTTTCACAGTAAATTTTCCTTTCTAACGGTGTATTTTGTTTTAACAAAAATATTAATATATCACTTAAAAAATTATTTTATGAATGCTCATTTTATATATATATATATTTTTTTTTTCAGTTTGTATAAAATTCCGCAATTACTTTCCATTTAAAAATCATCATTATATACCATTTCGAAAAAAAAAATCTAGACATCTTTTAACGAATTCATAAGACTGTTATTTTTTTCAATCAGTATCTTCCCAGATATCCTTTAGTATTGTGTCAAAAACATCTTGCAAATTTTTCGTAATTCAAGGTTTAAAAGAGGGAGTGGGGTGTTCTATATTATTTATGTTTGACCAAGATTTTTTGGTAAGAACAGAAAGTTTAACATGTGTAAATATCAGAAGTAATCTCGCATTCACTATAATGTTTAACATGGTTCGTTTGATAGATTTTAGTTGAAAAATATAAAAGTATACAAATCCGAGTGTGTACTCTGCCGAAGGCAGTGCGGCACACAAAATATGGTTCGGTTGGGAAATTTTCTGTTTTAAAATGTAAAGTCAAAACAGACAGGAGATTCGTAGCAACATATTCACTGTTGAAGGCAGTGATACACCAGACTGTAGGTTCGCTTGTATAGATTTGCATTAAAATATATAAAATCATATAGATGTGCGACTGTACGATGCTGAGGGCAGTGAACATTAGGTTATTTTAGCAAGATTTTCATTTAAAAATATAAAATAATTTAGGTATATTTAAAGTTATTATCACGGACTCGGACTCAACCGAAGTAATTTTTTGCATAATTCATTAAAAAGTAAGTATGCATGTAATATCTTTTGATTATTTAAAGTTATCCTATTTTTTTTCAATCAAAATAATACTTGTTGTCTTAAAATACTTTTATTTTCATTTCCCTTTTTCATTGTCGTCGACTCCAGTATTTATTTCTGTTCGCGAATTTCATTTGATAACTAAATATTTGACATTTGAAGTCCACCGAAGTGTAATGCTTTGGGGCCTATAGCTACAGCCTCGAATGATCCTTATTATACAGAAACAACAACAAGTCACAACAATTTTTATTTTACATTACATATACATTACATTACTACAATGGGACATTCACAATTACATCCATGTCTTATCCGAGGATTCGAACCCGGGCCCACACCGTGGGAGCAGCTGTCGCTACCGACCACGCCACTGGACGACGATAACAAAATATTTCAATTGATAAATAAGCTTATGTTATTCTACTCTTTGAGGCGCTCAGAACATAATTTTCACGCAATTTCAGGAGCCATTTATGCCGAATTGGTGCATCTGTCAATATTCTCGTCGGTACGTCTTTTTATTGGTTTCGGACTTCTGTGCAATGCATATATTATATATATTGTGCATCCAAATAAGTCGTACAACATCTGCGAATAACTGATCTGCTAGTTTTATGTGAATTTAAAGGAGTATTTAATATTTTGAAAAAGCTTTGTCATGAATTTATCAAAAAAAAAAAAAAAAAAAGAGAAAAAAAATCGGAATATTTTTTTAGCTTTTGTGAACGTCTAATCTAGAGTTTTAACTCCGATAGTGAATGATTTAAGAAATGTCTATAATTCTGCTTATTTCAACTGATTTTTACGAGAAATATCAATGGATGCTTTAACCAGGGGTCTGCACATTGAGATTTCTTGCTCAGATCTCTTAAGAAGATTCGTCATGATGCGATTTTTTTTAACACTACGGTATATTTTTAACTGCTGTTTTTCAATAAGTTCTCTAATAATTATATATATATATATATAGAGAGAGAGAGAGAGAGGGAGAGAGAGAGAGAGATAAATAGATAGATAGATATACAGATAACGAAAATTAAATTTCCGTGACTCACTAAATTTATTTTTTTTTTTAATTATTTTCTAAAATTATTCTACAATCCTAGTTCATTAAATTATTCCATGTTTTTAACAATATTACATCCAATCCGTTTACGTAAAATAATTCAATTAAAATGGTTATGTTAATATTTTATTTCCTTTTAAAATCTACTCAAAAAAAAAAAATCCCTTTATTATTATTTGCTTTCAAGGTCTTTCATTGCTCAATCTTAAAATGCCGATATGAATTCTATGAAACCTATCTGTCTGTACCATTTATTTTTATTCTAAAATTCGCTTGACACTCTTTTCCCGCCAAAACCGCATCATTCCATTTTTCTTACGATGTTAAAATATAGATCGGTCCAACTTCGATCCGTTATTGGTTTTTTCCATCATCCGTAATACCAGAAATAACCTTCCGCTCCTTGTTGCCGAAACATGAGTACGGAACACAGAATTTGTGTGTCACCGGTTGTCTTAAAAATACTACGTCTGGTTTTAGGACAAGAGCCCTTGGAAAATAGAACGATATAGTAACATTTTTTGAAAAGGATGACATGACATTACTAACTGCTAAACTTTTATTTGTGAAAGTGGCTAAATATTTTATAGAATTGTGGCGAATGCTTACTAGTATTATACTCCTGTGACCTGTAATAAAGTGTTTCCGAACGGATAATTCTGTTTTTCATTTAATGGAGACACCTTAATACATTCGGTCCATGGGAGAGTGGCTCACAACAAATGCAAATTAGCTTTTTAATATATTTTCTTCAGCATTTAACTGATAGATACGTAACAAAAATATGTTGATTAAAATTCCTGAATTTTGAACTTGTGAGTGGCTTTTGATGAGTTTTTTAACTGACAAGGAGAAGGCCCGAGGTTGGAGTCGCCAAGTACGATGAACGTTTATATATCGATAAAGTATAGTTAGTATATAAATACATGATAGTCATAAGGCGCAACATCCAGGGCGTATGAAAGCATGGACTTCACTGAATAAGGGGCCTGTATGTGGAAATAAACTTCTTCGCGATTACAAAAAGTAAGCGCTACTGAGTGGTGGATTAAGGATCGAGCACTTAATAGCATGTTTGGTGAGTCTTCGAAATCTTTTAAAGATCAATATAAATTTTTAATATTGCTTAAGTGTCTACAAGGTATCATTGAAATGGACGATTTTCCATCACATGTATCTTTTTTGGCAAGATCACCAATTGATAATTAATGCAAGCTTCAGCATACATTAATAGCAACCATTTTAAGCGACCTATTCAATATATCTATGCCGACATCGAAGTATCTGCATAAATAAGCGGCCTGGGATACTTAACTCACCCTGAAATCCAGTGTCTTACAGAAACGACATAATTTTGATATGGCTATGAAAAATACTTCTGAATTTGCGGAACATCTTCGGAAACAACTAATAGAAAAGGAGTAAACCATTGAAATTGAGAGTTTCCTACCGAAAAAAAGAATATATAGCGAAACGTCGATGTGGTGAATATTCTCACGATGAGGCAAGAAGTATTATCGGATCCCCATCAGCCTTATTTAAGGGAAACGTTTATAAAGTCATTTTATACACAGCTATTCAGCAGTTGAATACAAGATTTACTGGAAATGACTTGCCCATGAAAGACATTGCGTGGTTCGATCCTCGCTGCTTCAGTGAGGTTAGATTTTTAAATGAACTTGGTGGAAGAAGCTCGGCATATTGCAGCAACAATCTCGACGTAGCGAGCTCTACGCCGCTTACAGCAAAAAAACGAGCGATTCAGAAGAACTCATTAAAGATGATGAGGATCGCTGTAGAGTTAATAAGAAATGTAAAAAATGCCTAGCTTGTGCATTAGATTTATTGTGCGATTGGAATGCCTATGGTCGTATTTATCCAAAACAAAGACGTTTCGAACATTTATTTATTGAACATTTATTCAGTGTCGAACATGTAAGTGTGCATGTGTGTATCGGTAGAGTGAGTTGCGAGAAGAACAGGATTTGTAAGTGAGCGTGGCAATTTTCACGTTTTGTTTGCTCGCACACCTCGCCGAATATCTTACAAGGAGAGGGTCAACCTTGTTCATCACAGATTTTGATTATTTTAATATATGTTGTAGGGTAGAGGCCATTTAGTGTCAGGTTCAACGGATTTTATCCAATGCTCCTTAGTTCTTGAGAAACCGGGGTGGGGGGGGGGTCTAATATTAGTACACAACTTAAATACTTACTTTGCAACAACAGTGATAGGTCAGTCGTAGCTCAGTTGGTATGGTGTTTGCCGACTGATTCGCGGGCCCGGGTTCGATACCTGAATGCGCTACATTTGTTTTTCTCATTTTTTGTTTTTTAAATTTACTTGTAAGTATAACTTAATAATCTCACTATCAAATAAAATTTTTAATATTGTATATCAATTATAATTTTAACCTATTTAATTTTTTACTTTTAACTAAATAGTTGCAATAAAACATCATAAAACTGTTATTATTTTTTAAAATCACTTTTAAAATGCATTTCATGTATTCTTTATCGATGCAATGATATTGAGCAATTGTGTCAATTCGTGATTGTAAAGAAACATTATTTACGCACTGCTTTAACAAAGGAAGTCAATGCGATAATACTATTATTCTGTTTTTAAAGTAACAAGCATAATCATATTAAAAATTAGCATCAGAATTAAATTAAAACCGATTTTTTGCATATTAAAGATTTTTAAATTTGTAATAAATATGCTTGCGCTTTCAATTATTTTGCTTTCCCCTTTATCTTTTTTCTGCTTTTATTTTTATTTTATTTGAATATTCCTTTTTTTTTTTTTTATCGTAACTAGATGGCACCACAACAGCATTTGTCACGATTTTGGAATTTTTATCATTCAATAATAGATCCAATTTCTTTTTAAACTTCTTTAAAGGATGAGAAATAATAGTTTACAAATAAGAAATGATAAATTTAACTTTGTTAACATTATAATTAATGTATGGTGTTAAAATGTTTAATTGAAGTTATTAAATTATAATTACAACTATATTTATAAAACAAAAATGAGAAAAAAAAATGTAGCGCATTCTGGTATCGAACCCTGACCCTCGGATCTGCCGGCAAACGCCATGCCAACTGAGCTACGACTAACCTGTCTTTTTTGTTGCGAAGTAAGTATTTAAGTTGTGTACTAATATTAGACCCCCTGGTTTTTCAAGAACTAAGGGCATTGGATAAAATCCGTTGAACCTGACACTAAGGGGTGTCTACCCTACAACATATATTAAAATAATCAAAATCTGTGATTAACAAGATTGGCCCTCTCCTTGTTAGTGTTTTTTTTTTTTTTTTGCTACATACGGTAAAATTCAAAAGCAAACCATAAAAATGAGTAACAACCAACATTTGAATGCCGTAATGAGGTGGAGAATAGCAGGGAGACTGGAAAGAAGGCAGTCTCAAGTGCAGATTCCTGGAGACTTCAATGTAACGCCCAACGTCGTATCGAGCTTATGGAAACAGTTTAAGGATACTAGATCCATAGAGAGAAAGCCTGGACAAGGTCGTCCAAGAGCCACGACGGCCAGTGAAGATCGCTAATTATCTATTACAGCGACGGGTAACAGGAGTGCAGCATCTTCCCAGGCCTCTCGTGACTTTTATGCGACTACAGGAAGCCGAGTTTCAAGGGTTACTGTTTGCAGAAGACTACATGACAGAGGGTTGCTTGCGTCAGCTCACTTCTGCGCACGGGAAAACCCGTTTATCATTATACAGAGGTAATCGACTTTGGACGAGGGGTCATTAAGGGACTGTTCTATTCACTGATGAGTCTCGGATCAGCCTAAACTTTAATTCTCGAGGTACTTTCATCTGGAGAAAACCAGGGATCCAATATATGCCTCCCATCGTCCGAGAAAGAGACCATTGTGGGTGTTTGATGGTCTGGGCAGCCATCATGTTGGATGAGCGCACACCCCTCCCTATGTTTGGCAAAGGCAATGATGATATCTTTGTACATTATGTTTGCCTTTTTAGGGATGCAGTTGGCCCCGAGTTCATTTTAAGAGACTACAACACGCGCCCAGAGATAGAGCTCATCGGGTCGACGAATTTCTGCAAAGTGAGGATATTCACTTGATGGGTTGGTCCGTCAGATCTCCAGACCTAAACCCTATAGAGCATGTCTAGGACGCTCTGGGAAGGACAATTGGAACTCACTTTCCAGCTTCCAGAACCACTGAGTGCTTGAAAACAGCGTTGCTGGAGGAGTGAGGCTAACTGCTACAGGGACTCATAAACTGCCTGATTTCCATTATGAATTCACGTTGTGGAAGCTGTATAACTGTAAGAGGGGAACATAAACCTATTAACCCATTTTTTAGTTCAATATTGTAAGCTCTGTTTTATACCTTCTGACGCTGATGAGTTTTATGCGAGAACTGTTGAATGGTTATTTTTTTGCATTTCATCAACCTACTTACATACCTAATTTCATTAAAATCTACCCAGTAGTTCTGGAGATAATCAACCAAATTACGATTATGATACGATAATAGATGGAGTTGCCTCAAGTACAAAAGAATTGTCCAAATATCTGACATTCTAATTAGTTAGTAGTGAGGATATAAAACAAACTAATCAAGTTTAAGGTACTATATTCATATTATAAACAAACATTATTCAATGTACAAAGGGAAGGCAGTATTCAAACATTTTAACAATGGGGCTGTCGATTGGTGGGCCAACGCTTAAATCTATCGGGGTGAGCCAAACTGTGCCAGTCCGCCCCTGAACTGAGATATATTTAAATGCTAAAATTCAATTTCTAAAAATAAAAATTGCTTTTTAGTTATAATGCATAAGACATTTCATAAAATATTAAGAATATTTAGAAACAAATCGGAAATTGAAAGTCAAAAGTGCCAAATGAGATGCGTTCGTACTATAACTATTTTTTTTTTTTTATATTTAGATCTTGCTGCCATATAGCTGTATCATTCTTTTGGAAAAATGAATGAATACAAAATTTATTACGATTATATATTAAATTCAGCAATACGGAGACGATATGACTCCATCTTAAATATAACGTAATCACCATGCCAACCCAAAATCATTACCTATGATGAGATATCATTGAATTAATGACATTTGAGAGGATTTAATAGAGTGAAGAAAAATTTTATTAATATTTTTTTAAAGTTTTGATTCAATTTTCATAAAATTTGAAATGACTTAACAAAATTCTGAAACAATTATATATATTAAATTTCACACCATTCGGATGGATTGTTTTTGCGCTGTTATATACGGACAGCCGAACAGACAGACGGATGAACCAGGCGGCGGATATAGGTGCTACGCATTTATATAATTACGAACTCACATAAAAACGGGAATTAGGTAGAATTATATAAGACACGATAGGAAATTTTATGCCATTATAACTGCTGCAGACATTTTTTAAATTAAATCCTTTTTAATTTTTATCAGCGAAAAATATTTCAAAACTACTTTCCGGTAATTTTTTTTTTCATGAATGTATATTCATTATTGCATTTTAGGGGAATCAAAAATACATATGGCAGAAAATAATTACCTAACAGAAGTTATATTTAACAATGGTCGAATTTAATATGACTGGCAATTAAATTAACGAATTGTACTTACAGAGGCAATAAAAAGTGGTGTTCATTTTCTACTTGCAAACTAAAATTACTAATGTTGCATGACTATGGAACAACTAAATTTCAGTGTCGTATTTTCAATTAGCGTGCGTTTCAGTTCGGGAAAAAGCATTATAACGAAAACATAGGTCAAGTGCGAGTATTACTGGCGCGCAGGCCGTTCAATACAAGAAATATATTAATTAGTAACTATAACATTACAAAAGATCGTTGGTAAATGAATAATAAGACTGTATACAACAATACAACGTAGGGTTTGGTATAGCTATATTATATGAGGACCCACACACTTTTTAAAAAATTCCGTTAAAATACGGAAATTGTACTGGCAATCGAGAAGGCAGTACTATTTCCCTATTTTAACGAAAAAATTTTCCCGCATATTCCAGAAAAGCAGAATTTATGGGAAACTTTTTCTATTAAAATACGGAAATAGTACTGGCGTCTCGATTTCCAGTAGAATTTCTGTATTTTAGTCCTTTTTTTACCAGTGCCAAGGGATATAAGTGACAAAATTAAAAAAAAAAAAAAATCAGAGCTAATTGCACAGGCTATCTGGTAAAAAAGGCTATTTGTTTGGAGGTAAAGAAATATAACTCTAATATATTCTAATTATGTGCTGAATTCTAGAAGTGAATTACTTAATCTCTTTAAACTACTTAACTACGTAACCTCTTTAATCTTTACTTAAATTTTGAAAAAAATCTATTATACTCAACTTTTCTTTCACAGCTATTGAAATAAGAGTTGAAACATCCCTTTAATATAAGCAAAAGCAAATATTTTAATTCAGTCTATAATAATTACTATTGACGTTCAACTTTGAACTCAATTTACTGCAAATCTAAATTATGTCATTTGTATCCCTTGGCTTCCAGGGTCGTCATATATACTGGAAAAGTACGGACGGATATACAATGAAAGTTCAGAGAGATATGAAGCCTAAACAGTATCAGACATTGCTATTTAGTGTACTTTTTTAAAAACTCTTATCCAAATCTGTTTATAATGGCTAAAAATGAAGTTCGCCACATTGCACGGTGAAGTTGATGATTGTCTATAATTTGTTTTTCTTGGTAGTAGATTCTTTTATAAATCGAGACCAAGAGTTAAAAAATAGTTCGACAGTTCATTTCTAGTACTGTTTCTGAAGTTGATATTTAGATCGTCTGCAATAATTAAATTTTGACATAAGGTTTCTTGATCTATGCTTTTAAATATTGCATTACTTATGCATTCAATGACAATGATTGATGAGTCCCTTAGTGATCTATAAAATTAAGCATAGTAATACTCTTTTCTTTTTAGAATGTACTTAATCTAGAGCATTCTTTTATTTCTTATTCTAAAAATCTTTATCTGTTAATAGCTATACTTCTTCATATACCCACTCAATTACTTTATTCTTTCATATTTAGAGGCATTAAATTCATGTTTCTTTTTCGAAGGTTCAGAAATAACATTTAATTTTTTATTAAAATCATTCGATTTCTCATGAGTTTTTGCGAGAGTTTTTCCGTGCTAGCTTATTTTCGTTTTAAAACCTCCGCCGTAATGTAAAGAATCCTGTGTCCACAACATGCTCCCCGCCCCCTCCCCGGATTTTAATCCTATCTCTGGCGGGCCTTTCTATTCTGCTCCCCACTCTTTTCGCTAGATTGGTTTGTAGTCTTGTAGACGTCCGCGCTTTTCTAGTATTTATACGGTTAGTTTGATTTGCGAGACCAGATTTTGTACAATTTTGTGTTTCTTAAAAAACTTGCGCCACTTGGAGAGTGTTTTGTCATTCGTGATGTCGCTTCTGATCAGTTAAACATCTTAAAGCTTTTTTGAAATGTGACCCTACTCGAAAATAAGTAACTGCAATACTAGTGGAGTTGAAATAATTTACCCGTCATTAATAAATCACGACTGCACTTTAATCATTCTGGTAGGTGATATGCACGAGTGATTTTTCTACGCCGATTTTCAACATGTAATAATCTACAGTTGCAGAGAGTCAGTATTAGTCTACAGTCATAATGCTGCAATTAACACAAAATGATTTGAGTACTGTTACATATTTATGCATATTATTTTAGATAAATAGATATATAGTTACATATTTACACAAATCGACGAGAGGCATTAAGCATATATGAGTATATACATATATGTTTGCTTACGCCACAGTACATAGTACACAAGCAGGGAATCGGTTAAGAATCCGGGTAAGAGGTCCAGACTTTATTTGTTTATTTGACGCTGAAGATTTTAATTTTTGTCATGTATAGCAAACATTTATGTATATAGTTCTCTGTAAATGTCAAATATAGACTCATATTTGCTGTCATGATGTTTTCAGTTTCTTAAAATATATATTTGCACACACATATATATATATATATATATATATATATATAAATATACACAAATATATTTATATACTTAATGAATCTCGTCAATGTAAGTATGCATATCTATGATTTTTTAATAAAAAATTGATTGTAAAAATATAATAGCAGTAATAATAATAATATTAATATTAATAATGTAATAAAAGTATGATTATATAAAACTAATTAGAATTCAAAACTAACGTAAAAATAAATTATCATTGTATTTAATATAATAGCTTTTTTTAGAGCGCGAAATTATTCAAATCTTTAAAAAATTATTTTAACAGTTATGTCGACAATTGTCTACAGCTTTATCAATAAATCAACAGATGTATGAAAATGACCTAATAATGTAAAAGTATTTTTAATGCTGATAAATATTTCAATTACACATAAAAATTAATTGCGACAAAATAGAGACTAAAAAATGTTTCTGCTTCTTTTCTAGATAATACAATAGTGATTCCATATAGGGGAAAAATAAAACGTTTAATTTATGCAAATTTACTAATTGTTATTTATGTTTTATAATGTGGATTAGTGCATAATGTCATCGTAATGAGAAATATAGTCTCCATAAAATGACTAAGGGACATTAGTTCCTAATGTTGTAACAAAATCAAAGCATTTAACTTAATTTATCAAATATACAATTAGAAATCTATAATCCAAGAAAGATTTTTTCTTGACGGCTTGCAAAATGTGCGAAGCATTTCTATCGAGATGTTCACTATGTTACGTGTTGGACAACTTAAAACATAATAACACTGAAAGACATAATTGTATATTTATGAATTAAACTGTAATGTGGCATTTAGATGTATCGACAGTGCTTAAAATATAAACACAAAGGTTCTAGAAAAATCAGAATAACAATACGTACGCGTAATTGCGTAAAAAGCTTTCATGATTGCATAAAATTGCTTAAGTTTCTTTTTTTTGTGTGTGTTTTTGTTGCTCAAATTATTTTTTATGTTGATCAGGTGCCAATAAAATATCATTCTTAAAGATACTAACATAGTAGTTTAAGTATTTATGTTAAGAGTATATTCTTTTGGTAAACGATCTTTGCTTAAAAACCGTAATTTTCTCTATAAGTGATAAAATCTGTATATACTAATGAAAGTATTGCTTTATATCCTTGCACATCATATTTCTTATCAACCTATATATTGTAGCATATTACACCCTTTAGTCTAGTGAAGGTAATTAGAACGAAAAATAGATGAAATCCCAGAAAAATATATCTCTTTAAGCTTGAAAGGTTCTCAGAAAGAAAACAAGATAGGTATCTATATGTTTTTCATTTCTTTTTTACCACTTTTCAATCGTAGGGAGACCGGGGCTAGTTGGCTACATATGTAAGTTGGCGCAGTCCTCATAAATCGCCTGTTTATCGATAGATTGCGCAACCAGTCACAGAGTACCTTTCTTCTTGTTTTTTACGATCATCATTGTAGTTTTGCAGCGTTACCTAAGTACAGTGGACATTTATTACGTTTTTTCTGTTTCTTGTACTCATAAGTAATTTTTTGTTGCTTCATTCTTTTTTCTAATTTCTAATACGTATCTTAATAATTGCTATTTAACTTGTGCAGTTTTACTTAGTGTATGATTAACTGTACCTACCACATATGTGTTTTACTTGGATTATTTATGCTTAGATGGTTATGTGTCTCTTTTGTGAAGAAATTCATTATGGGGCTAGTAGGCGCATTGAACACGGGGCAAGTTGGCTCGATGTCTGGTGTGTGCTGGCAGCTTGAAAAACTGCAAACACCGATAAAAGTGGTTGCAATGCAAGATTTTGGGCACACGAGGCTTGCACAAACGGAGACACACGATTTAAAAATTTGTGACAACTGTAACACTGATGATGATATCGAGTAGGGTAGAAGTTACTTAATGTTAAAGTTTTATTCATTATTTTTATGTCTGTATAATTTAGAATTTACATTGTACGGCGATAACGCCTTTGTTTAAACTTACTGGTATTAATGAAATTGATTTCTCTTGACTGCGTGTCTTATTTGAGTTTCATTTAAATTTTTTATAAAGGGTGTGCCAACTTCCGTATAGGTATAGGCAACTTGCCCCGTGACGGGGAAGGTTGGCGCACAATTTTCCTTTTACTTTAGGCTTCTGCTAAATATATACTACAAAACCTACAAACTCAAAAATCCGGGTATTTATAGCCCAATGCTCGTTCTTTATATCTGAAAATAGTGGTATGCTGCAATTTAACCTTTATCTTAATATTTACTTTTAATATACTGTTCTCTTGGTCTCGCCATGACATTTTGTCATATTGTTTATTAGTCATTCTGTTTGTTTTGTCATTTTAATCATTTTTATTAAACAGGGTCTTCCAGCCTGTTGGGACTTCCGAGGTCGTTCGCGGGTACTGGGGTCTCAACTGGAAGGGGGATATGTGTTTTCCCATCGTGAACTAATCAGCTCCTATACCGAAAGGTTGCCTGTCCACGAGTGGTTCATTAATGATTAGTGATTAGCGCTCGTTCTTTAAAAGTACAGTTAGAGTTTTATAAAAAAACTTAAACAAAAAAAATAATAAAAATCAATAATTAAAAACTGTGCCTACTAGCCCCGGTCTCTCCTAGCTGAAAACTTTTCCAAGGATTCGGTTTGTCGGTCTATCTCGACGTCTTTCTGCTACTCGAGTAAGTATACTCGGATAACCATGTAATTAATGTATATTACTGAGAAATACTATGACAACCTTTTATTGAAATGAAGTAAGTAGCATTACTAGTTCATTCACCGCGATAATAAAATAATTTTGGAGTTTATATTTTTTTAAAAGACAGTTTTAATTCTTATCTAAAATACTAATTGTGTCTTCGAATGTATCGCCTATTATATGGAATTGTTATATATTCCAATTTGTGTGAAATCGCCAAATGTTGCACCTTTAATCACATGATTACCTTGTACGCAACTCAACGTCCCTGCGCAGAATTTCAAAATAGGGTAGAATGGATGAAGATACTGTAGTTTTTTACTTAATTGTTTTAAAAATCGCATGTTATTTATATGTGCTATTCATTGATTTCTTGATGAAATTTACACTCTTATGTATGATTTAAAAACTTATTTCATTTTACAAATGTTATAGAAAGCATCGAAAAGTTTGTTTTTGCAATCACTTACATTTCGGCATCTTACCTATAGGTATGGGTAAGATGGCCAACTATCTAGGGGTAAGATGCATTATGGAGTTTCAATGTAAACAACAATTTCTCTGAAGCAGTATAAAAAATAATGGGACAAATAAAAGTAACTTAAATATTTTAGACATACTAAAGTTGTTAGCTTACTTGATATTAGGAAATTACAAAAATATGAATGTAACAAACGTTGGCATTATAATAAAAGAAAAAACTAGTATTTATTTGTTATATAATTATTTATGTTATGTTAATATATTTTGTTGTGTAAAATTTATTTAATATATTATGTTCTTCTTAACATTTAAAAGAATTATGGCTCTTAAGTATGACTATTTTTAAACATTATAACAAGTTTAACTACGGTAAAGCCAATGTGATAAAGTGCTTTCACTGCAAATAGAGGCGTCTTAAATTCAGACACATATGTGACTGAAAAAAAAATTCAGACACTTAAACGTCTGAATATGAAATTTCAGACATCATAAGTGTCTAAATTTAAGGCACTTAAGTGTGTTACTGTGATCATGGTATAAATGAACTGAGAAAAATGTCTGAATAATGATCATGTGTCTGAAATTAAGACATGTAGAAATTCAGACACTTATATGTCTGAATGTAATACAATTGTATCATACTGTATATATGATGAAACGATGATTGTATATGAGAACCCCAGAGGCCAAGGGATACAAGTGACAAACTTTAGATTTGGATTAAATTGAATTTAAAGATGAACATCAATAGTATGTGTCTGACTTAAAATATGAAACTGTTCCTAAATTCATAGCGGTCTTTGAACTCTTATTTCAATAACTGTGGAAGAAAAGTGGAGTACAATATATTTTTTAAATTTTAAGTAGAGATTAAGGAGGTTAAGCAATTTATAGAGCTTGAGTAGTTGACCTCTAGAACGCAACAGATAATTAGAAAATCTCTTATATTTTGCGTTTTAGTTTGGCGAACTAGGGAAGGGACTCCAGGCACATCTGTCTAACGTTTCCCCTCCCTACATTTTTTTTTCTGAGAGCAATCATAAAATAAATAGCAATATTTCCAGATAGCCTGTGTACTTATCTCAGTTTTTTCAATTTTGTGACTTATACCCCTTCGCTTCTGGTGTCCTAATATGCAATTGTATCGCAATATATCTGGCAGCACCAGCAGAAAATGTTTTCGAATGGATGAAATGCATTGCCATTTACTAAATTTGGTATTAGTGTAAAAAATAAGCAGCTTGATTTGACCATGAGGACGTCTGCCAAAATTGTAAATGCCCGTTTACTAACTTTCGAACTAAATTATGCTTGGTGCAAAAGTACAAGCTAACGAAACTTTTCACAAAATATAAAGTTTCTCAAAAACTACTTCCACTCATCTGTATACGTAAAGGCCGCTCCCTAAATACAAAGAGATATGATTGCTCTCAGAAAAAAATGTATGGAGGGGAAAGGTTGAACAGATGTGCCTGAAGTCCCCTGTCTAGTTCGCCTAACTAAAATGCAAAATATAAACATGAAATAAGTTAAACTAAGTATCTTTTGTCAGAACACCTCGTATAAGAATTTTTATATAAAAGAAATAAAAAAAATTAAGAAGTAAGAAGTATTAAATATTCAAAAATAAATTTCTAACAACATTTTTCAAAATGCAGAACATTTCTTTCCTTCTGATGGAGGGTATTGCCCTTATGAACACCCCTTATCTTCCAATTTAAGATAAATTAAAATATATGAACGTCAAAAGGAAATAATTAAGAATTTATTTCTATTAGTGGTTTAGGAAGGGAGTTGGGGGGGGGGGAGGTGTTTCTCTTACAAAAATTTATTAGTTCCTTTTTGTCTTAGTCTTTAATTATGTAATAATTTGGAAGAATAAATTTTATTATTATTTTTAAATATAAAGACAATTTAATTCAGTAAATTTCAAAATACAAGGAAGGGAAATGGCCTGCAACCACCCTTCTATCTGTGATTATGCATAATAAATGTATTATTTAGAAGCGTTACGACGATTTTTTAAATTTATCATATGTTTTTCACCCTCTGCCTGAAAGTATAAAAACTGTAATAATTATATTCAGATAATTTATAAGTGTAAGCATTACGAAAAATGCCAAATAAAGAAAGTAAAATGCTTCTGATTTCTTCTTATACAACGTTCCATTTCCCGCTAATAAAAAAGTTTTAATGAACTTATCATACTGTAAACCGTATGCTGACGTAATGACTGGCGAAATGCTGACTCAATCTTTTCCCTTTATCAGCGGAATTCCGAGTCCAATGTTGCTTTCAAACCTAAACGTTTTCCAACCGTTCACATCTTTAACCGATCCTATTTTTTACTGTGAAAAGTTTTGTCATTATAATTCTACTGTGGCTGCGTCATTTCTGGAAGTGTTATACTTAGAAGTTTCTGGCATTTTGGATTTCTGCGTGAATCATATGTGTTTCAGATACTGATATAACAACGGAAAAGAAACACTTGAAAATTACTACCAAGAATTCTACAAAGAGCGCGCAACAGAGATAGGATTACTTTTTCTTCATCGATAATATAGGGTTATTCATCTCTTCAAAACTTTGTTAATAAGAACTAGCCCCAGACTTACAAACTAGTCCCACGGGTTGTGTTTTCAGAATGGAAAATTTTCATTATTTTAACACAACTAGTAGGATATATGAAGGGGTTTCTTTTAAAGTATTTTGTTACTCATTCAGTATGACAGTTATTTTAAATCAAGTCAAGGATATGGATAACAGTAAGTGGTTTTGATATTTTGTTTATAGTACCACATAAAATATTGCATGAAATATAAGTTAGGTTTGAATCTGTTTGCGAAAAAACAGCTAATTCTAGAAATATATATTCTTACATTCATGTAATTATGCATGTTACTGTAACTTAAAAATCCTTAAAGATATACATATATATTTCATTTGAAATCAATTTTAATATTGATTCTTAATTATTTTTAGCAAAAAATAAATTTGAAATTTAAAAAGCTAGAGTTATATACATTTATTTTCCTAACTAGTTTTGATTAAAATTGCGCTTTTTATCATTTTATTTATCATCACTTACATGAAATATTAAAAAAAAATGACAATTAGATATTAAAATGTATGTTTAAGACAAAAGCAGTTTAGAAATTAGAAGTATTTTTTTCTGCATGTTATTTAAAATAGAATATTTATTTATTTTTTATTTATTATTAAATAAATAGCTCTTGAGATTATCATCTGATGTATAAAAAACTTGTCTATGTAGCAATATAAATTTAAAAGAAGAATTTAATTTTTAAATGATATTAATTTTCTTTTTTTTCTGAAGGGGCGGGGGAGTTTTTGTGCAATTTTGTAAAGCTGATATTTTAAATCTCTTTCGACATTGCTCTGTTTATAATGAGTATTTCGAACTTTTAGAACAGGATAAGATTAGAAACAAAAAATATATATTTATCCGAATACCGTAAAGGCCCTGCCTTTAGTAGTGGACACTATGGGACTGTGGAATTTGTTCGATAATCACTGGTCGGTAAAAAAATTAAAAATTTTCCCCTGGAAACTAAATATGTAAAGTGTCTAAATATCTTATTGAAAATGCTCCAGCAAATACCATTTTTCCGAGAAACAGTTTTATAATAATAACAAACATGGAAGGATTATCATATTAATTTGCAATGATAGATAAAATTGAAATCATGAAATAAATGTTTTGACTGTCTTAAATATCAAAGTGACAAAATATAGCATGGAAATTTTATTTGTTGATACTTGTGTAAAGCATTTTTTTTATCCCCCCTCCCTTTTTCGTGTCCGAATTTACTATTTGCTATCCACTAATATATTTTCATTCCTTATGTCGCTGTAAATCTGGTAATCATATTTATACATTTATTTGCAGGTAATTTACCTATTATTATCTATATTTTATGGTTTAAAAATTTTTCACTCATGTTTTAGCAAGATATAAAATATCTGAATTTTAATTTTAAAAGCAAAACTCTCCTACCAAAAAAAATGGTACGTGATACAGTAATTTCGTTACCATATTTTTATTTAGAAGATTAAAATCTATAAGAATCAACTATTATTTTTTACAGAGAGGATTTTAGTGCCGACCAATGAATCAGACATGTCTGTTTTTTTTTTTTTTTTTTTTTTTTTTTTTTTTAGGTAAAAATAAACAAATGTGCATGCGTTTTGCTTTTAAAAAGTTTTTGTTAAATAGAGCTGTCCGGTATTAGGGAATGTCCATTATTTTCCATAACGAACACTTCCGAATACCGGACATCTCTATTTAGCGAACATAATGCAGAAGAAGGATTTGATTTTGCAGAAGAAGGATTTGATTGAAGCATGGGCAAACTGGGCAGTGTCCCCTACACCCTCCCTACAATTTTAGGGTCCCCGAATTCGATATGCAATTATTGTAAAGTTTATATTTTAAATTTTTTCGATAGTGAGCCGATTATAATAAAAATATTTAACATTTAAGGCCGACTAAGATTAAAAACTAAAAAAAAAAAAAAAAATCTAAATACAGTAAAATCTCGCAATCACATGCACCTCGGCAACGAATGGTGGATAAATTCCCTTGAAACACCTATTGAGAGTTTTTATTGCATTTAGATATTTTTTTTTGTTGTTTTTAATCGTATTCTACTCTAAAAGTTCAAAATACTGATTATAATGTACATTGTTGAAAAATATTTAAATTATCAGCTTTAAGAAAATTGCATACCAACTTTCAGAGCCCCTAAAATCGCACTGTATGAGGGTGGAGGGGCAGGACCATGGCCAAAATTTTTTCTAGGATTCAACGTGGTCAAACATGGCCTTGTATAATGCTTAAAAAAATGGTTGCAATTAAGACGTTTGAAGTGTCTGAAATTCAGACGTCTGAAGTGTCTGAAAAAATTCAGACATTTTAAAATGTCTGAAAATTGAACACTCCGTTTCAGACACTTAAGTGTCTGAATTTCAGACATTTCAATTTGCAGTGAATTAGAGTCAAGCTTTTTTGTTAATGTTTTTCATGCATACCTTTGTTCTTTTTAGAAATATCTAGGTATGCCACAAACTGCACATTTGTTTAGGAACTTTGAACAGCTTTTATATAACCAACAGATTCACTGAATGCATTTGATACCATCACAATTTCCCAAGGTTTTATTGCACTCTCCTAGACACTCTGAACAATGATTTCCATCCATTAAAAATAAATCCTCGTGTTCTTAATCTTAGAAAGGAATTTAATCATCATCCATATTATCGTCAGTTGAAGATTCTGTCTTTCTACCCTTTGACTTCTTATCTAATTCTTTTGTAGAAAGGATTGAGACACCTAGAAATTCTCAGTTGCTATTGTCACACCGATTTAGTTTCGCCTTTTATAGGCCTTTAAAATTATATTTATTTGAATATTAAAATGAGAAAAATCTTTGGTGAAAATTGCGTCATATTCAACACGATACGTTTAAAATGTCTAATTTAAAATAAATTTCTTATAGCGTCTTTATAAAATTTTTTACTTAGTCATTTTACACGAGCTAACTTTAAATTGTTGTATTGTAATAATTGATCTTATTTAATCAATAACGAAAGTAGCAGTTAGCTGTCTCGACAGCATTGATTCCGTCTTAAAATCCCCCAGCCAAACGGAAATGAATAGAAATCTGATTACAGGAGATCACCACCAGTCGTTTAATTATGATTTAATCTTCCGTAATCTTTTCAAAGCAGATGAAATTAGTATGTTTTTAGAGTCTGCGGTTTCAGGATGGATGTTGGCGAGCATACATCGTAGGGAGCAGAACCCCCTAGTTGTCTAAAACTATATTATATACTACCGATATTTACATTTATTAAAATTATTTATAACTGTATTTAACATAAAATTTTTAACAGTGATTGAAATTACTAATTATTAAACAATTATTTATAAGGCCAATAAAGTTTATTTATAAGCCAGAATACATATAGAATCCTTTCAAATTATGTTCACCTTACATTTTAATATTTCTTTATGACGATTTAAGTATTTAGAAAATTTATAATTTTAATCAATGGTTTATTTTTTAATCAGTTGATTAAAATCACGGTGTAATCACTGATTTAAATTATCGGATTACAATTGTTGACAAGTTAGTTAATAGCTAAGAGTAAATTAAACAATGAAGTAACAACCAGGCAATTTGACCGCAACGAAAACTAACCAGCATCTTAAACCATGAAAAAACAACCGGCATCTTACCCTCAAAAATTTTCGTCGACTCCCCTCAAAGTGTTGGGCAGGTGCCCCCCACTGACGTGAAGAAGCGGGAACTGGCCACTATTTATGCTTTGCCGAAAGGACAGGTACCAGTACACTCTAAAAACTTCAGATTTATTTCTCTGGCGTTTAAACTAAGACTCATATAGGCAAATAAAGAAGTCACGTAAAATATATTGGACACTAAACGGAAGTGTTAAGACGAAATAGCAATAAAAAAGTACCACTTAAAAACTAAAAAAAATAACGCAAATGGAAATTAAAGTATTACTAGGGAACCCTCTTCCTTACAACTCAGCAGCGTTTCTCTATATCGCCTACGCATATGAAAACTACGTAATACGGCATGTTGTACAACACAGCATCTCACCTCAAGTTACCCTATAATAATAAATAACACATGGAAAACCATACATGAAAATTTATAATAGAGATTATTGATGTGTCTTGTTTACAAGACATTTTACAAGATTTTAATTTTGTATCGTTTATATACCTCTGAAATTATAATATAACACAAAGGATTTAAAAAGAATAAAGATATCAATTTCAACATTGTTTGATCGCAAGATGATAAATTGATTTAGTTGTTATTATTTCAGTTTTTCCCATATCACTATGTTGTTCTTGATACAAAAAATAAATCAAGAGAAGAACTATTAATAATGTCTTTGTTGATAATACCCAAGAAGAGAGGAAATTGCTTCCTTGGCAAGCGTTTTGTATTTGATTATTTTCCCTACAAATGTTTATTTCATCAAATTCATCATATTTAGTTTTTCAGCTAGAATAAAAATTGTTTTTCATTGATATCCAGGAAGATATTTTTCGTTTCGGTATTGTATATTATAATACAATTTTGACACAAACACACAAATGCAGATATTGTTTAAATAATATAGTAATAATATTACAAAATATATGTAATAATGCATGGAATTTATATTTTGAAACAATTAGAAAATAATCAAGTTCTTATTGAAGTGCTTTTTAGATTCGTCCGTAATTATATAAATATGTAGCATCTATAGTAGTCGTCTGGTCTGTCCATCTGTAGGTCTCTCCGCATATAACAGCGCAAAAACTACCCGACCGAATAGTTTGAAAATTAATACAGATAATCGTTGCAGAGTTTTGCCGAGTGATTACAAATTTTATGAAAATCGAATCAAACTTAAAAAGTTATTAATAAAAGTTTTATTCATTCTATTAAATCCAATCATACGTAAATAATTCAATGATATCTCATGATTAGTAACAATTCTAGGTTGCCATGGTGATTACGTTATACTTAAAGTGGAGTTATATTATCCCCGCATTATATATGTACAAACGTAATATGTACAAACGTAAGAAATTTTGTATTCATGCATTTTTGCATAAAAGTTCAACAGCTATTGCACAGAGATATGAATATTTATAAGACTAGTTATAGTGCGGACGCACCTCTTTTGTCCATATACAATTTCTGACTTGTTTTGTTTGTTAATTTAATTGTCCTTGATACAAGATTTCGGGAGCCTTTTTTGTTTTTTCTTTATCTTAAAAAATGGCTGAGATATAGCAGTTTGAATTTCAAATGTGTGTGATATTTTGAAAAATCTGACTTTATGCCTGCGACAGCACTCGTATATATCAATCGCTTTCGAAGTGAGTGAGCATGTGCATAGGAATTGCTAAGGTTTCAACAAAATTCATTGGTTAGCTTCACCCATCACGTTTTTTTTTTTTTTTTTTTTTTTTTTTTTTTTTTTTTTTTTTGAATGGCATGCACATCAAGATATCGCCGAATTTGGCGAACAAATATATGTCACCCTAAATAGAACAGCTTGGGTATAGTAGACTAATTTCGCGAAATTCCCATTCATATAAATTCATATATCATCATCATCAATTCAAATAAATTAAAATTCTCTCCATTTTTAGGATTTATCGCTCTCTAGAAATAAAAATTTTCAGTACTGACAAAAACTAGTATTGGATCTTCTATAATCGGGTTTCACTAATTTGAACGTCTTGTTTTTGAATAATATAAGCTGGCTTTTTAAAAATAAGGAATAGGAAAACTAACTCTTTCTCCTTGCACTGGCCGGAAGGACTTTTTGTTTTCTGCCATGGAACTTGAATATGCAAAAATATTTATTATTATTATTTATTTGAAAATTTTAGTAAAAAACAATGTAAACAAGATATGCTTGTTAATCCTTTTTAAATTGATATCATTTCAATTGATATCAATTGAATATGATATCATTTCCTTTTTTACTACACTTAACCGCAAAGATGTAATACTTTAGTTGACACCTTTGAAGAACAAAAATAAAATACAAGAAGATAATATTTTGGAAGCTTTTTCAAATAGCACAATTTTGAGAGCCATTATGTCATCCTAATATCTCAGCGAATTATTTGTGTTCGGTTCAAGCTGCAAATCAGCTTGTTGTTAGAAAAGTAACAGTGATACGCAAAGACAAATTCAGAATTATTTTACAATGACTTTTTCAAAACTTTATATATACTTTTCTAAGCGTTAAGCAAAATGAAACATCTCATATAAATATATCATATTAAAAAAGATTATTTATTAAATTTATAAATATTTCCCTACCTTTCCAAAAATTTATATAATAATTTTTTTATTATAAAATCTTGATTTTATTTATATACAGCGTGTCCGCTCTCAACGGTGTCCAATGGCTAATTCCTAAACCGTTAGTCATAGACGTATATTTCCAATTACAAAAATGTTTTATATCAGGTAAAGAAACAATTTAAAAGCAATTTGGGTAGATAAAAGCACTTCTTAAAAAATTACGAAATTTAAATTTTTATATGGGCCCCCGGTCCTATAAGTTATATTTCCTATTAAACTGAGAAGTAAGACAAAAAAAAGTCCCATTCATATAACATTAAAATTGAGCGAGTTATGAAACTTTAAAAATACATTACTTATGCCACTTTTCTGCTCTGAACACAAATGAGTTCTGCTTGGCTGTGAGGGGTCACATACCAAGTGCTTAAAGTATTCGAAGATCATATTTCATGTGTATCTGCGCTTTGAAAAAAAAATCATACAAGTATTACAATTAAATTAACATTTATTAAGTTTCAGATTGGGTAAAATAACATGTTTTATTTTGTCAGGATTTGAGATGATTTCTATTAAAAAAAATTATGCTATTTTTATAAGTTTTTATGTTACTTGAACGATCGTATGTATGTTTTTCCAGTTCAAAATTGTACTCGAACTTTAACTCACTTTCATATATCCGATCGACATTACATTTTACATACTGGCGCAAATCCAATAACAATCTAATATTATTATGATTTTCGGTGGTTACCATTTATACTTATTTTACAGGATAACAAAAAAAAAAAATTGGGATAGATTACCGCCAAGAAATTTAAGAAAAAGTTTCAGATTAGATAATACAAGACTGCGATTGTTGGGTTTTTTAACTTTTATGTATTTTTTAGCACTGAATCCGAAAATTACCTTAATTTTTAACCATCATGTCAGGATATTTCGCAAATCATAAATTGTCAAAGTTGAAGAATAACAAAAATCGGATACTATAAAGTAGAAAAGATGGCTGTGTTTTTTAACTTTTGATAATTGATTTTTACTTACTTTTCAGCACTGAATCTGAAAATGGCCTTCATTTTTAACCATCTCATTAGACTTTTTTGCAAATCATAAATGTGTAAGTTAAAATATAGTGAAAATCTCATACTAAAACACATATGCTTTTTTTAAGATTTAATTTAAATTAATTTTATTTTATTCAATAATTTATTCAATATTTTTGCTTATCCTGGGATTCTTACAGCTAAACTTCCGAGTGGTTCGATGAGATGGGGGAGGAGGTTCAATTTTAACTTTGAACTTTTTAACTTTGAAATTTGCAATTTGCGAAAAATCATGATGTGATGGTTAAAAATGAAGATTATTTTCGGATTCAGAGGTAAAAAAATACATAAAAAGCAATAATTAAAAGTTTAGAAGAGAACAATCACATCTATTTTATAGAATCAAATTTTCGCAAATTTTCTTTTTTTTAACTTTAAAATTTACGTGAAAATCTTTATATGATGGTAAAAAAAATGAAGGTCAATTTCAGATTCAAACAGTACAGAATACATAAGAATCAATTATCAAAAGTTAAAAAACACGACATAACGCAACTTTTGCAGGCTAGTGCAATCTAATAATATTTTTAAATACGTATCATTTTGTAAAAAAATTGAGGGTGTTAATTTAGCATAATTTTATTTCACAAAAATTCTGTTTTTTCTTTCTTCTTAAATGTTTATTATAAATTATATATTCTGCATTAATATGTCAGAATCATTAAAGATTTCAAATTTATATTGCAATGTTAATTTTACTCTCAACCATTTTTTAATATTTCTGACGAAATTATATTTCGACTAAATTTGTGAATGACCACATTTGCAGCAAAAAATATTCTCCAACTTTAAACTGCTATTACTCGGTGAATTTTAATCGTAGAATAATGGGACTTTTTTTGTATTACTTGTCAGTTTAAAAGGAAATTTTTACTGAATATAACTTATAGGACCGGGAGACCGTACAAAAATTTAAATTTTTAATTTTTTAAGAAATGTTTTTATTGTCCCAAATCGCTTTTGAAATATTTCTTTACCTCATTTAAAACATTTTTGTAATTGGAATTATGACTAACGATTTTAGAATTAGTCATTGGACACCGTTGAGAGTGGACACCCTGTATAGAAGATTTTTATTAGATGAAGTAATATTACAAAAATCTCAAATATTAAACTTTCTTTTTTATTATTTTTTAAACTATTCTATATCTTAACAAGGGTAAAATTTGTTTTGTTAGTTAAGGAGCTTGGAAAATAACTTTTACTGTTACAGATCAATTTAATTAAATAGCTTTTGCTGATTGCTGTAAAAATGTTTTACAATTGGGCTCTGCACACAATGTTTTAAAACACAGTATAATAAGTAAGTCTTGGAATCCATATAAACCTGCAGCGAATATGAAAATTTAGATTCTCTTTAAACCTTGGAGTAAAGTACGGTAAATTTCGGATTACTTTGCTATTAGAGAAATATTTTGTTTTTTACTAGCAGGCAGGTAGTTGAGTTATTCTTTTTTCCATCGACAGCATCACATTTTATTGTACAATTAAGAAAATGAGTATATTGAAGAATAATTTCTTCATAAAGTGTTTCAAAATTTCGAAAATTATGTATCTATAATTATTGTCTTTAATATTAGAGAATTTTTAATTTGGCCTTTAAAGGTTTGGTCTAAAATTTGGCTGTTTTGCAAGTGAATAACCACGAATATCATAACTAACATTTTCTGCTATCACTTAAATAGAAAAATTTCTTAAAATTTGTTTTGTTTTATTATTATTAAATCACACCAATGCAAATATTATTTAGATTTTATTTTTATTTATTTTTTCGGGCATCTTTTCGAGATCTCTAATTTAAATATATTTTTATATTTGTGAACATTTACATTTCTGTGATTATAGTTCTATTTTGGAATTTGTCATAGCTATTCCGACTGGTATTGTTGGATGAGAACTCTTTTGCTATTTGTTCTTAAAGAAATTTACGAAGAAGCTTTTTCACCTAACACTACTTAAAGTTATGTCTATCTGTGACAGTTTTGAACAGATTTAACATAAAAATGTTTTGAAACGCATTATCAATCATATGAATTTAATGAATTTTCAAACAGGTATCATAGAAGGATATGAGGGAACAATAAATTTCCTATAGATATCTTGCTGGCTTCATACTCAATTTATGAAAACATATTACGACATTTTGTCGTATAACGCGAACGTTTAGTACAATAAAGTTGATCTAAATGTGCGCGCTATGCGATGGTTTAAAAATGACAAAATAAATACTAAACAAAACAAATTGACATAAGAATTAGATATATTATGTTAAAAGGTCATGTTTTTTATCTACAAAATATAGCATGAATTATTATCTTAAAAATGCTTGCTATCGCATAGCAGGGGAAATGCTAAACTATTATGCTTTTAAATTATCTTAATTATTATTACTATTACTTTTTCTATGTTCTACAAATCTCAAAAATGTTTTTTTTTCTTTTAAATAAAGCAGATGCACGTTTTTATGGCGAAAATATCTGAAATTTGGAAAATGCATTCTTAAATTTTAGGTCTGCATTATACCCAGAAATACGGTACATATTTAAATATTAGTGTACACTAAGCGATAAACACTGGTGACAATGTGTGAGCTATAGCTCACTAACCAAGACTTGCATGAAGGTGGATAAAAAAAATGAATTGTTAAAATAGGTAATGATAAGAATCCAGAAATTTTAGTTGTACATTGTGTTATTCACAGACAAAAAATCTCCGCCTGTTTATTGTTAGTTACTAAAATATATTATAATATTTTAAGCAATGTTTAGAAATTTAATGTCAAAAGTCACAGTCACTTCAAGAAATTTTGTGAAAATGGAATGCGAGAACATTATATCAGTTTTGTTTCCGACTGAGGAGGACTGAACTTAGAAGAGAACATTTAAACTCTTATTGATTTAAACATGAAGTTTCATTGCTTTCATTGCATCTATAGAGTTACGTTACATTTAGATCTAGGGGAGAGTAGCCGAATTTCGATCACTTCACTTATTTTTATGTGCAACTCACTTGATTTTTGAAATATCTGAAAAATGTCACTACACGTGGTCAGCCTATTCATCTACTAACTAAATAAATCTTTAAAACATTTTCTTTTTGAAAATCTTAAGTTTTATTTTAATTTCAAAAATTTGTCAAAAGTGGTCCAAATTCAACGACTGCTCGCCTAAGTTGGACACCCGATCTCCTTAACTAGAGCAAACAATATTAAGCTGCTTTATTGGGTAGGGAATATAACTAATCTTATTAAAATCAAAATTTGAGATTAATGAAACAATTAAACAAAACAAAAACAATGAAATTTAATAAAATCAAAAGTCTGAAAGTAAGAGAAAAATAGCTTTAAATAAAAATGTATTCAAAATATAAATCAACGTCATAATTAACAATAGAAATTACGGAACTAATTGCCATTTATTTCAATATAATGTAAGAAGTGTAGCATGGCTTACACCACGTGAATTTTCTTTGTTCATTTTTTATTTCCGAACACACAACATGGAACCATATGTGGCAATCTGAACACTGAATCAATTCTGCTATATTATTCTTTTTTTTTTTTAAAAAAACTGATTTGGGCAAGGGAGATAACATTTCTAATGATTCTTTTTTTTAGAGGGGGGGGATATATTGGTTGTAAATGCAGCTTTCTTGCGGTTCAATCTCTTGACAACTTAAACTTTCCTTTTCGTGTCCTTTGTCTTTAACAACTTTTGATGTCCCTGATGGTTACTTACTTTTAAAATTGATGATCGCATGTCTGATCCAATTTAAGCAACTCAAATCGGTCCAATTAATGCAACTGCGCCATTTTTTTAAACGGATAATCTCAAGACTAAGAACAAAAACGAAAGCAAACAAATCTGCTTGAAAAATATGCGCTATAAACTCATGAATGTAGATATGTATATGAAAATATAGCAACCTACCATAGTTTTAGGGTGTTAACTTACGTTTAGTAGTACGAAAGTACATCAAAATAGATAATTATATGGGTTTTTTTAATTGAAAATGTGGAAAGGCGGTTGATTTTTCTGATAGTAAATGACGTCATTCGGTTGAGTAGAATTTTAGCGGAAGAAGGAACCTCTTTCTGTAATTAAGGCAGAATTGCAGCGGTCCATTTAAAGCGGCGCGGTCCAAATATGACTACTCTCCCCTATTACAACAATTTATCTGATTTGTAAGCTAAAATATTTGAAATGTGATTGTTAATTCGCTTCCTCCATGTATGCTCCATGGTGAATTTTTTTTGAGAGAAACTGTTATAAAAATTAAATTGAATTTCAAAAATGAAAAAAAAAATAATTCTATGTAATTACTTACAATACATACATAAATGGAGGAAGCTAATTAACAATCACATGCAGATTTTAACTAAAAATATTTATGTGTTACAGAGAGATTGTTGTGTGGATAGGAAGCGAAGACACTAATTTAAGGGGTCTCATACCTTTTAAAATCTCCGTCGCCAGTGGAAAAGGGATATAACTTTAAGTTCTCATAACTTCATAAATGCTTGCTAAAATTACTCAAATATCTGTAATATATTTACGCTATATTTAAGGCTTTGTAAAATGTAAAAATATATATTTATAATATAATATAATAAAAAATACACTTCAGTAAATATTGCAATTTTTTTCACGTGGTATTTCACAATCCGCACAATAACTTAATTTACAATAGACATATAAACATAAAAATTATGTTAAAATAAGCTCTATCCTATATTTTATAGAGTGAATTAATATTATTGAGATAAATAAACGTTTTCATTATTTTCTAACCATTAATTTTTTTTCATTTTTCAAATTCAATTGAATTTTTAAAATAGTTTCTGTCAAAAAAATATATATACCATTAATTCATTCTTTAAAGTCGAGTTTAATATTAATTTTAACATGTTTTATGTTGATATATTTATTCGAAGTTAAGTTGTCGTACGATAGTGACATACCATGTAAAAAAAAAAAAAAAAAAAAAAAAAAAATAATAATAATAATAATCATTGAACTATATATTTTTTAATTATATTATAAGTGTTTATTTTTATATTTTATAAAGCGTTAAATATGCCTTAAATATATTACAAAGTTTTATGAAATTTCAATAAGTATTTAAAAATTTACGATGGACTCGAGTGATGAATTATGTGAACTCGAAACCACGCCACTTTTGAATTAACTAGGGATATTTTAAAAGGTATCAGACCGCTGCTATCGAAATACTCAAGGCCAGAGGACACGAGTGTGACGTCATCACTAATCGTCCGAATTCTCACTAGTGTTGAATTCACACCGGAAAATTTTAAATAGCAATTTTATTTTGTTTTATTTGTGGAATATCTATCAGCTTATAAAGCAATAATAACTATTTAAACTTATTGATGAGAATTCGGAATACCTAAATAAAAATTCAGCCAGATGCAAAATGCCACTGTATTGTCACATCCGGGTAAATTTTTATCCGGGAATTTCAAATTCTAACAAGTAAGTTTAAATAGTTATTATTGTTTTATAAGATGATATACAGTGAAACTTCTCTGTGTGACCACCTCCATTAAGCAACCACCGTCCTAAACGATCATTTTTTCATAGAACGAAATTTATTCCTATAGGCTCAATACTAATTTTACCTCCATTCAGAGACCATCACAGTTGAACTCCCTCCATGAGCGACCCATTTCTTTGAAGAAAATTCCGTTTTTTCCTGGTCGCTTGAAGAAGATTTTATTAGAAAAATAATTCTGGAGAGTGCATTATTCATCAAACTTCTAAAGTAAGTTTAGATTTTTTTTATTCCGATAACTTTTAAGTGTTTAAACCCCTTTGTACCTTTTTAGGCAATCAATTTAACTCTGGTGACAAATTAAGTATGACGGTCAATCAACTCCACTGCCCTATTCTGTCGGAAAACTCTCAAAGAAATGGATAAAGTAAACAGATCGTCATTATATGTTCCAGTCCAAAAAAAAAAAAATTACATTTATTTACTGAAATTCGAAAGGACTGAAAAATAAAACTTACAAAAGATAAAACTGTAAAATCAAAGAAAAGGTTTCATTTTTTAAAACTCTGCAGTAATTAAATTTATGTAATTAACATTTGTTTTTATACTTAAAAATTAAAATTGTTTCTTAATTGGAAAAATAAATTTTAGTAACATGGTTACATTTTTTTCAAGAATTAAAATATAGATTTAAACATGACCTCCATTAAGAAACCACCTCTCGGAGAGACCAAATTTTATTGGAACGGAACGTGGTCGCTTTAGGGAGGTTTTACTGTATATTCCACAAAAAAATAAAATAAAATTGCTATACAAAAGTTTCCGGTGTGAATCCCACCACTAGTGAGAAGTCGTTCGATTAGTCATGACGTCACGCTCGTGTCCTCTGGCCTTGATATTTCGATGGCTGCAATCAGAACCATTACAAAAGGTAATGTGGCCCCAAAATGCTTGGAAACCACTGTTCTGAATAGTATTATGAAAGTCTCGTAGAACAGAAAATGTTCAAGGGTATTGAAAAATATTTTATGGAATATTCTCTTTAATAGATTAAGATTTTTGTTTTTATTCAAAGTCTAGCAGAACTACCCGGCTTATTATTACCGGTCAATTATAAGAGACCTTCCATGTAAAATAATAAATTAAAGTGAACTACTATAGTAATCACATTAACTGAGATTTGTTCATTCCCGTCCACAAATCATTAAAATGACAATTAGAAATCATACGTTATTGTCTCGCCACCATAATAAAATGTCTGAGCGTTAATATCACAATGCCCGTTTCCTTCGGTTGGTGCCCCACCAGTGGCTGAGAGGTTCTGCTCTCGAAGCTGGTACACGGGAGGTGCTGGGTTCGAAACCAATCGCGCCCGTCGTCCTGACCGTTTCGGAGTTTTCGTGGTTTTCTTCGAAGCCGTGGATTCCCATGCGTAAATACGGGTTAGGTTCCGTCAGAAAGACCCTCACGAAGGGCATCCCCCCCCCAGGGCCTATATCCCACGTGTTGATAATTGGCCGTCATAAACACAAACCAAACCTTCGGTTGGTGTAACAGAAAAATTTGTAATTTTCTGACAATTCGAAAAACAGATCCACCAAATGCCATATCATATATTGAAATTCTCGTTTGTATGGCGCATATCTACATTATAAAGTAAAATTGTGTCAGTGAGTAACGCTGACATGATACCGTAGACGGAAACGATCTAACAGATAAATTATACCTTTACAGCATTTTTTCTTAACCTCTAAACAGCACACAATTTAATTTTTTAAGCTGTCGAATAGAATAAAAACTCCTTTCAAATTTAATTTATTTGAAAATTGTATCTCAGGTTTTTTTTATTTTAATAGGTTTGAAAGTAATTTATGAAACATGTATATTTTTTAATGTGTTTGCAGCCCAACGAAAACATTACGAAAGATGAACCCATTTGCTCTTAATGCCATATTATCAAGAAAAGGCATGTCTATGTGCAACTTTATCATCATATTATTGGTGACAACGACCTAATCAATCCAGAAATTTCGATTTTACTACAATTTAACTTCTAAACATCGCACATTCGATTGTTCCAACGTCTAATAGAAAACAAAAAACAAAAAAAAAAACTTTCAATAATATTTGTTTGAAAAGTTTATGTCAATTTATAGATTTTTTATAGATTTTAAAGTGATTCTCAAGCATGCATATTTTTTAAATGTGCGTGCAATTACAAAAGATTAACTCAATCGCTCAAAAACGCTGAAAATTATTCAGTACTTGTTTGTTTTCATATTTCATAACTAAATTGGTAAACGAAATTAAGACGCCAAAATAAAGTAAAATAAAATAAACACGATTTTAACAGATATCAAATCGAACTACGCAAAATAATCTATTATGTATAGAAAATGGAAATGGGAATTTTGTTTCGGCTGCTTATAACTTGAGTTCTTCTGAATGGATTTCAATGCGACTAGAAGTTTCTCATGAACGGTTTTAGTGTATAACATATTGTTTTATGTTGCTTAGTCATAGAATTATAGAGAAAAGTTTTATAATCATGTGAACCCAATTATGAAAGATTAGTATTTAAAAAAAAATATTTTTATTAATGGACTTCCTTGGAGCTTGCATCGTTTCTTGGATAAATTTACGCGGATGGTTTTAGAGTATTGCATTTACGTCAGGACGTTATATAAAATTATGGAAGAAATTTCAGTAATTAGATGAGGGCGATTATAAAAGATTAGCCTTTTTATAAAGTTCTACTGGACAGATTTTGATGGAATTTGCCATGTTACTATGCAGGCATTTTTCTATTATAGTTTTATTAGATCCCATTTTGCTCTGCATGTTTTGTTATAGAGTTACCTGAAAATTTACTAATCAGTTGAACCCCGTTGTGAATGATTAGCCTTTTAAAATGTTAGATAATTTTTCAGGGATAGTTTTAGTATATTGCATATCAGACTATCAGTCTTAAACCAAGTTCTACTGTAAATCCTCAACTAAAAAATTTGTCCCTTAACAACCGAAGTTTTGTCTTAAACATAAGAAAGTATAATAGCGCAGTGGCTGGCGTTAGTAACGTTTTCATCTACGCGGAAGGACGTTTCAGATAAAGACCCATATTGCATTAAAATGACGGCTCAAATTCACCGATATATTTCATTTAATTCAAGATTCGTTTGGAGAAACCGACCAGGATAGCGAGCGAAATGTGTTACTCAGATTATAAGGGAATTATAGTGAAAATATTCACGATTAACTGTTCGCTATAATACGAAAGTACAAAAATGCTTTTTCATTTAGTTTTTGAAAAATGTAAAAAATTCACTAAATACATTAGTGTTTGAAATTAAAAACAATTTTTATTTATGTTCTGTTAATGCGAAGTATATCAGGTACCTTTAAACACGGGTATCCTAAGATTCATAACCTATAACTTTTAAACGGAAACTCACACTAATCATAAAATCCAAATCCACAGCGATTAACATGAAAATGCCGTCAATCTATGAAGCTTTGTTTAAAATTAGAAAGCTAACTCTAAAAAAATAGTTGTTATGTTTTAATTTCAATTTAAGTTAAATCGTATAAAAGTAGATTTTACATTATATTTGATGTAAATCGTAGACTGTTATCACTGCATTTAAAATATTAAAACATTTACCTAAATGGTATAATTAAAGAAACAATATTATAACGAAATAGGAAATAAATCATAGCAACCGGTTTTTGGAGCCAGTTTGAGGCCATATTTATCGAAATTGACGTCATAATTTATTGAAAGTGGCGCCGTATTTAGTGATTCGTGTCTCTGATCCTTTTTCTTGGAATAGAAAAGCCTATATTTTAGTGTTCAAATGTATTAAATGGAGGTTTTAAGATTTCTCAAAGCCTTGAAGTTTTTATTTAAAATATGAGAAATGCACATTTTCTGGTTAGAGAGACATGAATTTTAAAAATGTAACAATATATCGAGAGAGACTGAATTTGTATTGGTTTATGAAAAGAAACTACTCGTGTTTGTCTTTTTTTTATTGTTTGTGCCGTTTTTTAGGGTGTGGCAACACAATAATATAATTCAGATTCTCTCCTGTACTTTTACATTTTTGAAATCGACGTCATTCTGAATAGAAAATGCACATTTTTCATATATATATATGTAAAAACTTCAGAATAAAACATCGTTAGAAAGCGGTGTCAGTTAATCAGAAATTGACGTCATATCTAGCAAACGATTTTTATTATTATTATCTTTTCCTTAAATTATTTTCTTGATATTGAAACGCCTGTATTAAATTGGTTTTTTAGCTTCAAAAACATTCAAATGGAGATATACTACGTGATTTGAACATACATTTAGTTAAAGTTTTTATTATATATGGGAAAAATGTGCATTTCCTGATTAGAATGACAACAATTGCGAAAATGCAAAAATATAGCGATTGAGTCTGAATTTTTATTAGCTTATAAAAAGACAGTACGCGTGTTATCAATTTTTTTTTAATTATTGAACTGATTATTAAGTTGTGGCAACAGGAAAGAAATGAATGAATTATAAAATTAAATAAAAGAGATATTTCTATAATGTTAAATTATGGAAGGTAGTAGAAAAAAGGGATAAATAGTAGTCTGGTGGTTTTTTAAAGTAGACAGTGATCTTTTACACGTTCTAAAACGTATGTACATGAAGTTTTATGCAAATCACCCAAAGACTGAAGATTTGTATAAAGGACATACATACAGAGAACAGCTTTTATATATACGAGTTGGAACCCGTCGAATTTCGACGAATTAAAATATTTAGAATGGAACTCTTAGATCGAATTTATAATAAACCTACAAAAATAATTACAAAAAATTCATCTTGCATTGGTTGTCTAACTCTTAAAACTTAACCTAAAATTACCAAAATATTATTTCCACAAACGTAAATAGCTTAAATTATTGAAAAATTAAACTATATTAGAATACGTAATCAAGATGAGTAATTACGTTGAAGTTATCGATTGAGGCTCTTATGTTTGTTTTTATGGGATGAAAAATCAGTAAAATCAGTTTTGTCACATCATAAAATTTCCCCCCATAAAATCTAAACTGTACGTTATTTTCGCATTCTCAAAATTTACATACGCACTACTGAAATTCACAATTTAAAAGTATTTTAACGCGCAATACATTATTAATGAATGTATTTCCAAACTTAAGTCCGATATAACTTTTCATGTGAACATTCGCACAAACTTTAAATTCTAATCTCAGTATTCGCGAAAATTTACCATTCGGAAATTTGCCTTTTGTTGCCATAGTATTGGTCAAATATTTAGTTTTATCAAAGAAAATTATCGTTTTGTTTTAAATATGACATCATTTTTACTCACTGAATCATTTTGCCAAGCGTCTCAAACTGAGTATCAGCGTAATGTAAAAATACTGAAATATCGTCTTCAATCTTTTGATTTATTAAGAAGAATGAGGTTTTTTTTGTTTTTGTTTTTTTTTAAATGGCGGACTTCATTTTCTGTTCAAAAATTAGAAAAAAGTGACTTTTATTTGTAATGTGAAAATGGCATCAATAAGGATATAATTAATAAAAATAAATAAAACATGACTATTTTCCCTTTACTTTTAATAGAAATGGAGTACTTCAGTTGCCACAATTACAAAATTGGTACTAAAAACTATAAAAAATTAATCTATCCAAAATGAATTGAGATAGAGCTTTCAAACAAATTGCATTTAAAAGTATACTTTTCCCCCTATACGACGGTGTAAAAATTGAAACTGTGCGATGTTTAGAAGTTTAAAAATTTGCAATAGCGAAAATTGCAAAACCGAAATTTCATTTCAAATTTCAAAGTGTTGCCATCCGCAGAATGACGTATGCGTTAGGCACAGATATGTTTGTCCTTTATAATATAGACTAGGGGATCATACTCGGGCTTCCCGGGTTAAAGAACATAGCTCAAAACATTTCTTTTTAAATGAAAACTAATAATTTTTTCATATGCAATAAATTTTTTAGATTGCCCACTTACATTAAAAAAGCATTTTTAATATGGAAAATACGAATTATACAATCAAAAATTTTTTTGAAATTTATCAAAAGCGATATTTTCTTATTAGCCGCATGCTAAGAGTTATTTGACGAAGATTTTGCTACGTATGGCGCGTCCTTTTATGTTCTGATAATTTCAGCATAGATTACTCTCCCGATTTTTTTCATACCAATATTTTTATACAAAAATACTTGATGTATGCAATCGCACAATTTACGCAATTAAATAAAGCAAACATTTTTGTAAGATTTTACTGGTATCCAAAAAAGCGGGAGGTTGGCAACTATGTTTCAGAGCTTGTACATGTCTGTTAAATTTGTGTTTTATTTATATTATTTTTTATTTATTTATTCATAGGGAAGTTTTTTTTTTTTTTTTTTTTTTTTTTTTACCGGATATTAGCCGTAAGAAAATGATGAACTCTTTTTTTTGTTTTAAGGGAAAACGGATTAATCTTTCGTAATCGAGCTCCGCGCGATATAGATAAAATAAAAAAAATATTTCATGCTTTAAAATTGTTTTTAAAATCGTAGACAATCAGTAAACTGAGGTGAATTTTGCAAACAATTCCATTTGAAAAAAAATCCTATTTGGTGATCTAAAAATTTAAACTGCACGATTACAAATATGTTAGATTTGCGTTTTTACAATGTTATTCTTTTATTTGTTTATAAAAGAAGTATAAATTTCGTTAATTTGTCTTTCACAAATATGTTAGATTGGTGGTTCCTTTAATATTATACTTTTATTTGTTTATAAAGGAAGTATTAATTTCGTTATGCAAAAATAGTCAGAAACAAATGCTAAAAAATGTTTGTTTCTTTATGCGCAAAATGTTTATTATTATCATGTATTAAAACCGGCACGTGATAAATTAAACTTTAAAAAAATCATGCTTAAAAATTATTTTAGAAAATATAATGCATCAGTCAATTAAGATACAGTTTTTAAACAAATTGCATTTGAAAGTAAATACTTTCCATATGCGACGAGAATTGAAAATGTACGATAGTCAGAAGATTAAAAATTGCAGTAGAGAAATTTTCAAGGCCGAAATTTGATCGTGAAGTGTTGCCATTCGCAAAATGACGTCAGCATACGTTTGTTCTTTAAATATAGATACTTAATCAGTAAAATATAATAAAAATCAGTTATTAGGATGTGGTTATCAATTGAGGCACTTATGCTTGGTATTCCGGTATGAATAACAGCAATTTTCACCTTCTCAAAATTTGCATACGCACTTCTCATATCCATATTCATCAATTTTTTTAAATGTGTATTTTGTTTGATCATTTAAAAATCATTTTAACTAAAATCTTGAAGTCACGATTGTCAGCAACAACTTTTATGTTAACAGACGCACCCTTTGCTTGAGATTCTAATCTCAATTCCGGGGAGTAAAAATTTCCGTTATTTTTGTTTTTTAGACACATTTGTGTTAAAATGTTTAGTTTTATCTAAGAAAATGAACTTTCTTTTGCTTGAGTGAGAACTTTCTTTGAATGAGTTTTCTTTTAAATATGACTTCATTTTCACTTAAATAAGCATTTCGCCTAGTGTCTGAAACTTAGAATCAGTGCACATGCAGAACAAAAAACAATAGAGAAAATCTATGAGAAAAAATGCGTGTTTTCAAAAGCAGTATGTCATTTCCGTTATTATCCCCTAATATAATATTCTGCTCCTAATGGGATTTTGCGACGCTAAACCCTATACAACAATTGTTTATCAACAATTTTGAATAGTTGTTAGAAAATAGTATGAATAAAGATAAAAATACCTCATTATTTCTCTCTTGTCTGCAATAATGAAAGCTATCTAATTTTCACCATTTTGAAGAAATTTCATATAATGCTTTTAAAATTAAAATATAAAAGTGGGGATATTTAAAAAAAACAGATAGTGCGATCACATCTACAAATGAAGAGCTTTCAGTTTAAAAAATATATTAGTAAAATTGGTTCAGCAGAAAGATTAGGGCAGATGATTAAAAAACACACTTGTGTTTTAAATATATAGATTATATAAAATTAGGAAAAATTAAATTAGGCAAATTATGTTATTTTGATAAAATTATAGTAGAATGTCTTAAACAATAGCATTAAAATTTTATTATTCGATAGAATTTTGGACAAAAACTTCAGGAACATGATATTATTTTAAACCACGAATTATTTGTTTGCTTGTCTAATTCGGCGAAGCAAATCCATCCAGGCGAGAATCATCAATTTCTGTAATTTAAATCGCTATTATATGCATGTCACCTCTCTTCTATAAAGACACTCTAAATTTTTGTAAACCGTTGCGTTTTATCAGTGTGCGATTTCGATTACATTATTTTCAAAAGTGAAGCATTTTGACCTGGGATGAATTTCAAAGCAGTTGGGCTGTGAACACGACGCACTTCTACAAAACATAATTCAGGTTTAAGAATTAAAATACACGCTTTTTTATAAAATGACGTCATTTGCATCCGCTAACGCAATCCACTTTTACAATAAAGTCTTAAACTTCGTCTATAGAAAAGTATGCATATGACTTCATTATCACGGAATAGCACACAATATTCTTGACATAGCCCATATTTATTTTCAACTTTTTTTTCAGGTTTTATGAGAAAATGGCAACAAAAAGATACAATATCTCCTATTTTCGACTATTTTCCGTTTACTTTCAATGTCTTTCAATAGGAATGGGGTACTTTTGTTGCCACGATAGGAAAAATGGTATTAAAAACTACAAAAAAAATTAATATATGAAAAATAAATTAAGATACAGCTTTCAAACAAATTGCATTTAAAAGAGCATTTTTTTCCTCATACGACGGTGTAAAAATTTAAAATGTACGATGTTTAGAAGTTTAAAAATTTGCAGTAGAGAAAATTGCAAAACCGAAATTTTATTTCAAAATTCAAAGTGTTGCCATTCGCAAAATGACGTATGCGTTACGCACAGATATGTTTGTCCTTTATAATATAGATAGACTAGCAGAACTACCCGGCTTCGCCCGTGTCAATTATAAGGAGACTTCCTTATAAAATAAATTAAAATGAAATAATACGGCAATCACCATAACTGAAATTTGCGCACTCCCATCCAAAAATCGTTGAAAAGACAATCAGAAAACCTGACGTTAATGTCTCGCAATGATAGTAAAATCCCTGAGCTTTAATAACAGTATGCGTTTTTCATTGGCGGGTGTAAAAGAAAAATGTGTGATTTTCCTGACAATATGAAAAAAAAAAAAATTCCACAAAATCGAAATTCTCGTTCGCGTGGCATATATCTAGATTATAAACTAAAAACACTATATCAGCTCCCATAAATTGTGCCCCATAATTTGTAACCCATAAATGGTGCCTTTATTGCAATTTTTATAACTTCTAGGCATCACACAATTTCATTTTTTACAATGTCGAATAGAAAAAAGTTCTTTCAAATGAAATTTGTTTGAAAATTGTATCCCACTTTTCTGAATTTAATGGATTTTAAAGTAATTTTCCAGCATGGATATTTCTAATGGTGCGTGCAACCCGATTACGAAAGATGAACCCGTTTACTTTTAATGCAATAGTATAAAGCAAAGGCATGTCTATGAATAACGCTGATATGATATTTTCGTTTTCAACAACCTAACACAACAATAAATTTCCCTTTTACTGTAATTTAACCTCTAAACATCGCACATTCGATTGTTCCAATGTCTTACAGAAAACAAAAGTACTTTCAGTAATATTTGTTTGTCATGTTTATCTCAATTTGCAGATTTTGTATGGATTTTAAAGTAATTTTCAAGAATGAATATTTTTTAAATATGCTTGCAAACCAATTATAAAATAGTAACTCAGTTGCTCAAAAGCGTTGTAAATTTTTCAGAATTTGTTTGTCTTCGTGTAATATTCTATAACTAAATTCGCAACCGAAATTAAAACGCCAAAAATAAAGTAAAATAAAGCACGAATTTAACAGATACCAAATCAAGCTTCTCAAAATAACTAATCTAATAAGTATATAAAATGCAAATTGGAATTTCTTTCCGGGTGCATATAACTTGAGTTCTTCAGAACGGATTTCCATGTGACTTGCACTATCAGTTTTTCAAGGAAGATTTTAGTACGTAACATATTGTTTTCCGTTGCTTAGTCCTAGAATTATAGGGAAAAGTTACATAATCACGTGAATCCAATTATGAAGGATTAGTCTTATTACCTGAATGAAAAATGCAGAACTATTTTTATCTCTTTAAATGCTGACGGGTTAATCTTCAGTAATCGGGCTGTGTGACAGTTGGCGCATTCGTATTTTAATGAGTGTGCCTCACACCTATTATGGCATGCACTTTTGTTAAAACAATATAACACGACTTATTTTTAAGCGAATATCTGGCATGCAACTCTATTACAAAATACTAACCTGCAATAATGCTTAAGGTGGTTTTCCAGTTTCCTGCTCAACAACGCGAATCTTTCTGACACATTAAACGTAAAGGCTTAAAATTTGTGGGCCTGACTATTGAAGCGATTTGAAATTGAAATGAGTTTTCCATTTTTTGATAAATAAATCACATATCGAGTTATGAGAAAATATGTTCACATGACGACCGGTTTTTCTCCTTTATCGCGTTGCTGCGTTTGAAATTCAGTTCAAAACACTAAATGAAAGATCTTATACCTTTACCAAAAAATTCACTTTACGTGTAATTATAAGCTTTAATTAAAGTATTAGATCAAGGGTGTTTCCACTGTAAATAAAACATCACTCCTAAACGCAAACTTAATTTTTTTATTAATAGAAATTAAATCTACAATGATTTGATGAAATGATGTCATTTTCCATAAATCATCGTGAAAAATCGTGACATCAGTCAATAATTTTTTTGAGAAAGGAAATAACTTCTCTCATTTTACTATAAATCACAGAAAATGTTACCACTGAATCTAAACCAATACAACTCTTAGTTATAACGTATAGCTATAAGATATGGCTGTAGTATACAATCGAAGTAATAAACAAAATAGAGGAGCCATTTTTTTTTACAGTGAGTTTGACTACTCGTTGAAAAGATTTGGTAGAATGTGACGTCATATCTAGCCCCCCCCTTTTTTTTCCTAAATTGTTTTCATGAAATTTGTTTTCATGAATTAATTAAAAAATAAAAAACATTAAAATTAAGGTGCTACGTCATTTTACCGCTCTTATAGTTAGTTTTTATGTTATATATATAGAAAATGTGCATTTTCTGTTTAGAATGACGTCAATTTTAATAATGCAAAAATATAGCACGAAAATCTAAATTTTTATAGGCAAAATAAATTAAAACACACGCGTTATCGTTATTTTTTTACATTATTGTGACATTTTTTTGAGAGGGGCAACACGAAAAAAACGATTGAATTACAAATTTTAAAAAGTGATATTTCTGTAATGTTAAATTGTGGTAAGTGTTAGAAAAAAGTGTTAAATATTGGTCTGCTGATTTTTAAAGTAGACAGTGATCTTTTCCACATTCTAAAACGTATGTACATGAAGTTCCGTGCAAATCGGTCAAAAACTGAAGATTTCTATAAAGGATATTCACACATAGAACGGATTTATATATATAGATTATGTATAACTATGTTGTTATTTTATTGCGTGAACGAGGGAATTTCCAATAAATATCTGAATTTTAAATTTCCTAAACTTTTTATTAACACCCAATAGTTATCTATTTTAATTCTATGAAGATATAGTAAAAAGGTACAAAAACTGTAACTTTTCAGTTGTCTCTTGATTAAAGAAACAGAAATATGTTGTCCAAAGTGGGTGTCACCATTGAAAAATCGACATGAGTACAATGTTTAAAGTATAGACTCCTCTTAAATAGCATGAAACCAACTCTGTTGCTTATTTATTAATAATTGTTTATTTACATTTATTTTCCTTTTATTTAAAAAAAATGTTTTAAATTGTTTTGTTCTATAGTTATTAATTAATTTATTTATTTATTATTATTTCATTTTAAAAATAATAGAAAACAATTTAAAAATACATGTGTAACCGGTATTCAAAAACGAGGTTTTCGCCAAATTGTCGAAAAAAAAAAAACAAACCTCACGCCAAACCCCATTAAACAATGCAACAAATCCTGACATTTAATTTCAAATTCAAAGCAGTGTTTTAATGGTACTACTTAGTTATACTGTCGACCAATTTCGCCAAATTATATAAATCGCCAAACCATTCACCAAATAATACAAATTGATGTAATTTTTATTTTAAATAACGAAAGAACAAATAAATTAGTATAACATTAATAAAAATAAAACGTCGAAATAAAAATCACTTGATGGCAAATAAAAATCACTTGACGGCGTAAACACGTATAACTTCCTTACAGTTAAGTGAATGTGACATTTACGATCAACCATAATTGGCATTTAAACTTATAGTCTGGCGATAGATTTTCGGTCGACGGGATAACCAAGTGGTACCGTTTTAATTTACCATACGAAAAATAAAAAAAATGCTAACTGGCGAGTTAAATAAAAGGTATTGGCGATATATGCACCTGAGTAACATAAAAGTACCAAGAATTCTTTGCGATCATGGCCTCTTTTATGTAGTTTTATTCGAAAAAATGAAGGGATGTAATTGTTTGTGGCAGTTACATGACTTGGACTATTATAATATAAGTGAAATGATGCCAATAGAATAATATTTGGCGACTTATCGCCTGTGGCTGGCTAATATTAAAGTACCAAAATGGCCGCCGGGAATATAAACAGCGAAGGGATCCTCCCGGAACATGTTGGTAATAGACTCATGACTTAGGCTATTATTATAGAGATTGTTTTCAATTCCAAAAACAGCGCAAAGAATAATATTTCCTAACGATTAAAAATTTACTTACACGTGACTATTAAGACTCCTCTTAAATAGCATGAAACCAACTCAGTTGCTTATTTATTCATAAATGTGTATTTATATCTATTTTCTTTTTATTTTTAAAAAAATGTTATAAATTGTTTTGTTCTATAGTTATTATTATTATTTTTTTTTTATTTTACTGTTATATTATTTAAAAAATAATAGAAAATAATTTAACAATACATATCTAACTGGTATTCAAAAACGAAATTTTCACCAAATTGTCATAAAAAAGTCACGCGAAACTCGATTAAATAATGCTACAAATCCTGACATTTAATTTCAAATTCAAAGAAGTGTTTTAATGGTTCTGCTTAGTTATCCTGTCGACCAATTTCGCCAAATTATATAAATCGCCAAATCACTCACCAAATAATACAGATTGACGTAATTTTTATTTCAAATAACGAAAGAATAAATAAATTAGTATAACATAAATAAAAATAAAACGTCGAGAAAAAAACACTTGATGGCGTAAACACGTATAACTTCCTTACACTGTTAAAAATCTGCAGCATTTGCTGCATAGTCACTCCACTGCTTTTATAGAAAACGGTTACTTGACTATATTATGGAGCATTCTCGTTGGTCAGAACAGAGATATTCTATAATAGGGGCGGAGTGACTATGCAACAAACGCTGCAGATTTTTAACTTTGTATAGTCAAGTGAATGTGACATTTTCGATCAACCATTATTGGGATTTAATCTTGTAGTCTGGCGATAGATTTTTGATCGATGGGATAACCAAGTGACTTTTATTAACCAAGTATATCTTTTTAATCGAAAAAAATGAAGGTTTATAATTGTTTGTGGCAGTTGCATGACTTGGACTATTATAATATAAGTGAAATTTTGGCGACAGAATAATATTTGGCGACTTATCGCCTGTCGCTGGCTAACATTAAAGTACCAAAATGGTCGCCTGGAATATACAAAGCGAAGGGATTCTCCCGGAACTGTTGATAATAGACACATGACTTAGGCTATTATTATAGAGATTGTTTTCAATTCTAAAAACAGCGCAAAGAATAATATTTCCTTACGATTAAAAATTTATTTACACGTGACTATTAAAAACAGAAGAAAACCTTTAAAATTACTATTAAATGAGTAAGTGTTAAAATCAGGAAAATATTGAAAATTATGTCTTGAAAATTGTATTTACACGTGAATATTAAAAGAGAAAGGAAACTTTAAAATAATAAATACATTAATATGCGTTTAACCCTTTCAAGGGCAAGATACTTCTATTCGTAAAATGCTTAAATCAGTGAATGGCACCAGAATTTACAAACAAATTTCGAAATACGAAAATGCTTTTGTTCACTTACTTAATAAAAGGAAAATTTTTATTTCAATATTCTGGTGCCAATGTGGCATTTAAGAATTAAAATTAAGTTGTCCAAAAATGAACCACCACCCTTGAAGGGTTTAAAGCAGTAAATTGTATTATGTCAATCTTCTTATAACGCTGTTAAAAAATATCTGGAGGCAAATACTCTGTTTACTTAATTCATTTTATTTTAGCTTCCTTTCAAATGTTTAACTGGTCCTCTTTAATCATACACGAAAACAACCATTGGATGCCTTAACAGCAACTGATTCGGCCTTAAAATTTTGCAATCAAAGGGAATCGAATGGAAACCCGTTTACAGGGCGATCGCTATAGGTTTTTTCATTATAATGCAATCGTCTCTAATCTTTTTAATACCGATCATATTAGCGTGCTTTTAGATTCTGTTTTGTCTGAACGGGGGTTGGTGAGCGTAGCTTGCAGGGGGCATAGCCCCCTAGTATTGATTTAATATTAAAATCATTTTATTGAGATGATATATTTTCTTCATATTGAATTAAAGAATGTTATTAAATGATTCTTTCTGTTGGAATCAATTAGTAATGAAGTAAATTATTTTTATCTTATTCGCCAGATATTATTTTATTTATCATAATGCATACATTTGACATAATTGGTGTCATTGAAATAATTTATAATTTTGACAAAATTTATTTAATTAATTATAATTTTATAATGCACAGTACATAACTCGATTGCTACTCATATAAATATAATTTTAAAAATGCACAGCAATATTTTCTCACTAATTATTATACCATAATTATTTAAAGAAATATGAACTTGCAAATACGAGGGCAAATCAGTTAGTAGGTCACAAATGCCAATAAAAAAGAAAACCAAAATACATACTTAAAAAGCATGTTTATTTCTCTACATAATTGTCATTTACATTGATACATTTGTTCTATCTTTCTTTGAGTTTTCAAATACCTGCTGCATAAAAGCATTTGTACTGCACTCTCAGCCGTTTTTGTACTTCTCATTCCACTTCCATATCAGTCGGCTGTAGGCTAAACCATGTGAATACTCTGTTGCATTCGCTAATGTTGTCTATTGTTTTTCGTCTGTCAGCTCTAACCATTTCCTCTACCTTCTGAACTGTTTCTTCTGTCGCAGTTCTCAACAGGGCGACTATTTCGTTTTTCGTCAACTACATTTGAACGCCCGTACTCATTTTTACAACTGTTGTCTCATAAATTCGAAATTCACATCTTATTGTGAACAGTGCTGCCATCTATTGACATATTTAGAGACAATTTTCTACTAATTTCCGACCTCTCATATCGATTTGTGACCTACTTACTGACTTTCCCTCGTATGTACAGACGAAGACACCAATCTCATACCAATTTTTTAAAAATGACTATTTAAAGATTTAACACTTATTTATTTTTTTAAAGATGAATTTTATTATGTGAAAGAAAAGTAAGTTTTATACCGATTTTTTCTTAAACCTTAAGCATTCGAGATCTGTGGTTTCTTTTCCAATATATTTACTCCTTTAGAACCAGATTCATTTTAGTGATAGTGTTCTGAATAGCAGATACGTTAAATTTCATCAAAAAGTAGTTGATGTCATTATTTTTAATTACATTTGAAGTATTTAATTACATGTAATGTGAGGAGATGAAATAAAGGTTTATGTTATAGAAACAGAAATAAGGTTAGAAATAAACAACTATTACATATGTAAAGTTCCTAAGTTTTTCAAATTATTGTTGCATTACAATAAAGCGCAGAAATATAGAGAATAAAAAAATAAGCTATGTGTATTTATGCAACAAAGATCGTATAAAACTAATTACATTAGCATGTAGCCACGCAAAAAGAAGAGATGCAATGAGCATTACAGTCTGGACTTAAAATGAGAACGTACGCATATACTTCCAGATATTGCAAAAGAAGATTTCATGACGCACACATGTACGTCGCACAGTGGAGTATTTGACCCGAAATCCTGGTCAAAAATATTTTTCGATGTAAATATAGTCCGATTGGCTTGAAATTCTTATATGTTATTGGGTATCACTATGGCATCTTTGGTATTGTAAATGAAGTCTATAGCTTTTACGGTTCATTTACAGAGACCCCCAAAAGAATTCTCTTACATTATGGTTTATGGGGAAAAATGGTTTGCTCTGTATTTTAATGATATCACACTTTTAAACATGCTGAAATTTATATATATCACTAAGGTGTACTAAGGCACTTATTGTAGAATATGGTGTGCATAGAATATATCGTTCATTTACAGGGACACACAAAAGAATATGGCCGAAGAATAAATTTAACTATTGAAGTCTATGACCAATAACTGCTGGAAGTGCGTTTGTATTTGTAATAGGCATTTTAAAATAGAACAATTTTTTTTATATTACTTGGTGTGGATACATTCTATAGATCATATACAGGGCTGCACATAAGTTCTCAAGTACATTTCCGTTTATTCACGGAAATGGCTGAATAGACATTTTTAACTGTGCTATAAATTTCACTTGACTAACTTTCAGCATATTATGAAGTATATATACAAATCCATAGCTTAGTTTAATATTTTATATCTTAAAAGCTGACGAAGTGTAAGTAAGATTTTAACACTTCACATGATAATAAATATACATTTTATAAATATTTTGACAATTAAGAAAAAAAAGAGTCACCATTTAAGAAGAGCACAAATAAAAAAGAAGTTAAAATATTAATTTACTAAGTAGATATTTTAAAAATACGAATAAGTCACATGTCCATTGACTTAACATTACTGAAGGGAGTTTGGAAGTTAAGCGACTTGTAACGTTAACTATTTACTGTTTCTAAGAGGAAAGTAATTGTTTTGTCTTATTCACTATTAATGTTTAATTAAATGTACTTCATTTTACGATATATAAAATTTATTATTTACATTTAATAATGCTTATTACATTTAAATTACATTTAATAATAATTATTGCATTTAATTTATGTTTAATAGTGTTATATGTAATAGTAGGTTCAGTAAAGTGGAGTCTATATATTATAGATTGCTAGTTTTTGAATGCATTTAATATATTATCAGTTTCAAAATTATTCTTCAGAACTCTTCTTCATCTTCTTCATCACTCTCTTCTTGGCTTTATCGGGACTACCATCAGACCTTGCTGGAAGAAGAAGTTGTAGGGTCTCACTACTGTATGAATTGCTCTTTTTTGTTGATAAATGAAGTTATTAGAAAGTATGAAGTTGCTTATTTTCACATACATTATGAAAGGAAAATTTTAATTAAATTTTCTTGGTGTCGTTTGTCAGTTTTGGAACTAAAATTAGGTGTCCCTTTTTAAGAAAAACGTTCTAAAAAGGGTTACTTCACTCCTTTCTCTCCTTATGTTAGACACATGAGCCACAAGAACTAATTTGGGAACCCTTTTTTAATAAATAAGTACATACAATTTGAAGGCGATCGGATATTTCTATCAAAAGATATCGAGTTGCGTGCGTATGTACGTACCTCTACATACGTACATATCAGTGGCGTGGCGTCCGGTCATCGCTGGATGCGGCGATGACCAAGCAATATTTTAAAACTCTTAATAAGCTTTTAAAACTCTACGATCCAGTTTTAGCAGAACATTTGGAGTTCATGTATAAGTGAAGGTAAGATTTAAAGTTTCTTTTTTGAACATTCAACCATTTAATTTTAGAGTTAATAATTTTTCACCACAAACTTAAATAATTGCGATGACCACCGAAAATTTTCACGCCACGCCACTGGTACATATGTACGTACGCACATACTTACATACAGAATATGTAGGTGCAAAAGCTCTCCGGTAATATCCTGTGAGCTAAAAACCTGCAATACGACAGTAAATATATAGTTCTTATTTCTTCTTTTCGGTGGCCGCAAACCAGAGCATTTAAATAGTCATCCGGAAAAAAAATTTTATAAAAAAATGGCAACAAGATGCGGAAGATTTTTGCAGAAATTGACACTCAAGACTATAACTAATACGATGATACTTCAAACATGGCGGGGCAAAGCGCAGCACATATTTAAAAAGCTTTCGACATGTATAAATTAGAGCCAAACACGCTTTAAGAATAACCCTTTTACACATTTAATGTTTTTTTTATTACATTAAAAACGACACTACTTAATTTAGCACATAGTTTAACACTAAGCTCTGACCTTTGTTAAACACTTAAGCCCCGTTTAGTTTCAATTCAACAATTCATTGAGCCACAAAAAAATTATATTTAAACATAACAACAATGCCAAAAAAGAACAAAAAATCACGTCTTCTCAGAAAGAAATTTCCTCTTCAGCTGAGGCCAGGAGCCACCGGATATAACTCAGGTTCCTAAAATAGACATAGATCGATGCACCAATTAGTTAGCTATTAATAAATATGATTTTTACAATTGTTGACGAAATTTAAATTTTTGCCTTTTTGGCCAGGTTTATGGGTCAAATACTCCATTGTGCGTCGTGGTATTTAACCACTTCAGGGGTAAAGTACTTTTGTTGCAAAACTGTTAAAATGATTGAATGACACTGGTATTTATGAACAAATTTATAAGAAAGTAAGTAAAAGTTTTTCTTCCCGTGCATTATATAAAGAAAACATTAATTCGTAATTTCTGACGACAGTGTGAAATTTGGGAATTAAAATTAACTGGAAATGGGGCATTCTCACAATCGTTTGACTTTTATGTCCCTGGATAATAATTTTTATTTAAATAAATATTCTTGTGTTTTTTTAATTTCATATACTGGGGAACAACACACTGTATGAGTGCAAGGAAAATACAAGTCCAAATACAAGGAAAACTCCTATGCCGTTCCGTGTCTCTGATGCTGATTTTTAAGTTTGGAGCTGTCTGTATAAAATTGTTTCAGTAAAAGTAATTAGATGTAATTTTATTCCGAAACTCGGACAACTATTTTATATAAATGTGTTCCAAAAAATTAACTTGCATATATTTTTACGGTTGATATTATTTTTTGAACTCTGTCCCTGGTTTTAGGTTCCTTACCGTCCCTCTTTTATATTATACAGAAAATCACTTCAGATGCAGCCACAAAGTTTTTCTCTCATACAGAAGTATGCTAGAGAAGGAATGTCTAAAATTCTTTGACAGAAATTTATTGTAGAATTTAAATCAGCATTTAAATATCGATTTCAAGGATCGTGGCTTTATTGGTAGTCTTACCACCGACGAGGTTTATTCCTGCACTTTTCGAGGTAAATTATTATTATTTTATTTATTTATTTAATCCAGTGTAAATAACTGTTTCTAAAAATCAATGAACATTGTGGCTATCACTTAATCTAAACATGGTTTGCCTAAAAATAGAGGTTATTTTCCTAACCGGCCGATCCTTACCATCCTTTTTTTTTTTTTTTCCATTACCGTCACCTTTTTCCCTATACCATCCCCTTTTTTTCACTTCCGTCCCTTCTTTAACACCCCTTTAAGACAATATTACACCAAAATTTTGTACTAAATATACAACATTGATATTATTTCATATTTGAATAGCCTGTAGGTACTATGCAAATTCATTATAAGTAAAAATTTAGAAGAAAATAGAAAGTTATAGTGGTAAAATGGCAAGGAAAATTAAACTCTCAAGTTTAACATAAACCTTAGTTAAATAAAATAAAAAAATCTCCGCTGACCATTTTTTCTTTATTTTCAATCACAAATGTCTAGCAGATTAAAATGTTATTTTAGCAAGTTTAATTTCACCAGATTGTTATTCCCGAAAGTCAAAAGATTGTGAGAATGGCCGATATCACACAAATTTAGTAAGTGAGTAATAAATAATATTAAATCATTTACTCATAGTTAAATTGATTAAACATTGGTTGTGTAATTATAACTCATTATTATTATTATTATTATTAGATTTAAAATTTTTATCATTTTAATGATTTTTAAATATCCTGTGCGCATTTTGTTTTTTCCAATTTCATGGACAGTTCACAGAAATTCATTCTGTATATATATGCATAAATGTTACTAAAAATAATGTCATTTAAAGGTAATTAAATTTTAAAAATAACAGTATAAATTATAAGCTATAATCGAGAAAGAAACGGAACTTTCAAGAAGAAATCAAAACAAAACCTTCCTAATAAATTTCAATGGAAACAAAATAAGTTTTCACTCTAAACTAGTTATCCAATATCAGACAAAACACTAAGATTGTAAAGCGAGAAAATTAAATGTGAAATGGTTCAGTACAATTTAAATTGACAAAATTATGGTTTACGTTACTCCGTGGTTACGTGCATGTAAATAAACATCAACGTTAATACAATATAACGCGACAAATAAGTGCAAAAACGAGAAAAAAAATAAACGGTAATATTTGAAATCCCCCGTTTACTGTTGAAAATTACCATTTATCTTTAAAGAGTCCAAAATATGTAGACAGGTTATGTATAAAAACCTGTTTACTGTTTTTATTTATATCTTTTTGCAATTAAAAAAATATAAAAATAAAAGAAAAAATGGATAATTTTTTAATTAAAAAATGTAGAATCCACATTCTTTAAAAAAAGAAAATTATTTGTCAAATAATCGAAAAAGTTTTAAATACTAGTCTTTTTTATGTATAAAATTAACATTGGGGTATAGTAATTAATCTGTTGTAAAAATGCATGGAGTATTTTAAATGGTGCAACAGAAACCATTAGGACATCTCTATGCTATCTTTTTATGTAGTCAGTGTGTTTAAAATATTAGCTTATCAGGTTTTTTTATCTAGTTTTTAAAACGCATAAATTTGAATGTATGTGAAGATATTGAAGCTCGTTAAAACATTATATATTAAATATTCATTAAGGATATATATCCTAAAATAAAACTGTTGCTAGCACTTAAAATAGTACTAGTTTGTCATTTTTTGTTTTAAATTTATCTAGTTTTAAAACGCTTAAATTTGAATACATTTGAAGGTATTGAAACTTGTTTAAGTATTATATGTTAAATTTTCATTAATGATATATTTACTAACATAAAATTGCGGCTAGCGATTAAAAGGGCATTAGTTTATTATTTTTTGTTTTAAAATTATCTAGTTTTAAAAACGATTAAATACGAGTGCAATTGAAGTTGTTGAAACTTGTTAAAGTATTATACGTTAAATATTCATTAAGGATTATTGCTTAAAATAAAATTGTTTCTAAAATTTTAAAGGGAATTAATATGACTTGTTTTCAGATCCACATTCTCTTGGGATGAATTCGTGGGATAAAAATTTGGAACATGTAGTATAACTGGTATATATAATCGTATTTGGGATAAAAAAGTAAATTTGAAAACAATAAATGAGTTTGACTGAAAAAAACGGTGTCAATACAGCATAGAAATGAGTGATTGTGATTTTTATAATGTTGATAAAATGCTGAATTACTTTTCCGAAATCTCTGAAATTTTAAAAAAGATAATTCATTTTGTCTTTAGATATTAAATATTTAGAATAATATTTAGAATATGTATATATATATATATATATATATATATATTAATATAGCTCTTTACTTACAGTTAGAAAATAAATAGATTATTCTCTTTTAACAGACAATATAAACTTTTTATAATTCTAGTAAAGTTAACATATCCATACAGTTTCATCCCATCTGTGGTATAGATAAGGGGGTTTCACTTTTTATAAGTATTTATTTATTTATATAAGAGTGATGAATTAATGAAAAATTTTAAATCGTACAGTGCAACAGTGATTGCAGAGTATGTAATCAGGCATATGTTAAATTCTATCGAATCGTCTCTATTCATGCAGCAATTAATTATAAAATATTAAGATCTATATTTCTTTCTCCTACATTAAATGAAAATGAATATAAAAATACAATATAACCTGTCAAAATGAATCTCTCAATGCGGAGAATAAAAATTGAAATACACAGTGTTCGGCATTAAAGTGCACAATATGGAAAAAAATTATTTTAATCATTTTAATCGAAACAGGAGATTGTTGTTTAGAAGAAATCATTGTAGATTTAAGCAAAATATTATGATATCACTAAATCAATTCGTAAGGAATTTTGATTAATTGATTTTTTAGATACAGCAATTCTTATACAGTTTTGTAATAGAAGCGAACCTATTCTAATCTTTATTTTCCTGTCACTCAAACAACTTTCTAGCCGCTTAAATAGCCTTTTCTGCTTGTTCACGAATAACAATTCTTCGTGCCATGAGTTTTGTTATCACAGATTTCATTATCTCCCTCATGTGATATATCGCAAACATCTAAAATTTCACCAGCTGTAATATTTTGCACTTATTATCAATGTTTCGTCTGAGTAAGGAAATTTTAACTAAAGTTCCAACTTTGTTTATTCTACTAATTCAGATTTTCATCATTTATTTCATTTGATTCATCACCAGTCTCGATGGATGGAGCTACTTACTCACGTTTGACCCCTTAATGACTGCCATTTAATGGCAGATTAATTTTCATTACCAGATATTCAGTATGCTTTTTTTGTCTTACTTTGTAGGAATATTCAACCACAAGAATTGAAAGATTAGACATGGCAATGATTACGAAATAACATTTCTGCTATTAAAATAACAATAGCATAAGCACTTTATGTGATATAAAAAAGTGCTTTCGTAAGAAAAACGCAACTGCTTTAAATCCAACTTTTCTGAACTAAGTCTTAATTCTTTTTCCCGTCAGAGATCTCCGTGCTTAGTCAGAAAACCTTATGGCATCCATTGTAGTTATAATCGGAAGTTTTACGCCATCTTCAATAGCATTTTGAAATTTCAGAACAAGATCTTTTTAATAGTCCCACTTAAAACGTCGAATTATACACTAATCAAACTGCTGCAATCACTTTGTACACTGTAAAAAAGAATCTGTAAAGTTACTAAAATTTGCATAGGAAACCTGGATTCCTAGAACATTTTATGTAACGGCAACAACGAAAATTTCTGAAAGAGATACTTAGATAGACTTTTTCAACTTAAATCAGAAAATATATATCGTTACTAAGATTTTTTTAGGAAACTGGGATGCCTAGAACTTTTTATGTAACTGCAACTAGGGTTACAGATAAAAGTTTAGAAATATTACTGTAATTTTAGCAGATTCATTTGTAAAGCTACATTTTTCTGTAGCTTTAGAAAAAATAGTTTTGTAGATTTCCATATTTTGTGTACAGTGTACAGATAAAATTTTAGTAAGCATGTAACTTTACATCTGTAGAATTAAAGATTTTTTTTTTACAGTGTAGTACTTGGAGATAGATAAGGAAGGAAGTTATCTAATGAAGGATGTTTATTATATGATATACAATTATCGACGAAAAAAAGTTTATTTTTTTCAATTCCACACATCTATCAGCTTCTTTTAACTGGTCACTAAATATCTGAATGGTCATTCATGCATTATAATTTGAATTATAGTAAAGGGAAATTATTGTATTTTCTCCGGTTGTTCGAAAATATTTGGGATTAGTAGAACGACCTTTTAACAACTCTGGAAGTATTTAATTTATTCTTGAATATCGGCTATGAGTAAGGTTTCACGCACTTTTTATTGTTTTACACTTGTAAATCTGTGACCTTCATTCTGTTTTTTAATAAGTTGTGTATAAAAAGACTCACCTGCTTCAAAAACGTCTGCATATTCGTAACTTTTCAAAAAGAAGGTAGTAGTTTTAATCCATTCTTACAAAGGCTTTCAGAATCTGAATCGTCTGTTTTAAAACCCTCGTGCCTGAGTTCATTTGAAGCATCTATCCCTTCACGGATTTTTTTTTTTCATGCAATTATTGGAAGTATTTCCCGAACGAATTTGCCTCATCGGATTAAAAACACTTTCGATTTTTATTCATTATCTTGCTACATTCAAATTTCTTTTCAATGATGTGTCAACGAGACTTTTTTCCGGTATTCAAAATTTAGCAGCGGCTTCGTTTTACTTTATAAACATAAAAAAACTATGATCAAAGGTTTTTTTTTTTTTTTTTTTTTTTTTTTTTTTTTTTAACCATCTGGAAAAATGGTTATTGTTTTCGTCAGGGTAGGAAATCAAAAGCATATCTGAACGTTTTCATTGGTTTAATCCGCAATTTATTCGTTATCTGATTGGTATATACAGTAATCTGTATTTCCTTTTGGTTTCAACAACGATGGGCAACAGAGTGTTGCCACCATGACAAAAAAGTAATAGAAACTACAAAAAAAAATTAATAAATCAGAAACAAATTAAGATACAGCATTCAAACAAATTGCATTTAAAAGTACATTTTTTTTCTCTATCTGACTGTATAAAAAGTAATATTGTCGGATGTTTAGAAGTTTAAGAATGAAATTTTATTTAAAATTGGTCGTGAGATTTTTTGGAAATCTGATGATAGAAAAGCCTTTTCCCGAACAGCCAATGAAATGCTTGGATAATACGCAAATTTCAGGAAATCTTGCAATTTTTACGTGTAATAACACTATTAATGTTTAGTTTATGGCGTACGTAATGTATGACCAGCACCGTAGAAGTTAAAAAATTTACAGTACCGAAAATTGTAAAACTGAAATTTCTTTTAAAATTTGTTCACGATGGGTCCAGGAATGTTATCGTTTAATCCATGGCGTACGTAATGTAGGATCAACCCTGTGCGATTTTTTATGTCTTACATTTTAGTCTATGAAAAAATCATTTTCCAAATTGTCGTTGTAATTTCTTAAATTGCTAATTTTTTTTTCTTTTTTTAACCATTTGGAAAAATGGTTATTGTTCTCTGTCAGGGTAGGAAATCAAAAGCATATCTGAAGGTTTTTATTGGTTTAATCCGCATTTTATTCGTGTTCTGATTGGTCTATACTGTAATATGTATTTCCCTTTACATTCAACAACGATGGATATCTTCTGTTGCCACTATGACAAAAAAATTAATAAAAACTACAAAAAAAAAATTAATAACTCAAAAACAAATTGAGATACAGCTTTCATGCAAATTTCATTTGAAAGTACATTTTTTTTTCTATCCGACGATGTAATATTGTCGGATGTTTACAAGTTTAAGAATGAAATTTCATTTAAAATGTGTCGTCAGATTTCTTGGAAATCTGATGATGGAAAAGACTTTTCCCGAACAGCCAATGAAATGCTTGGATAATCCGTAAGTTTCAGGTAGATAATACGTACGAGTCGCAGGCGATATCTGTCGCTTGGAATTTTAACGTGTAATAATACTATTAATGTTTAATTCATGGCGTACGTAATTTAGGATCAACTCGGTGCGATTTTTTATGTCTTAAATTTTAGTCTTTGAAAAAATCATTTTTCAAATGGTCGTTGTAATTTGTTAAATTGCTTTTTTTTTCTTTTTTTTTCTACGATTTTGTTTAGAAAAGACTGTTTACTACCACTGAAGTCGACTATAAAACGAAATACTATATAAGATATTAGTTAAAGGATGACTTATGTATATGTCGTGTGTTTCCAGTAAATGAAATTTAGCTACGGTTCTGTAACTGATATTATATTAAATGCTCTATGATATTATATTAAGTTGCTCTGGTGATTAAGGGGTCTTATACCTTTTAAAGTCTTCATAGGCAGCTCAAAAGTGATGTGGTTTCGAATTGTCATAACTTTTTAAATTCTTATTCAAATTACATAAAACTTTGTATTGTGCATGAACCCTATTTAAGGCTTTATAAAATATAAAAATAAACACTTATAATATAATATAATAAAAATGTATAGTTCAATTAGTTATGCAAATTTGTGTCGCATGGTATGTCACTATCAGAACAATAATTTTAATTCGAATAGATATACCAACATAAATCTTATTTTAAAATTAACAATAAACTCTGCTTTATAGAATGAATTAATGGTATAAAATTTTTGACAGAAACTATTTTAAAAATTCAATTGAATTTGATAAATGGAAAAAAAATAATAATTAAAAAATAATTAAAATATTTACTTACCTCATTAATGTTAATCCATTCCTTAAAATATAGGTTACAGCTCATTGTATCATAATTTATTTGTTTGTATAACTATTGTAAATTAAGTTATCGTGCGGATTGTGAAAAACCACGTGAAACAAACTTGCAATATCAGTTGATATATATTTTTTTATTATATTATAAGTGTTTATTTTTACATTTTGCAAAGCCTTAAATATAGCCTAAATATATTATGATATTTGTGTAATTTCAATACGCATTTAGAAAGTTATGAGAAATTTAAATTACATCCGTTTTCCACTGGAGACGGAGATTTTAAAAGGAAAGAGAGCCCTTACCCCTATCGACTCGGACGTCTTTTACACAAATTTTATTCGACTGACACCACTTTTTTAAATGAAGTTTCCTTCAAGTACACAATTCAAAAAATGCTCTAATTAAATAAAGATAATTTTATTTTCCTTTATTGTTGGTGCCAAAAACAAGTTTTGCAAAGAAAGATGATGTCTATTCAGACTGAACACAACAGTGCAAAGAGTTAATATATGAATTTTCTAAATCTAAATTTTTCTTGAAATATTAAAAAACGATTGTTTTCATGCAATTAATTTATTTCTATGTATTTCTGTATTTTGCATTAAAATATAAGTAATAAATGCATAATTTATTAATGTGTAAACTGTACCTATACGTTTATTTATAGGCATTTTGAAAGTTACAAATGTATTAAAAGCAAAGAGTAAGTTAAAAAACATCCAGCTGCCGTGATGTAAAATGTTTTCGTGAATTCAAAGATATCCCATCCTGTTAACGCGAACGGAGGAGAATGGAATACATGAGACAACACCTCAATGCTTTCTTTTAATTCTCGTCTACCTTCCTTGCTTAATGATCGCAAAATTTTAATGTTAGATTTTTTTGCTTTTTTATCAGCTTCGTACACATAAGGAGCAGAAAACACTGTAGCAGTAAATAATATAAAATTGGTTATTAAAAAAATATGTGTATTTTAAAGCTACTTGTTAATTTTCTTCAGATTTCCCAATAATAATTATTGCCGCATTGAGGACTGCACCAGCAGTACAGCTACAGTTTTGGAAAAATAGAGAAAGATAATACGGAATTAATTGTGTTGAAAAGAGAATCGAATATATCTTTTGAAACAATCGTCACAATGTGTGAACGTTACAAGGCATTCTTCTGTAATGCTTTTGTTTAATTCTACATGTCTGGCTAATATGCTCGTCATGCAATTACAATCCATAATATAAAATAATGCAAAATAATACACAAAGAAAATCCCATAATACACATAAAACGTATTGATAAGGCAGGAAATTGCTGATATACTCCAGTGAACAGTATACAAATTTATTATTCCGAAACTGCAATTCCGAATTACCAATTACGTATTCTCAACATCATAGTAATATACATGTAAACATATCATGAAAAAAAACAAATTGATATAAATATCAAGGAGAAAATATCATTTATTTTTTGCGGTGAGAAATTTCATGTGTTTTTTCAAACTTTTGTAGTTTTTTTCATTGTTTCGTTCAATTTTGTTGCATTTTGTTTTGCGATGTGATTCCACATTAAGTATGAATCTATAACCAGAATTAAAATCACGAACACCTGTTTCGTATTATCATTGTGTATGATTTTCATATATGCTTCGGATATTAATGAATATAATGACAATAACCAAGAAAACTTGATTAGATTTTTCAATAAAAATGCAGCAGTTCCTTTTGTTTTATCATGTTTAGTGCATTTTATGTCAATGCCAAATATTACAAACAATTTCGTGTAAGAAATTAAATTTTTATAGGTATTTTTTCTATCATTTGTGTTGGAATTCTCATGTTCAACGAATTATTTTATTCCGTAACACGGAGGTGTATTCATTGTTCCTCTCTGCATTCTAATTCGTTGCATAAATTTTCGGTTTACCTCTTACCTTACTCACGATTCTTTACTTCAGATGCACTTCGTTTCAATCTTTTAAGAAATTAATCTCTTTGAAAGGAAATATATAAAATAAGTAAACTGAAATATTTGCTGGATAACTTAGCAATGTCCTTTTCTTTTGTACAAGGAATTGAGAAAATCTTTCATAACACATGAAATTTAATATTTTGTAAGCTATTAACTGATCAAATTATCTAAGGTAAAAATATAACAATTTTCGTTTTCACTGTGTAATAATTTCTATTGTAAGAGATGCTGTTAAAATAATTAATAACATTATATTTCGCGTATCAATATTTTGCACAAGAAAGATATATAATAACGATTCTTCATCATTATAAATATTTTATTTAAATATAAATTTTTATACGAATTTTCATAATACATTTGTAAACTAATCAGTTAAAAGGTTTGATTGTTTAAAAGATTTCGCGATCCAGGAGGCAACATTCTGATTATACAGAAAATAAATATCCCTCGAATATTAAATCTACCAATTTTTTAAATATTACTTAAATGAAGAAAGTGCTTTATTTATTAAGTTCTTTCGTGAATTGTGTGTAATTTAAATTAATCGTATGTTTAATTTACATTAAAAGCATTAGAAAACAGCTAAAAATATAATATAATTCATTCTATAGCAATTTAGTTAAAATTATTTAGAACACTCTCGCAGTTTAAAGAGGACAAAAATTAAAACTGCATTGTACAGTTATAATAATAGGAACATTTAAATGAAAATAACTACATTGAAATCATACGAGAAAGTTAAATAAAAGTTCTCAATGTTTATAACTTTTTAACTTCTTCAAAAAGTAATTATGTATCTCTCCGTCTGTCTGCCTGCCTGTTTTTTTGCCCGCGCTCTAACTCGCTTGAGTATGCCCGCATTGCCATGCAATTGATATATGTTATTGGTGTTTACCATAGTATGTTCGGTATTGAAATTGAAGTGTGTAGCAGTCATACTTCTTTGACAGGAGCGCTCAAAATTATTTCGTATTTCCTGTTTTTTTGCCTGATATTATTTTTACAAACATAAAAAAAAAGATAAGAATTTCTGTGGTACACTAAAACATGTTTTTAGTAGAATATCGATTGCAAAGTACTTAACATTCGTTTATAGAGTCATACAATAGAATTTGGTTGAATAATAGTCTAAAGGTAAAAAAATGTTTGCAGGATATTTTAATTACGTTGAACTACTTCAAACATTCTGAAATTGATATATATTACCGAGGTTTATTACAAGATGCTTGCTGTAGAAAATGATTTGCATAACATTTATTGTTCATTTATAGAGACACATAAATGATGTCGGATACACTTACTGCATTATAAGTTTATTGTCTGTTAAGGATGATTGTGGGAAGCATATTTTTATGTTCAACTATATATTTGTATACTATCTGGTGTGTATAAACTCCGTAGATCAAGGCTCTACAGTGGCGTAGCTAAGGGGGGCGGCCGCCGCTGCCAAGGGCGCCAAATTGAGAGAGGTTTTATGAAAGCAAGCAAAGGATGGAAAAATACTTCTCAAAGAATCTACCACGACACAGGCAGAATTTTCCCCAATCTTCTACGAGAGGATACCAAAATTAAAAATAAAAGTCAAGCAACCTAATCATAAGGGACTTGTGGAATTTTTTGCATATCAAGCACACGCCTATTCATTGGATGCATCCTCCCCCGCCACTTAATTCGTAGCATTGCTATTTTTCTCTGAAGTAGTCGTTCTTTAAAACTTGCCGAAGGAGTACATCACAAATTCTCTTCGAAGCATGTGTTCTTCTCTAATTTTCATCGAAGAAGTTCATTTTATTCTCATCGAAATAGCTCTTCGCTATTTCTCATCAAAGGAATGCATCTTTAATTCTCATGGGGAAGAGAATATCAAGCAGAATTTTTTAGTACCGCAGGAAAATATATTTATGTATCCGCTTTCTTGTAAAGAAAATAACTTTTCGCCAGTATTAATGAGAAGAAATGGTCAATGTTCCAGTGGAGGATCAATATGAAATGAGTTCAGAGCTATATCTACTAGTTTATACAGTCTCATAAGAAACCTGCCTAAGTAAAACCACTTTATATAAAAACGGAGAGCTGGAATCAGAAGGTTAAAAGATACTATATTATTCTACACTTAATAAAGATAGATTCATTTATGGTTATATTATAGGTTGTTATTCGTTATTATTTCATCCTCGTTATATAGATTAAGTTATTTAAACTGCGCACAAAATAGATTCTATCATATATTTTGTTGTGTATTATGAAAAATTATTTTGTGAACTCTAAAAAATCCTACCTTTAGAAATAGAATTAAATATTAGGGAAAGACGGGAAAGAACTCCTTGAACCACGATCAGGGATCAACATTTAATTGGGTGAGATTTTTCTTTAAAATCATAATTTCATATGGTCAGTGATGCATTTATATATACATATATATAGATTTTCTTAATCAGGTAATTATTAATATTTTCGAATCGATTTTGGTGGAAGAATGTGTCTTTGAAAAAAAAAATGTGGATTTATATTCTGAATACCAGTATAAACGTAATTGAGTATTAAAATAAATATTTGTGAACACATAATATGTGATTATTTTATGCATTTTCTCTACTTCTTTCTCTTTATTATTTACTAGCTGTACCCAGCCATGAGTTGCTGTGGCTCAGTATGGCTAAATGGAAAAGAAAGAAAAGAGAAAGTGCACGATTCTCATATGCTTAATTTCATGATGCACGTAAATATACAATATTCTTTGTTGTTAGATTGTCTGTGCAGATATAGATATTGTCTGGTTTACCGATTCTAGAACACGAAACATATAATTGTTCATTGGAGAAACAATCCGTGTCTAGATCTAAACCGCAGAATTCTAAAACTTGGCCGTAAGGTTTGTTAATGGAGATTGCAAACGCCAACCAAATTGGTAATTGCAATATCTCAAATTGAAATGGAAAATCCACTGGAATCAAAGGAATGCGAGGAATGAGAACATCCTCACATTTGTAAGGTCCTGTCAAGATTGTTGCTTCTACGACGTTGCTCATTTTTTTTTTTTTTTTTACTTTAAGCCGCGTGTCGTTGCAAAGCTTTGGCTGATGGATATTTCGCAACTTCATAATTGGCACACCGATTTTCAGTTGCAGCATGTGCGGTGGCATCCCTAGCTGATAGAGTGAATTAAAATGAAAAGCGCCAGGTTAAACTGACGCATGGAGCTCACAGGCTATTCGCAAAAATTGTATATTATACTCTTATTTCAAAGAATAATGCCCTTTGAAAAATAAAATAAGGAGATTTTTCCCCCGTTTTCCCCCTTTATGCTTAACCAATGAACCTCCAATTCTAATCAGGGAAGCGCCTTATCAGAATAAACGTGTATACCCAATTTGAAGCAAATCGGATAATTCTGCATGAAAAACCCATTTATTTACATTAAGGCGGGATTAGACCCCGTTATTCTCTTTATAATTAATCAATGAACCCCTTAAACTAATCAGGGAAGCGCCTTATCACAATGAACCTATTCACAAAATTTGAAGGAAATCGGATAATCTTACATGAATAACCCATTTATCTAAATTAAGGTGGGTAATTATTCCCCCATTCTCTCTTTACATTTAACCAATAAGACACCAAAACTAATCAGGGAAGCACCTTATGAGGACGAACTTATTTACAAAATGTGAAGCAATCGAGTAATTCTGCATGAAAAACACATTTATCTAAATAACATTAATCAGAATAAACGTGTATACCCAATTTGAAGCAAATCGGATAATTCTGCATGAAAAACCCATTTATTTACATTAAGGCGGGATTAGACCCCGTTATTCTCTTTATAATTAATCAATGAACCCCTTAAACTAATCAGGGAAGCGCCTTATCACAATGAACCTGTTCACAAAATTTGAAGGAAATCGGATAATCCTACATGAATAACCCATTTATCTAAATTAAGGTGGGTAATTATTCCCCCATTCTCTCTTTACATTTAACCAATAAGACACCAAAACTAATCAGGGAAGCACCTTATGAGGACGAACTTATTTACAAAATGTGAAGCAATCGAGTAATTCTGCATGAAAAACACATTTATCTAAATTAAGGTGGGATTAGCGCCCCGTTACCCTCTTTATACTTAACAAATGAATCCCCCAAATTAATCACGGAAGCGCCTTATCATAATGAACCTATTTACAAATTTTGAAGCACATCGGATATTTCTATGAAGAGTTATCGCGTTACGCACATATATATATATAAATACTTAAGTACATCGATACATAAATACGTACGTACATACAGAACCTGCGGCCTCTTTAGCTATCAAGCTTTAATAAGACTGTGAGCTAAAAAGGAAAAAAAACATGAACTAAAAAACTAAGAAAAATCATAAAAAGTACTGACGAAATATTTCAGTAAAGTGAACCCCCCCCCCCCCCCCACAGGGAACAAAGTGATGGGAAGGGGGACGGGACGTGCACAATATGAAAAAGTTGTCAAAGGGCTTTCTAAATATATACAACATAATGGGTGCGAAAAAATTTAAAAACTGCCCCCAGATAGGGCAAAATTGCGGAGCGGGGCAAGTGAGATTCAAAATTGGTATATTAAAACCTGCGCGCATTCAAATGCAACTCTGTCCGTGAATTTCAAAGCAATCGGCGAAGAACGTTCGAAGCTTTAAGATTTTGTACAAACGAACATTTACATTTTTATTTATATAAAAATGTGCCTCACCGGGGGGGAGTTGGGGAAGTGGGAGGGGATGTGCATAATATGAAAGAGTGTTCAAAGCGCTTTCTAATGATATATAACATGATGGGTGTCGGAAAAAATAAAAAAAGCGTCTCCTGGTGGGCTGGTAGGGTGTGGCAAATATCAAGGTTCATATTAGATGTATAACAACACGCTCGTATTCGAATGCAACTCAATCCGTGAAAACAATCGCTGAAGAACTTTCGGAAATTAGCGATTTTGTACAAACGAACATTTGCATTTTTATTTATATAGACTAGCTAACTGCCACGGCGTTGCCCGAGTATGTAAAAGAACTGCACGAATTGCGAAAAAAATCTGAAAATCACATTAAGATATCGCGAAAATTTTTAAATCGCTGCACAAGTTTCGAAAAGAAAAAAAAAATTATACATTGTTTCGAAGATCGAAAGTTGATTAATTTCACTAATGTGGAAAAATGGTAGGAAATCGCTAAAATACGCTAAAAGTCACATACAAAATTCCCGAAAAATTCGAAAATTGCTATACGAAATCCGAATAAACTTTATTGAAATGAGGGCAAGAATTACTTTAGTATTATAAGTAAACAATGAAATGTCAAAAAATTACAGCAGATCCCGAAGAAACGTAAAAATCGAATGAAAATCGACAAAAAGTTCAAAAATCAGGAAAGTCAAATTTTATTATAATTGGATAAAAGTTTCAAATCGGACTCTTTTAAAATTTATGTTTGGGAGAGCTATGCATTGTATTATGTTACTTTTATTCATAATATAATTTACTGGGATTACCTTAAATATAATTACTATAATCCTTTAAGTTAATATTAGTTTTCGTTGCATTAAAATATCTCGATTTGTTGATTTTCTGTAAGCAAGTAATCCCTGTTTACACTGTAAGTGTATGGGAATTTGGAAAATTATTAGAGATATCGCCAAGTTGGCGACAAAGTTGGCAGCATTTGGCGACAGAACTGTGTCTCCCCTAAGGTAACCCACCCCCTTATATGTATGGAGATGCATTAAATGCTGTTCAAGAATATGATTTGTCGTTAAAATATGGGAATCGACTTTGGTATTTAATTTATGATGCGTTCTGCATCGGCGAAGATAAGACCGTTAATATACGACCGAAGACATGGGAACCTTATCACAAACACCATCCTTCTTTAATGATTACGTCCAAATTTAGATAAAAAAAAATATATTTAAAGTATTCTAAGGATTCTATCTAACTCGCTGTATTAAAAAATAGATAAAATAGTCCTACCTGTTAAATTAGCTTTGAAACAAAACAGACGATCACAAACACAAACTTAAAAATTCAAGATATTTACAAAAGCAACTTACGTATATATCTAATCGAAAATATTTACTTTAGAGAATTATGTTAAATTATATTATTAAAAAGTTTAATTAAAAATGTTCTATGTTCTGAAAGTTATTCTATTGTTATCATTGCCTGTACGTCGCAATTCGTCTTCTTGTAACTCGATCTTTTCTGATCTGTTTACGTTCTGCTTTGAGACAGTTATGGTCACGGAGAGAGCGGACGCTAGTTGCGGTTATTCCATAGCTAAAAGTATGCGAGTTCTATACATAATCCCACCTTAGAGTTTCGATCTCTAAATTGAATTCCAAAGTCCAAGTAGACGTCCCTGGCTGGTTTTCACCGACTTTGATAACCACAAAAGGGTTCCATGGTAACTTATGGGTGGAAGATACTGACTGGATTCCAATCTATGCTTGGCTAAGCTCTACGCTCTACTGGTCCTGACGAAATTATTTCCGTTATCAGAATAAACTACATAAGGCCTGCTTTGTCGGCAGCAAAATTCTTTAAGGATCGTATGAAGCATTCAGTAGACAAAGAGGTAATTGCGTCCATGTGAATGACAAGATAGACTCCATAGGTAAACAAAGCTATCCAAACGTTTGTACCATCGGAAAGTTGGGTGTACCGGCCAAGTCGATGCACACTACATCAAATACGGCTGTTTCAGATAATGAAAATGAGCACATACAATTACAAAATTACAAATTACCATATATAAATTCACATACATTGTTAAAAAAAATTGGGAAAGAAAATAAACAAAAAGAGATAGTCATGCATGGATATAAAATTTAAAGCACACACAATACATTAAAGTAATAAAGTTAATAAGATACTAAAAGAACATTTAACGGGATTTTAATTTTGGAACGTTGTCAAGAATAGGAAGAGACGTTCCGCAACAAATTGAGTATCTGTAAATGACAAAATATATGTTGTTTGAAGAGAATGCAGAATTTTATACACTGTGCGTTGCCTACTCGAACAATTAAGTCTGATGTATTTTGTTGGTATATTTATATTTGGTATTTTTTTGTTAATCAGCCCGGGTGATAGATTGACTAATATATTCCCCATATCATATTCATATGGCATTCATTACATTTAAAATGTAAAACTTTACTAATTTTATTTAAAAGTACATACATTTAAAATATATGTATTTCAATAATTTTATTTACTATTACTAAAAAATAAAAAAAAAGAAGGAATAAAATCATAAATCAAAATATTTTATATAAACTTCAAAGACATTTTCCTAATTAGTGAGTCATAAAAGTTTCTATAGGTGATTTAAAAAGCGCTATTGTTGAGATGTGTCGCAAATCTCTATTACTAAGTTATACATGAAAAAATTAAAAGCTCAGCTCCTTTTTAAAATTTAAAAGCCCCGTTTTGCTCCTTTTAACATTTGAAATCCCCGTTTTAAAAAATAGAAATTTTAATTTTAAAATTAAAATTAAAACGTTTTAAATGCTTTAGTAATTTTATCTCATTGGTTGAAACTGCCTTGCCTCTGTTAAGTTAGTTTTCCTGCATCTCATCTTATAACTTTAAAAGACCATTTTGTCATATTTCAAAAGATTGCTGATGATTAATTTTTGTTGATGTTAGCGCAACGTTTCTGTCGGCGTCCCATGGGCCGAATTTGAGCCTAGGCAATCAATCATTCAGATTGCGGCCAATTAAATTAGAAATACGCCCAATTTCATGACGAGGACCTCTAGTAGAAATAATGCAAAATACCTCATATTTATACAGTTGCACGAATCTCAGGCGAGAAGTTTTAGCATCTAAATCAGGCTCTAAAATTCACACCAATTTGCGCTCCAAGGTCGCCTTGCGATAAATCTAACGCCCGATGTTTGTACAGGATTAAAGTCTCAGTTCTCATGTCATTTGGGCCTGGTTTAAAAGGACGCATGCAATCAAAAAGAAATAAACCAGGTCCCATCAAAGACTGTGTCTTACTTTATCAGACACTCATTTTCTCTCGGACTTTCATTGCATCCCGTATAGCACTCACGGCCCACGACTACCGGAAAATGTTAAAGAGATCGTACGGAGCTATCCTCTGTACCCTCCGCTCGCCCTGCTGGATCCAGAAACTTAGAAACGATTCGTCCACGACTCCCGATGGTTCGGATGCTAACGATACTGTAGGACAGAAACACCCATGAAGCCAAGAAATCCTTATATATATATTTAAATAGAAAGATAAATCAGACTAATTTTCCACTTCCATTAAATTAAAATATGTTTTATCGTACTTTGATATAAGGTCGTGGGTAAATTTTATGCTCCATGTGCTCTTATCCGGTTGTCTGTGAATATCTGCTGCCAGTGAAAATGAAGTATGCGCTTTAATTGTGTTTTTTCATATATTTTTTATATAATTTGTAAAAGGTTTCAAATGTATTCTTGCTAATAGAAGTTTTTCGTTGTCATCCGCATAGGTACCTGCTGTAAAAATTAGAACGAAATCCGAAAAATATTTTTTGAACTATGCTTGGCGAAGCATTTTAATACCAATAGTACCCATATATGACCAGGGTTGCGCTGTGTGTGAGTGTGTATTCCGCAGTGCTTGCGTATTGGCCTCGCTCAAACAATTACAAATATTCTTTCTAACTGTGTTTCGTGTCATAGCATTTATATCATTTTACAACATATATACCTTATACTCAGGCGTATAACACGGAAAGCAAGCAACAATTTTGGAACTAGAAATTTTACTTTATAAAAAAGATAATTTGATACGACATAGGAAAAATTACGTACTATTACATATATTTCTCGTTCTAGATAAGTTTGTTGTATCAGTGTGTTATACGCCTGAATGCACGGAATGTAGTGTTTGTTTTTTTTTTTTCGTTTTTTTTCTTTTTTTTTTTACGGAAGATAAATATCATATCATTCTTATTTTATTTGCTTCGTTTAAAAAAAAATCAGCTTTATTTTATCATTATAAGGATTCAGTGTACAGCTATGTAAGAATTTAAAAGATATACCCTGTCATCTGATTGAATACCGGTTTTACTTTGTAATTTATGTCAATATTTAAAATTTCTCTTAGGAATTCAAAAACAATTATTTCTTGACAGATTTCAAGACATAATTTATCATTCTTTGAAATAATGCAAAATTTCAATTCCATGCAATAAGAACTGATATTATCTTTTAAACACCCTTGAGAGAAACGTAAAACTCGTTTTGCTGTGGTGTACTAATAGAGCAAATAATCCCTTCTTTTTTTAGCAGCTGAGTCAAAGTAAGAAAGAGAAAATAATGTTAAATCATTTTTGGAATAAAATTTTAAATTCCAAGTCAAATTGAAAAGACTTTTGTTCTAGTTTATATTGCTCTAGAAATTTTTTTAAAGAAAATTTGAATTTATTTTTTGTGTAGAAAAGGAAGAAAATATTTTATTTGTGTTCATATATAGTACACTCTAAACTCTGAAATTTTCAAGACATTTCGATTTGACAGAGAAATGCGATTACATAGTACATTTGTAATAGTTAAACATTGAATAAAAAAACTACTAGCGCAAACTTATAAATAAATGGATAAATAAAACTTTTAGAGAAACACATATTCAAATGGAACATAAGTTTTTTCTATCACCTTTTTTTTTTTTTTAAGTAATGATATATATATATATATATATATATATAACAATGATTAGAATTGTCGATAAAAAAAATAATATTACACACGGATTTCCCATTGTTGATTACATGACTTTTCATATACATTTGTAGACCATTTTCGGAAATTAATAATTAGAAAATTTCAGAAACATAAAACTGTTTATTATGAACGAATTTATTTATTCATGTAAAGAAAAAGAAAGAGAAAATTAAAAGTTAAAGAATTGGTAAAAAAAAAAAAAAAAAAAAAATGCTGACATATGTTTATCATCTCTTCATGAATGAAATGCAAATGAGAATTTCGATCCGACTGCTTATAACTTGAGATCTGCTGAATGGATTGTAGTGGAATTTATCCTGTTAATTAGATAATTTTTCAGGGAAGGTTTTAGTTTATTGCATATCACTCTAAGTTCCTTAGTTGTAGAATTATGGGAAAAGTTCTATAATCAAGAGATGAAATTAAGACGATTATGAAAAATTAGTCTTTTTAAAGAGTTCTGCTGAACTAATTTAGATGCGAATAGCATTGTTGGTAATATATTTTTTCAGGGATGTTTTCAGTATGTTGTATCTACGTTTTTAAGTTACAGAAATATTGGTGAAGTTCAATAAGCGGGTTAAAACGATTATTAATGAACATCCTTTTTAAAAAATCTGTTGGACGGATTTCGATGAGACTTGCGTTGTTAGTTAGAAACTTTTCAGGAATGGTTTTAGTATATTAAACAACATTCTACACTTACTTAGTTATAGAACTATTAGATAAAGTTCTATAATCAGGCCAACACGTTTATAAAAGTTTAGACTTTTTAAACAAATCTACAGGACACATTTTGATTAGACGTGCATTGTTAGTTAGATAATTTTTCAGGGATGGTTTTCGTATATTGTACATTCTTCTTTCGTTTTTTACCAAATTGTACTGTAAATCTTAAATTAAAACATTTGATATTTAAGAGCCCAAAATTTCTCTGACAGACTTAAAAACCACATTTAACATGACGTTAATGTTACTAACGGACATGTTTTTTCTTTATAATATACATACGAAATTGGATCTATTGGATCTAGTGGATGAAATAAATCTATCCACTTCTATTTTAGTGATTAGTTGCTGCGATCTTTAAATTGATTTTTCTGATTTTGTATTTTTCTATATATTAGTATGTTTTAACCTTTATGCACTCTTTTTCATGAAAATATTTCCTCAATAATTTTTCTGTAAACATATAAAGCAATCGGAGGATTTAAGCAATAATAACATAAAAAATTGTCAATTATAACTAAAATACAGAATCAGGACTTTTAAGTACTGTCAGGTAAATATAGTTAAACATATTTCACAGCTACAAAAATGTCGAAATTATACGACAGTTTATTACATCTTTTTTTATCAGAATGTACAACCAGAAAAATTAATCTAATCATGAAGAACATCGGGAGAACAATTTGCATGAGAACGTATTACTGTGTTAAAAGTAAATTTTAAGATATTTTCTATAAATAATAATATATTTTTAACAACAAAAAATTATATAATGCGATTTTTTAAGGAAAACTTGTTGTGGGAATTTACTGTACTTTTTTATATTATCGACGCTTATATCATACAGCTAATTTAAAGAAAATCAGTATTCCTTTTTAATTCATAAGATTAATTATTATTAGTTTTAAAATAATAACGTAAAAACAGCAATAATTCAAAGCTGGCAAAATATTTCTACATACATAAAATTTACTGGAAAAGCGTAGATGATTTTATTTATTGCCAAAAAGTGCTATTCTTTTTAAATTCATATAAGAGTGAATGTTTAAAATGAACGAACCCATTTATACAGCGCTATTTTAATTTTTATAACATATCTAATACGTTTCCTATTACATATAACATATTTACTATTCTAGAATTAATTCCTTTTAAGTGTCAATATCTCTGTCGAAAATCTAAAGAACCGTATCCAAAGAAAATTGTAAGTGGCTAACATTACATAAACTCTTCTAATTAAATAAATGGTTGTGTGAAAGAATGAAAACCGATAAAGTAAGTGCTCAGCAAATAAAAATAAATTAGTGAATTTGACCTTTTGTTACATGCCTCATGGTTATTTTCGACTAACAAAATTAAGACTAGAGAACGTGGTTGAAATATTGATTTCATTTATAAATTTGGGAGCTTAACAGTAATATTTTGCAATTACATTGGTTTGCGAAATCATACATTTACAATTAATAGATGATATTATGTAATTGTATTATTATACATATAACTATAAATTTAGTATAATGCTTTGTTGTAGATAATATGAAATAGTTTTATAGTATTGACTAATAATATTAAATCATAGTTTTGGGAGCAATTCATTTTATATGATGACGAATTATAAATAGTGAAAATTTCTTAACTTAAACGTTTTTTGCGTATAATAATTTAAAAGCATTTAAAATTTACTCATCATGTTTTATGTCTTAGAAAACATAAATAGAATATATTTTAATCTCTTATATTAAAAAAAGTTCATTTTATTTTCTATTTACTTATTTTTGCTTTTGAAATTATAGGTGTCATTGTCACTACTATTTTCGTATATTTTGCGATAAATTGAGCCAAATTTTTCAAAGTTAAAAAAAAAAAAAAAAATTAAATTAAAAAGAAGTAGCACAAAAAGATATTAACCGGACTTCAAGCACCATTCAATTGTGAGTTAATTATAAATTATTTAAAATAAATAATTTAAAAAATAATTTTGGGATACTCAAAAAAATAATTCAGTAATGTCGTTTAATCAATGAATTTATATTCAGAAATATTGTATCAAAATAAAATTCATTAAATACAAATTCTGCACGAATGTAAAAAGAAATAGGATAAAATATTTTTTAATAGATACATTACATTATTGTAAATGTACATGAAATACGCTGAACACATATTCTTGCGATAAATGCACCATACAACTAACATTAAGGTGCTAAAAGTAAATTTGAACATCCTTTGTATACATAATAATACATTTTTAACAACAACAAGCACGTTATTACAAAAATGTGATTTTTTAATGAAAAATATTGGAGTATTACACATGACTTTCTTTTTATTATTATCGAGACTTATCACACAGATAAGGTAATAAAAATATCGGTAGTCCATTTTGTGTGATACGATTAATTATTAATGGTTTTAAAAAATAATATGAAAACAGGTATAATTCGAATCTTGAAAAATATTTCTATATAGATAAAATTTACGTAAAAGAGTCGCCCCCTGGTGATCACGTTTCCTTGAATTTCGGACTCTAACATTCCATTGTGGATAAAATATCAAGCCTCAGCAGAGACTTTACGAAGTTTTTTTTGTTGTTGTTGTTGTGGTGCCTGCCTCATTCAGGTATCGACTGGCAGTTTGCTTTCGTGACGCTTGGGCGTCACTTTGGTGCCTTTTGGGACGGGGGATTGCTACGCAATCTCCTTGAAAGTTCCGCATGAAGCTGTTCCGCTCTGGAACGGGGTACCTTAATTTTTACGGAAAAAGCGTGGATGATTTAATTTACTGCGAATAAGTTGTATTTTTTTTTTAATTACATATAAGCGTTTAAAATGAAAGTACCTACTTACTCAGCGCAATTTTAAATCAATTTTCAAAACGTATCTAATACCTTTCCTAAAGCATATAAATTTTTCTAATTCTAGAATTAATTCATTTTGAGTGTCAATATCTCTGTAGAAAATCTAAAGAACCGAATCCAAAGCACCAAGTAACATATAAGTAATGCAAGTAATGCAAGTGGCTAACATTAAGATCACTCTTCTAATTAAATTAATGGTTGTGTGTAAGAATAAAAATCGATGAAGTAAATGCTTAGCAAATAAGAAAGCAATTAAAAAAAATTGACCTTTTGTTACATGGCTCATACTTCTTTTCGACTAATAAAATTAAGAATTGAGAACGTGATTGCATTATTTAATTCATTTAGAAATTTGGGAACTTTTACATTCATAATTAGTAAATAAATTCTTTTGTGAAATTATATATATATGCAATTAATAGACGATGCTCTGTAATTGCGTTATTACATGTACAAGGTAATCAACATAATTCTTTCCGGGTTTTCGAAGCGCTATAGTAATAAAACTAAGACGAATACAGCAAAAAGACCATTTGAAAGAATACAGAACCAAATCAAGTTTTATTGTCAGCGGTTGCCGGTATTTAGTTAGTAAATAAAAATGGTGTTTACAGGCGAACAGAAAACGTTTAGTGTCTTAGAATTTTCAAAATCTGAATCACTGGTGTTGCTTCTGTGGGCATTTCGTACGCGATATCGAACACAGGGACCAACTGACAAGACAATTCATGTGTGGTACGCTAAATTCAAAGAACGTTGATAGTACCGTGTTGAGTAGAGTGCAACAGGAACTAAACTGTCGCATTGATGTATGCCGTGTGACCAAAGGCTCACACTTAAAACACCTGTAAGTTATATATGTAAAACTTGATTTGTTTCTGTATGCTATCAATTGTTATTTTTGATGTATTCGTATAACCCTATATAACTCTATGTTTAATATATTATACATTTTTGTAGACAATATGATATATTTTTTGTAATATTGAATAATAATACTGAATCAAATTTCGGAGTTCACATCTTTTTTATATAATGACGAATCATAAATAGTGAAAATTTATTAACTTGAAAATTATTCGCAAGTAATAATTGAAAAATATTTAATTTTTTTTTTATTTTGGTTTTATGTATAATAGAAAATATAATTTGAATATATTTTAATCCTTTAGAAAATAATCTGCTTTATTTTTTATTTTTACTTAGTTCTTCTTTTGAAATCAAATGTGTTATTGTCACTACTATTTTCATGTATTTTTTGTAAACTTTGTCAAAAAAAAAAAAAAAAATTGAAATAATACAACAATAGGATGAATGAATTTCAGGCACCATTCACTGGTGCGTTAATTATAATTTTTTAATAATAAATAAATTGATTTTTTTTTATGATAGTAAACAAATAATTCAGTAATGTCTTTTAATCAGTCTTCTCTCTGGCTTTTGACCAACATTAGCGATTTGGCGAATAAGAAATAAAAAAAAGTAGCCAAATGAACGGAAATGTTAGCAAAATAGATTCGGCTTGAAACACTGAAAAATCTATTTTTAACCCTTTATTGTATCATTTTTTTTTCCAATATGCTAAAAAATAACCTAATATTTTGTGATTGCTTATCCAATAGAAATTCGACTATCCGCTAAAGAAACTATTAAACATAAGTACATTCTAAATGTCTCCGACATTCTTTTAGCTGTCTAAATAAAAATTAAAAACAGCTATCTTTGATTTACCGTTGTGAAAATATACACTAAAAATTTCTATAAGATTTCGACTCTTAACCGATAGAAAAAATTTGACCGACCAATGATACTTTGTATACAACTAATACGGTAAAAGGCTAATTTCAACACTGCATTCCAAGAAAATTTTTCTCTATTTGGCGCTTGGTGCGAGTAATTTTGCTTGCGTTTTTACCGGCGACACGCTGAAACCTATGGCATTATGTGTCATTGGCTGTTACTAAACACAATTGCTGTTGAGTCAGTATTTCTATAACTAGAGCAATGTAAATGACTCAGTGCGTTTGAGCATGTAAAGCTACATCAATTGTTCAGTAACTCGGCTAACAATCTCTACAGTATTGGCTCACCACACACACAAACACATAAACTGAGCACTCGCAATTTTGCGAATTTAATTGTTGGTTTACTCGCCAAATGAAGAATTTTGTCGTGATTTGGCGCAATGGCGAGCGGCAGCGAGAACACTGCTTTTAATCAATGAATTTATACCCAGAAAAATCGCATCACAATAAAATTCTTTAAATGCAAATTCTGCACGAATGTAAAAAGTAATAGGAAAAAATATTTGTTAATAGATACATTATATTATTATATATTTATATGGAATACCCTGAACACTTTAAAACAGTTGTCCATTTTAAGTGATACGACTAATTTTTAACAGTTTAAAAATAATAGCGTGATAACAGCAATAATTAAAACCTGGAAAATTATTTCTACATATAAAAATTACTGAAAAATCGTGGATGATTTTATTTATTGCCAATCAGTTCTATTTTTACTCTCTTCAATCTTTACAAGAAGAAAGTATTGGATGCGTAAAAAATTTCGAATTCCGTTTTCGTCGGATTTACACGTCTTAGAGAGTCAGAGTTATGTTAATGTTTTTTTCAAAAAGTCTGTCTGTGAGTCTGTCTGTCTGGGTGTGACACAAATATTGTGGGCGCCCTATCTCAAGAACAAACGAACGGAATTTAATAAAACTTTAGATTCTGTCAGTCCCTGACATAAATTGGTGCTGATTAGTTTTGGGTTTAAATCGCCCAGCAGGGGGCGCTGCTATGCTGCATTATTCATGATTTCCACAATAGCTAAATCTGAAGAACTAATGCACGGATTTTTAGAAAACTTGAGATTCAGTTAGTCCTGAATATAATTTGGTGGTGATAACTTTTTGGTGTACATCGCCCAATAGCTGACACTGTTATCCTGCATATTCATGGTTATCGCAATAAATCTATCTTAAGAACTAATGCACGAATTTACATCAGACTTCAGATTCAGTTAGTCCCTGATAAAAGAAAAAGTCCCTGCCGCCGTCAACATTGAATGACGTGTTTTTCTAAGCTCTGATTTCAAAGTCCATAATAGAGGTAAATATTCATTTTTCTAAACTTATTTACATATGCATGGCTTCTCTAATGTTTAACAATTGTATTATGTATTTATTTCTGTTTTAAGTTTATTATTTAAGCTCTTAGAGCACTTAGTTTATTTTTTCGTGCCACTCACGTATGCAAAGTGGCATAGTTTTTTTTTTCTCTCTAACTTATATCTTAATAATTAATATTTATTTTATGTAATTTTTGATTCACATGTATATATACCTTTAATAGCTTTCTTTTTATATCAGTATTTCTTTATTTTTTCATTTATTTCTGTACTTTTAGTCATTTTTAATTTTTGGTGGGCGTTTCGGCGTCCATTTATTTTTGTCGCCATATTGCATTTTGAGTTGTGTTGAGTTGTTTTTCTACTGTGTTTTGGAGTTGAGTTGTTTTTTCTGGTTTTTTGTTTCTATGGAGTTTTATTATGATGGAGTGCTGAAGGTTCGAATTTTCTTTTAGTTTATTGCGTCATTAGTGTTTTGTTCTTTGTGGAGTGGTCGGTATTACTTTTTTGAATATTGTTGCTCTGACATTTGACTTTTTTCTGGATTACATGTCAAGGGAGGGCTGGTCACATGTCAAGTGTATGTCTAACATTTTGTTTCAGATTTCCTTTTCCGGTGATTCATTTATCCGATAATTCATTTATTTGGTGATTCCTCTGAGTGGCGAGTTGGTAGGTCATTTTTGTTTATAGGGGCTTAGCTTATGTCCACTTTTGGCTTTTTATTTTTTGTCTCCAGGTGAGTGGAGCTCTCATACATATGCTGGAAGTTAATTCTGTCTGTAACCAGCTAATTGAGCATCGCTGGTGATAGTTTTTTTTTTTTTGGGGGGGGGGAGGGGGGGTACTTTTTTTCTGATTTTTGTGTTCTGTGGATAATTATGAGTAAATAGAAGGATTTTTTCAAGGAGTTGGATGATGCCGCATTTCCGCCTGCCATTCAACAATTCAAGTCACACACGTATGAAGCTTTTGAAGCACAACAGGCTAAAAGTGCGTGTGGAAAAGTGGGGGTGACAAGAGAGATTTTAAATGTTGTAAAAAATGCGTGGACTATGTCAACCTGCGACTAGTAAATGCTCATAGGGAATGTGTGGCAAGCGAGGTAAAATTAAAGACTATGGTGAGGGACAGTATGGCATATGATGCCCTGCTGAAAAGAGGATCGGGAACATCGGACTCCATCTTAGAACGTCTAGGTGTGAAGAAGAAGACTCCAAGGAAAGAAACTGGCTTTTCTCTTGTGGTGACGCCTACAGAAGGTAGGTCCAGGATATCAGAGATGATCTGAGAAAGATTTCAAAGGAGACACAGGATTTTCCCAAACTGACAGATATAGTTTCGACCAAGGCGGGTCAACTTGCTCTTAAATTGACGTTAAGACAAGACACGGATAAGATCAAAAGGACATTAGAACCATGGGGAGACAAGGTCAAAATTGTTACACCAAGACGACGTAGACAGAGGGTTCTTTTACTTAGTTTGGAGCGGGATACTTCGGAGGATTCTGTTTTGGATTCTATAAGGAGTGTCTTGCAGGATTCGGGTTTGAATGATGATAAGGAATTGGAGGTAGTGAGAAAGATTCCAACTGGAGCTGGTAAGGTAATTTGGATAGTGGACGTAGATGATGAGAGTTTTGCCAGCTTGATAGAGCGACGCAGATTATGCACTGATTTCGATAGATTTAGAGTAGTGGAGTATATTCAGATTATGAGATGTTATAAGTGTCAGGAGTATGGTCATATGGCGTCGCGTTGTTCAGGTGGCTTAAAATGCACGAAATGTGCGGAGGGACATGGTCAGATAGACTGTAATTCTGTAATAGAGGCCTGTGTAATTTAGCTAAAGGAAAAGATGATGATGAGACAGTGGACTCAGAACATTGTGCCGACAGTCCCGTCTGTCCCTGTTTTAAGAAATACAGAGAGACCTTATTTTACAGACTTTCATAACACTGGTCCCTTTAAGTTCTACCTCTTCTGATTCTGTGCGGTTCATTCAGATAAATTTACATCATTGTTTCGATGCTAACGATGCTTTGGCTCGCTATGCGGAGAGCAATGATGTAGTCTTTTTTCTCTGTCAAGATCCATACGTGTATGAGTGAGAAGTTTCAGGAATCTCGCCTGATTGGTTGTGTTTCTCTTCTTTTTCTAACTCTGCTGCAATCTTGTGTACTAACAAAGCCATGTCATATGTTGTAAGTTTTAGATCTGAAAATAGTATTTTTATTTCGATGACATTGCGACAAGGCCCTATGATAATTAGATCAGTATACAGTGCTCCATCTGGTAATATTGATAGAGACATGTCTCCCTGGATTAATTATTATACGAACTGTTCACGACTGTTAATTGGTGGTTATTTTAATGTTCCCTTGAAATATCTGGGATACCATAGAGAAAATGATCGAACAGTCGTTTGTGGTCGTTTGTGACGTCACATTGTGACTACTCTGTGAAATCACGGTGTGACAAATTTGTGAAAAATGTGTCATTTGTGACTATTTTGGCATTAGTTTTGTGACTATCCTGTGACGAATGCGACAATGCTTTGAAGTCACATTGAGACCAATTTGTGAAATATGTGTCATTTGTGACGAACTTGTCATAAACACTGTGATGATTTCAAATGAAATTCAAATTTCAAATTAATTGCTTAAAAGGCCCAAAGGGCAACATAATGAAAAAGATTCCATGCCGGGACTCGAACCCAGTCCATCAGGAGAGTGCACTGACGTTCTACCGACTAAACCACATGGAACGATACCAGGTATGGAAAATTTCTCACTATTACATGTTGGCAAGGCGACAAACGCAGCACAAGATGGGATATTTATCGTGAGCCTCCGACATTAAGCAAACACGAAACTTAATTAAATCCAGCATCGATTGAAACTATATTAATAATTCGAAATTTTTCCAGTGAGAACAATTCGCCTTGCATACAATATTTCGAATGAAAATCAAATTTCAAATTAATTGCTTAAAAGGCAATTTTAATTTGAAATATTGTATGCAAGGAGCACATTTCTCTCCGGAGAAATTTCCAAGTATTAATATAGTTTCAATCGATGCTAGATTTAATTAAGTTTCGTGTTTTACGACTATATTATGATTGGTAATCTAAGAATTTTAAACGACCCAGATGCACCTCATACACACGTACAGGACTAGAGAAGGGGTCGTCCGAACCTAACGCTGGCTGGTTCTGATATTGTTCCTTTATTGGATAACTGACAGGTTATTGATAAAGTTTTCTCATTCTGAGATCTTATGTATGTTTCCTTTGACCTTAAATCCGAAGTTCTTTATAATCACATAATGAGATATAAAACTAAAAATAAATCTTTTGCGAAGTTCAATAGACTTTTTAGACAGAAGAGTGATCTATTACATGATACACTATAAAGAGTTCATAATGTTGCTTCTCTAGAAGATTGGTTAATTAGTTTTAATGATTATATTCAACATATCCTGCAAAGAAGCTTAAAATTAGGTAAATTATCTCATAAGCCAAGAACGAGTTGGTATACAAAACAGTTGAAGGTTGGGAGAAATAGAGTGAATGCACTTTACAAAAGACATTGGAAAAATCTGGATGTGGAGGAATACGGGGATACATATGTCTTGACTCTTTGGCAATACAAAGGAAATCTGCGACGTCCGAAGAAGGTTGGATGGATAGATTTCTGTAGAAGAACTGAGGATGCTTACGGCAACCTATATAAATATGTCTCTGACAAATCTATTAAATATGCCGATTTGGCTTTTACAACTCTTGAGAATTCTTCAATTTTTGATAGTTAGGATGAGGTTGCAGCTACATTGATGCAAGAGCACTCTAAGATTAATGATATACCGCCTTCCATTCATAATTTTATAAATATGTTGATTATACAGATCATTCAGATTTGGTATTGTTTACAACCCGTAAATCAAATTTTGCTTTAAAAAAGCAAAGAAATAATAAGGCTCCAGGCAGGCGAGGTCAATATAGATGCCTTAGTTGTGAAAAATCTCTGCAAAAATTTTAGATTTTTGATGCTCATCATATTTCATACCTGCCTAAGGTTCGCTCATTTTCCAACATGTTGGAAATGGGTCTGATAGTATTCTTCAGGAAGAGAAACAGACCTCATGCTTTATCACGCTCCCATTGGTCTATAACATTGCTACCTGTGTTGGGAAAGATTTATGAAAGACTGTTGAAAACTAGAATAATTTCGATGCTGGAAGCTACAAACTATCTTGATGATAACCAACATGGGTTTCGCGAAGCAAAGACAGAAAGCGCGAAGCAAAGAAGCATTGACAGCAATGGCTTCTTTAAGGAATTTGATAAGGGAAAAGTTGACAACATACAAGTACTGTGCTTCCGTTTCCTTCGATATCTAGGAGGCCTTTGATGTCCTGGACTGGTCGATCGCCTCGAAGATTATTGATAACTTACCAACATTTGTTTATTTGAAGAGCATTTTTAAAAATTATATTTCTTCAAGCCAGATTGGGTTTCGATTTCTCCGGGGTGTCCGCTATGTTTAGGATTTCTTTTGGCCGCCCGCAGGGTTCTTGATAAGGTCATTGATCTTGTCAATTGTAGAAGATGAAATATTGAAGCATAGTAGACATAATTTAATGGATATGATTTCATACGCAGATGATTCAATTGTTACAGATGGTGCAAATACAAGAGCGTCATTGGAGTTCAAGATGAATAACCACGTGGCAAATTTTGTTACTGCCTGTGCTCGTTTGAATCTATCAATAAATCCAGATAAAACTGTGATCATGCTCTTTGGTACAAAGACACTATAGAAAAGAAGACCGATTTTTAAACTAATTAAAAGAAGTATTCCTGTAAAAGATAACATTATGTATCTCGGTTTTATGTTAGACAGCACATTTAACTGGTTAGAACATTTGGACATGGCCAGAACAAAAATGACAGGATTTACATGTAATGTAAGAAAGACTCGGATAAGGGATCAAAGTCTTTCTATTGAATTTATCATGATTTGATACTTGACAGTTCTTAAGAAACAAATTAGTTATGGCCACGAGGTCTAGTATAATGATTTGGAGTGTCATGGTCTACTAAGGTTATCATCTTACCAACGAATGTGTTTACTTTCATTAATAAGATCTTATGGTTCAACATTAACGGATGCACTTTGTGTGTTAGCAGGCACGCCTCCTTTGCATCTGGAACTCTCGGCTTCCTCACTAAAATATAATGTGATACATGGTAATTCTTCCATGAAAATGAATGATACCTTAATGATATTTAGGTGAATTCTAGTAAGTTGATGAACAAAATTAAGTCATATGATTATCCGCATTTTTGTTATTCACATTATATCAACTTTGTAAGACCAGGCGTTGACTTGTTTCCTGTCTATAACCATCCAGTAATTTTCACTGATGGATCAAAAATGAATGAGGGTGTTACGGCTGCCTTTACAGTTTATTATCATGAAGCTTTTATATTTGATTTCAGAGTTAAACTTCAGTCATTTAACTCAGTTTATCAAGCCGAATTGGTGGCAATTCCAGAAGCAATTGACTGGTGCAGATCTACAGCTTTTAAAGTTTTCCATCTATACACTGATAGCTTACCATATTACCGCCCTCTTCAGGGATTATTTCCTACAGATTCCTTGTTATTGAAGATTTTTACTAACTTACGTTTATCGAATAAAAATGCTATCCATATAGGCTGGGTGAAGGCCCATGTTGGTGTACAGGGGAATGGAAGAGCAGACTATCTGGCAAAATCTGTGATTATGGATGGAATTTTTGATAAAGAAGAAGACATACGTATACCTATAAGTTACCTTAATTCGGCTTTGACAAGGAAGATAATTTCTGACTGGCAGCTTCATTGAAATAATTGTGACAAGGGAAGGGACACCTTCAGATTATTAAGGCAAGTAAATACAGATTATCATTGTTATTCACAAATCTGTGCATACTTTTATTCTTATCATGGTGCATTCCCAACCTATTTATATAAGATAGGGCGTAGGGATACAGACAGATGTCTTTGTCAAAGAAGGGCGATGTACGTCATTATCATTTTGATAGTTGCCAGGTATCAGATACTCATTTTTATTTTCATCGTAATAGATCAGTGAAATGGAACATTTGCAACATCCTCAATCCGAGATCCAATTATGGTAAACTTAAAAAGATCTACAATAGCTTAAACAAGGCATTTTCATTCATAAAGAATTCTTTTTGATTTACACCTCATTTATTTTTTATACATTTTTAAAGTATTGCTCCTCTGGTTACAGCTTAATTAGTTGCGATGTTTTTTTAAACTTGTGCTCAAACTTGGGTGCTTAAGTTTTGTAATCTCTAAACGACTGTGTTTATCAAAACTATTGAATCCTGTCATGAGTAATGCTAAAACTGGACATTTTTCTTTATTTCTCTCAATTATAAAGACTTTTTAAAAATAAACTTTTGTTTTTATGGAACATTTCTTTTTTATGGACATTTCTCATTCAAGGACATTTCTCTTTTATGGACTTGTGTTTTTAATCCTCACCAAATTTCGTCAAGATTTCTGGATTGATGTTCTACAGATTATTGATGCTGGACTATTTATTTTGGTTAGTCAATTGGATTAACAGTACGCGTTCAATAGACTAGGATTCTGTTTCTTAAAAATATACATTTATGGCTTGTAGCCCTGACATGCGGTGGTAGATTTGTCTAAAGGATGACTCTCTCTCCGGTGGTGCACATTTGTTGTTTTGCCATGTATGTGTTAGTTCACAGTTAAAGTAGCTGAATTTTAATTTCGTTATTACTTTTTATGAACTAGAGGACTTTACTAGAATCAAGAACTTTTTTATCTGTTATATATAGAAAGTCGTCAAGCCAAAACTTCGTTTGTGAAGTTTGTCTGTTAACATTTAGCTTACGGGGAACTAATTTCTAAAAAGTGCCTTGACTACGGGAAAACTCTGGCCGTTTTACCCCCTTTCTTAATGATTATGCACCGCAGGGGTGAAAACATAGCTGGAATCATTTGGAACACCTGTTAATCTTTTGGGAGTCAGGGAATTCCGTTTCCCTAAAAGAAAGCTGTTTACCTGTCGGAAGTAATGATTTCTGTTTGGAGATAAGGTTTGAACCCAAACGATATATATGATAAAAATGATCTTCTTCTGTGAAGTGGGTGTCATTAAATAAAACATATTGTATTAGTAGTAATTGAGCGGGGTTTTTTTTAAATAATTAGAAAAATTGATGAATATTCATTGAATATTTTAACAGCATTTATTTTCTCGAAAGTTATAATATAAAAATAAAGGTTTGTTATATGCAAAATAACTAAAATTTTATGGTAATACAAAAATACATTATTTAAAAATGCGCTGAATTTTTGATATAAGTAAATAATACAAAATTGATTTCCTTAAGTAACACTGTTAATATTCTTTTAGAGATTAAAAAAAAAAAAAAAATTCAAGAGAAAAAAAAAGAAGTTAATATATAAGGAATCGGTAAACAATATAGTAACTGTAAAACCTTCGACTAACATGTGGAAGTGGTAGCGTGGAACTTCAGTCAAGCGGAGGCCCAAGTAATAATTAAATCAAACAATTTATTTAAAAGACATAAGATAAATTAATTTCTTGGTTATACTTGAATTACAACTATATTATATTTTCTGGGTACGTTACAGCTGACGACACTGTTCATTTAAAAGCATAAGTTCAACAAAGCATGAGATAGGCATCCAATCTTCTAATGGATTCTTTATCAAAAAAAGTTTAGTCCTTTTACCTTAATTCGTAACGAAAACTGCTGACGCTGCTTCTCGTGCACAACAATCCGTTGTCAACTCCTTTTTACCTCGCGGCCTCGACCGGAGAAATATTATCCTGCCTGAATTGGCAGACTACTTCTATCCCTTCGGACCTCTCCGAAATCTCAACTCCCAACTCAGAGAGCAGCTCTCTCCTTGGGATTCAAAAACCGCATCTCCCTCTTTTCTCTGTTCGTTCAAATTCATCTTCCTTAAACAAAGGCTATCTGTCGGCCCACTCAGAGCCTAGGTTGAATGATATCACTAACAAACTTCGATATCATTGGCCAAGAGAGACCCTCTCTGCTAGCGTGAGAAAATTTCGCATCTAGTTTCATTTTTAAATTGTCCTGGGAAAATATCGGCAAACTTGCCACTTAAAAGGAATTCCATAACTCCTCTTTCTTTCATGCCGTTCTACTTTTCCGTCAACCTTTAAGATTGGTTTAGATGGATTGATTCTTTTTATCATTTCCTGCAGAACCTTGACACTTAGAAATATTTTGAGCTGGTATGCTTATACATTGCTCTTCCTATCTAGAGTTCTATTTGAAAATATATGGGACTTTTTTTGTGAATCCCATTGGATTCTTCACAATACCCCCCGCCTTTAAATGATATTTCGGCTGCAAGACGTAATATCTGCAAAGAAAAGGTTAGCTCATATATTAGAGTGGCCCTCCTTTATATATCTCACTCACCTTTTTCACAAAAAACTTTTCATACAATTTACATTTAACTTACTAATGCTGAGTACCTTTGATTATGAAATTTCACTTTTAAAAGACAAAACACATTTAAAATTTTACACTATGACATTTACACAAAATAAGATAAATTTAATATGTACCCCTAGATAAATCGAATTCGACTCACTTATGTACACTTAGTTAAATCGATTTCGACTCACTTGATCCGGCGCTAAATTTCTAACTGCTAGAGCCTGTCATGTGAAGGCCTATTTCTATATTTAGGATAGTGTCTCGGACGTGAATCTTCGCTTGTCAACCTATTTATTTTCTCCGCGTTTTTTTCTTGTGGTTTTTGTTTATTTACACGATAATTTTGAAACTTTTCGTGTCTACCTGTGGCGCTCGCCACACAATAAGCCGGGGACATTTTAGAGTCGCCCGTCCTCCGACTAATCTGTCTCATAACACTTTCGCGCTCTTTATTTCCGTCCAAATCCTTTACTAGATTTTCTGACCTGAGATACTTTTTGTTCTCGTTATTTCTAAACAAAAATTCTCTTTTGTTCCTTCTCAGTGTTATTTTCACCGACGTATCCCTTTGATTATCCGATCTATCTATACTTTGACACGCCCTATTTGCTTGTGTTAAATCCTCACACTCATGATGCGATTTTTCTAACCCCTTTTTCAGTTTGACTTCTCGTATGGGGCAACCCATCTCATGATCCCCTTTGACATCTTTCTTTTTTCTTTTATTCGATCCTAAAACCTGATCTTCCTTTTTCATGGGTGATACAGTATTATCCTTCCTTCCCTCCCAATTCTCATATCTCGTTTTTGACTGGGTACCTCCCATTTCCTTTCTTTCTCCCAAGTTCACGCTCGTCAATTTTGAGTAATCCTCTCTTATCTTATTCTCTTCCCTTCGGGATGGATTCCCGTTTTCGTTTTTCGCTTTCGCTATGTTATGGATGACCACTGCATCTGAAATCTGCATTTTTTTCCTTTTAATATCATCAATTAATTTTTGAGTTTTGTTACCCAAAATATAGTAAGACAAATTCGTCTTTCTGTCCGTCACGATAGCTTTTGTTTTTAGTCTCCCGAGTCCTTCAATTTTTAAAACAACTTCGGCGGTCGGTAAGCGACGAGTATTGTTCATTAACGGCTGTCTAACTCGAATGGTGCCACCGTCTAATTGATTGCGTTTAATAAATCTCCTCGAAATTACATCATATTGACTTCCACTGTCTCTTAATGTTGTGCATTCCCTTCCGTTGATTAGCGCGCGGCTTAGATAAGGCTTAAAACTTTCTTCAAAATTTGTACTTCCGCTAATATGATGAACGCTGGTAATTTGCTCTCCATTTCTTTTGTTTTCGGGACAATTAACCTTCAAATGGTTTGGGCTCGAGCAAATGAAACACCTAATAGCCCTTTTGCGCTCAAAGATTTTTTCCCTTTCTTTCTCTATATTTCGTTCTCTCCAGCTAGTTCTGGTTTCGGAATGCCCCCCTCTCGTTTCGTCTTCATTTTCCATTTTCTCCACCCGCGAATTTTCTTCGAATTTTAGCTTTTTGTTCCACGATTTTTTTGACGCCCCTTTTATAGTTTCGTATTCATCCAGATCCTTAGCTAGTGTTCCTGGATCTTTATATTTGGCCCACGAATCTATAAAGTGCTCCCTTAATTCTGCTGGAGCACGCCTCTTAATCTGTTCGGTGATTAGCAAATCTTTTAACTCTTTAAAATTAGTAACCTCAAGATCATTTAACCACCCTTCTAGAAAGCTATTTAGTTCAAAAATGAGGTCTTTCCACGGGCTATTCTGGTCTCGCAAATGTTTATCTAATTTTTGTCTATAAGCCTCACCACTCAATCTAAAACGAGCTAACAGAATTGACTTCACATGCTGAAAGTTGTCAACTCGGTCTGTCGGTTCGCGCAAGATCAATTCAGCTATCTGTACGGGCAACAAAGCTAATAAATGCGTGACCGGATCCTCATTTTCTATCCCAGACCTTAATGCCTGTCGTTCAAACAAGTTTAAAAATAGAGTTATGTCCGAACGCTCTGGATCAAAACGATGCATTATAGTTTTTAGCGCTAATTTAGGTCTTTCCGATCCGTTACTGGAAGTCGAGTTACGCCTCCCTGAGTTTTGCGTTAATTTTAATTGCTCTAATTGAAAATTTCTCTCTTTTTCTATCTCTTCTTTTTCTTTTTTCTCTCTTTCTAAAAGTATTAGATCTTCCCTATCTTTTACTATATATCCCACTTGTGTTAATGCAAAGTCGGCATCATAATCGTCCGCGCCCTCTATCTTTTGGATAATCGTCGCTATTATGTCACTTTCTTCTATCTGAACTCCTAATACCTCTGCTAAATTTTGCAGATCAGCCTTTCGGCAATATTTCAATGCCGTTATTTTCGCCATTATCTATCGATTTTATATTCCTACCGCTACTACAAAGATAACCTAACGATTTCCCTCTTCATATATTTATTTATATATATATATATTTTTAACTACCTCAGAAGATGTGAATTTGACACTTCACCGAGAATATTCTAACCTTATCTACCGTTATAAAATGTTTTCAAACGTATTCACAATATACATAAATAAATTAGCAATACTATAATAAATTTCAGACATTCTACGTTTTAGTGTTAGTTTCGAAAAGAAAGTATAATTTTCCCACTTTTTACATTCCCTACACACACAAAATATAGAACATAAAAAAAAATATATATATATTTCCAAATGCTATAGGTAAACAATTTTCCCTATTTTACTCAGAATTGAACATTCCTTGCAACCTTTTCATATGCTTTTTCTATTTTGAATACAAGTATATATTTAGGAAAATCAATCATTAAATAATCCAAATTGATTCTAAAATATTTTTCAAACAAACTTTCCTCACAATGGTACTTTTCTTACATGACATCTAATTTCTTTTTTTTTTTTTTTTTTTTTTTTAAGAATCTAGTTCGATTTTAGTTTTCTGTATTCTTAATTTAAAAAAAAATTTCAAAATTTAAAGCCAATGACAAAGGGTATCAGCTTCCTTGTACTATAATTAATTAATAAGTTAATAATTTTCTATTTTAACTAACCAATTTTTCAATTTTAAAATTTTCATTTACCTCAAAACAAAAGTTTTCCTTTAAAATATTAATTTCTTATCAACATTTCAATTAATTAATAAATTAAGAGCCACTCAAAATAATGAGCTTACCTTTTGTTTTGCTGGGGCATTTTCTCTCGGGAACTGTACTGCACGGCACTGCACTGCACTGTAGTCTCCTTTCACTGCACACAGTCTTGCATCTGGATGTCGTCTAAAGCACCTTTTTGGGGAACTGTCCGGCACGATACTGGTGTCACTTTTCTCTACGCACAGTCTTGCGTCTGGAGCACTTTCTTAGGGGAACTGTCCGACACTATACTGGTGTCGTTTTCCTATGCACACGGTCTTGCATCTGGAGCTCTTTCTTAGAGGAACTGTCCGGCACGATGCTGGTGTCGCTTTTTTCTACACACCGTCTTGCGTCTGGAGCACTTTCCTAGGGGAACTGTCCGGCACTATACTGGTGTCGTTTTCCTATGCACACGGTCTTGCATCTGGAGCTCTTTCTTAGAGGAACTGTCCGGCACGATACTGGTGTAGCTTTTCTTCTACACACGATCTTGTGTCTGGAGCTCTGTCTCTTAAGCTAGTCTTTTAATGTTCAGAGTCCTTGCTGTGCATCCCACCGCTGCCACCAAGTTGTAAAACCTTCGACTAACATGTGGAAGTGGTAGCGTGGAACTTCAGTCAAGCGGAGGCCCAAGTAATAATTAAATCAAACAATTTATTTAAAAGACATAAGATAAATTAATTTCTTGGTTATACTTGAATTACAACTATATTATATTTTCTGGGTACGTTACAGCTGACGACACTGTTCATTTAAAAGCATAAGTTCAACAAAGCATGAGATAGGCATCCAATCTTCTAATGGATTCTTTATCAAAAAAAGTTTAGTCCTTTTACCTTAATTCGTAACGAAAACTGCTGACGCTGCTTCTCGTGCACAACAATCCGTTGTCAACTCCTTTTTACCTCGCGGCCTCGACCGGAGAAATATTATCCTGCCTGAATTGGCAGACTACTTCTATCCCTTCGGACCTCTCCGAAATCTCAACTCCCAACTCAGAGAGCAGCTCTCTCCTTGGGATTCAAAAACCGCATCTCCCTCTTTTCTCTGTTCGTTCAAATTCATCTTCCTTAAACAAAGGCTATCTGTCGGCCCACTCAGAGCCTAGGTTGAATGATATCACTAACAAACTTCGATATCATTGGCCAAGAGAGACCCTCTCTGCTAGCGTGAGAAAATTTCGCATCTAGTTTCATTTTTAAATTGTCCTGGGAAAATATCGGCAAACTTGCCACTTAAAAGGAATTCCATAACTCCTCTTTCTTTCATGCCGTTCTACTTTTCCGTCAACCTTTAAGATTGGTTTAGATGGATTGATTCTTTTTATCATTTCCTGCAGAACCTTGACACTTAGAAATATTTTGAGCTGGTATGCTTATACATTGCTCTTCCTATCTAGAGTTCTATTTGAAAATATATGGGACTTTTTTTGTGAATCCCATTGGATTCTTCACAGTAACATATAATAAGGTGATATCTAATGGAATCCATGTTTCCAGTAGGGTCTTTGTTTTTAACCATCACTACAACCACTATTTACGAATAGTACTATAATTTAATCTGCAAATTAATTACTTAAATATTACTAGTAAGAAATATTGCTTGATATCTGAATATGAAAACGCTATCAACACAGTAGATAGAGAGATTTTCGCGTTAAAAAGCCTTCAAGGGCATTTAAAGATGCATAAATGTGATGTGTAAAAGCAAAAATAAAGGAAAGCAAAAATCAAAGCATTAATTTTGTACTATTAAAAAATAATTTGTTTCAAGGGCTTCATAATAAGAGCCCCGGATTCGACGCAAAATTCGTCAAGGAACAAGTTAGGCGGAATTAGCACTGGCCAGAATTTCCCGGTCGGGGCCTCGGCCGTCCCGAGGAAAGCTATTTTGTCCCGGTCCGACATTTTCGCGGTTTACAGTCCGGCTCGTGCTATAAACAGTGAAAACAGGCCCGGCCCTCGCAAAAACCAATAAAATCAAACATGACTCAATTTCCACAGAAAATATCTATTTTTCTAAACATACAATATATATTTTTATCTAGAATATTGCATAAATATTTATAGGATAATTTAGCATTATAGATTATATTTTTTAGATTACTGTATGTTCGCAAGCCATAGAACGCATAGCATCATATTCTGTCATATAGGTACAATATGTAGAAAGAAAATGTAAGCCTGACTTTGACCTGGCCTGTGTCTAATGAAATAATAAAGACCTGGTTCAGACATGATACAATTGCCAGTGCCAATCTCTATGCAGACATGTTGTATTTCTATACTCATGTTGTCATCTGAAATCGGTTCATATTTTAATGCCTTAGTTTGATCTTTTAATGTTTTATATCGGGCCGATTTTTTATCAGCTCGAACCACCGTAACCCGTTTTTTTTTTTTTTTTTTTTTTTTTTTTTTTTTTTTTTTTTTTAATAATTGGTTTTTAATAATCCCGTTAAAGAATTGTGTCTGTGTCTTTGAAATCCTGTTTGAAAATTGTCCTCATTTAGCCGAGCCGTGTACGGACCCTTACAGATCTCTGGGCTTAGTACACATGTTAAAGCTCTTTGTTCCTCTCTTATTTTTGCTCTCTCATGATTGAAAAAGATGCTCATTTATGAAACCTTTAGATAAATTGCTAAATTTACTGTGGTAGTTTGGTCTTTTTATTACGTCAGTTTTTATGCTTCACATATTTACAAAACACTGGCTTATGGACATGTATTACAATGAAATTGTAAATTTTGTGAGTACCTGTGGTTAAAAATACTACCAAGGCTGAGGATCCTGACTAACTTTTACCGGAAAATAAAAGATTTTAATTGTTGTCTTGTAATCATATGCTTATGCTTTCTTCTTGAAGCATATGCTTTCTAATTAAATTAACCTTTTTTTCCAGGATAGACAGCATACAATAAATTTGTGCACTATAATCAGTTTAGTATAAATATATTCGTTCTAAGTAAAATTATATTATTAAGAACAAAACTCTATTTTGTAACTTCTAAGGCACAAAAAATGAGAGCAGAAAATAAAAATATCACTAGATTTCGTAAATGGTATTAAGACAATAAAAAAGATCTGACTTTTCACAAAAAGTAAAATAATAATAATAATAATAATAAAAGGTTATGCACGTAATTTTTTACAAATGCACTGTTCTATTTTTAAGTAACCCTGTGAAATTATTCCTACACGACCATCGGCGCCAATTTATATTGACAGCTCACCGATAGTTTACTCTCCCAGATCACTTAAGCGCCACCAGTGGCCGAGAGGCTCTGCTCTGTAAGCTGGTAGACGAGAGGTGCTGGGTTCGATACCCAATCGCGCTCGTCGGCCTAATCGTTCGGAGTTTTCGTGGTTTTCTTCAAACCGTGGATTTCCATGCTTAAATACGGCTTAGGTTCCCTTAGAAAAACCCCCACGGAGGGCACTCCCCCTTAGGGCCTATATCCCTCGTGTTGATAATTGGCCGTCAGGGGCCGTTCAAGTATTACGTAAGCATATTTTTAGTCATTTTGTACCCCTCCCTCCCCCTTATAAGGAAAAATAAGCAAATACTAGACCCCCCCCCCTTTGCTTACGTAAGATTTTATGACATTCTAACATCAACACTATTTGACATAGAAAATTACAGTTAGCGATAAATTGCATTATTATTCCAGCAAATTTACATAAACAGACACATAAGGGTTGTGATATTGAAGAAAAAAATCGATCTAATATATTGTTACTTATGGCATTAAACAATTCATAGAATACAAAATAGTTTTTATGCATTATTATTTATCGCATTGAGCATCAACAACAACAAAAACATTAAGAAATACAACCGACCCTAACTTATTCAGGGACATAACTAAAAATTTTAACAAGAATCATAGGAATATTATGTGTTTGGCGTTCACATTTGAGTCTGTTGTCCAAGATCTTTGAATCCATGTTTCTGCATTCTCTGTTTTTAAGTTTTCAATGTAGTGGTGGGCTGGAATGATTCTCGTTTCCAGTCCTTGCTTACTGCATATCTTTTTTTCTCAAGCAGTTCAACATCCGCAGAACGCTCATCTAAATCATGCTCTTTTGCTTTTTGTTGTTAAACTGTAGTTGCTTCGTTGTCTAATGCTTACGTAAGAATTTTCGTGACCCCTCTCTCTCCCTTGTCAGCAAAAATAAGCAGACACTGGACCCCCCCCCCTCCCCCGTTTACTGCTTACGTAATACTTGAACGATCCCTCATAAACACAACCAACCAACCCAGATCACTTAACTATTCCGTTATTCTATGGCATTTCACTTTTTTTTTTTAGTAACTAGAACAAAATTTGTTCCTAAAATCATTCTGTCATTAAAATAGTAAAGATATTGTTTTGCAGAGAGGACAGGGGGGGGGGGGTATCCTTTCTTAAGTCTTTAAATATTAATAATTCTGTACACTTTTCACCAATTTTTGATGAATTTCCACTATTTAGCCAATCTCTAATGAAAATTCTTCATGCACCAATTTCAGACAAATATAAGCATAAAAGTATCTTCGGCAGACGATTTTACTTTTACCAATGAATATAATTCAGTAACCTTCTATTTTAATCTCTTCACACTTACAAAACATCCATAAGAATTCCTTTTTTCTGCGAGTGGAGAGTGGGGGTAGGGATGAGGGAGCTCACAAATATTCCATTATTATCATAACTGTCATACACCCTTTTTTCTGTTAGAAGTCATATACATACAAATATTGAAGTCTAACTTTGTGTATAGTGGTCTTATTTGTCTGTGTACAAAAGAATGGGCTACGCCTTTTCCTATCTTTACACAATGAAAATAACACAAAAAGTCCTTCCGGCCAGTGCCGGGAGGAAGAGGTAGCTTTCATATTCCTTATTTTTAAAAAGCAAGCTTATATTATTCAAATACACGAAGCTCAATTTAGTGGAAACCGATTATAGGAGATTCAATCCTAATCTTTATCAAAACTAAATCTTCGGGAAATTAGTCAGCTTTATCCAAGCTATGCTTTTATTTAAAGTAACTTATATTTGGTTGCCAAATTCAGCAATTTCTTAAAGTGCCTGTCATTTTAAGACAACATGGTGGATGAGGCTAAGCAGGGAACTTGGTCGAGACCTTAGTAATTGCTGTGCACATGCTCACTCACATCGAAATCGGTTAATATATAGGAGTGCTGTCGCATGCAAAAAATCACATTATTCAAAATGTCACCCACAATAGAAATTGAAACTGCTATATCTGAGCCATTTTTTAAGGTAAAAACAAACAAAAAATGCTCCTGAATCCTTATATCAAGGTCAAATACTTAAGAAAGAAACCTTTTTCAATTTCTAATTTTTTTGCACCTCACTTTAAATATATATATTTTTTTTTAATTTAATGGCCGCCATTTTGAAACAAGATGGCTGATGAATCTGGCCAGCGAACTTGGTCGAGGTGTTGATGTATACTATCCACATGCCTTCTTACATCGAAATAGGCGAATACGTGTGTTATCGCGTGACAAATACAAGATCGTTTCAAAATGTTAGCCATGCTAGAAATTCAAAGTTCTATAAATCAACCATTTTTTAAGATATCAACAAAAGAACAAATTTTCAGAAACAAAAACTGCTCCGGAATCTTTGTATCAAGGCCAAACACATAAAAAAAAATCTTTTTCATTTTCCAATTTTTTAATACCTCATTTTGAAGTTTAAATTTAATTTTTTTAAATGGCAACCCTTTTGAAACAAGATGGCGAATGAAGCTGGCCAACGAACTCGGTCGAGACATTGGTATGTACTATGTACAGACCAAGTTACATCCAAATAGGTTCATAAATACGCCTGTTATCGCGTGACAAAAATCAGGTCGTTTTAAAATGTCAGTCACAAGAGAAATTCAAAATGCTAACTGTTCCGGAAAAACTGTTCCGGAATCTTTGTATTAAGGTCAAACACATACAAAAGAAATCTTTTTCATTTTCCAATTTTTTGGTATCTTATTTAATTTTTTTTTACTTTTTAATTTTTTTAAATGTCCGCCATTTTGAAACAAGATGGCGGATGAAGCTGGTCAACGAACTCGGTCGAGATATTTGTATGTACTATGTACACACCAAGGTACATCCAAGTCGGTTCATAAATACGCCTGTTATTACGTGAGAAAAATCAGGACGTTTCAAAATGTCAGCCACGCTAGAAATTCAAAATGCTATAACTCAGCCATTTCTTAAGATATAGACGAAACAAAAACTGCTCCCGAATATTTTTATCAAGGTCAAACACATAAGAATAAAATATTTTTTCAATTTACAATTTTTGGTACCACATTTCAAATTTAAATTTTTCTTAAAAATTTAAATGGCCGCCATTTTTAAACAAGATGGCGGGTGAAGCTGGCCAACGAACCCGGTCGAGACATTGGTATGTACTATGTATAAACGAAGTTACATCCAAATCGGTTCATAAATACGCCTTTTATCGCGTGACAAAATTCAGGACGTTTCAAAATGTCAGCCACGCTAGAAATTCAAAATGCTATAACTCAGCCATTTTTTAAGATATAGACGAAACAAAAACTGCTCCGAAATCTTTGTATAAAGGTCAAATACATAAGAAAAAAATATTTTTCCATTTTCAATTTTTTGGTACCACATTTCAAATTTTAAATTTTTAAAAAAATTTTAAATGGCCGCCATTTTGAAACAAAATGTCGGATGAAGCTGGCCAACGAACTCGGTCGAGAGATTGGTATGTACTATGTACACACCGAATTACATCGAAATCGGTTCATAATTACGGGAGTTACGGTGTGACATAGGTCAGATATATATATATATATATATATATATATATATATATATATATATATATATATATATATATATATAAATTTTGAACGGAGGGTGGTTTCGGGGTCTGGGGGTCATGATCGATGAAAATATACCAAAATTTTTTGAAATCGCTTTCCTCCGAACGGCTGCAATAGGTAGGTTTTTTGTAAAGAAAGCTACCTAAAAGTGAAAGGAGAGGACTGTCTTCGGAAAGCCTGTTAAAGGGGAAGGGGTGACGGTGGGCCAATTTATCTCATCAGACATGCCCAGTTTAAACACAGCTATAGGATTATATACAATTACCATTTCTATATAATTATGTACGGTAATGATTTAAACGTGTGGATGTTCTCTGTGAGAAATTATCAGTGGATATATTGAAATTAAAAGACTCGCCATTTTTATCTCAGAACTTTCTAATCTGAATCAGTTGCAAAAGATCAAGGCATGCGGAAAAAAAAAAAAAAAAAAAAAGAGTCAAGCTGTTCTAAAATCCAAACTGGTTACTGTTTTGAAGCATTTACGATTTCACTTTTAAGCTTATATTTATGAAATTTCAAGCTATATTTATTTAGAAACAAGAAGATCGAATAGCATTTTCCATTTTTCCGTAAAGACCACTTTTCCACTTAGAGAAGATGCTGTAAAAGTTAGCATTTTAAGCTGATTTTTTTTTCTTTTTCTTTTTTTTTTCTTTTTAAAGAGAGAGAGATTAATTACTTCAATTTATATTAAATTCAGACTTTTGAACCATTCTGTATTAGCGTACAAATATCACCACTGTAAAAATTTAGTTGTTCAAATTAAGCGAGTGTACCACCGAAATTTTGAGTGAATTTAAACTCTTTACAATTTCATTATTATTGTATTTTTTAATGATTGTTTGCGTCATAAAAGTTTTTAACGATTAAAACATCGCTTTTTTGTTTTCCCTTGAGGGATTCGAGAATCATAACTGTATAAAGAGTGTAGAAAAACTCCGGGTAACGACATTCTCGCAAACAGATAGTGCTACGTCACTTGATAAAAATCGTTAAAAATGAAATATTTTAAAGGTATTTATTTTATTTTATTTTTGTGCAATTTCTAAAAAAGCACTGCACCAATTTTTATGAAATTTAAATGCGACCAATTTGAAAGTATTCTCATTCAACATAGCTGCCAACTTTTATGCATTTTTGTTACCACTAAAATTTAATAGAAGTTTTTACTTTATTTAAATTATACATTTGTACGATTAAATGAAACAAAATTTTCTTACTATTTTAGTGTTAGGAAAAAAGCGCAAAAGTTGGCAGTCAATGATTGTCTTTCAATGAACAAAATGCCACATGAATCGGTCACATAAAAAAATACATACGTGCCAAATTGAGAACTTCCTTTTTTTTTGCGTCAGTTAAAAAATAACTAAGTAATTATTAATGCAATCTTTATTATGGTTTGCATAAATAAATATTATTTCATTTGAATTAGACGGTGAATAAATTATTTGCAAATAAGCTAGAATTTGATTAATTGTTAATTTTCTGAAACAGGCAATATACAATTGCATACGCAGGGGATAAAACATGGTTATTTACTTGACTATGTGCATAAAATTAAGCTGTTTTGCAATGTAAAACTTTCTGAATATTTTTTAATTGGCGTCATAAAATTGGCAGGTCTGACTGTTGAAGGGATTAGGAATCGAATGCAGTTTCCCATTTTTTGATAAATACATTGCTTATCGATTTATTATTTTTGTCACGCGGCAATGGATTTCTACCTTTCCCGCGCTGTCGCGTCCGGAGTTTCTGATCAAAATTCGAGCATTTTCTGAAATGCTTTTGCCTTTACTAAAAAACTGAAAGCACCATTCTATTACATACTTTCTGAATAAGAACATCTGACAATTTCAGACGTTTTCGAACAAAAATGAATTGAGAAATGCCTCAGAAACTAGCTCCTTTGAGTTTGAGAACAATCTTAAGTTTCGTAACCCCCCTTTTTTCAACTGTACAAATAAAAAGCTAATTTTTGTTTGATTAATTATGCTGTTACAAAATGCTACGAAATGCATTGCTTTTTTATTAAAATAGTAATAAAAATAAACATTTGAACTTTCCAGTTCTGTATATAAAATTACGTACATAATTTAAGATATCCAGGGTGTTAGAAAGAAAGAAAAAAATAATAATGCTACATTTATCATTCTAAGGACAAAAGTCTAATCAAAATTAGTAATTCTAAACTACTAAAACTATTTGCAGAAAATATTCTATTCATTATCATGTCAAAAGCGTCACTATCATGTCTCACAAACTAGAATTATCTTCAACTAATTTGCAGCAACCGGTGTAGAAACAGCTTTACGTCGTCTGTGTAAACAATGTTTACTTTTTTACAAAGCAATCTTCCCCATAATTCCCTAGAATAATTAATATCTTCCCTATAGAATTTCCCTTCTTCGACAGACAGTCGGACCCCTACTGAGCAAGACGGTCTTAATGGTTTCCTGCACAGCATCTTTGAGGGGTAGAAATGTTCGGGATGGCGGTAAACCCAACTCCGTACTTTTGAACACTCTTTTTCTTGGGATTACGGTAATCCCCCCGTAAGCTAAAGGTTAACTTGTCTTGTAATTATTTTTTTTTCATTTTTTTTTCTCTATCTATCTCAAGTGAGTTCACTTCAGTTTGTTGATATTTTCTTTGAATAATTGCCATTTTTCAAGATTTTCCGGGCCTGTTGGCTTGGCGATGGTTTTGTTTGGTGATGGAGGGATTCTCCTCCGAAGTATATAGCCTATGCAGAATTTGGTGGGCTCTCCGGTTGGGTGATCTAGTCCCTGATATAAATTAGCATTGTTTAGTTTCTGGCGTAAATCGTCCAACAGGTGACGCTACTATGCTGCATTTTTCACGATATCCGCAATAGCTCTATCTCAAAAGCTAATGCACAAATTTTTATCAAAGTTCAAACTCAATTAGAAGTTGACATAATTTGTTGCTGATTAGATTTTAGAGTAAATCACTTAACCAGTAACGCTGCTATGATGCATTTTTCAGGAAGTATTAAAATGTATGAGATAGAAGAAAGTTTTGGGCTTGCCACACACGACTAGTTTTTTCAGATTACATATAAGACTGAAAATTTAAAATGGAGGCACCCACTTACACAGCGCAATTTTAAATAAATTTTTAGTACGTATCTAATAATTTCCTGTTGAATATAACATATTTCCAATTCTAGAATTAATTCATTTCAAGTGTCAATATCTCTGTAGAAAATATAAAGAACAGAATTCAAAGCAAATTGTTAAGTGGTTAGCATTAAATGCACTCTTCTAATTAAATTAATGGTTCTGTTGAAGAACAAAAACCGATGAATTAAGTGCTCAGCAAATAATAAAGCAATTAAAGAAGTTAACAGTTTGTTAGATGCCTCATGGTTATTTTCGATTAATAAAATTAGCACAAGAGAACGTGGTTGAAATATTTAATTCATTTATAAATTTGGGATCTTTAACATTCATAATTCGTAAATATATTATTTTGTGAAATTATACATTTGCAATTAACAGATGATACTCCGTAATTGCATTATTACATATATAACTATATATTTAGTACATTAAATGTTTTTGTAGGTAATAGGAAATATTTTTTGTTATATTGTATAATAATATCGAATAACATTTTTGAGTGCATAGAGTTCTTTTTATGCAACGACGAATTATGTACTGTGAAAATTTCTTAACTTTAAAGTTTTTCGCTTGAAATAATTAAAAAAACATTTAAAATTTACTAATTAGATTTTACGATATTTGAATATGTAAATTGAATGTATTTTAATCACTTAGAAAAAAACATTATCTTATATGTGTCATTGTCACTACTATTTCGTATATTTTGTTATAAATTGTGTCTAAAATAGCAAAGTCAATTTAAAAGTAGTCGGATGTGGCAATCCTGAAACTTTCTTCTATCTCATACATGTTAATATTTCCTGATAGATGCAGCACAGCAGCACCACCGGTTAGCTGGTTTACACCAAAATCTAATCAGCAATAATTTACGTGAACTTCTAATTGATTTTGAAGTTTGATGAAAATCCGTGCATTAGTTTTTGAGATAAAGCTATCGCGGAAATCGTGAAAAGTTCTGCATAGCAGTTGCACCTGTTGGGTAATTTACAACAACATTTTGTCAGGATTAATTTATATTAGGGAATAACTGAATCTAAAGTTGGATGAAAATTCATGCATTAGTTCTTGAGATAGAGCTATTGCGGAAATCGTGAAAAAAGCAGCACAGTTTCGCCACCTGTTGGGAGATTTACACCAAAAGCTAAATAGCAATATTTTATATCAGGGACTAACGGAATCTGAAGTTTGATGAATATTCGTGCATTAGCCTGATTGCCTGAGCTGTGCTTTAGCCCATTCGTGCATTCGTGCCTGAGATTGAGCAATTGCGGTAATCATGAATAATGCAGCATAACAGCGCCACCTATTGGGTTTTTACACAAAAAAGTTATCAGCTTCAAAAAATATCAAAAACTAGCTGAATCTGAAGTTTGATGAAAATTCGTGCATTAATTTCTGAGATAATGCTATTGAAATAATCATAAATGATGCAGCATAACAGCGCCTCCTTTTGGGCGATTTACACCAAAAAGTTAGCAACACCAAATTATATCAAGGACTAACTGAATCGGATGTTTTCTGAAAATACGGGCTTTTGTTGTTGAGATATAGCTATTGTGGAAATCAGGAATAATGCAGCATAGCAGCGCAATCTTCTTGGCGATTTACACCAAAAAGCACCAATATATTTTAGGGACTAACTGAATCTAAAGTTATATTAAATTCCGTTTATTAGTTCTTGAGATAGAACGACCGCAAAATTTGTGTCACACACAGACAGGCTCACCGAGAAGCATTTTGTAAAAACATGTTTTTCGTGATCTGATCCCTAAAACGTATAAATCCGTTGAAAATTGGAATTCGGAAATTTTAAAGAATTCAATACTTTCTTCTTGTAAAGATAGAAGAACGTAAAAATGTTAGCAATGCAAAAAAAAAAAAAAAAAAAAAAAAAAAAAAAAAAAAAAAAAAAAAAAAAGATATTAAACGATGGATGAACTTCAGCGCCATTCACTTCTGCGTTAATTATAAACTATTTCTAATAAAGAAATCTAAAATAATTTTCAGGGTAGTTCAACAATAATTTAGTAAGGTTTTTGCTTAATAACTATTAATTAATGACTTTGTATTCTGAAAAACTGCATCGAAATAAAATTCATCAAATGCAAATTCGACACTTATGTAACCATTTGTTAATATACCATTTAACCACGTTAATAGACCATTTGTTAATATACACTGTTCAAAATAATTAAAGGATATTGAAGTTGTGGATGGATCTTCTGTCTGGGGAATTCTTTAGATGATTGATACATGATTGGCAGACGTGATAGGCTACATGACAAGAAAAAATTATACATCTTTCGCAGAAAAAAGTGCATTGTATTAAGAATTTGGCTCTTTAAGCTCTAGTGGCTTCTGCTACTTCGACTTGTGTTTGCTCCATCCCTCTCAAACCGACAAACAAGTCTCAAAGCTTCTGATTCGGTTAAATGATTTCATTGAGACACCGCACTCGTCGAAACAAAGCACTTACTGTATGTCGATCACTGTTTTCCGCTTTGTCTTTCAGTAAGTTGAAAGCCAAATTTCATTCGCTGCCGCTAAAGCGGCGTTTTTGACGTCAAACTCAAAATTCGCGTATTCCGAAGTTTGGGTTCGGATGGGTTGATTTTTGACGGCCGATTATCTACTCGAGGGATATAGTCCCTAGGGGGAGTGTCCTCCGTGGAGATCTTTCTAAGGGAACCTAACCCGTATTTACGCATGGAAATCCAAGGTTTCGAAGTAAACCACGGAAACTCCGAAACGGTTAGGCCGACGGGCGCGATTGGGTTCGAACCCAGCATCTCCCGTCTACCAGCTTCGAGAGCAGAGTGTCTCAGCTACTGGTGGGGCCTCCGAAGTTTGAAAATGAAAAAAAGAAATTGCATTTGTGACTCTCTTCTTTCATTTTCTCCAAAAAAAATTTCACTTATACCGTTTTTTTTTATATAAGACTTAAAATATCTGTTACTTGCTTTGAGCAGTGTATTTACATGATCGTGTATGTATATGAAATACTCAGAAAACGTGTTCTAGAAATTTGAAGTTCTTGCGATAGCTTCAAAGGAAACACTGATACTTTCAATTTCACATCTCCTTTTAAATTCTTCTGCAATACTTCTTCTTCATTTCATATCTTCATTAATATGTCCTTAAACCCCCAAAAGACCCAAAAATGTGTTTCAATAAGGTGATATTACATATCTCTATGGGTTTTAATGTGCATTTTCAAATATATATATTTTTTTAATATAGGGTATTATAAAAATGCAACGCCAGGTCCTATCATTATCGAATTTTTCAAAAAACATGAAAATTGTCATCTTCATATTTATATAACTTTTATGTATGACCTTCGTATTGTATTATAGAAATTAATGCAGTGTCAATTATAACTTATTTTTAAGTATAAAATTGATTAAAATAAATCACACAAATCGCAAAATGCCATTTTACACACATTCTCTAAACAACAGATTTCCAATATTTCCTGGCACACCCCAGTGTTTATTTTCAGCATTGTGTGAATTTTATTATTAGATAATTGAAAGAGCCAAATCTGATTAACTTTAAAATTATGCAATATGTAGTATTTCACAATACAACAAACAATTTTCGTTTCGCGAATTCTCCATTTATTTAAATGGTCACTCATCTGAAGTTGAATTTAAAATCTTATTCATTAAACTTTATCAATAAAGAACATAATTTAAAAAATCAGAAAGTAACTTCTTTCTGTGAAACGTGAGGATATCAAGAGAAATGGGTTTATCGTTTTGTTAAGGCAGTAGAAAAGTGCTGAAATAGAGGTCCTCTATAGCCAAATGTCATTGACGTATTTTACTGTTTCACCTAACGAAATGGTGCAAGCTTTCTTGAACTTTCATGACGCCATTGCTTTCAAGGTCAGTCTGTTGAAAATTACTCCAAATACCTTTTTCTAAAACTTATGAACAACAGGTACTTTCAGATTAAAGCGAGACTCTCTGTATTTTTTATGTGAAAAAATTAATTACAACCCTTCGTTTTCCAAACAAAAAGTTTCTTTTTTTTTTTTTTTTTTTTTTTTTTTTTTTTTTTTTGGCGTGCCTCACTGTCTCGTAAATCTTAGAATACCAATGTTTCAGAGCAGTTGGTACAGAATTTGTCCTGGCACCATTTCCTCCACAATTGAAATTATTATTACGTTGAGCAATAAGTTTTCCGCCAATTTTTTTTAATTGTCAATTGATAAATGCATACGAAAACATCAAAGCTAATAAATATGGTAATCTCAGTTCAAACCTACAACTGTCTGCCAACGTTTTGGCAACTTTTCAATCTCTTCTGTGAAACATTGTGGCGTGCGCGAGTCCAGAAAGAGATCGGCCTCATTTATGACCTCTTCGTTTTAATTGAATATTGCGCCATGAAGATATAGCTGCATATGTAAAAAGAGAAAGGAATCCGAAGGAGCTTTGTCGTGGCTGTATGATGGATGTTCCATGAAATCCCACTCTAGTTTTTAGAGCGACCAGCCGGTCATCGTACTAACATGTGGCCGGGCGTTACCTTGATGAAAGAGATCCACCTTCCTTCTAAACTCGTTTCTTTGATTTTCGAAAATGGCATCACGATCACTGATTAACATATTGCTGTATATTGCACTGTTGATAGTCTTTTCGCTTTTTAGATACTCTTTGTACCGAATTCAGTGACAATCCCGCCTAATGCGTAGAAGAATCTTCTTGTTAGTTAAGGCACGTCTTGCTACCGAGCCTGCTGGTTATCTAGGTGCTGACCGCCCTCCTTTATGTCTTGTATTGTTGTAGTACACCTATTTTTCCTCACAGGTCAAAATTTTGCCCAGAATGTTTTCTTTCGTTTGATTTCTAAATAGAGCCAATTAACAGTTTTTTCTCTTGCGCTTGTCTTCATCAGTCAATTCTTGAGGCATCTGGAGGTTGAACTTAAACATTAGATTTATGCGTTTCAGAACGTTAACTATTGTTTTTTGGCAAACGTTACGCTATAACGCACGAGTTCGTCTTGAAAGATTTCTGTCTTGCTCAGTTCTGTACTGCTCACAATCAACTTCAATAGGGCGGCCAGAACGTGGTTTATATTCAATGTCAAAATTTTCAGCTTTAAAATTCCGAAACCAAATTTTGACTGTATCATAAGAAACAGTATTGATGCCTAAACTTTCCCACATTTTGCTGTGTGCATTCAGTCGCACTGAGTTTGTTACGGAACTCATAGTACATAATCGCTGTCATCTGCTTACGTGAAAACTCCATTTTAAATACTTTTTGAAAGCACAAGATAATAAATTTTTAACAAACGAATTACACAGACACGTAGTTCATATATTCAGCTTTCGAATGCGAAAATTGGTTTGTGGAAAGGCTAACATCCACACAAATGACAGCTGTTAACGCGAAGGTATCGCTCCTTAGCGCAAAACATTTTACTTAATGTAATATTATCTCAGTTTCAATTAGCCTGCTTTCATCGGATTTTTCAATCTTCTTATACTTTTTAATTTCATCTTCCACTGACAGAAGCAATTTTTATATCGGTTTTTATGGGTACGATTTCAATGGAATATGATTATTTCATCTTAGCTTAAAATTACCTTCATATTTAACGGCGCGTGCGCTGCATGCTTGCTAAACGATACCGCAGGCAGCCGGTGATACTTTCCGGAATTTCTTTCGAAAAGAAGTTTGTTTGAAACGCATTAAGTAGTACGCCCAATGTACGGTTCCGAAGGCAAATGGGATTCATCCCAGGGGCTCATTTTTAAAAAGATCCGTTTGATTAGAGGTTTGTGATGGTTAAAAAAGCATGCGTAACACTCTCTGTCAACGAACCAAATGCAGCAGAGACCAATCCAAAAGGTTCATTTTGAGAAATATGTTTTTCTTTAAATTTATAAAATGAATGGAGGTTTTAATCATTTGAAGTTCGTGTAGAAAAATCGACATGCCTGAACAACGCCAGGTGGGTTAGGTAATGTTAAATTAAGATTTGTGGTGTCGGCGATGCCTAGCAAAATATACCGGAGCTTGAAGTCTAAATTTTGTGCAGCTGATGCACTGAGCTGTTGCACCAAGTGCAAGCTGATGCACTTGAACCTCAGATTTAAAAATTTTCTAATAATTTTTCGAGATATTAATTAAAAATTCGTTAAAAACGCATTTTCTCTGAAAATCGGCAACCGTCCAGACACGCTCTCAGCCCTTTTTTTTTCTGAGCGCGTAAAAGGAAAAAATGATTTTTTTTCTTCTTTGGCACTTCACCTTAACATCCATACCCCGAACAGTTTGCGATAAGTAAAAAAGAAAGGGATATCCTTTAATTCTGCACTTCTACGACTTAAATGCCACAATCTGTTTGAAAAATTCTGTCGTTATCCTTTGATTTTAAGGGACAATTTAGCAGTTTGCTTTTTCTGCTATACGGCACCGCTTCCCTAGAGCGCAATTTGGGAAATACCGACAAACAAACAAACAAAAAAAGCATATGTAATGCCTTATTGATTCCGAAGGTACATTTAGTTTTCAATAACACGAATTTTAACCCTTTAAAGAAATTTGCGACCACTGGTCCGGTTGTACTATTTGGAGCCAATATTTGCTTTACGCTAAAAGTGACTACACGCCAGTATTTCGACGCAATTTCTTTAGAGCATCTCTGATGATAAAAGGTACAACATCATCAAAATTTTTGGAACGTTCGGACGTGTAAAAGTATTTTTTTAGAAAATAAAATTTGTAATAATTTCGGCTCAAACACTAAGAATAAGGGAGTTTCCGCGCGGTTTCGCAGTCTTCGGCTGACATTTTCTCTACCGATTATGCATTTTTGTCACGAAAGATAATGAGCACCCGAATTTAGTTATATTTATAACCTATTAATTTTTCAGTAAAGTGTGATGATAAGAAGTTTTTTTTTTTTTTTTTTTTTTTTTTTTTTTTTTTTTTTATGCTGACGGAACCGATGCGAAAACAAGAAAAAAAATTGATAAGAAAAGATATTATATAACTAGCTATCAACGTTTTTTTCATAAATTTTTGTCTCGAAGGCGTTGTCTTGTTTATAACTACTGAAAACCTCAAAGATTTCGGACAGAAACAATTTTTTTAAAAACAATTCTTAAGAGAAATTTTACCACTAAATATTAACATTTTGTCACATTTTTTTTATACAAACTACGAAAATATAGTGTTTTTAAATCTTTAAATAATAAATAAATTTAGATGGTAAAGCCTATTTTTTTTTTTTTTTTTTTTTTTTTTTTTTTTTTTTTTTTTTTTGCACTTTTAAAATGCCGGACGAACGCCTACCCACTCTCTCCTTGGCCTTCAGTTTTGGTATAATTTTAAATTACAGATATTCCTGGAAAAAACAAAATACTTACAAAGAAAAATAGCAAATAGCATGTATTTTCAATTCTCTTTCCACCACTACAAACCATTTAAAAAAAATTAACCCTTATATAAAATTCATTCTCGAATTCACTTTTCATTTTTTCCCGCACATTTACCCCTAGGATTAACATTACGTACATTTTGATTAACAAAATACACTTAATTTTATACAATCGCTCTGAATTTAAATGCTTTATACTAACATTTTTGTTAATGCTCGAGTATTGATTTTTTCAAGTATAACTAGATTTAGGTGTGAAATAACTTGTTTAAAAATCAAAAAATCTCACTTAGTATTTCGATTTGACGTATAAGTAACTAGTTACGCTAATTTAGATACCCTTATTTTGATAGAAACTCTGGTTTTTAGAAATAAGTAATAAAGTTTTCCACGGAGATTACACTCAGTCATAGGAAACATTTTATTTATATCTCATAAATTTACTTCAGAATTTATTATAATAGGGGGTAAAATAATTAGTTTGAATATAAAAAAAATTTCAATGTATTCCATCCATCTGAAAAAAATGAAAGAAAAATAAAAATAATATATAAAAAACACTGCTTTCCTCAACTAAATATCAATACGAAAATTATCCATAGGCTTTGGAAATGTTTTTATTAAACGTTGAATGCCGCCCCTTTATCTTTTGTTCCAGTTATTTCAAATTCTTTTAACGAAAAATATCAGTTTGTTTGTTTTTTACGATTTTTCACACTGGTCCCTGATTAATATATAACATATAATTTTTTTAAGCATTTAGATACAGTGAAATACGTTTAACACGAAAACGCTTAACATGAAAAATCGCTTAACACGAAATGATATAGCGGTCCGGACAGTATTCTATGAAATTTAATGCGTTTTATTTCTTTTAACACGAAACAAACATCATTTAACGTAAAAAAAAAAGATCACTTTCGAGCTAGTTAGTTTGAGTTGAAATTGGTGAATTATGTGTTAAAACCACTGAATTTTGGGTGAAAATTAGTGAATTCGTCTTTTTTTGTAAATTAGCTTATGTTTTATTAGCGTAATAGCTGAGGAAGCGGTGCGAAAGCAAACTGCTATTTCGCTTCAAATGAAGATGAAGCTGCTTAATGCAGTTGACGAAAAGAAGGACGAAAACAGAAATCTGCAAAGAGCTTGACATTGCCAATTCTACTTTATTCACGATAATAAAAAACAAGCATCCCATTACGTTAAGGTTTGAGCGCAATATGTTTAAGCCAAAGAGAAAACGTATGAGAACTGCTAAGCACGAAGATTTAGAGGCAGCTTTGCTTATTTGGTTGAAACAAGCTAGATCTCAGAATGCTGAAAAAAAAAAAAAAACATTTATAAAAGAAATATCTGACTTTTTCCTCAAAAAACAAAATTTTTTACTTGCTTTTTATCTTAATCCATGCAACTTACTAGTAATCTAACTGGAAATCAAGATAAAATTTGACGACATCGAAAATATTTGTATCTTTTTTTTTTCCTTTTCACGGATCTATTAATGATAAAGTCCTTTAACGCGAAAATTTTTTCGATCCCCTTAGTTTCGTGTTAAACGTATTTCATTGTAATTATAAATTGTGAAATTTATTATACATTTATGAAAAATAACATTTGGTAACAAAATGTGCAATCCCGTTACTAAAATTCTAGCCGAGCATTTATAAATAATAGATTCTTTAATCGTTCTACTAAAGCTTTACATATTTTTTCAAGAAATTTTTACATTGGCTGCGAAGTCTATATTTATAACCGATAAAAACTTCAAGGAGCTCGGGCAACAAGAACATTTTTTAAACTATGAAACAACGCCATTTGAAAAAACACGAAAATATATTACAAAAATCGATATGTTTTTGCATTTTTTTCATATTAAAATATATATTCAGACAAAATTGGTTTAAAGATATAAAATCATAAAAGAATTATGTTAATGTAAGTCTATTGCCACCATCATCGTGTCACCTAGTTTCAAATAAAAAAGACAAATGTTGGAAACAAAACTTAAACACGATAATTTTAATCTTTATTTCTTTTAATTACTACACTGAAAGATTCACTTAATTTTGCCGTGTGAGAAATTATTCAATTCGAAATTTTGCACGTGCATTTTTCAGTTAGTCATCATTATAAGGTTTCTATTAGAATTTTGAATCCACTTTCAAAAGATCTACATTCAAAAATTGGAACCGTTTAGAACCTATGTGTTACTGAGACTTGTATTCCTGGTTAATTATTATGTAATTGATCAAACAATTGCCTAGAATCTAAGTGTAATTGAATGAAAATTGCCGATGAGGTTTGTATTAGAATTCTGATGTGCAATTACTGACACAGCAGATCGTATTTCAAAATCTGTCACTATAAGATGTATGCTTGTAACAAATTACTTCTTTTTTGATCGAGCCATTGCACAGAAATATTCTTTTTCAGATTTCAATAAATACAATCGAACAATACAATACTTGCCTTCGACTCGCTGTGGTTCCATAACTAAACAATAAAATGAATTAAAATATGTTTCTTATAATGCCTAAATTTTTAGCCTCAGATTTTAGATTAAGCGAAAAAACTAAAAATTGTCTGTTTAATATATATATTTCTTAACATATTTATCAATATTAGATGTAAATTTCTAACTGGGCGAAAAATGTCCGGACATTTTTCGTCCAGTTAGAAATTTACATCTAATATGATTTGTTTACCAATTAGAATAATTGTGTTAATATTAATCTAGTATATTTATCAATGCCTGTTCTAAATTAAATTTTCGAAACAGAACATCTAAATTTTATTAAATGTATTTCTTAAAGTTATTATTATATTTTATTATTATTTGTCCCATTAATTATAAAGTGCAAGTAATAATTAAACATAAAAAATCTAAATAATGTCCAGTTCTTTCGGCGGAGCTGTAGCGACTTTTGTTTTAAATCACACATGCTTTGGCATTAGAATTATTTTACAAAACTTCATAACATATTAAAGCAAAACCTGACGCTGAACATCTTCTTTATTTTGGCGTAGAGTCTTGCATCGTTTAGGGTTTCACGCTTTTATACGCGATATTTTGGCGCTATATTTTTCGTTGTGCATCGGTTTCGGGTTAGGTTCACTTCTACTTTTTTGCTACGAATCGGTTTCGGGTCGAGCTGACTTTCATTGTTTTGGGTCCGGATCGGTTTCGAGTTGTATTTTTACACTTGCTGGTCATGTTCGTGTTGACCCAATATTTCAAAATAATGTTTACTTTTTTCACTTTAAAAGTCTATATACAAGATGACCGCCACAATAGACACTCCCGAAAAGTATACCCTCTATTTAACGAACAGTTTTTGAATTCCTAACACTTATATATTCGTACGGTTATACACAGTAAAAAATTAAACCTATTTTAGAATGTCAACCAAAATGAAACAACACCCATATTAGCTTTCGAAACTCCAATATGGGCTGTAATATACCTATTTAAGGGTATGAGACCCGTAACAGGTCTTAGATCTCTCCAAATTGGGTGAAAACGGTTACATATTCATAGACACAGCTTTGCGATACCCAGTATGGGGACAGTGAACACCCAAATTGGATTACAGCTCTGCTGGTATGAGCAGCGGGCGCTGATTTGGGTAACGACTACTACCCATTTATCTTGATTCGGATAAATAGCAGCGTCACTGCGCGCCATGTTTGATTTCTTCATTTCGTCTGTGTTGTGTTTGTGTGGCGTCGTGTTTACGAGTTCGAATTCTTTGGATATTTACAGGACCCTCGCTGTACCATTACTGGATTTATTCGGGTATTTATTGAATTGTTTGTTACTTTATGTTATTGTAATGTTATTTGTATAAATGTTGACCTAACAAATTTGTTTTGTTACATTCCCATTTACACGCGTTCCACTATAAATGAAAGTGGATTTTATGAGTTCACTGCAACATTATTGATTGTCAGCAGGGCCGAAACTAAGGGGGGGGGGGGCAGATGGGATACATTATATAACATTTACAATATAAAACTGTATTAAAAAGTCTAATATAATCTCAAAAAAATATTTTTTTTTTATATTAACTGTGTACTCTTATTTTTGCTTTAAGTGACATAGCACAGAGGAATAACAAAACTCAAAGACTTCTTTCTTTGTGATTGATCATGAAAAATTTTTGGTTTACTAAATTGTATATTTTCTTATAATTTACTGGCTACAGATTTTTCTTTCTTTTTTATGAAGTTTTTAATTTAGACAGGTGAAAAAAAATTGCCTACTCCATAAAATATTAAAAATGAATGTTTTGATGCTGTTCTATATATAAATTTTCATAATTTGTAACATATTTTGTGGTGTTTTTTTTTTCTTTCTTTTTTTATAGAGCAAAAAAGGACCCAAATGATATATTTGACATTGTTTTGAATGTATTTTTGTTTCATATTTTTAAAGAATAATAATTAAATCATTAAAATCTGTTTTTTAGACAAAGATTTGAAGATTACATGCAAATGTCATAAAAGCTTAAAACATATAATTATATGAAAATAAGACTAGAATAAACTATAGAACTCCACAGTTTTTTAAGGTATGATTAACTGTAACTCGGTTCCATTTTAACTCTTTAGTACGCAGCTTTACATATATGCAAACAACAGTGTTTTGAATTTAATACATTTTTTTTATTCGTATACACCTAATTCACACCAGAAAATTAAAGTAGCAAAATTTATTTTAATTAATAACAAACATTCCGTATTTAAATAAAGTGAAATTAACCACTGAAACTTTCTGGTGTAAAGTCAGATTCTCTGAACTACGTAATTTCTAGAACGTATTATATCATGGGAATTAAAGGGTTAAAGGTTAAGTCTTATAAAATATATAATTATATAAAATAACGTATTTGGAGATATACTTATTAAAATATTTACTAATTTGCAATATTTTAGCGTAAAACAGCCACACGACAGTAATTTTATCAGAAGTGCAACAGAAGAAAAGTTTGACGTATTATATGAAAAATGTATCTCTGATTTTTTTCATTATTTTTCCCGTATTATAAACCTTTCAGAGAATCATATATAATTTTTTCGAAGCAAAATAAAAAATCGCGCATTTAAGGGTTAAGCATGGATAATGACAGAATATCTAAATATTATAATTCACATATAAAATGCCACAAAACCATGCATGAGATAAATAACAATTTTGCTTTCGGCATTCGATATAGCGGTCAAAATCACCCCAATTGGTCTTTCTAATGTTAAAAGTAAATTTATTGCTTGTGGTGATAATTATATTCTATCAAAGAAATTTTTTAACTTTTAAAATGAAAAAAAAAAAGAAAAAAGAAAAAAAAATACAAATTAGTGTTTCAATTTTCTTTTAATGTGACAAATTAAAGAAATTATAAAAGCTGGTGGCATAACACATTTAATTTGATAAGTTATCTCATAAGAAAGTCGTAATTTTGTTTCAAATCAAGATCTTCAGCAGAAAGATTCTAAATATGATAGAAAAAAATTTCCAAAGTTGCCGAGGAAATTATTTAATTATTTATGATTGAAATCTCATCAAAAATCGAAATTGAGCTAATTGTTTTATATTTTAAATATCAATATATTTTTTTTTTTTTTTGGGGGGGGGGCGGTATTATTTTAACTTTGAAATTTTAATCTTATCCCTTAATAAAAGCACTAAAGTCTATGGAATTGTATGTTAATTAACATTTAAAATAAATTCATATACATTGTATCAATCATTTGGGGTGTGTTCAAAATAATAGGTACTAAATATGCCAAGAAAAATATTTCAATTTATCCAAATTTGATGTTGAATTTATCCTAAAACAGGTATTTAAAGGCACCCAAATTGAGTATTAATGTGTCCTAAAATATATATTTAGGATTGTGCAAAATAGATGTTAGCATGACCAAATAGGGTGCTAAGTATTCTCCAAAATGGGTGCTTAGTAATATTCAGACTGGGTGTTAAGATATCCAAATTGGATATTAAACACTGCCTAAAATGGATTCTGAGTGGTGTCTAAGATGTGGCTTAAGATACCCAAAATGGGTATTTAACGGTGTCTAAAATGGATACATAGTGATAACCAAAACAGGCATGGATCGTGACCCAATTTGGTATAAACCCAAATTGGGTAACCTCAACCTAATAATCTTTCAACCCAAATTGGTTTTTTTTTTTTTACCTATTTTAGGTCTTATTTTTTTCTGTGTACCTCTGAATAGTTGGCACCTCCCAATCAACACACACGTAACATGTGTATGCTTGCATATAGTATTACACATACGATTAATGTATTTTCGTGTGTATCAAAAACGATATGTTAGTAATATTTTTCATATTCCGAAACACTCTTGATAGATTACTATTCATTATCTTATTAAACATGATTTACATTCCTTTCATTTCGGGTTACAAGTCGCAGAAAATTATTTTGTCGAGTTTTGGCCGAGTTGCGTGTCAAGGAAATCGTATTTTTTTTCTTTTGTTGAGTTCGGCTGGGGTTGCGGGTTGACTTCAAATGGAATTTTTGACCCGACCCGCGCAACAATCTGTCTTTGCGGACTTTAGACAAAATTGATAATAACACAATATTTCAAAATAATATCTAAGATATTTTTTTACTATAAAAATCTATATGCAATAAGACTGCCATAATATACACTCCAGAAAAATGTACCTTCTATTTAACGAACAGTTTTTGAATTTCTAACATAGATATATATTCTTACGGTTATACCTCTGAATAGTGGGCACCTCTCAATCTACGCACACATAACCTGTATATACATGCATACACTATCACACATAGTATACATGTATTTTTGTGTGTACCAAAAACGAAATGATAGTAATATTTTTCATATCCCGAAACACGCTTTATAGATTTCTTTTCATAACTGCATTAAAATGATTTACTTCCATTTTCATTTCAAGTTACAAGTCGCAGAAAATCATTTTACTGGGTTCGGTTTGGGTTACGGGTAGAGGAAATTTTTTTTGCTAGGTTCGTGTGGGGTTTTGGGTTGATTTCAAATGGAATTTTTTACCCGACCGCGCAACACTATATCTCGGCAGGCAACAAACAAAATTGCCATGTTTCGTTTTCACATGTATGCATAAAACATTGTGACTGAGCAAACAATAAGCTATTTAAAATTCATGCTGTTTGAGTTCCGTATTTAAAAGTAAATAAGTAAGAAAAATCATGCGTTAAGCATTGATTATTAAGCACTTTCCAACACTTCCTGAATGCTTTAACAAAACTTCATTATTTAGAGAAATAAGGTAAATAAGTGAACTAAGTAAACATTTTAGAAAACGCATAAAACATTTTAAAAACTGATTTAAGCAGTTACCGTCCATAGCAAATATGTATTCCAGTTTTTTTTTTTTTTTTTAACAGCTCTGTATTTGATCTGTAGTTTGATATATGCGCTATATAAGAGGGAAATTTAGTTTAGCAAGAAAACACTTAACAGGTTGAAATTTTTCTTTCAGCAATTTATACTAATACAGTAAAACCTGTGTAAGTTGACCACTTGCGGTGCCACATTTCAGTGGTCAACTTAGACAAGTGGTCAACTTATAAAGTGTGATGATAAATTTACTTTTTTTTTAACTTAATATTCATGCCATGTCATTTTTCCCCATAAATATTATTTATTGACTGGGCATTAAAATAATATTGTATTACCACGCATATTTCTAACAATTTATAAAAGAAAAGATTAATTACTAGAATGAATTAATAGTTTTGTATCAATTTTTAAATCAATTAGTATTAACAACTATTTATTTAAAAAAAACCAGTCAGTCACTATACAGCCAATTAGTGATTCTTCAAACTGTACTAGTTATTACGCATAATTTATAAAAAACACTTGTTTTTTCACATGTTATGACACATAGATATTCTAAAATTAAGTTTGTCATTTACAATACCTATTTGTTCAAGAAGAAATTTGAAAGTTCAAATAATTTTGTTTTTAGAGCCATTTTAGGTTAACAAAATATTTCTTGTTAAAAAGCAATTACAAAATATAAATGTCTTGAATACTACCTCTACACCAAGTTTACTAGATGAAAATAATAATGAAATCCTTCTGTACTACAACACAATTCTCGTGTAACTCATCACTTGTTGTTACAATTGCCACAAACCATTGCAACTGGTGGAAGGTGGAAATATTTCTGTCAACCAACTAGCACTCGGGGTTATTGAAAAAAGAGTAGGAATGATAAGAGATTCGGAAATAGAAGGAAGAACTCTATAATCAAAGAATGGAAGGGGAGGGTTGGAAAGCCAAATCCACAAGATCAACAGTGTAAGAATAGATAACCCTTGAATAATTTATCAACACCTATCACTACTAAAAGCATTCCCCAGGATAATAACCATTTCACTCTTTTAGAAATTCTAGTTAAAAAGAAAAAATTTCGTGGAGAGTTACTTTTTTTAAAATTCATGATTTGTTAGCCTTTTGGGTGGTCAAGTTATAAAGGGTTTTGATGGGCATTTTATAATAGTTCTAGTCAAATTTGAATACTTTTAGTAGTCAAGATACAAGATAGACAGGTGGTTAGGTTAAAAAGGGTTTGTCTTATAGTTTTGAATAGGATAAATTTGGTTCCTGACAAAAGAGGTCAACATAGACAGGTGGTCAACTTACAAGGGTGGTCAACTTTACAGGTTTTACTGTAGATGGAAACATACTTGTATTCTTTTGTACAAGCCTGTAGTTAATCTAGAAGCTTTATTACATGCACTATTTAGCTAAAGTTTAATTCAAAGTAAAACATTCTTAAAACTACTGGAATCACATTTCCAGAAATTATCATGTATAGACGGCCATGTATCCAATTCTTTGCGTGACCCTGTATATCATTTTATCTATGTTCGACAAACATTTCTTAGTAAACTAAATGCAGTTGAGCGTAAAAATGCATAACTCATTTAAAACCATCTTTAAGCAATTTACAATCATGCCCAGTAACCAATGCGAATTCTTTTGCGCAGCCCTGTATATGAATTACAGCATTTATACACATCATATACAATGCATAAATATAGTGAAACATAAAAGCACATAACATAATTAAAAATGCATTTACAGCAGTTATCGCTACCGTACAGTATTTCGTATGCAATATAGTATTTGAAATCTTTTGTATGTCCCTGCGAATGCTATGCACTCCGTATTATACATGAAATAAGTTATAGTAAACCTCAGAAACGTATATAAATTTCATTACACATGAAATAAATTAACCTAATTAAAATACGCCGGAAAAAATTCCCTCCACCCGTATATCATTATGCAATGGAATTCTTTTGTGTGGCCCTGTAAATGAATAATAATTATTCTTTGCACCGCATATTCTACGGAATGCACATTTTAGTGCACGTGATAAATGTATATCAATTTTATTATGTTTGAAAGCATGTAACACCATTAAAAAGCAATTTAAATGATTTTTTCCCATAGGCCGTAATGTAACGTAAAATTTTGACTGTCCCTGTCAATGAACTAAACATGCTACAAACTTCATTTGAAATAAGGTTTGTGCTAAGGTAAAGGCTACTAACATCCAAAAATTTCAGAACGATCCGAGTATATTTACGGGAGTTGGAGCGCGTACAGACGGACAGGCGCGCAGACGTCTAGACTAACCGAATGCAGAAACACTTTTCAAGTTTATTGGAAAGTGTTAAAAAAGAACCATTATAAATTCACTCATGTTCCTGTTTCTCCGTCTGTCACTCCGTCTGTGTTTTTATCGAAAACTTTGGAAAGTGGAAAGTTCAAACTTTCCAGACATATAAATGCTATTGATCTTCATATTTATAAATTATTAGCCAATCACAAATATTTGTAGAACAGATTTAGAGGGTTTAGTTACATGAATATTTTTCTCTTTATATATCATGTGTGGTACCGTTCGAAAGATCTTGTGAATCAAATTCGAAAATGTATTTTTTAATTTTAGATATTATATTTTCATTAATATAATTGAAAATATAGTACTACTAAAATATGTTCCCTACATATATCCGAATCTCCAGAAACTAAAAACATGAAAAAATACGGGTAATAGAAATTTATTTAATCCATGAAGGAAAATTATATTGATTATCCTGGGTCACATAGTGTTTTAAAAAACTGCATTTTTTTGTTACAAACAAACTTATTTTGCGGACCCTAAATGGGAGGTTTAGAGGTGTTCTAGTTAGCTGTTGACGTGGTATCATTCCAGGATTGTTGATGATGATTTTTGAAAACAAATTGTTGATTATTAGCCAAGATATTAATTAAAAACCTATCTACAAAACAGGGACATGGTCTAAGGCGACTTTCAACATTGTGATCTCCTTTCGAAACAATGCAAATTGTAAATTTCTAAAATGTCTTCATTGTACAAAACCCTTTGTGCCCATTAAATTTCGCACTTTGCCGATTTTTTTAATAAATATTTTCGTTTGCATATTATGAACCGCAATATTTCGCTATTACAAATTTAGTGCACATTTAGGCCATAATATTTTTAAATTCTGTACGATAACAAAATAAATTTATTATGCGTAATTCAAGAAACTTGTAAATCCTGATGCATAAAGTTAGTTTTTGAAAATAAAGCTTCGTGAAACAAATAATTTTTCTTAATTTCGGAAAGAATTTTATTTTAATGTAGAAAAATAATTATAATAAGTGTCCCTCCTTCTGCTTTTGCTGGAAAATACACCTCAGAAAATATATCGTCAATGTTCCGTTAGGATATCGAAAACAAACTGTGCTAGAACCACTGTGTAGCCGTAATCTACTGTATTTGATAAAATAGAGAGCTTTTTCTTATTATCAACATAACTTTCCTATGAATGTCCATTTTCATAACATTTAAATGTAGCCAAATGATTTTGGATGTGTACGTCTTCCTGGGGGTTTCATATATCACAAAGTCAAACTTTCCAGTACTCAGATAATGATAAGTATATCGCTGCTTGTGTCTTATATTGTGTTACATTTACATAATAGAACTTACCTCATTGACATGATAAACCTACATTATTGTTTTTTTCTAACAATATTTCCCAATATATATAAATCTATATAATTCCATACACATACAACACCTGCCACGCAGTGGTCTGTGTCGCCATAAGGCAGTGGCGCTGTGATCGCGTTTGTGCAGAGATACCTGATTTGACTGCCAAAGCTTGCAGCGTAAGGACATTTTGAAACATCGTAGCATAACCCAATCCTTGTTTTTTTTAATTTCTTTGTTTATCCATCGTTAGTATGGCTAGTTGTCATCGTCTAGAGGATGCCACAAGATGGCGGATTGTTGGAAGACTTGATGCCTGTAAATCACAGATCACCTGTTGTAAGGGCCTCGGGGTTCCGAGAAATATGGTTTCCACTCTGTAGAAACAGTTCACAGAGACAGGAACAGTGGTCCGCCGACCTGGTCAAGGCCGCAAAAGGGCAACAACGCCGGCTGAAGACCGTTATTTAAGACTTTTATCCAAAAGGGATAGGTTCGCGACAACAACACAACTACCTAATCACCTATATAATGCAACAGGAACATCTATTTCACGGATAACAGTCACCCACAGACTTAATACAGGTGGCCTGTATGACAGGCCACCTGTAGTCTGCATCCCTTTGACTATGAACCGTAAAAACTCCCGTCTAGCATGATACCGAGAACACCTGTCTTGGACAGACGATAGTTGGGGGCGGGTTCTCTTCAGTGATGAAACGAGATTCAGTCTGGACAGCGACTCGAGATGTGTTTCCATCTGGTGGGAACCCGGGAGTCGATATCGGGCCTCTAACATTGTCGAAAAAGATCACTACGATGGAGGTGGTCTGATGGTCTGGGCAGGCTTCATAGCAGATGGGCGTACTGACCTTTATGTGTTTGATTCAGGTACTCTGATAGGTCAGCGGTACAGGAACGAGATCCTTGCACCCTATGTGAACTTTTCCGCGGAGCAAATGGACCAAATTTCGTTTTTATGGACAATAACGCATGTCCACATAGGGCTCAGTTGATGGACGAACACCTCGAATCAGAGGATGTTCAATGAATGTACTGGCCTGCGATGTCCCCTGACCTTAATCCCATTGAACACGTATGGGACGCCCTTGGACGATCAATTGCAGCTCGAAGACCAGCTCCAACAACCATCGATGAGCTCAAGGGAGCCATGGCACAAGAGTGGATGCAGTTGCCACAGGGATTGATAAGGACCCTTTTAAACAGTATGAAACGCAAATACGAGAGTTGTGTAGCAGTTACAGGTGATCATACACCCTATTAGACATGTTTTTCTCTGACTGACAGGGTGTCGGTCAGCTGCTGTGCTGGACACGTGACCAGTTTCCTTATTTAGGGTGCAGGTTGTGCCCATTTTTGTTTTCCCATACTTATATTGGAGTCTTATATTGGATGATATTTTGGCCAAATTTGGTTTCATTTGTTTTGTTAGTTTTTTTTTTTTAATTGCAAAAAAAATCTGTTTCTTTAATTGTTTTCACCAGTGTATATTTCTTGACTTAGACGAGTCATGGGAGTGACGCCTCCATCTGTAAAAATTTGGCGATCGAAAGTTTCCGCCCTAAAGATTTATATATTTTATTAAACCTAGATTACTTTATCTTTAAATAATACAGGATTTATCACCATATATATTTGAAATAATTGCAACAATGACATAATTTGTAAATTTGCTTTTCATGTAATTGAAGTTTTTATGCATTTGTTGCGGTTGCATCATAAAATTTTGTTAATTTTGCGTAAAACATCGTAGGGTGGTAAAAAATTAGAAAATATATTGTGCGCTATATTTTAATTTATTTCAGTGTTATGAAAATAAACTGAAATTTGTGACACCAAATTTGCAAGTTTAAGCGAACGATTTACTTCACTCAATCTCTATTTTATGGAATTTGTAAGCAGTGAAATTGTTTGATAAATTGAGAAACTAGTTAAATTTTAATATTTCTTAATCTATTTATGGAGTTAGATGCTTAAATGACTAGACAAGTAAATAAATTGCAAATTGCATGTTAAACGTGGCAAATGATGTCCGTCCATACTATAACTAGTTTTATTAAATATTTTTTGCACCGCATACTGTACTGAATGTATATTTTAGTGCACTTCATATGTGCATATAAATTTCATTCTGTTCGGAAGGCTATAACATCATTAAAATGCACTTGAAATTCCCTTTGGAATTTTTCCCTTTTGGAATTTTTCCCTTTGAACGTAATGTAAAAGAAAACTTTTGACTGTCCCTGTATTTAAATTATAGATCCAATTTTCATAAAATTTAAAATGACTCTAGAAAATTTTGCAACAATTAAATATATAAAATTTCAGACCATTCGGTTGAGTAGTTTTCGCCCTGTTATATGCGGACGGACGGACAGACGGACCGAACGACGCCTATAGATGCTGTGTATTTATATAATTACGAACGCACCTAAAAAGCGGTTTTAAAAAATTATAAAATACGAAGCAATATTTTTTAACAATTTTTGTTACAGTTCTGGTTAAGCAATCAACTAATAAGTTTTTAACTGTGGGTCAACTTTTATTAGTCATTAGATATTAGTCATTAGACATATATTTATAAAAAAATCTGTGTATAGTATAGATTTAATCAATACATTTTTGTGAGTGATACATATAAGGTATGTTCTAACTGAGTGTTTTTCTTTTATTATCTTACTTTCGAAACATTTATTTTCAAAATCATTAAAATTTAGTTAATAGTAAATCCGTGTGTTAATTTGCATAATGTATGACAAATTATATCTAAATACTTCCATAATTTAATCACAATTATTCTAATTGGTAACTTAATCACAGGAGTTATAAGTTTCCGACTAGGTGAAAAAGTATCCAGGCAAAGATTAAAGTGTAATTACGCATCCAACGACCCATTACCTGCGATTTATTTTGTTGAGATAAATCTGATATCAGACAAGATGTTATAATCAATAAGATTTCTCGATGAACTGTGTGTTTGCCAGATATGTCCAGGATAGATCAGTTGGCAGAGAATTGGCAGCTTCAACGAATAGGTCTCTGTTTCGAATCCTAGCCTGGACACTTTTTCACCAAGATGGAAACTTACAACTAATTAGTTTTCTTTTTAACACGTTCACACCGGAGTGCATCGCCGGTGTGTCACGCTTGACTGTCCGATCGGGCGGCGTGCATCACAGGTGGGTCACGCTTGACTATCGCATTCGGCGGCGTGCATCATCGGTGGGTCACACTCCACTGTTAAATAGAAGGCATGTACTACAGGTGGGTCACACTCTACTATGCCATAGACGGCGTGCACTACATGCGGGTTACACTTGAATATTCTAAAATTCGGCAGTCAAAACAATTCAATATTATTTAACCTTATACATTCACGACATGAAACGAGAATTCTCGTTTTCATTCAAAAGATATCATTGACTAAGGGCGTGGCTTCTACCTTACAGAAAATGCATTTATATCATGTTGTGCATATCTCTTTAGATTGTAAGACATTTTATATTCAATTCGTACATATGCAGTCAGTAAAATCATGTTTCTAAGTAATTTGCTTACTCCTTACGAAATTTCAGACATTCTCAATCAACTCTGCTTGTTATATTCCAGTTCAATTTAATAAATATGAAAGGGGCGTATCTTTACATACAGTGTCTGAATAAGCGAAAGTACCGCGCCGCCAGATAAAACAAAACAGGAATTCGAGCACCGGCTCACAGCGAAAAACATAAATATAGGCGCCGGCGTGAACGTGTTAAGCAATTTTCATTAGTTTAATTTTATTTGCTTTAAAATGGCCTATTTATAGTTATTAAGGAGCAGGAATATAGTGGAGTGTATGAAGGGGTATATATGAGGGGTGTTCAAATGAAACTGATTCGAGGTGGGTATCCTTGATATGCGTAGGGACATAAATGAGATAGATACATAGATAGAAACAACAATATTTAATTTTGAAATGCATACAAAGTTTGTTTAAAAAAAAACCTGGCGTCCCACTTCTTAGGAAGATTACGAATTCCGTCCGCGAAGAACGATGGCCTGCAACATTTATGCCCTCGTCGCATTGAAATTGTTGATCATTTAGGCATTTCTTCAGCTGTCCAAAGATGTGTCAATGTCCGTAATCAGCTTCCCTGAAACAACTTTGTGCGCCTGACCGGACCGCCTCAACTCCGTTGTCTCCTGTCAACCGTCGCAAAACATTCTCGCTCACCCAGTCACTGTGGTCTTTGAAACACACATGCCACCTTACACAGCCAGCATTCTGCGATGAATATCCATCGACTTACACCCTTCCGGAGTTAAAACTTAATTACAGCACGCTTAAACGTTTTGAAGCAGTTGCATCCTCACCAGCCATTGTTAACTGAATGCAACGTCGAAATGCAATCTGCCGTCAAAATGCGTCTGGAATGCGATAACGAATAAAGTTATCACAAATCTGCTTGCGCTTCTGCACGCGTTGTGCATACATCTTCACTATCGTGTTTGTTTTACGAAAATACATTGAAAACTGTTCGCATGCGACGCTTCGAATAACTTTCATTTGAACACGCCTTATACCAACGGATTCTGGAATTTTATAATTATCTTCAGTTCCTTACGTATAGTTATAGCGCATGCACCTTTCTTGTATATTCCCCTATCTATAACGTATACAGTCTGGTTCATTTACGACTACAACACTATTAAAGAGTCAAAACTATATAGAAATTATCTTTTGTTTTTTTATTTGAAACATCTTTAATAATTGATTAATCGAAAAATATCGAATAAATTATAAAACATTTTTTTAATCAGAAATAAATTTAAATGCATATATTTATACTTTATTCCAATTATTTTTGCAAACATTTTGACACTATAATAATTTATGTACTTCGCAGAAATATAATCAATAATGTTTGAAATGAAATGAGTTTAAATTGATAGCGATTTTATACCTTTTCCCCTTGATTCTATCGATTGCTTAATTTTATTAACTAAGATATTAAAACATCATTTCTAATAACATACGATTGAAAAAAGTCATTAATATAAAACTATGTTTCACTTTCTTTCATGGAAATCAATTCCAAAGAACATTTTTGAAACATTTTAAATTGTTAAAATATTTTTTTACTATAATAAACACGCTGTTATTGATAATGTCGTAAACACTCGCTTCAATTAATCCGCTTTTTATATCTGCAGCAAGCAAGTAATTTAACTTCATCTGAATATTTTATGTCTTAAATTAACGTTGTATTTTCTGTTTAAATGAGGTGCTTTAACTAAAATGAAATCGATTAAGTATGAACTCGATATTTCCTCATTTTTTTCATAGCCGAGTAATCTAGAAATACTTATTTTGAAAAAAAAAACCTAGAAGGTATTTTATATCACATAAAAAGTAAAGATTTTTGATGTGTTATAGCCTATCTTTCTAACTTGAAATGAAATAGAAGAGTAGGAAAAATGTTACAAAAATATCTGCTTACATCAGTAAAATTTCATGTAAAATACCAGATAATCCATATTTTTAGAAAGTATAATTTGATAACCGCACTTATTAATATATATATATATTAGTCTAGAATAATTTTAACACAATTGTTCTAATTGGTAAATCATTACTACAACTTACATATATGTATATTGTTAAATTTAAATCTAATATTTGAAATTGTGTAATTCTTTAAGCAGTCATTAAATCAGGACGATTTCAAAGTTATTTAATTTTATGTAATGATGATAATCGTAATCCTTTTAATGAGCAATAAATATTTATATTTCATTTGACATACAAACAGTTGTTTTATTTTAAATAAAAATTTAGTCCAAGATAATTTTGTTCTTACTTTGTCTATCTATCTATCCCGATTTATTTGTCCGATCTATCTATCCGCTGTAATTTTCGTAGAAATAAATAGACGAAATATACAGGGTTATTACAAATGAATCATCGGATTTCGATACGTTACAACGTGCAAACTAGGAATCGTATATGTTGCAATGACAACTCAAAAGAGAGAGCGCTAACTACAGTTTCGCGCTGACAATGTGTCATGCACGTGTGGTTGTCTTGGTTGCTGCGTGAACGTCATATTCAAAATGGCGACTGGACAGCAGAAATTTTCCATATGAATTGTTGATTTCTTGGGACTACAGATGAAACTCTCTCTAACTCGGTTCAATGATCAGTAATGCTTGGTCGACCGGATCTTTTGCCTTTACACAAACTACCGGTTTCTTTGAACTGTCGATAGCAGCGCAGAATGATCTGCTGGGTTGGTGGTTTGCATTTGTATGCCTTTCTGAAAGCTCTCGGAATGGTTATAAATCGCTATAGCCGCGAACATTCTATTCTACAGCCAACTGTGTGGAAATTTTCTGCTGTCCAGTCGCCATTTTGAACATGACGCTCGCGCAGCAACCAAGACAACCACACGTGCATGACACATACTCAGTGCGAAAATGTAGTTAGCGATCTCTCTTTTGAGTTGTCATGGAAACATATACGATTCCTATTTTGCAGTAGTATCGTATCAAACCCGATGATTTATTTGTAATAATCCTGTACTATAGAACAATCTAAAATTTTCTTTTATAATGAAAATCAACTCAGTGACATTTTATTTTTTTACAAGACTGCACAGAGAAGTTCAAATGCATTACGAATACATAAATTATTAAATATATAAGGAGCAGTCAAATGAAAACGCGACAGACTAAATAACGTCTATAACGCATAAGTTGATAACGCAAGTAAGTGTGTCTATAGTAGTGCCCTCTATAGGGAATCGGAAGGAACAGCGCGAGCGATCGCCGTTTTGCCATTTGTCTATTAGACACACTCTAATTGAGGTGAAGGAGTCGCGTGTCAGTCCAACATAACTATGGACACCGGGGTTGGGAAACATCGATGTGTAATGCGTTTTCTGACTGCAAAAGGTGTGTATGGAAGTGAAATTCATGCCCGAGTGTCTGCTGTGTATGGCGAAAACGGCATGTCACGTGCGAGTGGTTTGAGTGGAATAAACGATTTCGAGAAGGTCGGTTGTCATTGAAGGACAGAAGTAGGCAAGGACTGACTCATCGTATCATAACCACTTTTGTTATTGCGTCGGTGGATGCTGGCGTCAGAAATGACCGACGGCGGATGGTGGAAGACAATTGACTCATGTTGTGCACTAGTCATGGTACCGCGCACGCCATCTTGACAGCGAATTTGCAGTGGATTCCCTACAGCCAGACGGATGATATAAGCTAAGTTTAAAATTAACAAAATAAGGAACAGTTTATTTGCTTTTATTCCATCTGCCTCGCTTTCATTTGACAACAGGTTACCTATATTTTTCTCCATCTGTCTTGTTTTCATTTGATTGCCCCTTACATTTTTTGTTTCGCAAAAAGTGAAAATTCATAAAATTAAAAGTGTTGAATTTATCTAAACTTATCTTTGTTATTTATCTAAAAAGAGTGTGGATTTTTTAAATGTCCTCCTTAGACGCATGACATTGATTTCTAAATGGAAATTACGTGAAAACGATGGCATATAAACATTCGAATTTCGATTTTCTTATGCAAAGAAATATTGTATAATACGAGTAAATGTCATATCAAAATGCTTTACTTGATTTTTTAAAGATTGCATGTTTCAATCATTCTTGGTTTAAGAAATAATCGCCATAATCTATATTTTAACTCACATGGTGTACTGAAATACAGAGGAAAGTGTGTACATTCTCAAAATGAAGCGTATGAAAGTTATGACGACGATTTTTTAACAAATAATTTACGGCAATGGACGTTTGAATAAATCGTTCAATGTTCTAATTATACATATTTTTGGTGCTGGTTTGTTACAAGTAACTAAAATAAATTTTTAGAAGTTGGTGCTATCATTTAAAAAAAAAAGAAAATACAATTTTAATATGTAGATTACCTCCAAAGCCCAATCCATTCATAATTTATATCAGTAAATTATATTACCGATACGATAAATTCCTTGAGAATTAATAAACGAATGCTTGTGAAACGAAGCTTCGTCTTTAAGCTTAATTTTCTTCTCGGTGGCGACCGGGATAGAGCGGGTGGGCCGACCGCCGCGGAATTTGCGAAGAGAGGCATTCCGCGCGTTCGTCCAACGTCCCTTATGTCGAGTCACTTGCGGAAGCCTGGATAAAAAGAAAAAAAATGAAATGTGAAACCGGACAAATTTAAAAGAGAAATCCATTAAAGTAAAGCCATTGAAAAGCGAGAAGTGTTGGGTTCGAGGCCATGAAGCCATCGGATGACCGCAGCTGCTTCGATCTTTACTATGTTCTTTATTTATTGAATATGATATGGATGCAAGAATATAATTACTATTTGTATGATACTTCATAGGTCCATGAGTTTTTCTTTCTTGCAACGGTGAATATTGTGGTAATGTCGAATTGATTTGCTTTAAACAGTCTTTACAAATTTGTTGTTTGGAGTTTACATCGAATTACAGTTTTTCACGGGGGTAAAAATCATTTAAAATAGAATCTTTTAAATGCTGTTTCGTACTCTCCCTCGCCCCCTCCCTCTCTTAAACAATAAAGACGCTTATTTCACTGATATTATTGTAGTATTTTTTTTCCCGTCGTCTTCTGTCAAGTTCCATGTAATATATTTAAAAATATAAAGCCTTATTTAAATTACACGAGCTATAATTTCTCCGTTGCCAGAAGGTTGTAGGATGAAATTTTGATGGCTGGTTTTTGGGATAGGTAGCTAAAGCGATGGAGCAATAGCAATAAATGTCGCGCATTCTAGGTTCGACTACCGGCCTTGATACTATTTCACTCAGTTCGAAATACTTCAAAACATGTGTTGTAATATTTCAAAGCCAATTTATCCCTCCTATGTTATACACTGGCCTCCAAAAGTTAAGGTACACGGACTAAATGCGTTCGATTGCACACGTTTTGTCAAATATCTACAAAACTTATTGGCGAATTGTTCTTGAACTTCTGAGATGAAAAAAACATGTTTCATTTCATATTTCTCGGTGAAGATTTAGTCGGGGGTACAATTAGGGGGCTAATAATAAATTTAATATTAAAATAATATTTGCGATCACCTATGTAACAGGAAAGACTGAAAATGGTTTGTCACTGTGGTAAATGATTATTTGAGTCCTGTTCAACATTTGTATGCATTTGTGTAAGCATAGCACTCATATTCGTGAAGATGTACGTTTTTGTGAAAAACTCAAACTTTTTTTTTTTTTTTCTTAGCATACAGAGTTTTTAACCAAATTTAATAGAACTTTCCAAAACCCTGACAAAGAACAGTAGAAACAGTATACTGCAATTAAAACATGAATATACTAAATATTTGAAAAGATATGGGCATTTTTATGAGATAATTTTTAACTGCGCATGCGCGGAAGATTTCAAAATTTTTATTTCATAATTTGGTACTCAGTATTTTGGGTCAACTTCTATAAAAAGTCCAGTCAAATGTTGTGAAAACTTAGGAAGATGTAGTGAGCTGACTGAAAAGTTGTGTAAAATCCCTTATAATAAAGCTATTTTTAGGAAGCAACTCACTATATCGACCCCATCTTTGTGAATTTTCGCGATATTTGACTAGATTTTTTATATAAGTTGCCCTAAATAGCTGACTACCAAATTCTGAAATAAAAATTTTGAAATCTGCCGCACATGCGCAGTTAAAAATTATCTCATAAAAATGCCCATATCTCATCAAATATTCAATATATTCATGTTTTAATTGCAGTATACTGTTTTTACTGTTCTTTTTCAGGTTTTTGGAAAGTTGTGTTAAATTTGGATGAAAACTCTGTATGCTATATATATATATATAAAAAAAAAAAAAAAAAAAAAAAAAAAAAAAAAACGTTTGAGTTTTTCACAAAAACGTTAACATCTTCACGAATATGAGCGCTATGCTTACACAAATGCATACAAATGTTGAACAGGACTCAAATAATCATTTACCACAGTGACAAACCATTTCAAGTCTTTCCTGTTACATAGGTGATCGCAAATATTATTTTATTATTAAATTTATTATTAGCCGCCTAATTGTACCCCCGACTAAATCTTCACCGAGAAATATGAAAAGAAACATGTTCTTTTCATCCCAGAAGTTCAAGAACAATTCGCCAATAAATTTTGTAGATATTCGACAAAACGCGTGCAATCGAACTCATTTAGTCCGTGTACCTTAACTTTTGGAGGCCAGTGTATTTTGTGATCAATGTTTGCCGCGGAAACCAGGTACCAAAAATGTAAACACAATATTTCAAAGAAAATATTTATCTAGAAGATTTGTATAGCATTTTCAATAAGAAAATTACCATGAAGTTTATTGTATGGAAATAGTGGTGTGAATTTTTTGTCATTTCGTCCATGATAATCGTTCAATTATAATGATGTTATATTTTGCCAGACCTTAAATAAGAACGCATATTTTTATTCATTAAGCAAATTCATTTATATTTTGTTAGGAATAAGATGGCCTTTGTGCAATACAATAAGAAGTATTTTGATTATCTTGAAATATCGATGTTTACAACAATATATTCACTGACGTACATTAAAATGAAAAATTACATTTAAATTACGGTGTTTATCAATGGTAGTTACTGAATAGCTTTATTTGTGATATAAATTTAATGTTCTAGATACATAATATTTAACTAAAGGGAAAGAATGCCCAGGAAACGGACGGTATAAATTTTTAAAAAAAAACAACACTTCTATTACATTTTAACTGATTAATTAATATTTTACAATATTTTTTTCTAAATAAGAAAGAATTTATATCTGGAAACATAAAACTCAATAAAATAAATATGCAAATACGAATAAGAAAGTTTTGTGTTTACCGAAAATGTTGCTTTATATATTGACATTAATGTAATATATATATATATATATATATATATATATATATATATTATAAAGTTTAATAAGAAATTAAAGAATTTTAGAATTTTCTTTCCAGATTAGGCAATTTAATCAAAAAAGGGATATTTCTGAAACAATTTTAAATATATATAAAAAAATAACATTCTTAATAATAAACATATGTCCATATTAATCATATGTATATGTAATATTAAGCTGTCCTTAGTCATGTTCCGGCTCTCAAATTTATAAAATATAATGCTTGCGCGTGATAAAAAAAATCCACGTTTATTAAAAATGAATTTCCTGATATATGCGTAAAATTTGAAATGAGTTAACTAACAAAAGACTCAAAAAATACCTTGATTTATACTTGTATTTAAATCAAAGTAACGCATACTGACATGCATTTATCATACTGTTATTTAACCTCCACGTTGTATATACTCCTCGATTCTGAAAGTATCAAATGTAAAACTTCCGAAATGAGAAGGATTTAAAGTAAACTATCTGATATTTTTTTTTTTTACATTTTCACTTTACTTTTATACAGCTGAATGTTCTTGCCTTTGTTTCAAAACCAATAAATAGCAGCAAGAATTTTTATTTCCTCATAAAATAAGTGTTATTAACATGTGAGTTTCGAAAATGCATTCTAGACAGTATGTCCAAGAAAGTAAAAAACTTTCATAATTAACTTAAACGCTTTACAATAAAAACTTTTGAGGATTTGTAGATGATTCAATTAATTAAAGGCCTTCAATTTGATACTGCGTAATTTAGATTATCAATAATTATATCGATATTTTAAGGGTGTTAGTAATTTTAGATACTTACTTTTGAAGCTAAATTACCGCCCACCTAAAATATTAATTTCAGAAAACTGGCTCCTTCTGTCATCTATTGTGTCTTTTTGTTTGTGCAATATCAAAGAATGTGAATTCGCAGCTTATTTTACCTTCGGGTATGAAGAGGTTAAAACGTGGTAATAGGTGAGACCTTGAATAATCAAATAATTTTTAGATAATGTTTAATAGGTCAAGGTATTTTACAAAATTCGTTATAATCGAAAATTAAATTGAATATAACATTTTTATCGTTTTTACCATAATACAATTTATTTTAAAAGATTCGAATGTTTAGCTTACTTTTTATTTTCAAATTAACATTTAAGAATACACACTTCTGTGTATGTTGAAAATCATTTTAAAATAATGAATTTTCAAACAATAACACATGCTACCAAACATGAATGTATATAATAATAAAAATAAAAATATCACATGCAACTTACACGGAAATTGAAAAATATGTACCGTATATGTACCGAATTGTACCGGCGGGTCTGGAGAGGTTAAGTAGTTATATCATAAAATCATTGCATCGTATTCATATAGAGTCTTGGTTTAAACAATAAATAAATAAATGATTCATTTTCAAAGACGTACGTTTATTTAATTATAAAATATGTTTAAAATATGTTTCTCTGCAAATATTTCATAAATATATGTTTCGTATGTTCTCAAGCAGAGTATCAGATCGCTTTTTTATGTAAAATTGCATACAATCGTGTATTTGATTTTTATCATTTCTAATTGAATATGGAGTCATTGGACGAAACATGATTTTTTTTATAACATAAAGATTGTTAGCAGCAATTAAAACTATTAATGCTGTAAGCTCCCACCTGGGCATTAGCATGATCGTTCGCATCACTCAATGAACAGGCGATATTAAGTAAAAACACAAGATTTATGCATACACATATGAATTACTAGAGAATATACTAATGATAAAAGTAACTGCCGTGTGTTAAGCACAAGTGAAACAAATGCTCTAGTTTTGAAAAAAATTTCAAATTAAATATATTGACTGTACTAATAGAAATCACTAAGTTAACTTAATTTTATTTAACAGAACACAATTCCAATCCTCCGCTTAAATTATATTTAAATCTACACAAACCAAGTTTATCTGTTAACTTTTGCGAGTGTAATTTATTCTAATCTATAAGTGTGGTAATTTTGCAACATTTTATTTTTATTTTCATTATTTTGGTCGCTTAAGCCACTTTAATTCATTTTCTTTTTCCCCCCTTCCTTTTTCTATACCCCTTGTTACTTTGTTTCCCTGCTAGCACAGCCATCGTTATCTTTATTTATTTAATCATTTTTCTACGTTTTTTATTTAGACCGATGGCTTCAAACATTATTTCTGTTCGGTTATTTCATTTTTGTCTTTACATGACGTCATTGATTTTGGCATCCAATCAGATTTAAAATATCTTTGACAGTTTTATTTAAATTACTCCCGTTGGTATCCTTTTATCCCTTGTTGGCATCCCGATTTTTTGCTGCTTTCGCAGCCTCTTACACTCTCAGATGTTGGTTCGGTTTCATCCCCATTATGTTTGGCGAATTTTTCGTAGTCCTGCAACTCTTTTTCCCTCGCCAAGTGTCAGCTGCATTTGTTTTTCGTTTTTGAATGGAATCGCAGATAGGTAGGTCGTTGTGAGTACGAGGCTAATGATATACGTGGACATAATTTTTATGTATCAAAAATGACGGAATGTCATGTAATATCGGTGGCTTTGGCATGAAAAGTGGTATTTGCAGTGTTTGGTTCAGCAGCGGGGTAAAAACAAGCATCGGAATGAGCTAGAATTGTATCACGGTGGTGCGTAGAATAAATTTCCAATTATAAGCACATTCTGTTGTTTTTAAAAAAAATAAAGAAAAGGTGCGTGATGGTATCCACGATAAATTGTAATTCATGTCTGCACGGACAAGGAGTGAAATCCAGCAATGATAAGTATTTTTTTATGTTTTTCCATATAATATTATTACATTGGTAAAGGAAATTTTTATGATTCTATGAATAGCAAATGTTCCAAAAAATTTGCTCATGATTAGTTAAAAATGATGTTGGAAATTTTGCATTTTCATAACTTGTTATTCCATTTATAAAGGAATGAAAAAAGGAAATTTCAATTTTTGTTTGATGAATGAATAAACAGTTCTATAAGTGATTTGTTTTTCCTTTTTTGTTTACATATGTGACGTGTAGCTTATTTATGTACGGCAGTCATTATCTTTTATATTTTTGATGATATTAAGTAAAAATGAGACACCAAAAGTTATTTTTTGTGTGTGTGTGTGAGCATTAATTCCTCTAAGGAATAAAAAAAGTATTTTATTCTTAGCTCACAATTTGATTGAATTATAGGTTGGAAGAAAGGTTTGGCTTATAATTCTGAACGCAAATTATTTTTGTATATAAAGGTTCCTGAAATGCTGATAAAATATTATTTTAAATAAGAATAATTCAGCTTATTTCATCTACATCATATTTTACTACAATAAGTTTTCTTATAACTCGACAATGTAAACTTCAAATATCTCCGAAATCATGTAACCATTCTCAAATCCATTACGAGTTCACACTGACTTCGCATATTTAAAAAAAATCACTATTGTTCATAAACGATATCGAAAGCCATTATCGATGAAGTTACAACTTACCATTTCATGGACGAAAACTTGTTACTGACTGATACATTGATATGTCAGTGTAGTCCTCAAGAATTCTAAAAAATCAGCTGAAACTAATGTTTAATAAATCTTCTAAGAAACAGTACACATATCTCACAAACATATTCTCACTCCATTAAACATATTAAAATTGACAAGGAAATTTAAAAAATATAATTAAAAAAACATAATATTTATTTTGTAACATAAAATATGGTGTAAGTAATTCAAGTTCCAGTCAGACAAAAAAAATTGTAATACGAGTCACAAAAAATAACAGAAATGATTGCTTAAAAGTAGTTTCTATTTTTTTTTTGAATTTATATAAACTTAAACAAATTAGATAACTTATAGAAGGAATTTATAATGGCAATAACTCTTTGGCGGACTGAAAGAATAAGGTTTTTCCGGAATTTCTCTTTAAAATAGCCTAAGTGTACATAAAATCAATTATCAATAAATTATTATACATATTATAAAGTAAAAAAAAATATTTTATTTTTACTACCATATTTGAAAACGGTAGATTGACAGATGATGGACATAACCACTGTGAAAGGGAGCTCAATCAGTTAACTTGAAAGCACACGATAAACTTAATCTAGAATATATTTTTAAAATTTTATATGTATAAATTTTAACGTTTTGAAATATTTTTCAGATGTTTTAAAAAAAATTAATAAATATATATACTTTTATGAATAATGACAATGGAAACAACACAGTCTGAATTTTGTATTAATAATCAAGTATTCAAAATAAATACGTTGAATTGAAACATTTTTGACATGTTTACATCTCTTTTACGAAAGAAGCAAAACAAATGCTTTAAAAATTTTCATGTTATTTAGCATGACTAAATGAAACGTGACAAGAAAAGAAAGTTCGATTTCAAATGTCAGTTTCAATTTAAAAACTAAACAAAAGAAGTTTAAACATATTATAAATTTTGTGTTAGATTGTGTTAGTTAGGTATGTCTAAAGAGATCTTTGTACAAAAGGACAGTATTTTCTATATTTTACCATTTAAAATCGCTGGAACTGAAATTATCTCTATTTTTGAAAGTATAATTAAAATGTAAAAATTATTTTTGGTAATAAAAACATGTTTTTCAATAATAAATTTTTATCTCTAATGACTTTCTCAAATTCCGAACAGCATAATTGAACTATAGAGTTTACACCAAGATGTCCGCTTTAAATGGATATTTTTCGTTAATCCTTAAGTTAGCTCAATATGAGCTTCTACAAACGGGCTAAGAAAACGAACCTTTTAATTTTTTTTTTGAAAAGTTTAATAATAACACTTTTCCATATGGTTCGCGACGTTGTAATCGGGAAAAGGTAAAATTTAAAAATACCCCTTCCATCTTTCCATATTTTTAGCCTTTTTGCAGATGCATGCTCCGAAAAAAAGCCGAAATGAAGAGCAGTTTAAAATAATATTTCGTCTATTTACATTTAAAAATTAAATGTGAACGTCAGGTACAGTCGTGGAAAAAAAAGTAAACACCCCCTACTAACTCCTCAACAAATCATCATAGATGAAAGTGACTGGTTCCGAACGATTGGAAATAAAGTCTACTTTTAAATGATGTATATAAAATTTTCTTAGGGGTCATCTACATATTAAAACGAATCCAAACTTAATTTTTTTCAATGGCAATACCCAATTTTAACGAGATATTTCAAATCTTCGGTTCAAACTATGCCTAGACACCAAATTTCAAGTCATTTGAATGATAAGTTTTTGAATTATAAACATTCAAAATTGAGTGCTTCTAATGTTAAATTATATTTTCATATTTTTATTTATATCTCCCGAAATTATGCTCCTAATGTGCTATTTTTTTGTGGTAATAATACTAATATACCCAAACATAAATAAGCTGAATTTGCAATTTTTATAATTTTATGATATAAATTATGAATTATGAAATTAATATTCGAAAAAATCATGAATTGCAACCTACAATTTTTTTCATGGATTTAGACTTATTAAGTCCTGCTTTATGGAAATTCAAAAATTTCACATTTTTCTTCCAAGTAGTTTCCAAATTATGCTTAAAAAACGGCAAAATGATGGTTTAAGGGGCCGTCTATGATGGAAGTGAGTAGACATTTTGAAATTTATTCTGCCGTACTGTAATCTAACACGCTTCATTGACTCCTTGAGTGGCGCTTAAGGTGACTTGATCAAGGAAGCGGCTCTCTCGGTTAACAATCCAGTACGGAACTTCAATTTGGATACAGCCCTTGAAATACGCTAGTTATAAAATAATTAATTTCTCGGAAACTTATGGTGCGAATTGCATACAAATTCGTTTTTAGGTTAATTGAAGGGTGTAGAGTTCATTTATGCTGTCAGAATTGGGTACTGCTATTGAAAAAAACAAAGTTATGGTTCGTTTTAATATGTAGGTGCCCCCCTAAACAAATTTTATATACATCATTTAAAAGTAGACTTTAGTTCCAATCGTTCGGTACCAGTAACTTTCTTCTACGATAATTTGTTGAGGAGTTAGTAGGGGGTGTTTACTTTTTTTTCCACGGCTGTACATTAGGAACTGACTTGGAATATCATCCTCTAAATTCAAAGACCTATACATACACGCGGTAGATTTTCCTTGCCACCGCCGACGGACAGACAAAGCAAAATAGTCTTTTATTAGTATAGATATATGTATCTTCATTTTACTTCAATCTCATCCCGCTGTTGACGCTTGAGATCACGCTTTTCTTGAGGAATATATTTTATAATATACTTTCTTTTATTAATATACTTATCTTTAATAATGCACAACAAAACATATCATGTCGATATTAGGAACTGAAAACTACCAGAATTAGAACACAATGTGAAACCGTATTTTTGTCTTCGAGTTAATGTGCTGCTACAGTAGTCGACAAAAGAGTGGAAACCTTTTTTGAAAAGTTGTATGTTTGAGGTTTGATGGCTCATAACACTACTTTATGTGTATGTATTGACATATAAATTGATATCAGTTGAAAGATAATGTAATCAAGAATGTAATAAGATACATTTTGTTTCGTTATAGACACTTAATCATAAGTTATAGACAAATAAACTACAACAACAACAAAGAAACATAACGAGCTTAGGTTAACATAAAGCAAACTATTATTTTAACACAATCAAACTGATTGGTAAAGTTGTCATACGAATTGAATATGTCCAACTAAGCGAAAAAAATTTTTCGCTCAGTTCGCTCAGTTTTTCGCATTATATATGGAGTTCCTTTAACTGCGGTTTATTCTGTTAATCTGTCTGCATGAAGACCAGATGTTACTACCAATAAGGTTATCTGAGCGAAGGTATGCTGGCTGGCTGTCGGCCCAGTTAGCTTACATGGTAAAGCATTTGCCTTGTAAGCCAAGGATCTGGGTTCGATTTCCAGCCTGGGCATTTTTTTGCTCAGAGGGAAATATTCAATTCGTATGACGACATAAAGTAGCTTTCATTTATTTGAATGCAGCCAATAAGCATGAGTGATTTGAGAGCCAATCAGATGTCATCCTTTTTCGGTATTGTGTATATCAGGTAATGGTAAGATTCTGCTGTTGTTGTTATTTTTTTTAGGTCATTTGAAGACTGCTGCTAATACATTTGTGAGTGCTCTATATGATTGATATTAGATTTGGATGTTAACCATAAGAACATTAAAGACATGTCAAAAGGAATTGACTGGTCACCTAGAAAGTGATCTTAAATAGTACTATTACTTGAAAAAGGTTACGGTTATGAAGAAATTAAAGTGCGAATTAGTTTAAATGTAAACAAATGTGACATTAAGAATTTTTTTGCTTTAAAAGGAAACTATGTGACTACAAAACCAAACCGATAAAGGCAGGAAAATGAGCAGAAAAGCAACTCATGATAGAAACATTAGAGACTGTGTATAGGTGACAGAAAAAAATCATCTAAACGTATAAATGTAAATAAGTGCTTAATAAGTCTTAACTTAATATGTCTTAACGTAATAACTTAAAAAGTCTTAACGTAATAACTTAAAAAGTCTTAACGTAATAACTTAAAAAGTCTGAACTTATACAAGATGAAATGCCACAAGTCAATGGGATATTAACAGTAAGGACTGTTTGTCGTAGACTGTTGCAAATTTGTTTAAATGTTAGAATTCCACAAAAAAAAAAAAAAAAAAAAAAAAAAAAAACATTTTTATCCCTTTAATAAATGAGTAAAAATGACTAACCTGGGTATAACCTCTTTTAATTGGACAACGAAAGAATGGGACAGTATAATTTTGAGAGAAAAACCTCCCTGTTTGACAGTGATGGCATGAAATACGTAAGTAGAAGAATTGGAGAAGATTTGCATTTTAAGTGCTTTACACACACCGTAAAGCATTTAGTAAGTCTTTTGATAAGGGGTTGTGTGAGAACAAAACATGTGGGCAGAAACAGTGTGATTAGTGGGAATATGAATGCTCAAAAACTCATAAATTAAACACTTCAATTCCAACCGAAGCGTTCCGTACGTGACCTACGTTATCTACGGGTTGAATTGTATTGATTTTTGACGGCCAATTATCTACTCGTGGGATATAGGCCCGGGTGGGAGTGCCCTTCGTGGGGGGTCCTTCTAAGTGAACCTAACCCGTATTTACGCATGGAAAATCCAAGGATCGAAAATAACCACGATAACTCCGAACGAGTAGGCCGACAAGCGCGATTGGGATCGAACCGACCACCTCCCGTCTACCAGCTTCGAGAGCAGAACTTCTCAGTCATTGGTGGGGCCCTTTTCTATGGTAATCAATCATTTATATTTGAACTCAATTCAGCTCCCTATCATTCTTCTAAAGAGTGCGAAAGTGGTTTCTAGATAATCATATTCTAGTGTTGGAATCGCTCGGAAATAGCCCAGACCATAACACAATTGAAAATCTATGGAACTGACTAAAGAAACTAATTACTCAGAAGTGAACCAAATATAAAATACCAATAAGAGAAGCAATGACTCAATTTTGGTATAACATTATAACAGCTTCAAAACTATAAGACTTTGTTCACTTTATACAAAGGTGTTGTAAGGACGTAATTATGAGTAAAGGTATATACAACTAAGTATTAGCTGACGTTGTGATAATTTTCGTCGATATGTTTTTCCGTTATTCTTTATCATTTCTGTAGAAATAAAAATTGTTTCATGAAATTGCTTTACTTCATTTTTGATAATAGTATCTTTCTATTGGCATATAAGTTTAAGGCATTTCTTAAAGAGAGGAGGATTTTCTGAAACATGGAACTTCAAGAGCTTTTTCAAAAAGGTTTCGACAATTTTGATCACTAGTGTATGTTTCGTTTTAATAAATATCTTTATTCCCCCTTCTATATTCTAATATGAATGTGTGCGTCTTTCCTCTCCTGTTGGTTCTGTATTTCAGGTAACACTTTTCTATGTGAATACTTTTTATAATATCCTCGAATCTACAGTTATTTTTGAAATTGTCCAACAACGCAGACGGCGTCGATGTTAGACACTTTAAATGGTCAGAATATGAATTCTGTATGAAACCGCACAATTTTTCTTCAATTTTTTTCTGCTATGTCTTGTACATTACAACCATTTACCTATACCTATTTCTTTCATGTATTATGTATGCTTTTTCCTGGTATTGTAATCTCCTACCGTTGCTGCCTACTGTCGCACTTTCATATAGGAATGTATTTTCAATTACCTTCAGAAAGCGTGTTTTTTTTTCTTTTTTTTCCACAATCTAGGCGTAGTCGGTGGTAGGCATGGAGAAATGGCATGCGAATTTTAATACAATTTATCAAACCGTATTCTTTGTATTCAAACTACTGAGCTGTTTTATTTAATAAATTATTTCACACTATTTTCCATATTATTATGGATGTGCATTAGTATTGCTTCGACTTTTACTATTTATGTTTCCTGCCATGCTTACCTATATGAATATATTTTGCAATGCCCAAAAACCTACAGTCATCATTTAACTGTTGAACAAATCAGATGGTGCTAGTGGTAGCCATTAATGATGGCTATTCATATGTATCTAAGTCAAAGATTTTACGCAGTGTTCTTAGAAATTTTAAATGTGAACTTCTTCTTTTAACACTCAATTAGTATCCTCAGAAAACTTAAAGCTTAAGTTGTATATGTGAGACAGAGATGACGTAATTTCGATATATATACAACTTATACAGGGATATGGGGGGCGAGGGAAGAGCAATTAACGAGAAATTTATGTTCTACGATCTTTAATAAAGAAAATTATAAATATATATATAAAAATAATTAGAAAATTATGGCTAAAAAAATTTAAGATAAACTTAGTGTAACATTGAGCCATTGAAATAGCTTATTATCCTTGAATTTTAGACATACATGGGTAATGTTAGACAATTTCTGATAGTTTTGTTGCTTTTTATGTCTTAGAAGCTACTTTGTTATTTGATTAATTAAAAAATATACGAATTAAAAATGAAATATCATCCTATTTATGACAGCATTTTAATTAGTTTAATGTTTTAAAATATCTTTTTTGCGCGAATCATGTGTGAAACATTTCTGTCAGCAAAATATATTCTAAATCAGTAAAAGTTTTCTTCGATTTATTTCTTCTGCTATGCATAGGACGGCATAAGAAAATTTAAGACTGAACACAATGTAAAGCCGCGCTTTCTCTTTTAAAGGAAACATGTACTATGTAAAAAGTGTCAGACACAATTTTCTGTGGAATTATCGTATAAAATATTTATGGCTCGTAACACTTTAGTAAGATTTGCTTGTATTTTGTTCCTTAAAACATTTCTGATATCTGTATAAAATTCCATCTTCATAATGGTAGAAATTAATTTTACTTTAATGATTACGCACAAGATATTATTAAATTTTTGCTTCCTGTTATATTCAGAAGAGTTCTGAAACTATGTGGTTTATTTATACATTAAAGGAAAATAAGAAACTTTATGGAGTTTCTGCGGAAGAAACAAATAATTTTGCGTTTATAATTTATAACAACTTTTATACAGATATTATAAATCAAATGTTTTTTTTAATATAAGTTTTATATATTTCGACTATGATAGCGTTTAAAACTATTGTGTATTTTTAGTGAGAATTTTGAGTAGGTTTTTTTTTTTTTTTTTTTTTTTCTTTTGTTACGGAAAAATTATTTTTTTAAGAAAGTTTTCGAATTTCATATATTATTAACCAATTTAAAAATATTATTCCTCTGTTTTTTTTAACACATTTTTCTTTAATTTTTGTAAATTATAAGTTACAATAAATCAACATAATCAAAGATAACATTTTATTTTGCAACATTTGTTACTGATGAGACTCATTTTCATTAATATTGCATGAGAAAACATCTTAAAAAGAAATGTATATAGTCTTGAAAAAAATATATATTCAAATGGAAAACATGAGCTATTGAGAAAACTGTAGCATTTTAAATATAGCAGAATTAAAAATATACACACAAAGACAATAATGTTCCAAGACCATCCATTGCAGAGTCTTCCAGCATAGCTCCTATTATATACGTGCTTGTAAAAGCACATGTATTCCGAACTTTCCCAGCCCTTGTACTTATTCCTTATTTTCAGACTTTTTTTTTCTTTTTATTCATTCGAAGATACATTTTAATCCGTCTAACAAATTTCGATTTATTTCTACATAAAATAAATCTATAATAATGCAGTTTAATCAATAATAAAAAAATCTATTTTTATTTCCTTTTGTTTTATTTTATGTAGATTCGACAACGTTTAATATATTTTTGCCTCAAGGACCATCGGATGTTTATGATTATTGTGAAAAAAATGTTTATAATAAAACGCTTTTATATTGGAAGGATATATATTTCAGACGATGAGGAAATTATTGATGCAATAAAATTTTTCAATCCCAAAAGCGACTGATAAATGTAAACGTAGCGCTGTGAGAATTAAAATGTAATGAATAAAAAATAGTAAAACAAATAAAGTCAAACATATGAAGAGCCAATATGTGAATTTAGTAATTAGTTTCGTAAACAAACTCTTGATCACAAATAGATCTGGATAACACCATGAAAAATTACATGGGACTAACATCATTGCAAGCATCGAGTTTTAGTAGCTGCTTGAAATGACTCTAGCTGTTTGCGAATTACCTATCGTGCTTCTGAAGCAACAGCTAATTACGTTCTGTAACATTATCCACGTTAGCATATAACTAAGTAGAAGACATATTTTGTGCAACTTTAAATAATTAGTAACCTTTCCGCGCTATTACTAATGGCCGTTCCCGCTAGATTTGAAATAGACATCAACAACAAGAGTTTCTACATTTTCAACCACTTGCCGTTGTTTTTGCGTTCACACTGCTTGAAGTGCAAAGTTCCCTAAATTCTAGAAGCGAAGAAACTTTCGCTACAAGTTACAAGCGCTTTTTAAATCTATAAGAAATGCATTCTTTCTCCTGTTTTCCCGAAGAGTTTTAGAAACGTTTTCAATCTTTTACTGAATCTTTTTAACAGCAAAACGTAATTTTTCAGTGACAAAGTCATTATGCAAGATTAATATTAACACAATTATTCTAATTGGTAAACAAATCATATTAGATGTAAATTTCCAGCTGGGCGAAAAATGTCCGGACCAGGATTCGAACCCGGGACCTCCTGGCTGAAGCCGCCAGTGCTCTGCCATCTGAGCTATCCCGGACGATTCTGGTCGAACTTTTTCACTCAGCTAACCTTGATGATTACAGCATCCGGTCTGAAACCCGGTTCAGCTCGGCAGAAATGCTGTAATCATCAAGGTTACCTGGGTGAAAAAGTTCGACCAGAATCATCCGGGATAGCACAGATGGCAGAGCACTGGCGGCTTCAGCCAGGAGGTCCCGGGTTCGAATCCTGGTCCGGACATTTTTCGCCCAGTTGGAAATTTACATCTAATAAAGTCATTATGTTTGACGAAAAGATAGGTAAGGCTTTCGTTTTTGGTCTTTGACACTTTTATGCAAATTATCTTCGTCGAAAAAACATTTTGCGCCATCTTCCGACAATTTTTGCATCGAAATTGGTATAGGAGCTATAATTTCTTTCTTGGTTTGAACTGTCTGTAGAGCAAATTTGGAAAGTTTTAGGCCTTTGTTTATATCCCCAGAGCATTTCTTTCATGGATATTTTAGTTTAAATTACTAAAAAAATTGTATGATACAAGCATAATCTTTCATTAATAAATTTTTGCCAGTATTTTTTTATGTTATTTTTCTCTTTCTGAGAGATTTTTCTGATTTAAATCCTGCATGATTAATTTAAAAATATCTTTCATAAATTTTCTACGTCTTCTATGATTAAAATTTAATTTTTTGTGTAGATGTTAAAAATACAAATTTAATTAAAATATTTTTTTCTGATGAATCTTAACTAAATTATTTTATACTGATGGATTCCAGATAAACTATAATTAAATAGCTAAATTATAATCATCGTTTTCTGATTTTCTTTATTATTTGCATACTTGATATTACTTTAAGGTATATTCGTTTAATCGATTAAGTATTGCAATAGTGAAATATATTCCAAATTTTTAATGTTTTATAAGGAATGTTCAAACCTTTTTTTTTAAAGTTTGCTCTAAAATGAAAAGAAAATAATATATTAAAACATAATTATTATATATAAATTGATTTGTTTCATAATAAATGAAAGAGTTTGATTATTTCATATAAGTTCGGTCAAATTTGAATCGCGTTTCGAAAATTTAATTATGTTTTCGTTATACTATTATAAGTACAAGGAAATAAAAAGATATATTTATAAACCAATAATATTCTGATTAAAATTTGAAGCAAAAAACATGTTCACAAAATTGACATCTCTTAAATTAAAATAATTCAGCATGACAGTAAATGGTTTTTATATTAAAATATCTGAAACAAAAATTTTAATGAAATGTATGCAAAATACTTTCTTATTACAAAACCTCTAATTAAAAAACTTTGTTTATTCTATATTTATTTTTAAAAATGCTTTCAAGTAGATTTTAGTAAATATTTTCCGGTACCTAATACTTGGAAAGTTTCATAATTGATTTTTAAATTAGAATTGAAGTGAAAAACTAATATTTTTTTCCTTCAAATCTTATTATTAGCAGATAAATAAAAAGCTAGAAAATTGTACTACAACTTACATCCGAACTAAGACTTTCAATATATTTTATTAACATTTTTTAAAAGAATAATTATTCAATATTTCTGACAGAAAATCTCATAAACAAAAAAAAAAAAAAAAAAAAAAAAACATTTTTTACCCTTTTTTTTACAGAAAAGCGTAATATTCGTTGTGATCTTTACATAGACATAGTTGAGAAGAATTTTTTTTTTATATCTGGGTACACAGAAGTGGAGATTAGTACACACAGAAAAATTACAATAACAATTTGAGCGTACTTTTTACTGCGTCTTTGATTTAAATCATACACAGACGTTTAGTTAATTAAATAACAAAATAAAAGATATGAGATTGCATGCTTGGAGGAACAATTTTTATACATGAAATTGGCTTGCAAGTCGATAATGATAAAAATTATTTGACGTCTGATTTCAAGCCGATACCAGATTAGTTCTATTATAACTTAATCATGAAAAAATATTGTAGAGAAATAACTTTTCTTTGTTCGAAATGGAAAGCAACAAAAATGGTCATTAAATTGAACATCATCCGTTAAAATGATACACGCAGATGAACACACCGTAATTTGAAATGGAGTTGGCATTTCTTATGGTGATACTAACGGAATTATTGTTAGCCTATAACACAATTTGCGATGTCCTCATATTGCACATAAAAGAAGATAATAATAATCTTCAGTTTTCTCGATTTAAAAAAAAAAGAAAAAAGAGTGAGAGGCCGTTTATTCTTAAAGAATAAGGGGAAACAGACCGTGCTTTTTGATATACTAAGAGTTTGTCGTTTGGCGTACTAGAGTCAATCTATTCGGCTAATCTTACCGCTAATGCTCAGATTGTGCTAAGACAATTGTTTTTGTTGAAACTATGTCAAAGCTACTTTACAGATTTGACAATAATAGCCTGGATGAATGTGATTATACGAGAGAAACAAGGTAAGCAGCATTAACTTGGCGATACTGGGAGGATCGCCAATATACTTGAAGATTCTCTTTTGTCCAGAATCGTCTAAACCAATCAAAATTCTTATAACGTCTGTCGCCACGCCTCTATCAAAGGACTCTGGTATGTATAAACCCCGCTGTGAGTTTGTCACCAAAATAACTGAACACATGTTTATTAAAGCATAGATAAAATGTAATTCAGAAATGTTTTTGTATATATATGTAAATTTTGAGTATTTTGTTTAATCTCTGCTTACACATATAAGAAACAAACGGCACTCAGAGTTCTTATAGACTGTTCTCATAGTGATAAATGTAGACAATAATAAACTATTAATTGTACATTTTATTATAATGTATTTAATTTCCTTTTTTAAATGTTGAGTGTATAAAAAATATTTATAATATAGAATAGAGATTTAATAACAGGAAAACAGATATTACTTAGATCAAATATTAAAGCATTTTAAATAATTACTTGAAATTACCTGAAAGTACAGAGTAATTTTTAGGATTATTATAATAGAAACACCTACATTATGTTATAGTTAAAGAGTAATTTGAAAGTTTCGGATAAATTACGGTATTATATTACTACTTTTTATATTTAATAGAATTTACAGAAATTCATAAGAATAAAATAAACCTTCTTCTCACAGATAGCAATCGAATTTGATATCAGACGAGTTAGTCCGATATCTTAATTTTATGTGCAGGTGAATCTGTTTATTCTTATCTATATTGTTAAATGAAATGATCTGGTGTGTAAAAGATATATTTAAGTCATTAAGTTTTATTTCCTAGAAAAAATATAATTATTGATGATAAAATATACATTACAGATTTAAATGATAGTATTGAAATCATAGACATGTATAAACAACTTGTGATCAGAGATATCAAATACTATAATTGAAAATCAAAAACAGGAAGAGCGAAAGTAAATTGAACTAGAAAAGTAAGACTCCAAAGTTGAAAAAATGAATTAGAGCTAACTGGTTAAAATTTGATCAGAAACTAAACCTATTATTACTGACAGTCTAATTAAAATAAGAATCGTTAGATGATTGAAGAAAATGTTTTATAACTGCAACTGTAAATATTCTTATACGTCCTGAATGTTGGAAGGTTTCTTTTCTTCTTCAGAACGAGCCTTAACAGTAAAAATATTTCAGAAGAATATAAAGCTGAAATTCTATTAATTTTATCATTGGATGTAGCCTATAACATAATAACTAACTTATATGACAGGAATATCACGAATGATGACATAATAAATGATTTTTATAAAAGATAAAGAAACAACTTCCTACATTAGTGTGAGATAAGGAGATTAATGGATGTCACCAAATGAATTAAGCAAATAAATTGATTCATATTTCATGTCACGCAGAAAAAACCTTACCCAGATTTTTAGTTTTAAACACAAATATACTAACCCAATGAGTGCATTTTAAGTGGGGAATTTTTTGGATGTTAAGAAATTATGTTGTGTTTCATACCATCCAAATCACGTCGTAGAAACTGCTATAAACGTCCCTAAAATTATCTGCAAACGAAAGAGTGGACGTTGTGAAATGTAACAAGTTACGTATCATTTGTTTAAATTTACACTCAGTCTCAAACTGTCCATCGTAGCATACATGACTTAAAAGATACAAACATCATAAAAGTCTCCATTTTCTGAAAGCAAATAATGCACATACTCGAAAAAATCTTTTTCGTCGGATCTACAGTGGAAAATCAATATCGCAATATGTTCAGATTTCAAGTCAATACATGGCTCACCGATCTTGAATGCTAATGCGGAGGAGTTCATTTAGGAGATATTTATTTGTAATTATTCGAATAAAAAGAGCAGTTTTGCTTTCTACTGTATTATATTTTCTAATTGATGGTACAGGTAATATTGACTAAAGTGTTTGTTGAATATATGCAGCTAGTATAATTTTATATTTTAATGTCATAGAACTCTTTCCGTGAAAACAAAAACAAACAACTTAGTGCATGGACTAAATCATGCTGCTCTGATAAGTAGCCGTAAATTTAATGGACAAATCCTTCTATATATATAAAAAAAAGTAACGATTTGGAAATGGACCTAGGAAAATCTGCGTAGATACCGCGAAACGCATCTAATTGATCAGACCTTTCTGACGCTATATGGGGGTTACCAAGGGTTGGGGGCCTCTGTCGCCAACTTGGCGATATATCGCCAAATTTGGCGACCAAAATTAGTCACCAAAAGTAACGCTAACTTGGCGCTATTTCTAGTATTTCACCAAATTTCCATATACTCCCATTGAAATTCAATAGGGTTTACTTTCTTGCAGAAAATCAACAGATTTAGGTATTTTAATGCAACAAAAACTAACATTAGCTTATGAATAGAACTTAATTGAACTATTTACATTAATTTTATGCACAAACACTAATTATTTACAATATTCGTAACACTATATATATAATTTTATATTTAATAAATCTTATAATTATGAAACTTTGTAAGCTCTAATGATTATGTGCTTCGAGATAAGGAATTAAAATTGTCAGGAGTTGAAAAGGAGTGCGCTTTTATCAAGTAGAATCTAAAAATTGAATATATAGAAAATAAGGGATCACGAAACAATTACGTCTGGGGTTGCTAGAAAATAGGAATTGCTTCGCTGTACCGAATGGAATCGCGAAGCGATTACGCGGGGTTTGGTGAGCGTAGCAAGCGGGGGGGGGGGGGGGGGGAGCTTCCCTAGTGTCCTACAAAATGAAAGATTCGTAAAAAAAAAAAAAAAAAAAATCTTGTGGACCTCGTGGTTAGTTGAAATTTCAATGCAGGATTTTTCTAATGTATAATTAGCATATGATAGACTTAGTCCTCCTATATCGAAGATATTCTACTAGGAGCGGGGAATGTTTTGAGCTTTTGACACGGGGACAAATTTGAGTCATTAAGTACGATCTTATTCAGAAAGACATTTTTTTTGGAGGTGTGGGGGGGGGGGTTCAATACAGATTGGAAACAGGGTTCGTATTGGACTTATACAGAATGTAAACAGGCTGAGCAAAGTCTTTGACAATTTCTAGGAAATCGGGATCTCTACTTGAAGGTTAAAAAACCAAAAAAATGAAGCATTTTGTGAAAAACTTTTCGTCGAAAATTATACACGATATAAAATCTTTATGAATGTCTAAAAATTACCCTTAATTGAGAATCTTACTACTTTAGGAAATTCCAAACAAATTTCAAAGGCTAAAATTAACTTCTATATAGAATCGGTAAGGAAAGGATCCTGATATACATATTTAAAAAAAAATATATCAACTGTAAGTCTACATGAGTGAAATTAACAAAAATTGAGGAGGAAAAGGCATCGTACCACATTTCACATATTGAAGCGTACAGTGGCTTAGAGAAAAGTAGCCAAACTCGCTTGAGAGTAGTATTGATAGCTTCTTTTTTAACAACTAAGAGGAATTTTTTTACTTCTATAGAACTTAACGAGGATGAAATGGAACATATTTTTTTAATTGATGTTGAGATGTAAAATATAAAATATTTCTTTCACTGCATTCATTGAAAATATGTATTAGGTAAAATCTATCCATCTAGATCAGAGCGGGTTTGAAAAATTTTATTAAACAGATGCCTTAACGAAACAATTGAATTTTTTTATTTAACCACAGTTAGCACACCATTTTTCCTTGAGAACGCTGCTTGAGCTGTCTAATGATGAAGTAAAAAAAGCCTTTTGAATGTATATCGTATGCAAAACAATAAAGTTTCTAAATGTGTTATTTCTATTTTAAGAACTAGGGGGCTCTGCCCCCTACGAGCTACGCTCGTCAACTACCGTTCAGACACCGCAGACTCTAAAAGTACGCTAATTTAATCGGCTTTAAAAAGATTTCGGAAGATTGAATTATAATTTTAAAAAAGTGGCGATCTCCCTATAAACGGATTTCTATTCATTTCTCTTTGATTGGTAAATTTTAAGGCCAAATCCCCTGCGGTACTACTTGATTATCACGTCGACCAATTTCGTCAAATTATATAAATCGCCAAACAACTGGCCAAATTATACAAATTGACATAATTTTTATTTTAAATAACGAAAGAACAAATAAATTAGAGCAACATTAATAAAAATACAAATAAAACATCGAAATAAAAATAACTTGATGACGTAGGCACATGTAACTTGCTTAAAGTCCAGTTAATGTGACATTTACGATCAACCATTATTGGCATTTAATCTTATAGTTTGGCGAATGATAGATTTTTGGTCGACGGGATAACTAAGTAGTACCAAAGATACAATCGCTGTTTTTGTCTTTGAATAAGTAAAATAAGATAAACATTTCAAAATAAGCTAATATAAAAGGAATTAAGTAAACAGAGTCTTTGTCTCCCGGTATTTTTTAACAAAGCGAAAAGAAAGTTCTTTTAAATAAGACATTTTAAATTACTCGTATTTAATCTAACGTAATTTTGACCAAACTATTCTTTCTCTTTTTAATATTCACGTGAAAATACTTTCGTCAGAAATGAAATATTATTTGCGTTTTCCTTACAAAAATAGGCGAAAAGTATCCTCTCAAAATATCAAATAAATGTCTAGAGCAATTTCTAAATTTAAGCTGATTTGCAATATTTTGTGTTCATTTTATGTAATAGCTGTAATGTGACGTAAATATGACGTAATTTCTTCTATTTAAGACGTCTAACGCATGCGAATGAATTTATTATTTTACAATTTCCTTTCTCTCTTAAATTTCACGTGTAAATATAGTTTTTAGGACGTAATTTTTAGAACGTAATTTTCCTGCTTTTTGTACATAATTATTTAATTCTAATTCCAAATGTTTTTTTTTTTTTTTCTGTTTATAATAGTCACGTGTAAATAAACTTTTAATTTATTTACACGTATAAATATTTTTTTTTTTCATTTGAAGAAAACATTACTGTTAGCGCTGTTTATACAGTTGGCAACAGTTTAAATTAATATCACTTTCTAAAATGTGTAAAAAATATCTGTAGATATGCTGAAAATTTGAATTTAAAATAGAAAGAAAACCTCAAAAATGAGTCAAATTAAAAAAAAGAAATACAGTCTGCACGCCGTGAACTTCAAACTTATAAAATGATCTAAAAATGATTAAATTCCCATGAATAGTTTTTGCTCCTATAAAACTTCTTTAGTGGAACGATTTTGTCCAACTTTAGCATTAAATATCTCTTAAAATAATTCTTCGATTTGAAAACTGTCTGCATCAGCATGTTTATCAAACATTTTTGTATAATACTACCGATTTTCATATTTTTGCATGCATTATTTTTCTTAATATTATCGAAGAAAACCTCCGGTCACAAAAAAATTCCAAACCGGCGGCGGCGGTGGTGACAGCGGTAGTTGCTTTTTTCTAGAATAGAGAGACTCTTTATTGAACTCTTATTCTTCTGAGGTAAAAAAATCATTTATTCAGAAGGCAATAAATATTCTCTTGCGGCGACTATTGTGTGAGTTCATGTATGCCAGAAAAGGCAAGATAAAGGACACATAAACAAACAGTATATATTATAATATATATATATTTTTTTTTTACAGTAAAGGCGTGAATATGTAGTAAAATGTTATATAATCCTTCAATGTAATGTTTTTCCTTCACCCAAACATTCAAACAAATTTTATGTTAGAGTAACATGAAATTGTGAAACGGCATCTTTCATGATAAAATATCTCAGCGAAAAAAATCACATAAATTTCAGAATAATGCAATAAAATATTACTTATACTACAAAAGTATCATGAAGATATGGAGTAAAAAACAGATTAAAGGAGATTATGAAAGGAATGTCTTTAATGAAAACAATTTAAAAATCTTTAAACAAAGTTAGCTCACCTTTTTTGACAATGGGGAGACTGTTTCAGCTGTAGAACTCTGAATGAAATAGGCTTAAGATTATGTGTTATTTGCATAACAATAAATTACTAAATATGTATTAAACTATTTTTATAGTAAGAATTCTTTATTGCATTCTTTTTTTATCTGAGGTACAGAAAATTCTTTTATTCAGAAGATAATATTCCCTCCCGGTAACAATATTGTACAAATTCCTTTTCTCGAAAAAGGCAAGATAAGAGACAAAGAAATTGTACCTATTTACCCGACTGACAAGAAGAGTTATTTGTTTCACGCGTATCTAGGTATGTGGATTTCTTTATACCCTCGAAACGTCCCAACGGCTGGATGGATTTTAATGAATGAGAAATCTATCGATTCGTCTGAACCGTCCGATGGTTATAGGATAGGTTTTGTTTTTATAAATTCAAAATGGTGGCCGTAAACTACAAAATGGCGGTAGAGACGAAAACAAATTACGTACCATATTGAGTGGCATATCATTGAATAGGTCTTTCAAAATGAAGACGATGTTTCATTGACCATTTTGCTGTCAGAAGCCCCGTTTAAATATTACACAACCTGGAGTTTGTGTACTTTGGATCTCTACCTTTCATGTAACTCTAACCTTCATAATAGACATCTATAGGCCTCATCAAAATAATGTTTATGGATAGGAACTAATAATTAAACACAGCTTAAAAGTCATCAATACAAGTAAATAAAAAAATAGGTAAATAATATAAAAAAATAGTTTCACATTGATGAGAAATAATGAATTAGTTCGAGTTTTTTTTTTTTTTTTTTTTTTTTTTTTTTTTTTTTTTTTTTTTATTTATAACTATTTTTTATCAGTGAGCATGTACATAGGTTGTAAAATTTTATTAAAAAAATATTATAATGGCTTTCTTTGAGGCAAATTTATAAAATTAATATTTAGTTTACATAAAATTGTTTCAGATTGCGAAATCGATATTGAGAAAAAAGAACAGAGAAATAATGCAATATTAATACATGCAAATACTTAAGGCAAAATAATAAAACTCTTATGCGTATTATATACAATATATTTTGTGCAATTGATATAAGTGAGTGAAATTTCTATACTTTTGAGAAAAGGGATATTTCATGAAAAAATATCTCTATGAAAATATCCATACAAATCGCAGTATCATATATATTAAAAAGCAAAGCTATTTCTTTAAGATATGTACACTTTTATAAGACATATGCGCGAGCTCTTCCGGTCACACCATGGACTGCATGGGTTAGACTGAATGCGGGTAAACAGCGCATGTGTACACTCTGAGCTCCAATGGGATTTCAGTGTGTGCAATATGTTTTTTTTGAGAATTTCCAAATTGCACCTCTCTTTAAAAGACTTTGTCAACTGAACAATTTAATAACATTTTCAGATTAATATATTGCTAATGATATATAAATATTATTATATGATGTCCATGATGTCTTGGCGTAAACGTCATGATCAAATCTCAAAATTTTGAATCACATTTCAATGTTTTTTATTCTTTTTTTTTTCTTTTTTCGTAAAATAATTATATAAAAACGTCTTGTGATCTTTTGTCATATAATTATTGATATGTTTATTTTATAATATCCTGCACTTTTATATAACTAAATAAATCTTATAAACTGCATAACATATAATATGAAAACCAAATATATATATTAATGCTAGTATAAACAGGGCTCGTCTGCATGAAGAGACTCGGGGGATTTAAACTGTTTTAGTACCAGAAATTTCGTAAAGTACTGATCGTTTTATCTGAAGATGGATTTTTTTTTTCGTTAATAAAGGCAAATATTAATTTAGAAAAATTTTGATAAAAGGTACTTGGAAGTCCTTGAAGCGTACGAACCCTGATAAAGCATTAAAATAGTACTATTATTATATAAAAAAATGTACTTATATTCACTCTGTATTCTAAGCAATAAAATTCAGATTATAAATTTATTTTTTAAAAAATCTTCGCATAATATAAATGTTTTTAAATGCCTTCTACCACATTCTAAAATTCTTTCGACTCTCGAATAAACGAAAGACCTTCTGAATATCTATTGTTTGCATCCCCATAACTTTACTGAATTTATTATTCTGAATTGAAGAATCCTTCACTGCGTTCTTATTCTTCTGGGGCACATAAAATTCATTTATTTAGAACTTAATAAATATTCCTTCCGGACCACTATTATGTGAAATTCTTTTTGTGAAAAAATATAAGAAAAAGCGCACTGAAACAAAAAGTATCTTTTTTGTATGTAGATTTTTAATAGTGAACATACATAAGAAATACTGTAATGCCTTTATTATGATTGTTTTTTATCAGGAAAAGATTATTAATTTCAATTGTGCATAAATTTGTTTTATTAGGCAATAGCCGTAGTAATGTCCATATGATCAGCAGCGGACGAACAGAAATAATTCAGGTTTTTAATATCACAAATTTAGGCTAATATAATCAATCTTGCTTAATTATGGTATATTAAAAGTACCGTTTTATTTATGTAAAATAGCGTGTTTGCTTTAAATAAAAAAAATGGATTATGCATAAATTTGTTTTATAACCTATCCGTTACTAAAAAAAATTTTTTTTTTTTAATTGTTGAAATAGGTTTCTTTTACCTATTTTGGTTTCAAAAAGTAAAATAATAATATAATTTTAAAAATCGATGCACCAGGGTTATAACGACTATCTCGTTATATATGTTTGCGTTCCATCCCCCCCCCCCAGTTTCATTTAAAATTCTGTTTAATAATTTATTTATTTTAGTGCACAATGGTCAAAGAGTGCAGCCACTAAATTAAATTTTTTCATTAAAAAAAAAAAAACAAAAACTAAATCGATTGTATTAATAGCCCTTCACATTTAAATTAAATTATCCTAGTTACTTATCTCTTTAATAAAATAAAATCAGTGATTTAGTCTTCATTTCTACTTTGTGAGTTTCTCACACATACGATTTAACCTGGTAGAAAATTCGTTACTGCTGACTGTCAGTAACAAAAGCATTTTAGCTTCGGTCACTTCCTTATTTGGGCATGAATATAACTCATCATTTAAAATCACTTAAAATGCAATCTATTCATTAGAATTACTTTCGCACTACTCTTTAACAGTCACACCCTTTTGTTCATATGTATGTCAATTCTGCATTTTTGTGGTAATGCACGTTGTTAATCTTTGATCTAACATCTGTTCTAGAAAAATACATTCTCATGCCCTTTTCGCCTAACGAATTCGGTCAGTTTTCACCCGCTCTCTGTATCCAGAAACATTTTTATTTTTACACCTAACCGCAGCTGTATCAAAGACAGATTATTTTGCTCCTCTCATGATTCAGGAATTTTAGCAAACCACAATCTGGCACCCCTACACAATTAATATATGATAGAAGCCTACCGTATGTATTTGGCGAATACATACCAGCCAATGTTTCCATCGGCCTCTTGTGCATGGCGCAAAAATACTTGTAGATTGGCGATATTGTAGTCCGCCAAGCGAGAAAGTTGTAACTGTATATTCAAGTCACTCCTGCTCTGTCTCCAGCCTCGTGATGTTGTTTTAAGAGGAGGCTCTTATCTCTTCCCCCTTGTACCTCTCTCTGCTACTTTTCATGATGGAATAAAAAAACATCTTCGTTTACCAGATTGGAGTTTTTTTTTTTTTTTTTTTTTTTAATTGGTTATTGCATCTCCTTCCTCGTTCATTCACGGCTAAAAATTAAAATCTTTAGTACAAGGGTACTAATAAATGGAGTTCCACATATGTGGACCTTGGGATACAATTGCATAAAAAAGTTCAAAATTTTGGAAAATCATTGTAAATATTGGTTTCTTTTTAAAATTGAGAAAATGAATGTTTTTATAATAAATACTATGTTTTCATAATAAATATTATATTTATTGTTTTAAAAGTATTAAATTAAATAAAGCGTAAATCTCAAAATTTTTAAATAATTTTTGCTTTGAACTATTGTTAAGAAATGACTGCAAAATTTAAATTTTATTGCTTTGTTTTTTACTTAGTGTGAAAAATTTTACAGCAATTTGTTTTCAAAATGTACAAATAAACTTTACACTTTATACACATAACTCTTTTTTTTTTGGATTTACATTCTTCCAAGCAACACTTAAACGCATTTTTTATGTCTATAAATCTTGGAAAATGTCCTAGATTGTCAAGACAGATTTCCTTTTAAGGTACGTTAATTTTTCTTTACTTCTTTGTCATTTCTTCTTTCAGAACTTGAAGTTATTGATGGCCTACGGCTACGGGAAGTTATATCATTTCTTCCTTCACACTTGATCAGAAGTGTAGCAGTACACACCCTGTAATATATTAATGACGTGTATTTTCATCTTCATCGCTTTATTATGCCTTATATAATGACTCCTGTAATTAGAAATAACTAGATATACAATGCGATTACATACTTGCGTTGGCTATTTGTTTGTTTTTGCTGCACAGTGATTATATGTTAGGTATTGGTAAAAGGTCTGTACCACATATAGATACGTTGTACATTTTTGGTGCAGCTGCCTGGCTACTTTTACTTTTTCCTTATCCACTTTCGACTATCTCAAATATGTATAATCTGCTTCATTTTCATCACATGTTGAAGGAAAAATAACTGATTTGTTATATTTCCACTTTAAAACGGAAATTCCACCATCTCTATGTAACTCATCCTACTCTACTTTTTTCTGTTCTTTATCAGTTCTCAATTTTTGTGTAGCAGAAACGATTCTATTTGACATATTAATTCCTCAAAAAAATATATTTTGAAAATGTATTGTGCACATTTAATGCTAGTAATAAATCTGTCTGTGTAAATTATATGGTTATAATATTGGGGCACACTTTAACCCCTTGAAATGAGGTGATGCCGCTATGGTATCCCTTGAATTTAATCCTTAATTTCCACATTAGCAACGGATTTTCTGCATAAAAATTTCACTTTTATTATGTACGCGAAAATGTACTTTTACTTTTTTAGAAATAAATTTGTCTTGTAAATACTAGTGTCATTCAATTATTTCAACATTTTACGAATACAAGTACCTTGCCTCTGAAAGGGTTAACACAATAATTTAACAATACCACCACCTAAACGAAAATCTCTCATATCATATGGGAAAATACCGCCATTGCTAACGTACGTATGTACAGAAATCAAATACCAACATATCTAAGAGACAGGGCAAATATTTTAAACATAGCGGATTTGGTTTTGAAGATACATATTATGGAAATTCACACTGCCCAGAAAAGGAAATCATTTTTATTACAAAGAAGTATGTTTAGATCAAGGCAAGCATAAACATTTTTCTATTTTTTTAAATCGAAAAACAGCGGCAGAATTATCAACAAAATACAGATAATTCCTTAGTTTAAAGAATCTCTTTTTTGTCATTGTATCAACAAATTGCTGCATTGATATGTCTCGCGATCAATATAATTTGGCTTAGGGAAGTTTCGGTATACCAATGAGAATATCGTTGCCTCAGATCAATGGTAGGAATGGTAGTAGTTATAATGAAAAATGATATGTCTGACTTACTGCTATGAAAAACTGCGTCTGTATCTAGCAGACAGTAGGAAGTAGGAAATTTTTATAAAACACATCTGAGTTATAGTATTAAAAATAACTTTGTGTTTTAGAAGTTGATCCACTAGATGCAAACACAGTTTCTCATAGTAGTACTTCAGACATCTCATGTTTTATTATTGCTGTGGCTTAAACAGCAAGACATGTTTCTCTTTTAGTCCAAGCCATTTAAAATTCACCAGGCGCAGTGTACTCCTTTGAGACACAAGTCGAAAGCAAAGATGATTCACTTTAAAGATATCCGAAGCTTCCGCAGTCAAAAGCAGGGTAAAAGGATTTTTTTTTAGCAGAACGACACATTTTAGAGGCAACTCGGCAAGAGTAAATTCAATAATAAGCATATGAAGGAGTAAGCAGGAAGTACCTCTCCATTAATTGCATTTTTTTAAAAAACTGGAGAAAAACCGGCCATTGCATCAAGTTTCATTCGATGGCGATTTGGTTCGCCATAAAACAATGGTTCCGGGTTCGCAGATAAATAGGATAAAACTCCAGTAATACGTGCCGACATATATGTTTTTGTTTAGATGGAAGCAATAACACAATCATAATGGAGAACACAGTTATATCCAGTTGTGTATGTACAAACATGGAGATGCATTGAGATATGTGGAGAGGTGCTCCGTAACGATAAAAAAATAACCAGCGGCCCTTTATCGGGACCTTACAGCAACCGAGGGAGAAATCCAACTGATCTTTTGCGCGCTGATTTACATGACTTGGCGTAGTACATTATCGCCAATTTAAAAAGTTTTTGCCGCGGGAATGAAAAGAGACAAAGCATTGGCGGGAGGTTTGGGAGAATATAATGTGGCAGCCTCTTCCAGCAATAACTTACAGGGTTGTAAAACAACCCTAATTTTTTTCATGAGTAACAGCGACATAGAGTCTGGATTTTGTTTATTTTAACACCAACGAATTAGCTTAAATGTGATTGTGAAATCTTAACGAATGCATGGAAGAGAATGCAGAGAAAAGGCATATGTGCAAACATAAATGAAATGTATTTGAAACCGCAATTCCCATAAAATAATTTTATTTCTGTTACTTGTTTTTAACCGTCAAATTCTAGTTGCAATTAAGAATTACTTATTTACAACGCAGATAAAATACGATAAAAGAAAGTGTAATGTTAAAAAGTGCAGGTGCACTTAGATTTTTGTGTCTTTATTACTTTTAGACAAAGACCATTATGAAATAGAAATTAATCATGCGAGAATGGAATTTTGATAACTGGAAAATAAAACATAAATCTTTGTATTTGAACGTTTTGAATTTAAAGTTGCGAAAAGGAGAGAAAAAAAACCCGTGGAGGTAGAACTGCGTATTGTTTTTTTAAGAAATGACTTAATTTAATGATTTAACTTGCATAAAAAAGGGGGGGGGGAGAAAGCGCAACGTTTTGAAAGTAAAAGAGTTGTGTTCAAAGTGGGTTTTGAGTAAAGGAGGGCTGGAAAACGATATGTGCAGAGAAAGCTGCCACAGATGTCCTACTGTTGCTTTGAGGCGACTATATGCCGTCATATATATCGTCATATATATCATCATATAATAAACTGCAGCACTTACTGACCTGTGCTCTCGATTTTGCATTAAATGTAAATTTGTTAGTGCAGCTAAATTCTCGTATAGCTCAAAATTCATAACTGTGCTTAAATTTTATTTTGATGAAAATTATTAAATATAACAGTATTAGGCAATGTGTTTATACAATTAATAATAAACATCTATTAGATACGTAATTAAAAACCCGTCACGTAGTTTAAAATTAATATATAAGAAGAAAAAGTACATATGTATTAGTATTAATATAATTGGGATAAAAATTAAATTCAAAAGTTGACCCAAGGAAATCTTTTTATATTTTATTATTATAATGTACTATTTACGCGAGAGAATAATTTACAAATATAACTATATAAAAATAATCATTTTTATTTATTTTGACTAAAAAACACATTATATATGGCCTCCAAACAACAGATGACACTGCCTGACTGGCTAAACTACCTGCTCGACCGTCCAGTTCTCCTGCAACGTATAGCGGATTGTATGAAATTTTTAGAAGACAACGAATTTATATTTATCAATCCCCTCCCTTTCTGAGATAGCTGAGCAAACTCATTGTTTTCAGCTCCCATTTCAGACAGGAGCCCCTGTTTTGTACATAATGTAAATATTTGTCTTATTTCTTTTGGATTGTTTTATTTAGTAATATAGTATTTTCATTATATTTTTCAGCATATGCATTTCACTTAAAGGTTTTCAGCTCTAATATTCAAAATATATGTCTTGTAATTGTTTATGCATGTGTACAACATAGTGCAATTGCTGTCAATGTATGTACTGATGACACTTCTTGTGAGCTTCAGAGTCAAAAACAGCAAACTGAATTTAGTTTTTGGTATGCTATTAACTGTTTTAAAAATATTGTAAAGACGACTCGTTCTTAATGTATCTTACCATATGCAGTGGATTTGAGTCCCCCCCCCCCGGGATTTCACTTATACTGTAAAGCGAAAGCTGGGTTCCCGGGGCGTTCATCCCTGTCATCCCTGTGTCTATGTATTTAATCGGCATTAAATAATATTTAATCAAACAAATAGACATAATCCAATTAATCTAGCTTAAATTGCATATTTTGTTTAAAAAAACATATATTTTAAGTTAATTAAATGTAGGTGACTTTATTATTATTTCTAAACACGATAACAGTATTCCTTCAGTTTGAGCCTATATATAGTAGTTGAGTACTGAGGTTCACGTGTGTGGACCTCAATAAAATGATACATTTAAAATAAAAAACTTCACAAAATATGCAAAAGGAAGTTATCTAGTGAATATTTATACTGTTTTTAGTAATAAAAAATTATGTCATCTTAATTAAAATTTTAATATAGATAAATATTACTTACTTTTACGCAGTCACTGAATTGACGACATATTTAAAAACCCGAGGCTAAAGAAAAAGACAGGCTACCGCGGTGGGTCCGATTCTTCTTACAGACCGCTGGAGTCACGTGATGCTCGAATGCACCAATGAAGGTGTGCGAAAAGAGCATCACGTGACTGCAGCGGTCTGTAAAAAAAGAGGAATCGGACCCACCGCGGTATCCTGTCTTTCTCGTTTGCCTCGAAAAAACCTCACTTGCAACCAACGGATTAGACATGAAAATAAATCAAGTGTTTAAACCTGTTGGATTCATTTTGAAGCCTAAACTAGAGATCTGCACAGGCCCGAGGCCTGTACCCGGCCCGGTGAAATTAAGACCAATTTTCAAACGAGCCGGGCCGACACAATGCGGACAATTTTTTCAATGGGCCGGGACGGCAAAATATTGAATGGGCCCGCAGGGCTGGGATCGGCCTATAAATAAATTAATCTGGCCTATCGGCCCGATATAAGAATTTAAGTGATTGAGATAAAATACGAACCATTTTTAATTAGTATGACTTTCGCGAGAAGTATAAATGTGCGTCACGTGGCGATACGAGTTTAATAACATGAATACAGAAATGTAAAATGTCCATCTTAGAGATCGGCATCGTACAAGTGCATGAGGTCTGATCCCGGGTTTAATTTTTTCAGCAAGAATCGTGCCTGGACGGAACTGGTTATAATCATTCTCAGGATGAGTTGGGCAGGCATTATGCTTTGTAAAAGTATTAATAGCAATAATAAACTTCTGTTAACAGTATCTTTGGAAATATACCTTAAGGTGGTTCTCATATTTACTGCTCAACAATGCGAAACTTTCCGGAACATATTCTGACTTATTTTTAACTATAAAGGCATAAAATTGACAGGCCAGAATATTGAAGGCTTTTGGAATTAAATAGCTTTTTCCATTTTTGATAAATTACTTACAGAGATAACAGAGATTCTTGTCACATGACTGTACGTTTTTCTCTTTTTCTATGCTATCGCTTCCGGAAATTCGATTCAAAACGCTAACTTTGACAGTATTTTCTGAAAGATATCTTGCTTTTTACAAAGGAAAAAAAGGAGGCATTTGCATAGTTTCTGAATAAGAATACCTGCCTATCTTACGCATTTCCGAAAAGAAATGTATTCATAAATGTGTCGAAATGTACCTGCTTTGGATTTGAGAAAAGCCTTAAAAATGAGAGAAATAGTTTCACAAATCTACTTTTTATTTTACAGCTTCGAAAGTTGTCATGTTTTTAACCCTTTATTCTAAACTACATTATTTTTTAATAATCCTTATTTGAATTTTGAAACGTCTGACGAGACGAGGACTAAAACACGGTACAATTTTTTTAATGTTTACTATTGTGTGTTTTCTGTTTTGCGAACACATAGTAATCTAAAATATACTGTAAATGTTGCCATAAATATATATGTAGTATTCATTAAAAGAATCTTAATTGTATGTCGAGAAAAAACGAGATTTTTTGTAGAAGTTGAGTCGGGCCGGGCCTAGCCGTGCCAAGATAGCTTTCGTTCGTGGCAGGCCGGGCCCGAGCCTTGAAATTCCGGCCCGTGCAGACCTCTAGCTTAAGTTATCATAAATGTGAACTCATAAACAAAATGCAAATATTTTGATTAGTTTTATTACAATGGGCTAAGATCCAAATTCAACATATGTGAAGCCCATTATTGAAGAGGATAAATATTTATAAATACCCCGTCTTTGGCAAATGTTATCTGAATTACTTTTCAACGGAAGCATAAACGGCACTTAAATAAAAAGTATCTTTTTCGTATTAAAATTCCCAACAATAAACTTATACAAAAAATATTATAAAGGTCTTGATTATGGTGTTTTTCCTTTCAGAGCAACCGTAAGAATTAAAATTAATTTTCCAAAATTTTGTTTTATCACGACAAAACGGTATTAATGTATATGCACCAGCAGTGGGCCACTTAAGGACACTTATCTAATTATTATTAAAATGTTAGGGGATTCTAAAAGATGTATATTCTTTTAGCCTAGTCCTAACCTTTATGTATCAGAAAAGGAAGTTTGAAAAATTCTGAATCATATAAAATCGCTGATTCTTCAAATTCCCTCGAAAATTCTGATATGGAACCAGAAGCCGAAGAAAACATTATTAAAAATCCAGAAGGCTAAAAAATTCCATCCCATTTTTGATTACGGGAATTTCTAACATCATTGATTTCGTTAAAAGTTGATGAAATCGAGTTCGAAGCCAAAATCTGTGTTAACTATTTTAAAATCCTCCCTAATAGTCTCCGTGAAAAAATGCACATTTTCAAGCACCTTAAATAGCAAAAAATTCCATTGTATATCATTCCTTATAGAAAAATACCTATCAAAGTTATTATTAGAGGCCTCCCAAGTTCAACAGATACTGAAGGCTTAAAATAAACTTTGATCTTAAAGGTTTCACAATCATAAACATATCGCAACTTAAAAGAAGCAGAGATGGAAATAAATTACAACCCTTTTCTTAATTGAACTATCAAAAAATGAAACTTCTCTTGAAATTAAGAATCTAAAATCACTTTTCAAAATCCGCGTTCCTGTTGAAAAATTCAGAGTTGCCAAAAAGGCAATTCAGTACCATCGTTGCCAAACAAGGGAAAATAAATCCATTTGAGAATGCTGTCCCCTGTTTTGATTAACGTTGCAAAAATTTTAAAAAAAATGAAGTTTATTCCCGGGAATAAACCGGATAATTTTTTGGAAATTTCTGTGAGTTTAAAAAAAGTTTTAACTATGGATTTTTTTTTAGATTTCTCGTTTCCCGTCGTGAATGTATAAAGTTTATAATATTGAATTGTTTTTACTACTGAATTTTTGAATATTCAAGTGTGACCCATCTGTTGTGCACACCGTCTATGGCATAGTCGAGTGTGGCCCACCTGTAGTGCACGCCTTCTATTTAACAACGGAGTGTGATCCACCGGTGATGCACGCCGCCCGATGCGACAGTCATCGTGACCCACCGGTGATGCACGCCGGCGTGAACGTGTTAAAGTTCTGCTTCAGTAAATCAATCGAATTATAAACGAGTTAATCTCAATAATGATCTATAATAATAAGGAAAGAAGTTTGTGTGTGTATATGAGTGTGTTCTGAAGAAATGACTGCACGTAGAGCTGCAAAATTTGGGACAAAGATACCTATATATATATGTAGTTTTGCACCTCGAAGTCCGATTTTGCTTTTCTTTTTCGATGTTTTTAAATAAAATTTTTATGCGATTTTTAGCGCTTTTTCACGATTCGAGTCTATTTTTCTACATTAATAAAAATAATCTGGTATCAATTTTTTAGCGCAATATAGTAAATTTTGTCCTGTTTTTAGTAACTTTTATTTCGTAAAAATATGCGCGTGATTCCAGGTTCTAATTAAAATTTCATTAAGGGCTCTCAGGCTCTTAAAGCTTTAAAATTTTTGAATTTTTAGTTTTTTTAGATGTTGAACTCCTGCTTTTTCCGAACATTTTAATACAACTGTTACTTTGAAATTCGCATTAGAATAGAAGTTATGGCTTTTAGAATTACACCCGCTCAATTGTTGAAGCGGCGTTTCCTAAACATTCAAATCATTTTTCTCCATATGACGTTTTTGGGCGTAACGCGCAAGATATCTCAAAAACTTCTGAATATTTATTCATGAATTTTTTAAAACACATGTTTCATGTTAGCCTGTATAAACTTATTCTAAAATTTCCTTTTTATTGTTCAAAAAATAATTCTTCGGTGAATATATTTTTGAAATTTTCTAAATTTTCCCTTAGCTAAATAAAACTTTGTATTTAAAATATAAAAATGCTTTAAATACCAATTTATTTAGGTTCATGGTAAGTATTACATTCTTAAGTATAAGTAAGTACCAAAATTTCCATTCTAGTCGCAAAATTTATATTGTAATCCTACGCGTAAGCTGTTATGCCGATTTTCTGCTCGTCAAAAGTCTGTCAGTTTGGGGCACCCCTGTAAATGCTAATTCTGCATCTTGCGATTTTTTAAATACATGAAAAAAAAGAATATATTTATATCTTTCATTTCACTTTAAATTGTGTTTTAAAATCAAATACATTTGAAAATATTAAATGTTGAAAATGTTCTTTTTTTTTCATTTTTTCTCCAATTTTAAGAGTTCTGAGACTCCTTAAAAGACAACTTTTCATCAACTTTTCCCCGAAACGGAACAAAATTGCGGTGACCTGGACTAAATTTCCAAAAAATTAAGAAAATTGGTTAAAATTAAGAAAAGAAATAAAGATACCGACTTGAAAATTTCAGAGCAAATGCAGTTTTTATTTTACATCCGAATATCCATTTTTTTATGTCTGTAGTTCTCTCGATTTGTTTTTGACCAATGGATGTGAAGTTTCCAAATGTCTTTTTAGTTTACTATGAACGAGAGCTTCATCTGCAAGTTTCTTTTGCAAACTACGTAGAATTGTATTTGAGAGTCTTCCGTTTCAATTGCGATGAATCTGAATTCGATGTAGTCATCTTTATATTCCGTTTATTTCTTTGTTTATCTTCCGTTTGTGAAGCACCAGATTTTAGATCAAAATACTTGTCCATTATGCCTTCTGATACTTTTACTTTTTAAATTTTTACCAATTTACTGAAGTGAAAATCAATAGTCTTATTTCGGTCTGTTTTGAACAGCAACACGAACTTCCTTCTTGACCAAAAAATTCGAGTGGAAAAAAAATGCGCGTAGAAAAAAATGCGCGGCGTCCAGCAACTAAGTAGAAAACAGATTCCAATCAAAAGTTGAGAAAGCGAACACCTTCTCTCCGAGTTAGAGAAAAACTCATGGCGTAAAAAAAAACTCCGAATCCGATGGTCTAGGACAAGGCAGGAGTTGCGCGCTGGAAATACAGGGAAAGGATTGAAAAGGCAGATTGAACATTATAGACAGAAGATGATACGACACCATGCAATTTTACTTATTTGTCAAAAATCCTCGCGGCACACAGTTTAAGAAAAACTGCTTTACATCTATACTTTCAATTCCAAAAACACGTACCAACTCAAATGCAGTGCTATGCATCTACGTATAAAATTGAAACCCTTTTATTAATTCGAAAGTACATTTTTAAAGCTTTCTTTTTATTAATATAGGAAACAGATTTTGGAATTTTTATTTCTATTATAATTTAAACGTATTTCTAAAAATTTGTGGTTTTTCAAAAAATTTTGGTTTTTAATACTTTGCAGGTAATGCATTCCACATTTCACTGGGACTTTCAGTTAATATATTACTAAATATTAAACTATAAAATAAAAACATTGATATTTATCCTAATAAGTTGATTAACGTCCATGTCTACATCCAAATTGGTTAATAATTGCGCGTATTATCGCATGACAGAAATCAGATTGTTTCAAAATGTCAGCCACACTACACTGTAAAAGATTTGACATGCCGCTACTTCAAAAACATTGGTGACAGTATTGCTGCCTCCTGTTTTATGCATCAATTTAACCGATATAACCCTTTAGGAGCGAAAGATTTTGGGTAGAAATAAAAAGTATTTGTGGTTTCCCATAATTAATAGGACCATATTTGAATGAAAAAAAATATTTTAAAAATATCCGATGACAGGTTATGCCAAGGGGGGAACCTGGGAATTATGTTGATGCAGGCACGACTTTAACCCCTTAACCTAAGATTTACGTCTGAACAGCCTGGGCTCGAACCGTAAATAGTATCCCGCCGCCTTCGAGCCATTCCACGGTTCAGCAAATCCATAGCTACCACTTACGTTTAATTTAGATTTTCGCCTTGTTTAATCATCAGATTTTGACAATTAAATAACAAAATATTTAGTATAAAATTTTAGCGGTAAGAAGAATTTATTGGGTCGTTCGGAAAGTCGGGTCCGTTTGGGAAAATCAGTTCGTACTGGAAAATTCTGCCCGATAATTATTAGACATTAGATATAGGAAACAATGTCTAACAATTAAATGATAAGAAATTTCTGCTGCGAATTGATTTTCCCAAACGGACACGTCTTTCCGAACGACCCAATATATTTTGAACGATCATTGACTACGTACCAGGCCCGTGATAATCAGTTTTGGCCCGAATACAAAACCACGAGTCTCATACGTTGTTTTACGTTAAGTAGTTAAATTGCACAAAAAGAGGAAAATATTTTTGTTTTCGTATACAATCACCTATTCAATTGTGTAGGTCAGGTGTTTAAAGGGATAACTGGTGTTGCGTTGCACTATAAAAATGTGAATTTTGATATTTTCACATTATGATGGTGTAATATAACATGAGTTATAACAGTTTAAATTACACTTGTGATATCAGTTAAATTACAATATTTTACAGTGTAGAGATTTAAAATTTTATATATCTAAGCCATTTGTTAAGGTAAATACGAAACAAAACTTGTCCCAGAATCCTTATTTCAAGGACAAACACTTAAGAAAAAAAATCTTTTTCAATTTCTAATATTTTTGGATATTTTTTATAATTTAAAATTAAAAAAAACTGGCCGCCATTTTGAAAGGAGATGGCAGATGTAGCTCTATGGCGAACTCGGTCGAGGCATTGGTACGTACTATGCACATACTAAGTCGCTTCCAAATATCGTTTCTTAAATACGAGAGATACAAAATGATAGAAATCATATATATAAGGTTAGTTGGAGCAACTGGGCCATGGTTTTACAATGTGACTCTGGAACTTCTGACAATTCAGCTTTAAAAAGATAACGTTCATTTGAATTAAAGTCTGAACATCTGTAAATGTGTTCAGTTAGGTTCCCTGTATCTGACAGAAATGCTCAAAATTACATTTTAATATTTAAAAATATAAAAATATGCATAATTTATCTTTCTTTACTCATGGCTCCACTTGCCCCATAACAATGGGGTGAGTGGACTAGGACTATGTCCCAGACACGTTCTTTTTCCTCATGTTAGATATCAGGTCTTGTTTGAAATAGTGCTAACAACTTAAAAAATTTTAAACCAGGCATATCATGTAAATTATATGTCAATAAAGAGCGTTGTAAGGGAAACCTTTGCTGTCAATGTGTCTAAAAAAAGCACTAAAAGTGAAAATATTAGATTTATTTATATCAAAAACATAAAAATTAAATAAGTACTTATGTACTTTAGTATAGGTAATAAGTATAAAAGTCACAATAAGTATTTTAAGGGGAAAAAATAGCAAAGTAAAGCTATGAACAAACGGCTACTTAAGTACTTAAGTACTTTATCTGTATGTATCGTACAATTTCAAGGTTTGGCTATCTCGCTTTCAGGGGCAAAGTATTTGAATTCGTAAAATGTTGAAATAATTTAATGACACCAGAACAATTTACAAGAGAATCTATTTGAAAACAAGTAAAAAATATAATTTCGAGTACTTAATACATGTGAAATTTTCATTATGAAATTCCGGTGCCAATGTGGCAATTAGGAATTAAAATTATGTGATGTCATAACGGCATCACCGCCTCTCAAGTGGTCAAGAAATTAGGTTTGATATCACGCAATATGCTTTTTTTTATTTTATTACTTAATTTTAATAAGGTATTCTATAATTTTCTTTATTATGAGCAAAAAACAGTGGAGAAATTACTTCCTGTTGTAAGAGAAACTCAAAAAAATTATTTATAATTATTGGGGTAACTTGATCCAGCATGGTACAGTTACCCCGGATACATGTCCCAGTTACCCCATTCTTGAAATATTTACGGGGTAACCAGGACACCGGGCTGACATTTGAAACATGAAGTAAATATGTATAGATACCTAATAATATTAATGTAGTTATATGCCAAATCTTTAAAAAAAAGTTTGTTTAATAAAAGTACTTACAGTATTTTAATAATCAGACGAAGAAGTTCAAACAAATTGACGTTGTTTTTATAAAAAGAAACGTAAATTTTCGAAAACCTATCAGAGCAAAGAAATAGTTATGATTGAGTTGACACACGTTGTTTTAGGAAGTAGAGGTTAAGGGGCATTGTTCACAAAAGCTAAAATTTAAAATACATCAACGGTTTTTTATAAAATAGCCTATGGCCCAGTTACCTCGTGGGTCCAGTTACCCAACTAACCTTATATATATATATATAACCTCCTGAGACCTGGAATCCATTTAAATGGATATATTGCTTTCGCCTTCTATTGCGTTAAATTTTATTGTAGCAATCTGAAACCAGTTTGGTATGGTAATGTATGAATCAAAAATCAACATTCAGCTTCTGGATTTTGGTAACAGTAACTACTTTGTTTACAAAATGGCGTAATAAATGAGTCAAGTTGGAATTCTACGTTCTGCTGGTAAGTTTCGTTTTTATGTTATTTTAATTTGTTTAAACTATTTTTTTTTTTTTGCAATTTTAATAGAATACGTTAATACTTGCCTTATGTTCTTTATAATAAATTTTATTCTTTGTCATACTTTTACCATTTTTAAAATTATTTTAAAGCGAGTTATGGCTTGAACATCCATTTAGATTGGTGTGCTGTAAAACAAAATAAAAAAATCGAAATTTATTAATTTCTTGAAAAACATAATTTTCTATGCCTATTTGTTGAAAAAAACTCATATTTTTTTTAAAAATATGCATTATATTTTCCTTGGGTCTCAGTAGAATCTATATAAAAAACAGTTGAACGAGGGTTGGTTTTGGGATCTGGGTGTCCTGATCGGGGAAAAAATGCAAACAAATTACGGAATTGCTTTCCCCTAGATGGCTGAAATAGGTAACTTTATACTTTTCTAATGAAATCTAACTAATATTATTGGATACTTATAAATAAATACTACGTATATATATATACAGGGAGCAATATGTTATCTATCGCCGACCTTTAATTTCTCAACCGTTGGACACAGATATATAGTTCCCATTACAAAAACGTTTCAAATGAGGTAAATATTCATATTGTGGCATTATTTAAAGTAAAAAAAATCAATTTTATAAAAATTACGAAATCTAACTTTTTATACGGTCCCCCAGTCCCTATAGTTATATTTACTAAAGGTTTACACATATAACACAAAATGTTTGACATCTGTACAACAAAAATTGACACAGTTATTAAATTTCAAAGTTTGAGATTCTTGTACATGATTTTTTCTTTCATTGAGAGATCAGTTAAAAGATGAATAAAAGTAATTCGAGATCAAAATCAGGGTGCTATGTCCTTTTTACGGCAAAACCACCTTTTGCCGGTATCCCCAAATCAGAGTTATCGCCAAATCAGAGTTATCACCAAAGAGGGTTATTTCATCTAAAAATTTGAGCTGATTTTTAAGGATCGTATAGAAAGCGAAGAATGAAATATTGAAATTAAACAGAAAAATAAATATCAATTTATTATAATTTCAAAAAAAGTCTAGTATAAAAAATGAACACATAAAACGCTGGAATCTATTAGAGATACCGCTCAAAATGTTCTCCATTGGTGGCAACGCGCAGTTGAATGCGTGACGTTACAGAGTCCTTAACACGTTAGAGCATAGCAGGTGTGCAAACTGTGCGACAATCAAAAGGATGATGCGACCTGGAAACCTCCACATCGTCCGGGCTGTACGACACGTGTGGTGCGGTATATGAGGAACATAGATTGTTAGACTCATCTTCTACGATGGAACCTTAGCGGACGATCGTTACCTGCATCTGCTACAAAACACGGTACGTAGCTGGTATGAAGAGCATCCACTCGGACATGCATGTAGGGTGAGGTTTCAACAAGATGGGTCCTCTCCGCATAAAACATCAAACGTCCGGGGGCATCTGGCCACCTAATTCGGTCAACAGATCCTTGGAAATGGTGGTCCGGTAGAGTGGGCACCGCGTTCACCTGACTTGACTTCCATGGACTTCTACCTCTGGCATTACATCAAGGCATAAGTCCATGTGACTGAGACTACGTCTATGGTTTATCTGAAGCAGCGCATCATCCTTGATTGTCGCAATATTTGCACACCTGCTATTCTCTAACGTGTCCAGGACTCAGTACTGTCACGCATTCAGTTGTGCATTGCCACCAATGGAGAACACTTTGAGCAGTATCTCTAGCAGTTTCTGGCGTTTTATGTATTCATTTTTTATAGTGGACCGTTTTCTGATATTATAATAAATTGATATTTATTTTTCTGTTTAATTTCAATATTTCATTTTTCGCTTTGTATACGACCCCTAAAAGTCAATTCAAATTTTTAGATGAAATAACTCTCTTTGGTGATGCCCCGATTTGGTGATACTGGCTAAAGATGGTTGTTGTAAAATGGAGATAGCACCCTGATTTTGACCTCGAATTACTTTACTTCATCTTTTAACTGATCCCTCAATGAAAGACAAAATCATGTACAAAAATCTCAAACTTTGAAATTTAAAAACTGTGTCAATTTTTGTAGTAGAGATGTAAAACTTTTTGTGTTATGTGGGTTATGATAGTGTAAACTTTCATAAAATATAACTATACGGACTGGGGGACCGTATAAAAAGTTATATTTCGTAATTTTATAAAATTGATTTTTTTACTTTAAATAAAGCCACAGCATGAATATTTACTTCATTGGAAACGTTTTTGCAATTTGAACTATATATCTACGACCAACAGTTGAGAAATTAAAGGGCGGAGATAGATAACATATTGCACCTGTATATATATATATATATATATATATATATATATAGACATTACGAAGAAAACTTTCCTTTCTTACCATACACAACAAGACTTTATGTGAGTTTAAGGAATCATTCAACAAAATATTTCTTTTTATGCACAAAACATTTCTAATACTTTCGAGATAAACGATTAATTACAAAGAAAATATATCATTACAGAAAATCCGAAGAATGGAATCCAAAACAAATGAAGAAAGAATACATTAATTGCGTCCCTTTTACTCAATAAATGATAAAGTGGAAGTCTGGAAACGAATTACCCAGGAGATAAAAAGATCAATTACTGATTTCAATTTCTTATTGCGTGATAGCATTTTTCTACAAGTTTAATTTAATATAGACTACATAGTTGAAATAATTAAAGTATTGCCAAAACCATCGCCTTCGTGATTAGGTAAACTTACTTGATTTCATAATTGCAGCAAAATAATCTGTTGAATAAAATTTTGAGTACACATTTCCTGTGAAGAGATGCGATACGTCATAAAAAGATCTTAGTATAGAAACAGTCAAAACTTTCATCTTTTTAAATTGATTTAATGTGAAACTTCTAAATTCTACTATTAATGAATGTATGTGTATAATTCTGTTCAAAACGTATTAAAAGATAATAATTTGTATCTCCCAGTACACATTTCAGTCAATTTTAGTGGATATTTCAGTAACATATTTCTTATATATAAAATATTTCTAATACTTTTCTTTTAAACCATTCACTACATGTTCAGATATCTCTTCGATTATGTCAAGTAAGGAAATAAAATAAATATAGTGAAAGTCTGGGATGAAACACAGTCTCCTTATAGAATGAATGGTTTAGTAAAAGACTGGAAGCAGGTGAACTAACGGAGTGGTAAACATATAAGACAGAGAGTTACAGAATTCGATATTTTATTATAATCGTGACGGTTATCTACTACTAAGGAATTTAAGAACAACCGTCATTGTTCAAATAGTTAATATATCACTAAAATCATAGGTTTTTCTTATTAGATAAATGTGCTCAACTTTATGGTCGTGCTATTATATAAAAGTGAGTGCAAAAATATTTACAGTATATTTTACACTAGCTGTTTCCCGTGACTTCGCTCACAACATTTAAAGAAGAAAAACTTCCTCAATTAAGCAAAAAATTTCGATAATTAATAGCATATGCAATAAACGTTCTATCATATTTTATAGTAGAAACACTTCTAATGATCCCAATTTGCTTATTTTTGTTTATATATATAGGATCTTTTAAATTTCTTTCGTGAGCTTGAAATTTCCTGATCGTTTTCTAAGATTAAATGACGAATAAATTTACATCTCTGTTATTCTATTTTATTATTTATATTTATATTTATTCTATTTTATACTTATTCCGTTCATGGATATTGATTTATATTTATTATGACAAAGACTATTACTTAAAGAGCTATATTAGTAAATAGTGATTATTAACAGATCACTTCAGACGTGTCTTCGAATTGATTAGAATAATTGAAAAATCAACATACATCATTATGTTTCTATTCCAAAAAATCACATCTTGGAAAAGAAAAAAGATAAATGGTATTAAAAAAATCAGACGTGGTGACGCATCAGAAGTCAAAAATAAATAATAAAAGTACGAGTAATACATTTAACTTTCAAATATTTATTACATTTTTATTTCATGGTACCACATTTTTAATAGCTATACATTTACCAATAATATCAAAATTTTTACCACGATCCGAAGACTTTCGAAGTCTAAAAGATTATTATTTACGCAATAGAGTTGCTTATTTATTTCATTTTCGGAAGAAATCTATTTCTGGAAAAAGCAGTCCAGTTATAGCTAAATAATTTCATATCGATTGTTGTGTTGTATCGATTGTTGATTCGCTCCTTCCTAAGAATGCGTAGAAATCGCCATTTAGAACGTTTTTTAGAACGTTTTTTTGCACATTTTCACCATTTAAACTTTCGAATGTTTTAAGAAATCTTATTAGAGATCATTTATATCTTATAAGTAACTACTATTCTAAATTTGATGGTTCTAGGCCTTTCAGAAACGCAAAAATCGCATTTTTAGAATGTTTTTTGCACCTGCACCCCATTTGGGGTAGTTGCAGCGACATAAAATATAGCCTATGTTGGAGCAAGGGCTTTCACCAGCATTTTGATACCATTATTTTTAAAATCAGTTAGTGACTTACTGAGATTGCGTAGAAATCCCCATTTAGAAAGTTTTTTGAACTCTTTATGCGCATTTTCTCCCCCCCCCCCGCCTTTAAATTTCGAATGTTTTAAGAAACGTTATTAGAGATCATTTATATCTTATAAGTAACTACCATTCCAAATTTCATGTTTCTAGGCCATTCAATGACACACAAATCGCATTTTTAGAACGTTTTTTTTGCTCCTGCACCCCCTTTGGGTTAGTGGCACGGGCATAACATATAACCTATATTCTAAGTGGGACTAACACAATTATTTTGATACCGATACTTTTGAAATCTGTTCGGTAGCTCCAGAGATTACCTCGAACAAACACACAAACAAACAATTTTTACACCTTTATAATATTAGTATAGATAAGGATGATCATATATTAAGGTAAGAAAACAATAGTGAAAATACCTTTATAAAAAAATTATCAAAACCTGCGTCGGTTTTAAATATCCTTATTGCGGAATATAGTATTTAACTTTTGTATTACAAGATTTTTTTTCTTCGTGTTATTATTAAGCTAAAGTAATGCTCTTCAATTTTCCGTCTAACGATAAATGCTGCACGACTAAAACTTTCAGATTTTTACAACTTCTTCCATTCGGAAATATTAGCTTTATTTAATGGCAAAAGTTTTAGATAAAATAAGAGGATGATTAATTTCCGTAAACAGTGGTACTATAAAATCTGAATGTTTGGTTGTCATACTTATGTGTTGCTGATTTTGTTTCTAATTTATTTCTTATATTACTTTGTTTTGACTTTGACGGTAAAAAGTAGACATCAAATGTTAGTACGGTTAATTCGAAAACTTACGGTTAATCTAAAAACAGATTAAAAACCTAATTAAACGTATGCAATCTAAGTTTTTTTAGACGTATGTGTAAATATTTCACATATAGAGGTCTAAGAACGTGTTTTATACACAAAGAAATTTAATTGATATGCATAATTGTTTTTTGGAAATTGTTGTTATCACGAATGTCTGCAATCATGTAAATGATTTATAAAATGTGTCTGATACGTTGAAGAACTCTGAAATGTTAGTAAAATCTTTAATTGTTCAAGCATTACACCTTCATCATTTTGCAAGTTTCCTGATTTTTGGCGATGGGTTCTGGAAGTTTCATTTATTGATAGATTGTATGTTGGTTCTTTAACCTTTAACTGATGTGTCTAAAATTTGTCACTCAACTGATGTGATCCGGTCTCTAAGACCCCTCGAATAAAATGAATAAAAAAAAATAACTCATTGATGAATTTACTTAAATTTTGTCCTAACAATATCGTTGTACTTCTCTTAGGAGCATGCGAATCAAATTAGATGAAAAAAGTATTTTATTCATATTATTTAACTTCAGTACAGAAAAGTAGAAAGTGTAAAAGTATTTACAGCTGGGAGTCGCGGGGTCTGTGAGACCGCGTGACATCCGTTAAAGGTTAATCACTGACATTCGTTTTAAAACATGAACTTACCAGTGACCGTTAAACAAAATGTTTCTTTTCAAGTATTTCTCTTGAAAGCAATATCTGGACAGTTTTGGACCGCAATATAATCGATATTTGTTTACGCAAAGCATACTCACTCAACAACGCGAATATACATTAGGGTGGGCCGAAAAAAACTTTTTATTTTATTTTCGATGATGGGTAGTGCGGAAAAGTGGCCACTAGTGGCACCAAGTTCACACAAAAAATTTGAGAATTTTAGGACAATTCCTATATTTGCCGCTTTTGGCTTGAAGTTTGCTAAAATGCTGATTTTTGAACTTTTTTAGCAAAAATTTTAAAAATGTTAAATTAAACTTATTTTAATCATATTTACTTGAAAAGGCATATTTAATGTTCCAAATGTATAAATATGCTCTGATAATGTATTATTTAATTGCTATGTGTATTTTAAATTAGACGATTTTTATAGCCTTTTCGTGTTTAAGTGAGCAAAAGTTGCATGTATTGTTTGAATCTTTCAACAGTTTCTCTCCTTTTTCTTGTTTATGTCCCTTGGTCTTCCTTATTTTTTTCGATGCTTTAAGGGTCATATATTCGGGTGACGGACAGAAGAATCCCCAGAAACAGATCTGGACGGAGAGAATGGGGTGAGGCGAGAACTTAAGCGAATGCAGTGACTCATCGCGATGTTGGGGGAGTGAAGGAGGAAATACAAGAGGGGGGAAAGTGCGATAAAGGATGTTTATTATTTTTCAGTGCTCTGTTTCCCTGTGACATTTGTTCAGTGTAAAAGTAAAACCTTTTTCTTGTGCAATACATTGCTTTTTGGATCGTTTAACGTGACTTTACTGTGTTTTGTGCGTTTTATTACGACGAGTTTAGAAATGGCTAGTGCGAAAGTTCATGATCATGTAAAGACATGTGATAGCGTGAAAAGTAGCCATTTTGGGGCACCGTGCAAATTCAAAGACTTGCAATTGCCAACTATTGCTGACATCATGCACGAGTACTATCGGTTGCAAAACGATATAGAAGAAAATCGAGATATTTATCTTCAACCAGTGGATGATATTATTAAAATGGCAGGTGAAAAAGTTTCCGAAATCTGGATAAAATCTTCCATACCAGTGGTTTCCCAACGAACAATTAACGGAAAGATTAAAAACTATTACAATGAGCGTAGATCATTGGAGAAATCGTGTAATCATACGGGCGTTAAAGGCAAGGCGATCTGCGAAGATTTCGTACGAAATGCGGAAACCTCTCTCTTTGACATTGCAGCTTGTAAGTGTAGAGGCTTGAACAATTGTAGCTGCGACATCAGACGTAAAGTTCCACATCGGAAGGTGAACTTCTTGAAGGAACAATGAACTGTTCGAAAAATGTTTATCGGAAATATTGATTTAAAAATAAGCAAAACTCTTGCAAAGAAAATATCGCGGAAAATGAAGAGATTCAATTTCAACGATTAATATTGGTTCTGCGACAAAGCCACTGGTGGAGTGGAGTTAGATCCAGATCGAAGACAGATATATTGTTGAAAGATTCAAGTAGTGGGAGCTTTCAAGCAAGCAGTTCGACTGAATCTGAATTTGAACCAGGCCTTTCAAAGCCAAACACTCCTAAACGCATATTCCTGTCTCACACAGCGTCCACCATGTCTCAGGGAAACGGAACACTGAAAATAATAAGCATCCCTTATCGCACTTTCTCCTCTCTTGTACTTCCTCCTTCACTCCCCTAACATCGCGATGAGTCACTGCGTTCGCTTAAGTTCTCGCCTCAACCCCTTCTCTCCATCCAGATCTGTTTCTGAGGGATTCTGCTGTCCGTCACCCAAATATATGACCCTTAAAGCATCGAAAAAAATAAGGAAGACCAAGGGACATAAACAAGACAAAAGAGAGAAACCATTGAAAGATTCAAACAATACATGCAACTTTTGCACACTTAAACGTGAAAAGGCTATAAAAATCGTCTAATTTAAAAGACACATAGCAATTAAATAATACATTGTCAGAGCTTATTTATACATTTGGAACATAAAATATGCCTTTTCAAGTAAATACGATTAAAATAAGTTTAATTTAACATTTTTAAAATTTTTGCTAAAAAAGTTCAAAAATCAGCCTTTTAGCAAAACTTCAAGCCAAAAGCGGCAAATATAGGAATTGTCCTAAAAATCTCAAATTTTTTGTGTGAACTTGGTGCCACTAGTGGCCACTTTTCCGCACTACCCATCATCGAAAATCAAAAAAAAAGTTTTTTTCGGCACACCCTAATATACATGTGCGCGGTAAACATTAACGTAAAAAAAAAATGTTGTACCATTAAAAGTGTTGCCGATGATAACAATATCTGGACATTTTCTTGTCCCAATCAGCAGTGTTTTATAATGGAAAAACAATCAAGTATAATGTTATTTTTTTAATTAGACCATTAAAAATTTTGAGAGTGATAAATATCTAAAATATTTCATATCTAATCGAAATGGAATTTTAAATTTAGTTTACTTCGCTTTTAAACTTGAACTTCACAATCAGAATGTAAAAATATAGCCTGTCATCATTTTACTGTAAAAATCTGAAGAACTTTTATTACAGTATACGATGTATACGTCAAAATATACGCCCTGGGATGAATCATGAGCCATTTTTTAAATAAAGATTAATTATTCGTTAAAAGAAGGAAAAACTCTAAGAAATAAATTCCCTGGTTAAAAGGGTTGTTAATGTTGTTAAAATGTCTCAAAAGCATATTGAAGATGAATCGATTTCATTCTACCTTTTTAAACAAGAGAAAAAAAAAAGAAAAGTGTAAATGTGTTTTTAAGACGGCTGATCAACGTTACTTTTCTTCAATATATTTTGTAGTAAGTGTATTGTGCATATAACAGTTATTAAAGTTATTGCGCCGTTAATAACCTTAATTATACTTGAACTTGAAAAAAAACAAGAGTGCGTTTTAAACATTTTCTAACAAATCTATGGAACGAAAAATATTTTATAAAGAAAACGTAGTACTTAAAAAAGCTATTTTTATAATATTGGAATTCGCATAAATTAATGCGATATGTTTAATTAATTTCGTTTTTGTACAGAATATCTGAACTATTTCATGTTTTACATTAATTAAATGACTTTTAAAGTTGCAGTGGCCTAGAAATTTTAACATTTAATGAGAGAATTTAAAAATATGCTTTATTTGATACATTATAATTCGTATCCATTCACTCTATTATATTTTACGTATTAGGAGGAAGGCAGCACGATCGGTTTAGGCTAAATTGGTTAATTTATTTTTAAAGTAATTCAACATCTTATGTTAAAATATTTATGTAAAAAAAAAAAAAAAAAAAAAAAAAAAGAAGAATATTACCGCCATTTGCTGAAATTTTTAGTACTTTAATAGTTTTATAGCTTAGGAATATTTCACGATCTTTTAACACTTTCCAAAATTCACGAAAAGTATTTATGACTTCGGCTTGTCTATCTGCCAGTCACTCCATGTTATAATTCACATTAATATGCCTGTATTTACATAATGTCATTTTAGATTACTTTACAAATACACACAAAACATTCTGACGGAATTCAATGTGAGAAAGTAGATTGCGCTGTATTTTATTAATGTTACGGAAAAAATAGATTCATATACATATCTTAGGTGCACTAATTTAAGTATTATTTACTACAATAAGCTTTTTCAGGTGTTTAGAATAAGTTGCATTTAAAGCTCGTTTAGAGAAACGCACAAAAGATTTTCTATTACAATTATTCTATTACAATGCCTATGGAAAAAAATGGCTCATTGAAGTGCACTATAAAATATTTTTTTATATCATGGTGTGTATGGCATTTATAATTCTTTTAACGAGCTGCACAAAAGAATTTGTTTACAGGACTGACAATGATCGATAATTGCTGAAAGTGCATTTTATAATGTAGTATGCATTAAAAAAATATATCTAATATTTAGAGTATTTCATAGCGTGCATAAATTGTATATATCATTCACAGAGCAGCATTAAGGAATTTGAAAAAATTCTCGGATATGGATGGAAATTTCGGAAATTAGATTTTCTCTAATAGACACGGAAGTGGCCGTACAAACCGTCACCTAATAGAGTTGTCTACTGAAATTCCAGAATTAGTTAAAACTTTATTCGCATATTAAAGAGCAACTGCTGTGCCAAATAATATCATGGTAGAAAACACCACTAAATCCGATTTTAGTGATTGTCTGGTAGGTTTGTCATTGTGTTTTCTTGCTCACAGTCTTCCATGTTTTCATATATTTTGGTGCAGAAAAACACGATGAAAAGCGTATCGATCAACCACTAAAATATGGTATGCGGATAGTTTCCACCAAGATATGACTTAGTAGACCAGTGGCATTTTAATATGCTAATCGAGTTCTTACCTATAGGGAGATTCTCAAAAGGTGGGATCATTAGACGTTAACAATATGTAATTTTTAAAATTTTAAAATTTAAGGCCAATTTTTCTTAATAGTATAGTATTTTGTCTATAAATATAATATCGAATATTTTTAATAGTATGTCTACAAAATTATACACAAACATTAAAAGACAGCAACTATTCTGGAAAATTAATTATTAAAGTATTTAATTAGCAGTTGTGTACGTTACAAATTTTAGACATTTTTTCGCACGTACGTTACAGATTTTAGACGTTGCGCTTAGTATTTAAAAAATTCTTAAGGCTAAGAATGTAGTAAATGTGTCCTATAAATGTATGTGAATACATATATACATGCATAATTAACTTTTTGTTATCCAGTTATAATAATAATAAAATCAAATGCTTTGTCGCGTACGTTACTTTCGGCCATAACAAAATACAAAAAAATTCTTTATAGAAAAGTCCTTCTATCTTCAAAAAAGCAATAAATCAGCCTGCCATCTCTTAACGAAATTATTAAAAAATCATCCGTTTCCTTTATGCATTCGTTGTTTACCATTAGAAGCACCTGAAAAAAAGTTAAAACTTTTTCTTGGTGGTACATTGGAGCAGTTAACGTTATGAATGTCTGAAATTGGCCTCTTTAGCATAAAATAATAAAATTTTAAGATATTTATACAAAGCTTTTACAATAAATTATGTCATTTTCTGTCTCTGAATAGAATTAAAAACTCAGTGTAAAAAAAAATAAAGTCAATGATAATTAATGTTATGTTTGAAAGGCTTAAAGTTATGACGTGTGTCCAGTGCCCACCTTTTGAGAATCGCCCTATAATTTCAGCTGTCAACTCGTTGAGGTGACGGTCAGTGCAGCAGTCTCCCGGTTATCTCAATCTCGGTGAATCAAATTTCGCTACAGTTTTGTAATGAAATAGCAGTTTAGAAAACTGTTTAAAACATTATTTATCGGAATACACATTTATGTTAACCCTTAAATGCCGTGTGTTGCCTTTCGGCAACATACCAAATTTATGCTTCTAAAATGCTATTAGGGTAATATTGAAGCTATAATAAGGGTAATATTGATATAATGCCTAATGTTGCAAATAAAATACATTCTGAAAGTATTATTAAATCGATTTTCAGCATGTAGATGGCAACACTTTTGTTGTTTAAGAATAAAGATAGATTTATTTTTTCAATTGTTGCTACATGTTCTTTTTGTTTTGTTTGGAAGCCTGCGAAATACCCAATTTTGTTCTGCAGTGAGCAGGTAAAATTTATTTCTTATTATAGTTCTTAAAATTCTTGTGTGTTTAATATTATAGAATTTTATCAAGGAAAAGTATTTTTTTCATTTAAAGACTAGTATTTCCGATTAGTAACAAACTGTTTTTTAGCCGTATACCACACTTAAAATAAACTATGATTTTTTAAAAATATTTTTCCCATGATTTTTTTAAAAAATGAAAGCCGAAAGACATTTAATCTTTTTTTTTTTTTTTTAATCAGGCATTTAAGGGTTAATTTCTAGATTTTTTATTCACATTCGACAGCGGGATACTAAAGCTTTACAGAAAATTTTTAAGAATCTTCATAATCATAATGATTTTTTCTGCATGCGTTTACTCTATTATTTTAATTATTCTAATTTCTTTATTTGTTTTGTGGCAACCATTTTGCTGTGAAAGCGAAATAGAAGATATCCCTGTTGTTACGCAATATACATAAACATAATATATATATGCAAATGTAGGTAAATCTCAATATCCTGATATAAGAATGCGTGATTAAACTTCTCGTTTGAAAATAGCTTTTCAATATAGATCTTCTAAAAAGAAATCCTTTAATTGGAACTGAGAAAAATTGAAATTGCACTTCAGACATAAGCAATGTTATAAGCGAATGCAACAAGATAGTGCCATCTGTTCAGTCATTCTGAAATATTCAATAAGCAAAAATTGCTTTTAAATGTAGCGCAGAAAATAATTTCACACCTAATTGGAAATGATTAAAATAAATAATCTGGGATATATAAATAGTATTTTTTTCGAATCCATATAGAAGCAATATATATATATATATATATATTTCAACTTTTGATAACTTAAAACCAGTCAAGTGACAAAATTTAATGAAATGTGAAGCAAAGTAAAATTGGATATATTATGATTAGTTGCTTCTTGAATCCTGCATTTGCAAAAGAAATTAATCTAACTTTGTCTAAATACTCTACGATTATCCACTTAGACTTTTCTAACTAAAAATATATGACTTGTTTCCAAGCATGAAAGGGCACCTTCAATTGGAACATTAGTAAATAGAGATTTGACATCAAGAGAACAAGATTTGGAAACAAGGGTACGCGAATTTCATTTCTCTAATATTGAAGTCCATGATTTTGTTAATTTAACTAAAAATTGCATCACTCATACTACTTTTGAATTTGATAATAATTTTTTCAAACAGTTAGACGGCTTAAGTATGGGTAATCTTTTATCTCTAATCCTTTGTGATGTTTATATGCATTATTTTGAAGGAAATTTATTAAACTTGGTTAATTTTAAAAGTTGGATGCTTTATGTCGACGATACTTTTGTTTTAGTTGATAATCCTTTTGATATTTCTACCATTCTTCAAACTGTCAATTCTATCGACCCACATATTCAGTTTACTTTTGAGTTAGAAAATTGTAATAAACTTCCTTTCTTTGATGTTTTAGTTACTAAATGTGATTCTTATTTCAAAACGTGTATTTATAGAAAACCTTTTTCTACCTCTAACCCAATTCATGCTCTCTCAAATCGTCCTGTCAATCAAAATATCGGTGTTTTTTCGACGTATGTAAATCGTGCTCTCAAAAGTTGTTCAGACTCTGCATCCCTTAAGGATGAACTTAATTACTTAAAAACTGTTGCTGTCAAAAGAGGTTTCAATCTTTCTGTTATCAATACTGGTATTAAGAAATTCAATTTACTTTCTAATAAATCTGCTTTTTCCAAATCTGTCAAAAGCAAACCTGAAAATTTGATTGTCCTCCCCTTTTATCCTGATGTAAGTAAGTATAGTGATGTAAGATTTTCAACTTGTTATGACATTATGAAATATTATCTTTATATTCGACATGAGCTGAAAACAGACAAAACATCAAAAGAGCGAGCGGTGAGTGAAATACTTAATATTCTTATTAAGAAGTTGAATCTGTCTGGTCGAAAGCATCTATTCCTGTAGTACTTCGCACTCGCATGTTACAAATGGGAAAAACCTATCACGATAAATACAGAAGTATTTTAAGATCAAAAGGTAGAAAAGGTGCAGAAAAATATGATCTAACTGCAGCAAAATATTTAAATGAAACCAAACGTCTTTTTTATGTAGCAACCTGTAAGTGCAAAAAATTTTTTGTCTAAGTGCGAAAAAAAGAAAAAATGTACCTAAACTTGAACAAGATTTTTTTACTTGGCCAAAGAACAGTGTGAAAAATGTGAATAAGTGGAGTCGATAAAGTTATTTCCAAGATTTTAACCCAAAAAGAAGAGAGGATGTAACAGGTAATACAGCAACAATTAAAGTATAACAACAATCAGAAATTAGTAGTTAAGGCTACTAGAAAAGCTGAAAATGATGCCATTCAATCAGATCCTGAGCAAACATTTAAAGGAACCTTAATATACAATTTGTGCATAAAAAGTGACTATTTTTGAACACTTCGAAAAGTATGCACCTTTTGTGCAAACTGTCTGTATTTTTTATACATACAAAAAAGTGTATATCCTATGTTGTCAAAAACTGTGCACATTTTTTGCATAAAATAAATTAATATGCCGTGTTCGCGAAAAGTGTGCATTTTTTATGCAAAAAAAAAAAAAAAACTGTAGATTTCAATTTTCCAAAAATTATATATTTTTTATGGATGTAAAAATTAGTACTTTCATTTTAAATAGTATATTTACCCCCCCCCCCCGAAAAAAAAAAGACGAAAATTCTCAATTCCATTTTAATTTTAAGGTAAACGAAATAAATACATTTTACTATGTTTTTCAAAATAAGAAAAAAACAAATTTTAATTATTTAAATTTCAAAATCCAGGAAGAGGCAATGGGGCTCCTCCCCCCCCCTCTTTCTTTAACGGAAATTTCCTGAGTTCCCCCTTTATTTTAAGTCGCTTGAAAAAAATCAATTTTACTATGTTTTTCAAAATAAGCAAAAAAGAATTTTAATTAATTAAATTTTAAAATCTGCGGTACGGGTAATGGTTCACCTAAACCCCCTAACTTTACAGAAATATATTTAATTCCTCTTTTATGTTAAGTTACTCGAAAAGGGAAAATTTTACTGTGTTTTTCAAAATCATTAAAAATAAAATTTAGAAATAATTTAGATTAGGGGTGCACAACCTTTTTATGAAGAGGGCCACTTACAAAAATGTCTGGGTTGTCGAGGGCCACATCAGTAACACAGATAATTCTATTTTGGGAGGGTGATCTGTGGCCTATAATTAGATAAAAAAATATGGTTTTAGGCTTCAGGGGGGTGGGGGGGGGGTTACCCCTCTAGGTTTTCCTACCCAGTCAATATGTCCAATTCAGCTGACAAGGGTATATTAACAGTTTCCAATAACAGAGATATAGCAAGAATTATTTTGAAGGGGAGTGATAATATTCCTTGACTTTATTCGGGAATAAATTTTGCTTTATTAAAAGAGCTAAAAAACAAACATAGGCATGAAAGTGGCTAGTGACGAACAAATTGTGAACTGTATGAACGAGGGGGTGGGGGAGGAGCCGAGCAACGAAATTTGCGATTTTTCCTCCCTTGATCGACAAAATTTGCGATTTTCCATGCATAATCGACAAAATTCGCGATTTTTCCACACAGGATCGACAAAATTCGCGATTTTTTCGTGCCCGACCAACGAAATTTGCCATTTTTCGCAGCCTGATCACCAAAACTTGCACTGTTAAAAATTTGCAGCAGTCTGTCCAATCATTCGACCGTTTTTTGAAAAAACGGTTTCATAACCATAATTTAACTGTAATCTGACCATAAAATGGCCAATAATATGGTCAGAATAGGGTTAAATTACGGCTGTGTAACCGTTTTCGACAAAAACGGTCAAATGACTAGACAGAATGTTGCAAATTTTTAAATGTGTGGAATTTTTCAGTGCCCGGTCGACGAAATTTGCGATTTTTCCGTCCTTGGTCGACAAAATTCGTCATTTTTTCGCACCCGATCAACAAAATTCGCGATTTTTTTAGGTCTGACAAAATTTGCATTTTTTTGCCACGGTAAATTGATGAAATTCGAGATTTTTTCTCAAAATGAACTGGCGAAACTTGAGATTTTTTTGAAGCCGATCACCGAAATTTTCAATCTTTCCGCGCATCATCGAGAAAAATCGCGATTTTTCCGTGCCTGATCAACGAAATAGATTTTTAAACGCCTGATCGACAAAATTCGCGATTTTTTTCTCTTGTCCGACTAACGAAATTCGCGATTTTTCGGAGCTTGATTGACAGCACTCGCGATTTTCCGTGCCCGTTCGTCAAAATTTGTGACTTTTCTACGCCTGATCGACGAAATTTGCGATTTTTCCTCGCCCGATGAACGAAATTCCCGCGGCAAATAGAGAAATTCGCAATAAACAGACCAAATACACATTTTTTTTTTGCATCCTATCATCGAAATATTTGGGATTTTTCCGCTCCTAATCGACAACATTTTCCTTACCCGAACGGCGAAATTCGCGATTCTTAACTGACTGACGAATTTTGCAATTTTTTCCCGAGGTAAATTGACGAAATTCGGGATTTTTTCTCGTAACTGCTGAAACTCACGATTTTTCCGCACCCGATCAACAAAATTTGCAATTTTCCGCGCATCATCAATAAAATTGACGATTTTTTCGTGTCCGACATGCGAAATTCGCGATTTTCCTATGTCCTATCAACTAAATTCGCGATTTTTCCAACCCTATTCGTCAAAATTTGCTATTTTTCCGCACCCGGTCACCGAAATTCGCGATTTTTCCGACCCTCATCGTCAAAATTTACTATTTTTCTGTACCCGATCAACGAAATTCGCGATTTTTCCGCGCCCGATCAATGACATTCGCGATTCTTAACTGACTGACGAAATTTTAATTTTTTCCGCGGTAAATTGACGAAATTCATTATTTTTTCCTGAGATCTATAGACAAAAATTGTAATTTTTTCCAGTTATAAATTGATGAAGTTCGCGGGCCACTCGTTAACCCTTCGCGGGCCACAGGTTGTGCATCCCTAATTTAGATTAAATCAAATTCGAGGGAGGGGCAATGGCTCTCATATGACCCCTTCTACCCAAGTAAAAGTTCTTAGTTCCTCTTTAATGTACTCGAAATAAATAATTTTGCTGTGCATTTCAAAATTGGTGAAAAAGACATTTTAATTAAATAAGTTTCAAAATCCAGGGAGGGGCAAAATGGATCTCTCCTCCCCCCCTCCTCCTTAACAGAAAATCCACAGTTCCACTTTTATTTTAAGTTACTTGAAAGAATAAATTTTACTTTTTTTTTTCAAAATCGGAGAAAAATAAAATTTAGTTAGTTAAATTTTTAAATCGAGGGAGGGGAAATGGCCCTCCTAAGCCCCCTTCCCCCAAAGGAAAATTCTTAGTTTATCTTTATTTTAAGTTACACGTAAATAATAAATTTGACTCTGTATTTCAAAATAGGAAAAAAATAAATTTTAATTAATCAAATTTTAAAATGCAGGGAGGGCAATGGCCCTCCCATGCCCTATCAGAAAATTCCTTACTTCCTCTTTTATTTTAAATTCTTCGAAAAGAATACATTTTATGAAGTTTTCAAAATTATCAAAAAAAATTTAGCTAGTTAAATTTTAAAATCGAGGGAAGGGCAGTGGACTCCCCCCCCCCCCCAAACACACACACACTCACGCAAATTCTCTTCTTTTTGATGATTACTAAATGCATCCCTTATCATCGATCAAGCATAAATTCCAGTTATTATGAAAATTACTTCTGCTTTCAAAAATCAAATGAAAAACGTTTATTTCTTATTAATTTCTTTCAAATTTCTATTTAAACATTTGGGCAGAGATCCAGATACATTTTTCGATATTAGCCAAACGAGATTGACCAATCAGAAGCCTGCATATTTGCAAACAATGAAAAGGTCGCAAAAATACAGGCTTCTGATTAGTGGATCTCGTTTCGCTAACAGCGAAAATCTATCTCGATCACGGCCTTGATTTTTATTTTCGCATGTGTAGCTGCAATTCAACTCAACACTCCTTTCCTTGTGTTTACATGCATCTAGCTGCGTGGCTGGCGTGGCGGGCGTTATTAGTAGCGAAATTTGTAAGAAATAAGAGTAAAACTTGGACTTCAAAAAGGATAAAGCCTAATACTAGGAAAAAGGGATTGATATCTTCTAAAAATGAAAGTGAAGAAAATGCAATGGATTCAAATGCCCTCACTGAGAATAATGGAGAAATGAACGACAGCAAGATGGAGGATGACACCGTAGCAAACGGCGTATCTTCAATTCAGGAAAACAACGTTTATTATTTGGATATCTCACCAAAGGAAATAATACAAGCAGGGCCCGCTTAACACTTGGAAGTAGGGGAAGCCCGACGTCACACAGGACCCCCTATTACTCTACAAATTGCTTTTTTATTTACTAAATCCCTTTTTCGTATGCTTAAATAATTTGAAATTTTACCATCAAAGTTTAGAGTAAATAACACTTAATATTAAACTAAAACTAACTACCTATATATACATACTATGAAAAAGTATTTTATTATATTTTTAATTGTAAATAACCAATTTATTTTGTAAATGACAAATATGGAACTACAGTTGAGGATATTTGAACTTCAAAATATCTTTTGTGATTTACAAATTGCCACATAGTAAGAACAAAAAAATTTCAAAAGAAAAATAATGCATTTTTTACCCTGATTGAGTTTCTTTTTTCTAATAATTAGTTTTGAAAAGTAAAATTGGGGGCCCTTTCGTATCTCAGTGGGTAAGCAGTGGCTTCATGGGCCTATTCCGTAAACAGGGCCTGAATACAAGTGCTGCAGAGTGATATGTACGAGGAAATTAAAATCGGTACTTTTCGGTTAGCCGGGTGCTATTATTATGTATACATGTATATATACATATGTATTATACATATATGTGGATATATGTCTATATATACAATATATGTATATACATACATGTGCATATATATATGTATACATACATGTGTATATACATATATTTATGTGTACATAACACTGGCGCCCGGCTAACTGAAAAGTACCCTATAATCTTTTTGGAAGCAAATGGGGCTCTCCCAAGCATACACCCGCGTCGTCTAAAGAACGGAATTCAAGAAATTATTCAGTCATGACCAAATTAATGAGTTGAAACTAACCTGGCGAGGGAAAATCTTAGCAACGACAAGCTCTCTAGAAACAGCGCAACAAATCTTAGACATCCAAGAATTGGAAGAAATACCGGTATCACCTGTTCTCCAACAAGAAAGCATTACCACGTGGTTCTTGCTGCATGGCATCCCCACAGATGTATCGTGTAAAGAAATAACGGCAGACCTGCAAGATGTTGGAATATATTGCTTGGAAACTCATCGATTTACTACGAAGATAGAAGGTCAGATAGTTCCCGCCAAAACTGTGTTGATAACTAAAATAGGTACCTACTTGCCTAAAGAAATTAACCCTTTGTATCACCGTGTTGCAGATCTGCAACATACCCAAAAAGTCAATGATATTTTGACAGTAAACATCAAAACACGATTTTGTTGAATGTTGTTATTCTACTACACTGCTAGTAGTATAATTATGTCATTAAATCCGCAACAGATGGCGAATATTTATTTTTTTTTCACGCCAAAGTTTCATTTATCGCTTGATCAGCTATGTGATTTTTGCTGAATTAAGCTTTGAAATAGTGGAGTTAAAAAAGTCTGCAGACAAGTATATTGTTTACAAAGGTAAGTTTAAATTCTTTATTTAAAGACCATTTTCGAGCTAAGAAATTTATAATATGTATAAAATAAGCGTAAACTTTTGTTTGTAGCAGATCTGCAACGCCGTGCCATGTCTTCTCTTGTAATGGTTGTTGATAATGTTCGGAAAAATCTCAAATTTCTTTGATTCATGGAAAAATAGTGAACTTTGTCGATCAAGAACAGGAAAAAAAGGGGAATTTCGTTGAACGGATGTGGGAAAAAAGTAAATTTTGTTGAACGGGTGTAGAAAATCGTGAATTTTGTCGATTAGGAGTGGTAAAATCTCAAATTTCGTTGATTCATGGAAAAGTAGCAAACTTCGTCGATCAGGTGCAGAAAAAAAGGAAATTTTGTTGATCAGGTGTCGAAAAATAGCGAATTCTGTCAATTGGGTGTGAAAAAACAGCGAATTTCGCTGGTCGGGTATGAAAATATTGTGAAACTTGTCAATCCGGCGTAGAAAAATTGCGAATTTGTTTGATCGGACATAGAAAAAGTATGAATTTTGTCGATAATGTGCGGAAAAATCTCAAATTTCGTTGATTCACGGAAAAATAGCGAACTAGCGGCAGAAAAGGGGAATTTTGTTGAACGAGTCTGGAAAAAAAGGGAATTTTGTTGAAAGGGTGTAGAAAATCATGAATTTTGTCGATTATGAATGGAAAAAATCTCAATTTCATTGAATCACGAAAAAATAGCAAACTTCGTCGAACAGGTGCGGGGAAAAGGAGAGTTTTGTTGATCAGGTATGAAAAAAAGGGAATTTTGTTGATTGGGTGTCGAAAAATGGTGAATTTTGTCAATAAGGTGTGAAAAAATAGCGAATTTCACTTGTCGGGTATGAAAAGATAGCGAAATTTGTCAATCTGGAGTAGAAAAATCGCGAATATATTTGATCGGGCATAGAAAAAGTGCGAGTTTTGTCGATAATATGCGGAAAAATCTCAAATTTCGTTGTTTCACTGAAAAATAGCAAACTTCGTCGATCAGGGGAAGAAAAAAATGAAATTTTGTTGATCAGGTGTCGAAAAATAGCGAATTCTGTCAATTGGGTGTGAAAAAATAGCGAATTTCGCTGGTCGGGTATGAAAAGATTGTGAAACTTGTAAATCCGGCGTAGAAAAATTGCGAATTTGTTTGATCGGGCATAGAAAAAGTATGAATTTTGTCGATAATGTGCAGAAAAATCTCAAATTTGTTGATTCACGGAAAAATAGCGAACTTCGTCGATCAGGCGCGGCAGAAAAGGGGAATATTGTTGAAAGGGTGTGGAAAAAAGGTAATTTTGTTGAAAGGGTATAGAAAATCGTGAATTTTGTCGATTAGGAATGGAGAAAATGTCAAAATTTCATTGAATCACGAAAAAATAGCAAACTTCGTCGAACAGGTGCGGGGAAAAGGAGAGTTTTGTTGATCGGGTGTGAAAAAAAGGGAATTTTGTTGATTGGGTGTCGAAAAATGGTGAATTTTGTCAATAAGGTGTGAAAAAATAGCGAATTTCACTTGTCGGGTATGAAAAGATAGCGAAATTTGTCAATCTGGAGTAGAAAAATCGCGAATTTATTTGATCGGGCATAGAAAAAGTGCGAGTTTTGTCGATAATATGCGGAAAAATCTCAAATTTCGTTGTTTCACTGAAAAATAGCAAACTTCGTCGATCAGGGGCAGAAAAAAAGGAAATTTTGTTGATCAGGTGTCGAAAAATAGCGAATTCTGTCAATTGGGTGTGAAAAAATAGCGAATTTCGCTGGTCGGGTATGAAAAGATTGTGAAACTTGTAAATCCGGCGTAGAAAAATTGCGAATTTGTTTGATCGGGCATAGAAAAAGTATGAATTTTGTCGATAATGTGCGGAAAAATCTCAAATTTGTTGATTCACGGAAAAATAGCGAACTTCGTCGATCAGGCGCGGCAGAAAAGGGGAATATTGTTGAAAGGGTGTGGAAAAAAGGGAATTTTGTTGAAAGGGTATAGAAAATCGTGAATTTTGTCGATTAGGAATGGAGAAAATGTCAAAATTTCATTGAATCATGAAAAAATAGCAAACTTCGTCGAACAGGTGCGGGGAAAAGGAGAGTTTTGTTGATCGGGTGTGAAAAAAAGGGAATTTTGTTGATTGGGTGTCGAAAAATAGTGAATTTTGTCAATAAGGTGTGAAAAAATAGCGAATTTCGCTGGTCGGGTATGAAAAGATTGCGAAACTTGTCAATCTGGCGTAAAAAAATCGCGAATTTGTTTGATCGGGCATGGAAAAAGTGTGAATTTTGTCGATAATGTACAGAAAAATCTCAAATTTCGTTGATTCACGAAAAAATAGCAAACTTCTTCAATAATGCGTGGAAAAAAAGGGAAATTTTATTGATCATGTGTGTAAAAAAGGGAATTTTGTGGATTGGGTGTCGAAAAATAGTGAATTTTATCAACTGGGTGTGAAAAAATAGCGAATTTCGCTGGTCGGGTATGAAAAGATTGCGAAACTTGTCAATCTGGCATAGAAAAATCGCGAATTTGTTTGATCGGGCATAGAAAAAGTGCGAGTTTTGTCGATAATGTGCGGAAAAATCTCAAATTTCGTTGTTTCACTGAAAAATAGCAAACTTCGTCGATCAGGTGCAGAAAAAAAGGAAATTTTGTTGATCAGGTGTCGAAAAATAGCGAATTCTGTCAATTCTGTCAAAATTATGAATTTTGTCTATTAGGAGTGGAAAAATCTCAAATTTCGTTGATTCACTGAAAAATAGTGACACGTTGATCAGGCGGAGGAAAAAAGGGGAATTTTGTTGAATGGATATGGAAAAAAATAAAATTTTGTTGAACAGGTGTAGAAAATTATGAATTTTGTCTATTAGGAGTGGAAAAATCTCAAATTTCGTTGATTCACGGAAAAATAGCGAACTTCGTCGATCAGGCACGGAAAAAAAGGAATTTTGTGTTTTATCGGGTGTAGAAAAATAGTAAATTTTGTCAGTTGGGTGTGAAAAGATAGCGAATTTTGTCAATTGGGTGCGGAAAAATTGGAATTTTATCGATTGGCTTTGGAAAAATTGTGAATTTTGTCAATCAGGTGTCTAAATATCCCAAAGTTTTTTTTATAGGGCATGGAAATTTACAAAAATTGTCTTCAAAAGGTATACAGTAAATTAAACTTTGAAGTTAATTAAAAAAATATATATGTTCATGACATTGGGTGTCGAAAAATAGCGAATTCTGTCAATTGGGTGTGAAAAAATAGCGAATTTCGCTGGTCGGGTATGAAAAGACTGCGAAACTTGCCAATCTGGCGTAGAAAAATCGCGAATTTGTTTGATCGGGCTTAGAAAAAGTGTGAATTTTGTCGATAATGTACGGGAAAATCTCAAATTTCATTGATTCACGAAAAAATAGCAAACTTCTTCAATCGCAGGCGCGGGAAAAAAGGGGAATTTTGTTGATCATGTGTGTAAAAAAGGGAATCTTGTGGATTGGGTGTTGAAAAATAGTGAATTTTTTCAATTGGGTGTGAAAAAATAGCGAATTTCGCTGGTCGGGTATGAAAAGATTGCGAAACTTGTCAATCCGGCGTAGAAAAATTGCGAATTTGTTTGATCGGGCATAGAAAAAGTGTGAATTTTGTCGATAATGTGCGGAAAAATCTCAAATTTCGTTGATACACGGAAAAATAGCGAACTTCGTCGATCAGGCGCGGCAGAAAAGGGAATTTTGTTGAACGGGTGTGGAAAAAAAGGGAATTTTGTTGAAAGGGTGTAGAAAATCGTGAATTTTGTCGATTCGGAATGGAAAAAAATCTCAAAATTTCATTGAATCACGAAAAAATAGCAAACTTCGTCGATCAGGTGTGGGGAAAAGGAGAGTTTTGTTGATCAGGTGTGAAAAAAGGGGAATTTTGTTGACTGGGTGTCGAAAAATAGTGAATTTTGTCAATAAGGTGTGAAAAAATAGCGAATTTCACTGGTCGGGTATGAAAAGATAGCGAAATTTGTCAATCTGGCGTAGAAAAATCGCGAATTTGTTTGATCGGGCATAGAAAAAGTGCGAATTTTGTCGATAAAGTGTGGGAAAATCTCAAATTTCGTTGATTCACGGAAAAATAGTGAACTACGTTGATCAGGCGCTGGAAAAAATGAAATTTTGTTGAACAGGTGTAGAAAATTATGAATTTTGTCGATTACGAGTGGAATAATCACAAATTTCGTTGATTCACGGAAAAATAGCGAACTTCGTCAATCAGGCACGGAAAAAAGGGAATTTTGTGTTTTATCGGGTGTAGAAAAATAGTAAATTCTGTCAGTCGGTTGTGAAAAAATAGCGAATTTTGTCAATTGGGTGCGGAAAATTGGAATTTTATCGATTGGCTTTGGAAAAATTGTGAATTTTGTCGATCAGGTGTCTAAATATCCCAAAGTTTTATTTATAGGGCATGGAAATTTACAAAAATTATCTTCAAAAGGTATACAGTAAATTAAACTTTGAATTGAAGTTAATTAAAAAAAAATATTATATGTTCATGACAGGGTTGCCCTATTTTAGCCAGGCCAAAAAAAGCCGGCTAGCTTTTTTTGGTTTTAGCCACTTAAAAAAAGCCGGTTTTTATTTTTAAAATTTTGTTTACAGCTAATTTGTTTTAAATTTGGATCAATTAATTTATAATACACTTATAAATATTTTCTACTAAGAAAATTATAAATTTCTATTAAATTTTGTCAAATAACTAAGTCTTTAACTGCTAGAAGGCAACTGTGAAGGCATTATGTCTGAAAAAAAAAAAAAAAAAAAAAAAATATATATATATATATATATATATATATTGAAAAGAATATTAAGTTAGACTCCAAACTGGTGTTTTGAAATTTTATATTACATTATATAGCTCCACATATACTACACATTTTAAAGATCATATTTAATTAAACAATGACAAAATGTAGCACATCAAAATGGAAACATTCTTATGTGTCCATATGGAGAGTTAACTTATAAATGTTAAAAGAAAAATTAGAAAGGATATAATATTTGAGGAGAGTTAGGTACATAAGTGTATAAAAAATAGAGCATTTAAACAAGAAAATAAATAAATAAATAAATTTTCGAAAAGCTTGTTGTTAAGCATATTCATGCATATGCTATTCATAATGTTTTTTTAATAGTGAGAAATGATGTTTTTATTATATGACTATGTATAATTTTAAATGTTTATTAGAAATAAAATAAGACTTGTATATTAATACTTCTTAAAATTAATTAAGTAATGAAACATGTAACTAAGTAACTATTGTCCTCTTAATTAAAAACACTTTAAAATATGTAGTTTATAATTACAATGCTTCATTGTAAAGCCGATTATGGCCAAAAAAGGCCAATTTTGGCCAAAAAAAGACGTTTAAAAACAATAAAATCTGCCGCCGTGGCTTTTTTTAATTTTAGCTGGCTTTTTTGCAACCCTGATTCATGATGAATGTTTATGTGTATTTATAAACACATGCACACATAGGAGTATTACCCCTAAGCTCACATCATGTGCACATAAGTGCTTTTTTCTTGCACACAATTACTTGGTACTCACAGGAGTACTTGGTGCACCACTCGTAAAAATATTAGGTAGTTTTAGTTTAGCCGAGCGCCAGTGTTATATATACATATATATGTATACACACACACATATGTATATACATATATTGTCTATATCACATATATACATATATATGTAGTATATATATTTATATAAACATGTATATAGACTTATATATGTATCTATAACAATGGCGCCCGGCTAACCGAAATAAAGTACCAAATATTACAAGCATTTAACCTTCCTTCAGCTGTAATTAGAAATTAAAAAATTGTGAAGAATTCATCATAATGTTTTAAAATTTAAAATATAGCTTCATCGTATGTTATAAGGTTCAATTTTAGGTTATATTTATAGAAACATCTTTTTTTTTAATTTCATACTATTATAAGAATATTGCTCAGCTCTCTGTTGTGCCACTGTTCCATTACAGGTACACCAATAAATTTATGCTTGTTTTTTGGTCTTATTATTGATTTTGCAGTATTGATATTGCAGTGTGAATTATGTATGTGATAGCAATATGTTTAACCCTTAACCGGAAATGTGAAAATCCCGTGCACAAACAGACCACTTAATAATTTATCAAATAGTGAACTTAAACATTTAATCTTTAATAGTAATGTATTAATAGGAGCAATTTTTTAATATAACAGCATAAAAATAAGTTTTGAATGCCGGAGTTCGAAAATATTAAGGGCAGATATATCGACGAAACCATCTCACAGATGGTACGTTTCTGGTTAAGGGAACTGAACTGGGCTTAGATGCCTTATGTTCCCTCAGCCATTGTTTTGAATTGTTTGGCGATTTTTTGTTGGTGTGTTGGCGGTGTTTAAAATATGGCAACCTCGATATGTGGAACCCCGTGTGACATATGTATTCTGACGTGTTGTGTTCTGGCAACCACTGAGAAGTGGTGGATTTTGTGGATGGATTTTGATATTGTGTTGTATCGCTCTTTTTATTTTTATGTCTTTTTATTTTTATGTTAAATTTATTGGATGTATTTGACTGACTATATGGTTTCTGTAATCTGTTTAAAAGCTTTTGCTGAAGTAATTAAGAAATATGAGGAAATTTTGAGAAGAAAAGTAGGTTTGTTTATTGTGTCTCAATGCATATTCATAACCCTATTTTGGAAAATGATGGTGGTGTTATGAGAAAGATTTCGTACTCGAGCTTTCAAGAAAGCAGATATCTGTTAAGGTATGTTGATAATTTTATGTATATTTTGTTGCTTTAAGAGTTTTTTACATTTTGAGATTGCTAGAAAGTGAGAACTTCGGAATCTTAAGAATGCTACACCGGGAGAACTGCTGAATGCAGTGATGTTTTTTTTTCGGTTAATGTGCGCGAAGCGCTCATAAAAGATTACTGATTGCCACTTTAGCGAGTTTCATTTTTTATGTATATTCTGCTGCCTTAAGAGTTTTTATATTTTGAGATTGCTAGAAAGCGAGAACTGCTGAATTTTGAGAATGCTACACCGGAAGAACTGCTGAATGCAGTAATGTTTTTTTTTTCAGTTAATGTGCACGAAGCGCTCATACAAGATTACTGATTGCCACTTTAGCGAATTTTGTTTATTATTTACATTTTATTTTCGTTAAGCGAAACATGCGTATAAACCGGTGGTTGGCGACATTTACTACTTGGTGGAAAAGGGGTTTTCACGCCAAGAAAATTCCAAGGTGGCAGCCGTGGGAACTTATGACATCTGTTACGGGAACTGCAATAATTAAGCTTTTTTGTGGTAAAATTTAGATAGGCAAAAAAAGTGTAAAAAGAAAAGTGCACAAAATCTGAGCGTATTTGGCACCTGTGATTGTGCATAAAAAGTATAAAATTTAGATGGGCAAAAAAAGTGTAAAAAAAGTGCACAAAATCTGAGCGTATTTGGCACCACTGATTGTATATAAAAAGTGCACAATTTAGGTATGCAAAAAAAGTGTAAACAAAAAAGTGCACACAATCCGAGCGTATTTGGCACCTCTGATTGTGTATAAAAAGTGAACAATTTAGGTATACACTTTTTGTGCACAATTTAGTGTGCACTCATTATGCATAAGCAGAGGTGCCAAATACGCTCGCTTTTTGTGCACTTTTTTTTACACTTTTTTTGCAAACTTTTTCTAGCTGGGAAACAATTGTGCAAGATAAAAAAAGGAAACAAATTTTTCAAAAAAAACGGTCATCGCAGAACATATTCCTTTAGTAAAAGAGCCCAATTCATCCTTTCTAGGACATGTAATCCCTGCTTTTGGAACAGGTGAAGCTATAAAAAATAGCATAACAGCCTACTTTAATGGTAACAATTATTTAAATATATCAACTGTAACTGCTATTGTGTGTGCTGGGACAGCCACTAACAATGGAGTTAATAACGGTGTGATTGCTTTAACAGAAAAAGATCTAAATAAGCCACTGCAGTGGCTGATTTGTTTGTTACAATTAAATGAATTGCCTTTGCGCCACCTGTTTCTCGAATTAGACGGAAAAACGAACGGCCTTAATGAATTTGACGGTGTTTTAGGCAAACAACCGGAAAATTGCAACAAACTTCCAGTGGTTAAGTTCTTGCCTTTACAACACAACCTTCCTAATGTTAAAATAATTGAAGATTTGAGCACAGACCAAAAATATTTACTTGAAATGTGCACATCAATTTCAAGTGATGCATGCTTTCCAGATCTGTCCTTAAAAAAAAAAAAAAAAAAAAAAAAAAAAAAAAAAAAAAAAGTTGGTTCATTCTCGATGGCTTACGCTAGTAACTCGCGTTCTTCGGTTATATGTTGGAGCAGAGAATCCTTCAAATAACCTTAAAGCTTTAACAGAGTATGTTATGAAAGTGTATCCCCCCCCCCCCTGGTTCCATATTAAGCTTAAACAATCATATGTAAATGGTTACAAACATTTGTGGAGATAAAATTTTCACGTTACGTTTGTGAGCAAATCTAAATATAATTGACCCAGTTATTTAGAGAAATAGTTATTACGCTCAGCCAGAAAACGTGCTTCTCTGTATGTTAAGTGATGAGAGAAAGCACAAAAGAGAATTGGGTCTTCGCCGACTTCTTAAAGCAAGATTCGAAGAAAAGAATGACGTCCGAAAGTTAGTGGTCCCCAAGCTCAATTAGCATGCTGAAGATTACGTTGATATGAATCTGTGTGTGGATATAGCAATCACAGAGCTTCCAATGACAAAATGCATAATTGATGAGTATTTAAAAATGTATATAAGTTAAGTAAGAGAACCGAGTTGCCAGTTGCCATCTATAGATTTCCCTCGTTTACCCTGTAATACACAAGCATTAGAAATAGTTATAAAGTCATCAATAAATGTCTGTGGTCTTGAAGCAAGAGGCTTTATTAAAGCAAAAATTGCTTCGCAAAAGATGATGCCAAGTTTTGAGACCAAAAAACGTTTTGTCTAATAATCAAGAAAATTTAAAAACAAAATAAACGTGAAACTAATAATGTAATGGAATATTTTAATTATTATTCAATATTTGTTTTGTTTCAATAACACTGGTTATTAATTAGGTGGTGACATCTGTTCTATTTTATTGTTACTGTTGTGTTTAATCCCTTTCCAAAATATCTTAAAAAGAAAATAACCCAAACAACTGGTAAGTATTTTTTTATTAATAATTAGTTATTTTTAAAAGTTTTACATATTATTTAAAAAAACTGTGTTTGAACAACTATTTGTAAGCAAAAAAGTAACTACAACAGTTAAATTCAAACTGATATTACATCTTGTTTTTTTTTTTGAAAAAAAGCTTATTTATTTCACTTTTCCAGAAAATTAATGCATAAATTTAGATCAATTAAACTTAATATTATTGCTGTTATAGTAAAGAAGCATCTATAGATTGCTGTTAAAAACAATATCTGATTTTTAAAATGTAAAAATAAAACAGTGAAAAAAAATATAATTTTATGTTAAATTTGGACTTTTTGTAAAAAAAACCTTATTTTTAAGGCTCTTGTGGCACCTCAAGATATAAATCTAGAACGAAAAAACTTCGTACTTTTATTGTTAATATACAAAGACAACTTTTAATTGCTATTAGAAAATTATTTGCTGAAAAAAATATTTTGCGATATACTTTCGTTCCACCCTAATCCTTATATCCATTAAACATTTTCTTCAAATACATGACCATATTAGAAGATATAAGTAGTTTTCAATAGTTTCATAATCATTATTGTTCAAATTTAATATGCCCATGTTTATCGATTATAATTGGAAGAAGTAAATGTTGAATATTGTCTTTAGTTAGTACAAAATTCAGTTTTAATATCATTTAGTTAACGTTAATATGATCGTGTATTTATATAAAATTAAAAAAGAAAATTCATTTCATATATATTTTTTTTTTTGTAAAACCTAATTTAAAAGATTGTTCGAAGTTTATCTATAAAAATGCTAAACATTTACTGAAAATTAAGAGGAAAGAAAAATTGTGGCACAATTTCTCCTCGCTTTTAATTACAAAAGTGGCTTAAATTATTCGCCTGGGAATTTTATTAAGTCTAAGAGCACTAATTGAGATTAAATGTTTCTTTTTTCCGACAATAGACGTTTGTACAAAGTCAATAATAAAGGGTGTGTTAAAATTTTCTATTTTGGGGGAGACAATTCCTTGCCAATTACTCGCAAACAAAATGATGTCTTCAAACTTTATTTGAAAAATAATTATAGCGTTAAGTGGTTTAACAATACTTTACATTAGATAAATCTTTAAGAAAAAATACAGTTATTTTTTTAAGTTGAATAATTAAAATAAACTGAACAATGAAATGGGGAAAAGAATGTTTTTTTTTTCTTTTCATTAACAAATTAAAGTGAAACAAAATACTGAGTTAACATTTCGGATTCAATTTTTAAAATTTTGGCACGTTCATAATTTCCTTTTTTGAAAAAATAACCTTTCATGAAATTTCTAAATTACAAGTTCGAACTTTAAACTATGTAAATAACTGTTAACATTTGTGCAGAGAATCTGCTGAAAGTTTTGAAAATATCTGAACAGCTTCATTACAATTAAGTTCGTTATATATTTTCAATTATACTTAAATTTTCAATTAATTCTTTTTGGTATTTTTTGTGTTGTGTATTTTTAATAAAAAGTACTAATAATAGTTAATAGTTAAATATATTATATGAATTTCTAAAAATTAATTTTGTTTTGATTTTTTTTTCTTGTAGTTAAAAAATATCATTTTAAAAACGTTATTCTTACAAATATTGTTGTTGTTTTCAAATTCGTGTTAAGTAATCTAAGTCGCAATATATATAGTGCTATTAAAAATGAATGAGACAACCATTTGAATTTTGACAAAAGATTTAAAAACTACCGAGATCTAGAGTAAACGTCCTTCATGAGTTAGTCGCGAATGCAAAAATTCTGATGAAAGTCAAACCAAAACCCGAACCCGAAACCAACACATTACAACCCGAACTTGAAGTGAAAAAAAATTAATCCCTAATTAAATACTAAAAAAGAAAAGTAGGATAAAATTATATATATATATATATATATAATGCTTTTAAAAGATTTAAAAACAAACAATCCAGTGCATCAGGTGCAACGCAGCTTCTTATATGCACTAAGTAAATATAGCTCTGTCAAAAGTAAATGATTTATGAAAATTATGAAAAAGAAGGTGCAAAACAACAATAAAAATCCATGAAAATTTATAACTAAAAAACAATAAACAAACCACTCCCTGCTCATCAGAAATTGGGAGGAGTGAAAAAAGCAGGTACCAAAAACAGAAATTGGATCTTCACAGGTTTCGCAAGATATGGCCAAATCACATACTCCAAAAGTATAAAAATCAGCAAATAGACTTAAACTTTCAAAAACACAACAGAACAAAACTACTTTAAAAATATTAACGAATCAAAACTGCTTTAAAAACATAAACAACCAATCAATTCAAAAAAAAAAAAACAATTTAACTTATAAAACGTAAATAAAAATTAATAAAAACTCTAATATAACTAAATCATTAAGCAATTAAAAGCATTGAACATGTGAGAAGGCCATACCCTCACCTTCACCTGCGAAGACCTAAAAAAACTTGCTACCTTTAAAATATGCACTACGCTCCACTTCTGTCCAACAGCAGGAGTTGCAAGCAAGGCCATAATCCATGTTAGACCAGCGTCATTTAGACTTGTCATTCCGTTATCTTCATAATCATAAATTTCTTTCCATATCACCTCAGTTTCTACTTGAAGTTCATCAACATGCAGACGTTCTTAAGAAGACTTTAATCCACACCTTTCATATATTCAAGCAGTTACATCGGAATCCATTGCGGTGTTTGGCCGCTTAGCTGTTGCCACTTTAAAAAACTTTTTTCAAGCTGATTTACATAATGAAAAATAAACTATTATAAAAAAGATTAGCAGTAAATTTAAAAATCTGTGAATTCAAAAATTCTCTATTACTACAAATTCTATAAAATCTATTAACTTGTCCCACAATAATGTTGATAAAAACCTTTTTACTTAAATTTGAAAACCAGTGTGGCATTGATTGAGTATCAAAATTTAAAAAAAAATCCCGTTTATCAAAAAGCTTAACTAATATATTGCTGTCTTTAACTAAAATGTCTAAAACCAAAAAAATAACATGCAAACTATCAATAGAAGCCTTGTTTAATTTTAAACATGGAGGATAGATATCGTTAATCGATACCAGAAGTTTGTCATCGAATATTATTAAATCATCGATATATCTTAACACTGCATAACTCTTATTACTGTTTAAAACATAGTTAAATTCATAATAAAAAAGAAACAGATTTGCAGCAGAACTCGAAAAATTAGTACCCATACCAATGCCACATACCTGGTAGAAAAGTGAGCTATTGAATGTAATAAAATTATTAAGAAAACAGAAATTCATAAACTTAAGAAAAAATCTCTTTTAATTCCAAGCTCCTCCTCAATACAAAACACATCAAAAATATTTTTTAATGTATCATAAAGTAAATCTATAGGTATATTAGAAAAAAGATTTTCAAAATCAAAGGTATACAAATTAGTGGGCGTTATGGGCGTTTTTTTTATTTTATTTAAAACCTCATTACTATTGTCTATACACCAAATATAGCTAGTATTTCTATACTTAAACTTCAAAAAACCATAAATGCGCTTCAAAAACTCCTGTAACTTAACATTTAAACTTTTACCAATGCCTCTTGAATTACAACATATGAATCTGAATTTAATAGGTGTCTTGTGAAATTTTGGGGTCATAAACAAAAATTGAAAAGTATGATGATTAATAATAGCAAAATTATATGAATACATCTTTCTAGCTCTTTTTGGTGTATGCATTAAATTTCTTGACAATAACAGTGTGACTTAACTTACATTCCTTATAAAATTTACTATTATTTAACTCATTTTTAACTTTGTCAATATAAAAAAGCTTTCATATAATTGCATAATTTGAAGCCGCTTTGTCCACAGGTACTATTACAAAATTGTTATGCAAAAATTGAATATAATTTATATCTTCTTTATTGAGACTATGATAAACATAATCCTTACTGTTCAAATCATTATTAACAAAAAATTCAAATTCCTTTAATATATGCCACTCCCATTCAAAAAATGCTTCAAAGGGGGTGTTAAATTTGTAACATAATTGCATAATGAATTTTTTCAAATCCCTCTCAAAAATCTGAATAGCTGTTTTCTTGCTAATTGTTTTATTTAATCTAAACTTAGTACCCAATCCCATCATAAAATGTAAATTTTTATTCTGTATAATATTTAAGTTTCCAGTAATAACATGTTTATGGAAATCATTTTTATATTGACAAAGTTAAAAATGAGTTAAATAATAGTAAATTTTATAAGGAATGTAAGTTAAGTCACACTGTTATTGTCAACAAATTTAATGCATACACCAAGAAGGCTAGAAAGATGTATTCATATAATTTTGCTATTAATAATCATCATACTTTTCCATTTTTGTTTATGACCCCAAAATTTCACAAGACACCTATTAAATTCAGATTCATATGTTGTAATTCAAGAGGCATTGGTAAAAGTTTAAATGTTAAGTTACAGGAGTTTTTGAAGCGCATTTATGGTTTTTTGAAGTTTAGCTATTTTTGGTGTATAGACAATAGAAATGGGGTTTTAAATAAAATTAAAAAAAACGCCCATAACGCCCACTAATTTGTATACCTTTGATTTTGAAAATCTTTTTTCTAATATACCTATAGATTTACTTTATGATATATTAAAAAATATTTTTGATGTGTTTTGTATTGAGGAGGAGCTTGGAATTAAAAGAGATTTTTTCTTAAGTTTATGTAATTTCTGTTTTCTTAATAATTTTATTACATTCAATAGCTCACTTTTCTACCAGGTATGTGGCATTGGTATGGGTACTAATTTTTCGAGTTCTGCTGCAAATCTGTTTCTTTTTTATTATGAATTTAACTATGTTTTAAACAGTAATAAGATTTAAGGTATATCGATGATTTAATAATATTCGATGACAGACTTTTGGTATCGATTAACGATATCTATCCTCAATGTTTAAAATTAAATAAGGCTTCTATTGATAGTTTGCATGTTATTTTTTTGGATTTAGACATTTTAATTAAAGACAGCACTATATTAGTTAAGCTTTTTGATAAACGGGATTTTTTTAATTTTGATACTCAATCAAAGCCACACTGGTTTTCAAATTTAAGTAAAAAGGTTTTTATCAACATTATTGTGGGACAAGTTAATAGATTTTATAGAATTTGTAGTAATAGAGAATTTTTGAATTCACAGATTTTTAAATTTACTACTAATCTTTTTTATAATAGTTTATTTTTCATTATGTAAATCAGCTTGAAAAAAGTTTTTTAAAGTGGCAACAGCTAAGCGGTCAAACACCGTAATGGATTCCGATGTAACTGCTTGAATATATGAAAGGTGTGGATTAAAGTCTTATTAAGAACGTCTGCATGTTGATGAATTTCAAGTAGAAACTGAGGTGATATGGAAAGAAATTTATGAATATGATGATAACGGAATGACAAGTCTGAATTACGCTGGTCTAACATGGATTATGGCCTTGCTTGCAACTCCTGCTGTTGGAGAGAAGTGGAGCGTAGTGCATATTTTAAAGGTAGCAAGTTTTTTTTCAGGTCTTCACAGGTGAAGGTGGGGGTATGGCCTTCTCACGTGTTCAATGCTTTTAATTACTTAATGATTTAGTTATATTATAATTTTTATTAATTTTTATTTACGTTTTATAAGTTAAATTGTTTTTTTGATTTTGAATTGGTTGGTTGTTTATGTTTTTAAAGCAGTTTTGATTCGTTAATATTTTTAAAGTAGTTTTATTCTGTTGTGTTTTTGAAAGTTTAAGTCTATTTGCTGATTTTTATACTTTTGGAGTATGTGGGTTGGCCATATCTTGCGAAACCTGTGAGGATCCAATTTCTGTTTTTGGTACCTGCTTTTTTCACTCCTCCTACTTTCTGATGAGCAGGGAGTGGTTTGTTTATTGTTTTTTAGTTATAAATTTTCATGAATTTTTATTGTTGTTTTGCACCCTCTTTTTCATAATTTTCATAAGACATTTACTTTTGATAGAGCTATATATATGAATAATAAAGAGGAGATCGCAAATATATGAACAAATTTGTAAAATAAAATGCTAAAGATGAACAAGTTATGAACATAGGAAACCAGTTTGTAAAATCGGAAACTATGAATAACCCACAGCATCATCACAGGAGCTTGCAGGTTTAATTCATGGAGAAGATGCGGTATATCATCCAAGTTTGTCAGCATCAAGCTTAAATGACAAAATTTAGCTCCTAATAACGCATCATAAAACAAAATAAATGATAAAAAACGAAAAGATCTAAATAGAGATATTACTCACACAAGATATTAAAAATTTAAAAATTATTAGAGCACAATACCTCAATTATAGACAAGTATCCAAAACTTAAGAAAGTACCCACAATATTGTAATATGTGAGGATGCAATCAGATTTAAGATTATTAAATCATGTGGCCAGCAGTTAGTCCCTGAAAATCAAAACATTGCTGCCATCTGGTGTGAAAAAGGGAAACTATATTGTAACTAGATTTTTAACAAAAACGTTTCGTGCTGCCTTCTATGTCCATAAAAAAGTGAAATCAGTTGAAGAAATCACGAAATGACTTAAATTAATATTTAATTAAAATAGAATAAAAAAAATAGAAATAAACTTAATATGTACAGAGTAAATATAAAAATAAATAACTAAATAAAAATAAATAAATAAAAGCGCATTGATTAAATTAACCATTTTAAAACAAATATTATGAAATAAAAATGAGTATATAAATATCATTTAAAAAATAATGAAAATTATTTTGAGATAGTAAAATATAGCCTTGTATTATGTGTCAATATGTGAAATATTAATGAAAAATTTATGATGCGAAATGCATGATACCCCTGCTATGTATATATATATCCATACAATGTATAAGCATATATACATACACATATTATATAATATATATATATTATTTTTCAGTTAAATTTTATTCAGGAGCTTCTTCTGAAAAATCGTGTCAAATCGAACCCGACCCGAAAGTTTCAACACTCAAACAAAATCGCGCCTACATTTAAAGTCGACTCCTTCTGCAACGGCAAAAATTAGCGGGAATGGCACTAATAGTCTATACGGTTTTGTCAAAAATGATTTATATCACGAAACGATTCAAATATTTTTCACTCTGTGCCATCGTTAATTTACAGCCCGTAAGGCATGATGACGTCACGGCAACGTCGTTGTGAAGTCAGACTGTGATTTTGTGACCGTCGGTGTGACGTCATACTGACTAGAATGCGAAGTCGTTATGGCCGTTTTAGAGGTCATTTGCGACGTTACATTGTGACCACTGTGTGAAGTCACGCTGTGACAAATTTGTGAAAAGTGTGTCATTTGTGAATATTTTGGCATTAACTGCGCGCGAACCTGTGACGAAAGCGACAATGCTTTGAAGTTACATTGCGACCAATTTGTGAAATTTGTGCATTTGCGACGAACTTGTCATAAGCACTGTGATGATTTCAAATGAAAATCAAATTTCAAATCAATTGCTTAAAAGGTGCAAAGGTGAACATAGTGAAAAAGATTCCATGCTGAGACTCGAACCCGGGTCATCAATATAGGGCACTGACATTCTACCGACTAAACCACATGGAATGATACCCAGCCTGGAAAATTTCTCCCTATTACATGTTGTCAAGGCTACAAATGCAGCACAAGATGGAATATTTATCGTGAGCCACCAACATGGGGCAAACACGAAACTTCCAGCATCGATCCAGCATCGATTGAAACTATATTAATACTTGGAAATTTCTCCATAGAGAACCATTCGCCTTGTATACAATATTTCAAATGAACATCAAATTTCAAATGAATAGTTTAAAAGGCAATTTTAATTTGAAATATTGTATGCAAGGCGAAAATTTCTGCCTGGAAAAAATTCCAAATATTAATATAGTTTCAATCGATGCTGGATTTAATTAAGTATCGTGTTTACCCCATGTCGGTAGCTCACAATAAAAATTCCATCTTGTGCTGCGTTTGTTGCCTTGCCAACATGTAATAGCGAGAAATTTTCCAGGCTGGGTGTCATTCCATGTGGTTTAGTCGGTAGAATGTCAGTGCTCTACACTGATGGCCCGGGTTCGAGTCCCAGCATGGAATCTTTTCCACTATGTTGGCCTTTGCGCCTTTTAAGCAAACAAATTGAAATATTGTGTATAAGAAGAATGTTTCTGTCTGGAATTTTTTTTAAGTATTAATACTGCAATGAATTTTAAAATAAACTATTGTTTGAAATATAAAATCTTATCTTTTTACCGTACTTTTTAGAAAAATATCCCTATTTTGGAGTCCTATTCTTTTAAAACAAATTTAATTTTTCCACTTAAAAAACAAAGCTTATCAACTGATATATTTTTTCTATTAAGTTCTAAGCTTGATCTTGAGTTCAAGCTTGATATTTAGAATGTGTGGGTTCTTTGATGTGTTGCAATTTGTCATTGCTTTATTAAATACGAACATGGAGTCTAAAGGATATTAATACAACTCTAATTTATAGAACGTCAAGATAAGCTATATTTATTTAATTTTTTTATTCCCGTGTATATTGTATTTTGTGAATATGAGCTAAATAGATTTGGTATATTTTATAGGAAAAGACTGATATGAGAAACAGAAAAAACAAATAAGAAAAATCATGCGTTAAGCATAGATTATAACACACTTTCCAACACTTCCTGAATGCTTTAACAAGACATCGTAATTTAGGGAAATAACGTAAATAAGATAACTAAGTAAACATTTTAGAAAACGCATGAAACATTTGAAAAACTGATGTCAGCAGTTACCGTCCATAGCCAAATATGTTTTGCAATTCTTCTGAACAGCCCTGTATTTGATCTGTATGTTGATATATATACTATATAATGGGGAAATTTAGTTTAGCAAGGAAACGCCTAACATGTTGAAATTCTATTTGAGCAATTTATACTAATATATGGGAACATACTTGAATACTTTTGTACAACCCTGTAGTTTAACTAGAATCTTTATTAAAAGCCACTATTTAGTTAAGATTTAATTCAAACTAAGACACTCTTAAAACTGCTGAAATCACATTTCCAGAAATTATAATTTATAGACGTCCATTCATCCAATTCTTTACGTGACACTGTGTATCATTTTATCTATATTCTACACATTTCTTAGTAAATTAAATGCTGTTCAGCGTAAAAAATCATAACTCATTTAAAAAGCACCATTAAGCAATTTGCGCCCATTCCCAGTAACCCATACGAATACTTTTGTGTAAACCTGTATAGGAATTATAGCATTTATATACACCATATACTATGCATAAATATAGTGAATCATAAAAGCGCATATCATAATTAAAAATGCATTTCCAGCAATCATCGCTAGTGAACAGTACTTTGGATGCAATAAAGTATCTGAAATATTTTGTGTGTCCCTGTAAATGCTATATACACTTCGTATTATGTATGAAATAATTTATACTACATAAACCTCAGCGACGTATATCAATTTTATTATATATGGAATCGATTAGCATAATTAAAGTACGCCGCAAACAATTCCCTCCACCCCTATATCATTATGTATTGGAATTCCTTTTTTAGCCCTATAAATGAACAATAACTATTCTTTGCATCGCATAGTCAACAGAATGCATATTTTAGGGCGCATCATAAATGCATATCAATTTCATTCTGTTTGAAAGCGTGTAAAATCATTAGAAATCATTTGAAACTATTTTTTCATATAGACTGTAATGTAACGGAATACTTTTGATTGCCCCTGTGAATGAACTAAGCATGCTGCAACTTCATTACAAATAGGGACCATGCTATGGTAAACGTCAATAACACCCAAAAAATTTAGGGCAAACCGAGGATATTTGCGAGATTTAGAGCGCGGACAGACGGTTAGACGGCCAGACGGAAAGACAAACCGAAGTCATAAGCAATTTTCAACTTTGTTGGAAAGTGTTAAAAAGAAAATATAAAAGTAAAATAGATGCATAAGAACTGCTTTTATTGTTTGAAAAACATTTTAATGTAAGAAGTAGTTATTCATCTGTTTAAAAAATATTCAGTCCTATATTATGTAGCCTGTATTATGTGAACTTTTAAAAAATATATACTAAAGCAATTTAATCTATAACTTTCTATCAGGCATGAAAAACACTTTACTCCAATGCTTAAATATCATATTTTACTTTTTAGTGCCAATAATTACGTGTATCATAAACGTAGAAAATGAGTTTATAATAGAAGAAAATTTAATAACAGATTCAAAATGTCTATAATTAAATGTTTGATTAAAATCGCAAACAGAAAAAAAAATGCTTACACACAATTGAAAAAAATAAATATACGAATTTGTAAATCACTAAAAATAATAATTAGTATTTATAGTTGTACTATTAAACAACAACAAACTACAATAGATGAATTAAATGCATTATTAGATTTAATAATATCTCAAAAATCTTTCCACATGTTATTAGGAATTCCTATTATTTTATAATTTTGACAAATGTTAAATCTGAAAACATTGGTATGAAGATTTAGGACTAAAAAAATAATAATTTTAAATATTATTAGCACTAACAGAAAAATCTTTCAAAAGTTTCACTACTGTAATATGTAAAAATACATTTTCCCAGTATAATGCTAAATTCTAATCTGAAACAATTTCGTAATATCATAATAATCAAATATCTATATAATCTATAAGTGTTAGTAATCAGAAAACAATTCTAGATCAGTCTATTTTTAATGTAACATAAAACTATTTAACTCATAATATACAAATCAGGAATAAGATTAAATAGAATAAGATAGAATAGAATAGAATTGATAAATTAAATAGACTTACACTTAAGTTCCATTAATAATATCCGTGTATCCTAAAATGGCGCACGTCATTCTGTTATCTTTAAAAAAAGTGTTGTAGAAGTGGTGATGTTCTAAATAGTGAACTAACATCCCGCCTCTTCTCTTATTTATTTTTTTGTGGTCATATCTCAGGCAGACGATTTCAGCAGATGTTTTTTACCGCTTATTTTTATTTGTATGCAACAGATTTGGAACTTAAATGCGCAATGAGAGTATATTTAATTAGAATTTTCTATTTGAAGAATTTTCCAATGTATTTTACCTTTTCTTTTTATCAGTTCCGAATAATTCAAGTTAAAATGTATTGTAAAGTTTCTTTTTTGTAAATAATAATAATAATAATAATAATATTCTTAAGTACAGTTTATTAGATAAAACATTGTTTAAAATTTTAATATGTAAAAATCAATTTAATGGTAATAATGAACCCCACCTTTTTTTTTAAAGTAAAGTTTGTTTCACACGTAATAAATACAAAATATATTCTTAATAAATAAAAAAGGTTTTTCGAGGATAACAAAAAAATTTTGTCAATCTGTCATTCTTTTCATATTAATTTTCTGTAAAATAAAACAATTTTTTAAAGTCGTATCACTAAAATACAAATTTGAAATACGAAAAATTAATTTTATCATGGGTTTTGCATAAATTTTGTATATTTCTTTTATTTTCGGAAAATCTTAATTTTATTTTAAAAGTCTGAAAGAAGTAGAATTTTTTTTTTTTAAATAGTTACTTAAAGTAGTTAAACACCAGCAGGAAAAAAATATAACTTGAATGCAAATCATAAAGCAAGAAATGCACATATGACTAAACTCTGAAGACTCTTCTTCGTGCTCATTAAAAGCTGCAGACTTAACTGTGATAGAAAATATTTTGTGTGAAACCGCAGAAGTGTTTCCAATATCACTGGTTGGCAAAAAAAAAAAAAAAAAAAAAAAAAAAAAAAATCCCTCTCTGCAAGCTAAATACGTAAAGTGTACAAATTTAATACTCCTAATTCTAAATATGTTATCCAAATTGCTTGAGCAGGTACCATTTTTCCGAGAAACAGTTTTATAATAATGACAATCAGTGAAGGATTATTATATGAAATTGCAATGCTAGATAAAATTGAAATCATGAAAAAAGTTTACTTTGACTGTCATAGATGTCAAATTGATAAAATATAGCACGAAAGTTTAGTTTATTAATGCTTGTTACGTGCACTTTATATATTATGCCCCCCCCCCCCCCCTTACGTGACAGAATTTACCATTTACTAGTAACTAATATATTTGCATCCCTTATGCCGCTGTAACTCGGGACTATTTAAAATACTGTTTAAAATATATCTCTGCATTTTACAAGATTTTGAAAGTTCATATTTTTGTCACACTATGACTTACAATATGGTGGGTTTTTTTTTATCACATATGTGACGTGACGTACGTTACATGCAATGACGTAACAATGACGTCACAATTTTTTTTAATTGCTAGAAAAATATAATTTTGCAGTAAATAACATATTTTGAAGAATTTTTGTAATTTTTTAAAGTTTTCTAAGAAGTTCATATCTCAGTCACAATGTGACATCACTGAGTGGTAGCATTTTGGTCACAGATGTGACGTGACCAGAGTGACTTACAGTGACGTCACAACGACGTCACTGTGACCATGCATGCTATGAGGGAGTAGTTTCTAAAGGAATAGGCTTGAAAGTTTCTGCAGAGTTCTGTAACCATTGTCGTAATGCTGCAGAAAGATAATATATCCCTTTTTTAAAAATTCTCTAAAATATACGAAAATGAATACACGTAACAAATTTCCCATATATCTGGGGACCATTCAACTTCATAATGTTGAAGAAATGCAATGATTGCAGAAATAGTCTTAAAATATTATTGCATAAATATAAATACATTGCACAAATTCATAAAATGCACAGTCTAACCCCCGTCGCCAAACCTCCTCCCCCCTCCCAAAAAAATTTCATCGCGTCTTTATGTATACGTTATATATACGTTATATACGTTAAAAGATTTACATCAACACCTCGTGAGAAGAAAACTACTTCACCAAATTACTTTATTCTCATTTTAAATTAAGGATATTTGTCCACAGATTTGTTATCGTGCATTCTTTTATTCAAAACTTTTATTAATGAGCAGAAACTTTCAGGTAAAATTTACTTGTTGGCATGCGCACCATATATGAACAAATATGTGCCTTTTGGCAAATGCAATGCACATGCGCATAGCAGCTCGTTCGGCTGCATTGGCACAAGTATACGGATGTGTGCTTTATTTAGAGTGTTATTTATTTATTGAATATTATTTGGACGTAAGAATATACATTCAGTCTCTATGATACTACATACATTCAGGAAAGTTTTTTTTTTTTTCAGTGGTGAACATGGCGATAATGTCAAATTGATTTGCATTGTACCGTTTTTTACGGATTGTTTGTTTCGAGTTTAACTATATACATCTGCACATGCTGTTATAACGCATATTGTAGTAAATAATAAGTAACAAAGTTCAACTGTTTTTTCAGGAGGTGAAATTTCAAGTAGTCTTTCCAGATTTCGTAAATTTCTTATTGTTTTAATTAAATTTATCTTGCGTTTCATTATACTATACCACATATGGTACCAGATATGGCTCCCCCTAAAATTATAAAATAACTAAAATCTGTTTCTAATTTTCTTTAAATTTAAATTTCAGAAATGTTTCGGTATCAGTAAACATAAAAATGCTAACCGATACATTTTCATGAGATTCTATGCTATAAATGCAACTATGCTTTTGGTTTGTATATTAATTAAATCTCGTATGTCTATACCAAATATTTGAAATAATTTTATGTATGTACACAGACTTGTTTGAATATTACTTCTATGATCATTAGATAGTATTTTGATGTTCGGTGAGTTTATTACTTACACATAACTTACGATGATTCATCGTTTCTTAGTTAAATTTAAGTCGCAGCTTGAATATACTCCGTTTCCCTATCCAAACTGTTGCTAATAATTTAATGTGATATGCATAATTCTTTAGTATAAAAACTATTTTGCCTTTTTAAAAATCGATGTAAAATAAATAAAAAATACGTTTAATTTTGTGTACTAAACAAGGATCTAAGGAAGAATAGAAGACAAAGTCTCAAAGTAAATCAAGTAAAAATTTACTTCAACATTTAAAAATAAACATAAGTAAAAAGGATTAGTGCAATAAAAATAGTTTATTAACTACGAAGTATTTTTTATTAAAAGGTCAGTACCTTACTAATGCATGCTTTTAAAGAGATTTATAAGAAACAATTTTGGTGTATGATACATAAATATATTGTTTTTTTTTTTTTTTTTTTTTTTTTTTTTTTTTTTTTTTTTTTTTTTTCAATAGAACAGCATAAAATTATTGATGTGGACACTCAATTAATCTCAATATATTACAGTATATTCTTTCTTAAATTCATTTATGTTATACATCTTTAAAATGAATTTAAAAATACAGCCGTAAATGCTGTTCAAAAATAGTTCTCTTTGTTATTTAAAATTTTGGTATCATGTTTCTTAAATATCGTTATTATATATATATATGTACATATAGATAGATAGATAGATAGATATAAATTTTCAGAATAGAAAAGTCCCGTTTCTTTTACATATAATCTGTTTAAGTAAAATGCCTTAGCAATGTAAATAAAATCACCATTCAATAGAAAGCGTAAGAATTATGATCTTTTTTAATATTTAAATTAATTTTCTAGCCATTAATATTTTCTCCATATTAAATTTTATCCCAATAATTTATTAGATAAATAAAAGTAATATATATTAGTCAGTGATCTATTTCTATATGCTTTGAGTATTATATATTTTTTTCTGCTAATATTTATTTACGAATTTAGTCAAATAGTACATACTCAAATTTCTAGCTGTTTAAAAGAATAAGAGCAATGGTAATTTTGTTTAAACATATACATTGTAATTTTCAAATGAAATTGCCTATTTGTATTCCATGCGAATTTATTGAATGTTTTTCGAGTATTTCTTTCATTTTCTTTTCTGAAATAACTATAAAATTTTCTGGAGATAGTCCAATAACAAAAATTTCTTCAGAATAAGAAAATAACCATACTTGAAACAAAATGGTCTCTTTATCAATTCGTACCCTTCTTTTTATATTTTGACGTCAAGCCAAAGAACTTTCTCATAAAACCACGTAAAATGTTACTTAAATACCAAAAACAACTGTGTTTAAAACACTTTAACGTATTATTCTAAAACCTATACTTGGCATAGGATTTTGTATAGTATGTGTAAGATTTAGGGCCACACCATTTTTACTTTCTTTTATCTTCAACAGAAGGAATTATTGTAATCGAAATTTTTTCGTCTTCCGGTTTTCGACGGATGTACACGTTTCAGCGGTCAGATATTTTAAAAACATTTTTATACAAAATGCCTGCCTGTCAGTCTGTCCTTGTGTCGCCATTTTGCCATTAAAAAGTGTATGGAGTTATGTATAGAATTGAACCATTCTTTTGTGTATGTACTTGCAGTGGAAAGTTGGTCCTACTTCAGTTCAGAAATATTTTGCCGGAAGAGGGCGCAGTAATAGGGATGTCTGTGCCATTTTCATTATTCTACCATCGAAAAGTGTATGACGTTATGCATAGAATAGAACCAAATTTTTTCTGTACTTTTTAAGCTATGGCCAGAACATCCTCCCTGAATTTGAAAAAATTCTACTGGAAGGGTGCGCTGTAATAACGATTTTTGTGTCATTTTCATTATTGTACCATCGAAAAGTGTATAAAGTTATGCATAGATTTGAAACAATTTCCTGTGTACGTTTTTGGCTATGGCCAGCACGTCCTTATTCGATTTGGAAATATTGAATCTATTAATAAAAATTATGTTGAAATCCATCAGAAATATTTACATTTTTACCATCGGAAAATTCAGAATTTGGATCGTGATCTCTATCGTCAATAAAATCTGCATCGTCAGAACTTTCAATATCAGAATATTCTTTATCTGACCAGTTGTTCATAATATCTTCTATTTTATTCTGGCTGAGGAAAGCAGAACGTTTTCGATGTTGCGATGACACCATATCACACACACACACGTAAAAAAAAAAAACTCTAAAGAAATGAAAAAATAAACTAATGATGAGTATTGTACTACAGTTTCAAATAATCTCACAACTGATGTGATGCTTTCTGACAGACTCCAGCTTAACCAATAACACGTTTAAAATCAACTCAAAGAATTCTGGCTTTCTGTGGTACTTTGGCAAGCTGCTAGAAGAATATACTGGTATGTGCAAGTAATATTCGGACTTTTAAGGAGTGGAAGTGTGTATAGCTGGGAGTCGTAGGGTCATAGAGACAGCGTCACATCAGTAACATCTTTTAAGACTTTCAGGGGCAAAGTACTTTCAGTACTAAAATGTTAAAATAAATGACTGGCACCGAAATATACGAACAAATTTATATGGAAATGTGTAAAAAGCCATATTTCCCATACATATTAAATGGAAATGATTTTAGCAAAATTCTTGTGCCATTGTGGCGTTTAGGAATTAAAATTAAGTGGTTTCATAAACATACACTGTAAAAAAAAAATCTGTGAAGTTACTAAAGTTTTTCTAGGAAACTGGGATTCCTAGAACTTTTCTTGTAACGGTAACAACAAAATTTCATGTAACAGACACACTTTTGCGCCGAAAATCAAAAAATCTGTAAGGTTACTAAGAATTTTTTTGGAAACTGGGATTCCGAGAACTTTTCCTGTAACTGCAGCCAGGGTTACAAATAAAAGTTTAGTAAGATTACTGAAATTTTAGCAGATTCACTTGTAAAGTTACAGATTTTTGTAGCTTTACAAAAACTAGTTTTGTAGATTTGCAGCTTTTTTCGTACAGTTACAGTTGAAAGTTTAGTAAGCATGTAACTTTACATCTGTAGAACTACAGATTTTTTTTTTACAGTGTACCACTGTCCGAGAAACGGTTAAGACTGCTTATTTCGTATTTTCTAGTCTTTTCTGGTCTTTTTCACTGTTTCTATTTACATATTGTAAGTAATATTTAAATGCAAAAATACTCCTATCAATTTTCCCATTTATATTTCATTAATTTTCTTCGTGCAGTGGATATTATAGCATTTTTTCATATCTTTCTTTAATCAGATTTAAACGTTTTCTTTCCCATCACCTTATTTTACTGCAGTTTTGCAGAATAAATTTACATTAATTTTTATATATAACCATTAATCTTTCCTTATGCACAGTGTATAATAAAAAGATTTCCAAAAATCCTTAATTAACACATTACCGACGGCCAATTTTTATCAAATCTGATTATTAAAACAGTAGAAGCTCCTCTCTATTCTGAAAGTCTTTTGTAAATTTGTGTTCTAGATGGGTTTTCCAAGTTTATATATCGTAAATGTCTTCCAATGTACGAATTTAATATAAAATGTCTTACAATCTTAAAAAAAAATGTGGACAACATGATATACATGCATTTTCTATAAGGTAGAAGCCACGCCCTTAGTCAGTGATGTATTTTGAATGAAAACGAGAATTCTCGTTTTCCGTTGTGAATGTGTTAAGGGTGCCTTGAACATCTGGTCAACCCCTCTCACATTGACTGGGTCAAGCCTCCCCACATAGCCCTTTTCTATAGAATAGCACATTGTTATGTTAAGCCTAACTTATTGTATAATCTTTATGCCTGGAATGAAAGCTCCATATTTCAGCATTACTTAAAACCTACTTACTTAAATTTCTATGATATATTTTATCTGAAAAAAGCTTACAACTTGTTTATAAAAAACAGAACTTTTAGGTTGAAAACGCCTCGCAATTGACTTTTTCCACACCTCTTTCAATTATCTGTATGAAACAGAGACTGTAGTTTGAGCGTTCCTGTAGCTTTGGTAGACGCCTATTGATAAAACTCTGAAATCCCTTTAAGTATGAAAACTGATGGGTGGGTCAAGCTTCCCGCATGGTCGAACCTTCCTAGTCTCCCCTACACCAAAAAACTTTAAAATAATATTGCTATCCAAAAATTCAAGTTTATGAGTTTATATTCAACAAAAGAATTTAGGTTCAAACGGCCTGCAAATAATATAGTTCTCTTAACATATCCCATACCACATTCTAATGAAGAATAAATGAAACGTATTTTACTTGTTTTTTTGCATAACTATAAATTTATTACATGTATTATTTCGAGCTGGACAAATCTTCATTGCATTAATATCCTTTTGAAGCAGAGAAAATTACTTTATTCTACAGGAAATAAGTATTCTCTCTTGACCACTACACTATTAAGTGAATTGAGTGATTTTTTTTTTTTTTGGGGGGGGGGGGGGAATATAAGATAAATGACGCTTAAAACAAATTATATCGATTTTATATGCAAATGTTTAGCACTGCTTGCTTTGGAAAATTTGTAAAACCTTATATTTTAATAGTTCTTTTTTAGCAAAAAAACATGGTATTTAATGCAAAATCATGACAAAACGCAATATTTCACATTGATTAAAATATAAAATATGTAATATGAACTTTAAAAACTTCACTGTTTTCCTTAAAAGGAGACTAAAATAATAAAGGAGATGTTACAATTTAAAAATATTCATTTTATTTAAAAAAATTCATCGCACTTTCAGTCTTTACCAAACTTTTCATCAAAAGATAGGAAGAGTATATGGATAACATTAGTAACTAATTGCTGTTTATTTATACAAATACCTCATTTAGTTTTAAAACGAGAGAGCCAATAATCATTACAGGTGAAAATAGAAAGTAGAAACTAAAGAGAAGAAAGTAGACAGTCCAAGAAATTGCTACTTCTACTTTCAACTTTAATAATTACTGGCTCTCTCGTTTTCAAAACGAAGTGACACATTTGTTATAAACAGCAATTAGTTATTATAATATTCTCTGATAAGAGTTGGGTAAAGCTTGAAAGTACTAAAAAGTTTTTAAATATGATGTATAATTTTTAATTATAACATATCCTTTATTATTTTAGCCACCTTTTAAGGAAAACAGTGAACTTTTTAAAGTTCATATTACATATTTTATACGTGGTATTTTTTTATGTAAAATTGCCTTAAAATTGCAAAAAACGATACTGGTGCATTTTCAAATGATAATCGTCATGTACAATTTATAAATATTTGCATTCTTACAAAGAAAAATATCTCATAAACTGAATAATGTATCACCTGACGACCCATGAGAGGGTTTCGCACTACATTGGAGAATTTTTTAGCGATATTTAATATTTTTAGATGCAGGTTAAAACTTTTTAAGTAAATTTATGGATAAAAATAACTTTAGACAACATTATTTAAGACAGAAAATCATCTCATTCATTCCACGAAACTTCTGAACAGTCAAGAGAGATCAAAGATAGCAACGTAAATCTTTACTTCCAAAATGTTTTTGAGACTTGCACGAAATATACTATATTTTGTACATAGATTTAAATTCGAACGCTAAAAGACAAAAAGCGGAAAAATTTATAATATATGAAAAACAAAAACGTTAGAAAAGTGTCACATAATTATATCAAATCCAAAATCAGCAATAGTTGCTTTACATAATCGTCTATTCTTACATAATGGGGTTCATAGCCAATGTTTGTGGCAAAATCACTAAAATAATTCTAAAATCTCTGAAATATGATACGTGTTTAATTACTTTTTTAGTAGACTTTATATGCTGAATTTCACGCTTCTTACTGTAACTGCTCCTGAGATATGGCGAAATGATCTAAAACTTTCGAATACACCCATTTGACCCAGTCAGAGAGTGAATTTTGAGAAATCCTTTCTAAATGGGCGTCTGTATTATGTAAGGAATATGTTTTCGAAATTTGATTGTCCTGGGAGAAACGGTTGATATTCGGAGTTGATTCTGAGTCATTCAGGACGTGTTATTTCTATGAGTATAGATATATAGCAAATATCATATACACACAGCTGTGTTGCAGCTTAATGAAGGAGAATGCGGGAAAAGGTATTCTAAACAATTAACTTGAATTATTGAAAAATGGAACCCACGAGGATACATGCGCCTTTTTTAATCTCAAATTGTCTCAGAATCTTAATGCAAAAATTGTACTTTTTTTTTTTTTTTTTTTTTTTTTTTTTTTGCGAAATATTTTCTGTTAATTACGCAAAAATATGGTATATACCTCATTTTTATTTCATTTATTTTCGGATAAATAAAGATAAAGGTCATATAAAACAAATTATATATATTACATGAGCAAACTTTTATATTGCAGACGTTCTCAAGTACTGATAATATTAAAAATATTCTATAATTGTTCTTCTTTTCAAGAATTTTTTTTAAATTCAATGTTTATTTTATATGAAATTTTAAAGAATACAATATTATTGCCCGTATTCTCATGGGCAACACAGTAATAATTACGGTTTATTGTGTGTTAACCTTTAAGGCTCATATAAGTCATAGGGTGGAGCGAAAAAACAGAAAATCGGAAAATCAAATTGTAATACCGAGAAAAAATTGTGTATGGTCCTGAGAAATAAAACTGTACAGTATTTTCGAAATCAAGTTTTATCTTCCGCTGTCATTGGGCCCCCCCCAATTTTCGTCAAACTCGTCAAATACACCTTGTAGAAGTTATAAATCAAAATAAATATAAATTTAGAAAATGAAAATGTCATACTGCGGAAAAGTTGTATATGGTGCGTAGTAATATCCCTGCACAGTTTTTTTTTAAATCAAGTTTTATCTTCCGGTGACCCCCCTCCACCTAATTTTTGGGAAATTCGTTAAAAATGCATTGTACAACTTATAAATCGAAAATGAACATAAATTTGGAAAATAAAAATGTTATACCGCGGAAAATTTGCGTATGGTACGTAGTAATATGTCTGCATAGTTTTTTAGGATTCCTTAAATGTCTTCCAGTGCCCCGGTCATCTAAAATTTCGAAAAACATTACCTTAAATTCCCTTTTATCTGTTGTACGTGCACAATAGCATGCATCACGCAAGATGCAAGAGTGCAACACAAACATTTTATCTGTGAAAAGTACACAAGTAAATGTTAAGAACGAATACAAACATTTAAATATGTTAAAAGTGTTTAAAAAGTTTAAAGTTCTATTAAATCAGTTCGGGCCAGATGGATGCAGCAGGGGTCCATACAGTTATAGTGGGCTGATTGGTAAAATGTTGGACAAGTGTGAATCCCTTCCGGTCGTTTCTTTTCAGACTATAGACATTAATTATAAACTCGAAATAGTTATTGACGATTTCAGTACAGATCAAAAATACCTGAAGGAAATCATCCTATCTATTAAGAAAGGAAGTGGTTCGCAAGACCTTTCAAATAGATTACCTGGTAGACAGCAAATGGGTTAAAACCGCAAACAGAAGTTTCACACTCTATGTGGCAACTCCGGATACAACTTCAAATCTGCAGATATTGACAGAGCATGTAATCAAGGTGTACGCGCAGGTATGGTTTGCAATTAAGTGCAAGCCATCTTTGGGAAATTGTTTATTTTTCTGGGGATATGCCTCAGGCAGTTAAAGTTGTAAAAGACCCAGTAATCAAGCTCAATGCCGTTATTGCCCATCCGGAAAACCTGCTGAATGGGATGGTAACTGGTGATCGGAAACACATGCGCCTGCTAGGATTTCGTATAGTCCTTAAAGCGCGAAGTGCGAACACTAGCGGAGAATTCAGGCAATTCCAAGTTCCTGCAATAAATTTTAGCGCAGCAGATTATATTGACCTGAATCAGTGGGATAAGGTAGATGTAACGCAATCACCTATTCTGACTAATCTTTCATACAATGATTTAAAGATGTACATTGACAAATATGATCGTGAAGATATCCTTTCGTTTGCTGAGTTTCCATGCCACACTTTAAGTGTAGAAAGGTGTGTCAGAGTGGTCACTAAAGCTTCCGCGACATTTTGTGGTGCAAGCAACAGGGGATAGATTCATAATATCTCGATTATAGTCAAGAGTTATTATGCCATATTTTGAGAATAAGTCGGATTTTAAGGTTACAAAACTAAAACAGGACCAACAATAAACATCAAGCCGAAACATTTCGTGCATTTAGATTTTTGTTTTGAAGAGCACGGACCAATTTAATTGAATTTTACATTTTTTGAACACTTTTAACAAATTTAAATGTTTGATTTTCCTTCTTGAACTTTAATTGCTGATGTACTTTTCACAGATAAAATGTTTTTATTCCACTCTTACTTCTTGTTTGATGCATTCTTTTATACATGTAACAGCAGATACAAAGGAATTTATGGCAATGTTTTCAAAATTTCGAACGACCGGGTCCCTGGAAGATGTTATGTGATTCCGAAAAAACTGTGCAAGCATATTATTACGAACCATACGCAACTTTTCCGCGGTATGATTTTTTTTCTTCTAAATTTATGTTTATTTCGATTTATAACTTCTATAACGCGTTTTTGACGAGTTTGGCGGAAATTGGGAGGCCCGGGGGCACTATAAGATAAAACTTGATTTTGAAAATACTGCACAGTTTTATTACTGAAGACCATACACAACTTTTGCGCGGTATTACATTTTGATTTTTCGATTTTCGATTTTTTCATTTCACCCTAATAAGTAATCTATTTTATTTTTCATACACTCAAAGTACCTTATAATACATGTAAATGTATCTAATAGCTGGAATTGTGTGAATTTATATCATTCATAAAACAAATTTCAACTAAAAATTCCTATAAATTTAATAACAATAAACTAATAATTATAAATGGTATCATATAAAATATATCGTGAAAATTCAAGGTAAAAGCAGGTTTATCGAAGATTAAACTACAAATTTCATTTACATTTCTTTAATTGTGAAAAGTATTCGAAAGATACATAAAAGAAAACAATATGTGAATATTTTGTTAAATTACAACCCCCAAATATATTATTTAATAACTTACACTTTTACAGATATAATGAGCCTTATAAGGGAAATACTATATAATATGTAATCCTCTAATACGTAATATAACGTCAATAAGACATTAAAATAACTTTGTTTGAAAAAAAAAATACTTCTATTCAAGTCATTTTCTGATAATAAAATTCAGTAAATGAATTTAGTTTCAAAGAAACCTTACATCATATAACTTTTTTAACATAACTCATAACACATTCTACACGTGAATACACGAAAGACGTTTTGAATATCTATTGTTTGCACAGCCATAAATTTATGAAATGCATTATTTCGAACTGAAGAATCCTTCAATGCATTCTTACTTTTCTGAACCATCAGAAAATCGTTTATTCAGAAGGTAATAAATATTATTTATTCGCATCTATTATGTGAATTTCTTTTCATGGGAAAGGGTAATATAAATGACACTTAAAACAAACTTTATGTATTTCATATGCAAATTTTGAACATTGAAAATGTGTTTATGTAGAAAATTATTAAAACAGATTTTTATATAATGGATCCTCTGTCAGCTAACGTTTAGAAATAAATACTTATTTTCGAAAACATTATTTTAGTATAACAAAAACAATATTAATCCTCGTATGATGGTGAAAATAATTTGAAATAGTTCATATTATATTGAAATTAGAACTGAAGTCTAATGTACTAAAGCAATTTTTTTAATACTTTAAAAATAGTGTATAATTGATGTAACAAGGTTTGCTGTAAATTTGCAAAACTGCATATTTTACAAAAAGCTTTCTCAGCTAAAAAAATGCGACGTATTTCAGAATAATATAGTAATATACTGTATACTAATAAAAGTTTAAGGTAAAAAGACATGTAAATCAGGTAAAACGTAATCTGGTCACATTTCCCATTTTGCAGTAAAGTATCAGGAAAATTTATAAAGAAAATGTTATTTATTCTATTTTTTTATATGCCCACCACCCGACTTTCATTACTTCAGACTTTTCTGGCAAATATTCAGTTGAAAAGGAGGAAAATTTGTGTCTTTGTAGCAGCATTTTGTATTAGTTTTGGAAAAAACATTCTTGGCTTTTCGGTCCTTTTGACATATGCGCCCGTGAAAGTTGCTCTAATCAGCCCCTGCAAATGCCTTTCGTTAAGTATAACATAAATTTCATATGCATTTACAGGCATAGTTAATCTTATAAAGTGAATAATATGTAATGAATAAAAAAATAATGTATAACGATAATAAAATATATATTTAAAAAATAATAATGTTATCCAAAATAGAAATTTCTATTGAATAAAAATTCTGAACAATAAAATTCGAGAAATGAATTTAATTTAAAGAAACATCGCATTATATAACTAGCTTATTATAGTAGGTTACTTTATACAGTATTAAAAAAAACAATAAAAGAAACGTATTTAGAATGTCTATTTTTTTTTCTTAACCATAAATTTACTAAATGTATTGTTGCTAGGGTATCTTCTTTATTTATTAGGACATGCAGGTTCCTTCTTGACAACTATAGGGTGCCCGTCCATAAAAGAATGTCCTAAATATACATTGAAATAATATAAAGTGTAAACGTTGTAGAGTGTTGCCTCACGGTCACAAATAAAGAGTAACCCAAACAGTTTTAGATGAGCGCATGGGCATATAAATTTACTAAATAAATTGTTGCTAACGTATCTTCTTTATTTATTAGGACATGCAGGTTCCTTCTTGACAACTATAGGGTGCCCGTCCATAAAAGAATGTCCTAAATATACATTGAAATAATATAAAGTGTAAACGTTGTAGAGTGTTGCCTCACGGTCACAAATAAAGAGTAACACAAACAGTTTTAGATGAGCCCATGGGCATATAAATTTACTAAATGCATTGTTGCTAACGTATCTTTTTATTTATTAGGACATGCAGGATCCTTCTTGACAACTATAGGGTGCTCGTCCATAAAAGAATGTCCTAAATATACATTGAAATAATATAAAGTGTAAACGTTGTAGAGTGTTGCCTCACGGTCACAAATAAAGAGTAACCCAAACAGTTTTAGATGAGCACATGGGCATATAAATTTACTAAATGTATTGTTGCTAACGTATCTTCTTTATTTATTAGGACATGCAGGTTCCTTCTTGACAACTATAGGGTGCCCGTCCATAAAAGAATGTCCTAAATATACATTGAAATAATATAAAGTGTAAAGGTTGTAGAGTGTTGCCTCACGGTCACAAATAAAGAGTAACCCAAACAGTTTTAGGTGAGCGCATGGGCGAGTACCGTTTTCTTATTTACACTCTTGCAGTGCTAAATACGCAAAATGGAGGCTCCCGAGCTTAAAGCGTTATATCTGATCTTAACCCGTAAATGCCTGATTTTTCAAAAATCATTGTAGTAATGTTTTTCGGCTTTCATATTTTAAATAAATCATGGGAAAATTTCTTTAAAAAATCATATTTTGTTTTAAGTGTGGTTTAGGGCTAAAAAACAGTTTGTTACTAATCGGCAATAATGGTCTTTAATTGAAAAAATAATTTTTCTTGATAAAATTCTATAATATTAAACACACAAGAATTTTAGGAACTATAATAAGAAATAAATTTTACTTGAACACTGGAGAACAATATAGGGTATTTTGCAAGCTTCCAAACAAAACAAAAAGTACAAGTAGCAACAATTGAAAAAATAAATCTATGTTTAATCTTAAACAGCACAAGTGTTGCCATCTACATGTTGAAAATGGATTTAATAATATTTTCAAAATGTATTTTATCGGCAACATTAGGCATTATAGCTTCAATATTATTCTAATAGTATTTTAGAGCCTAAATTGGGTATGCTGCCGAAAAGCAACACCCGGCATTTAAGGGTTTAGATTTAAAAGCCGTTAGAACCATGCGACTTTTTTCTTTGGGGCTTTATAAAATAACGTGTCTACGTTCTAACGCTACCTAATGCATTGTGAGATTTGAGACACCGAAATGAATAGGCTATTGCTTTTCTTACGCCGAACTTGTTAACCGGAGTGCGGGAAGAATTAGACTTTAGATTGGATGTGTGTTGTGTAACTAAAAGTGCACATATTGAGCATTTGTAAGAAAACGTAGGTAAGATTTCTTTCAATTTGTTGTATGATTTGTTGTAAATAGTCTAAATTAAACAGTTATAATATACCAATAAAGCTAGGACATACTTTAATGGAGACCATGTATTATGTGAATTATTGTTATTATTATTTTCTAATTAAAAAGTTAAGGTAATATACTCATAAAAGAAATTGTATCCGAAGCTTTTAACTCTCCAAATATTTTATGCATAAAAGTGTTATGAAAGATTTTATTAGAGTGGTTTTCTTTTCGCTGAAGTTTTAAGCAATGTTATTTATTTTCTCTAAAAGCGTTTTAGAAAGACAAACAAGAATTATTGATGATATTAAGACAAGTAAAAACATTTAAGATTACTCACAAAAAAAACAAGAAAAACAAAAAAAAACTGGCTACTTTGTGATAAAATTTTTATTCATTTTTATTCGGAAACGTGTGAAATTAGTAGGTTCTCTTTCTAAGAAACTGTGTAATCGAAATGTTTTTTTTTCATTTTACGGTAATCACAGGATTTATCACGAAATGCTATCACAGATGAATTTTAAACTGAATTTCTGGACATAACAGCGCAAAAAGAAACTGTCTTTATTAGACTTCAGTAAGTTATATCTCAAGGTGTAATTCATTTGTCGGAAAGTGAAAATAATTATTATATTCCGAAACTCTTCAATAGTTCTGCTTGCAAGTGTCATGCTTTTGCGTTTAAAAATTAGCTAATACAAATATCAGATAATTTCACGTTGTTGAGCTTAGGGGGGGAGGGGGGTATTTGTTTTTGAAAATATCTATGAAGATGTTGAGAATAGGATATAATGATGGTGAAGGTTGGTTTATATGGAATAGCTTGGTAGTACAGCACGATGTATATATCATAGCAAACCCCAGTCAAAATCCATTTCCCGTGGTAAGTTCATCAGGCAAAAATTCAGAAAACAGGTTTTTTATAGAAAATTACTATATTATACGAAAAGAAGGCTAAGATGTAAAATTAGTGGTGGCCCCGTGGTACGCAAACTATTGAGGTGTTATCAGTAGCAAGAGCAGAGGTGAAGTGTTCTTCCACCTGCGTAATTTCGTACGCCAAAAATACATCTGTCTTGAGCCAATACGCCAATCACAAAATAACTGTTAAGCTGGGATTAAAAATTAAAAATTAAAATTTGAACGAAATAAACGACAAAGGACAGAAACCACATTTGGCAATGAATTATTAAGTGAAATAATAAAGCAAACCTATTATTGCTTACATAAAGTCTAACGGTGAGGATAATTAATGGCAAATATCTATTTGCAAACAGATGTACAAATGGAATATATAAGTCTTTAATGCATTTACGAGACGCCAGCAAGCTTAAATTAACTATATGATCTTTAGATTACGTAAACAGATTTGTAAAAACAGCGTTTAACAAAAAATATCAATAAATGATACTTATGTGAGCAAAGGAATTCTGCTTAAATTAAAAATAACCAATGAATCATACTTTGGAATGATAGCTTTCAACAGAAGAAAAAAAAAAGATTTTTACCTAATAAAAGCCAACAAAAGAATATTTATGTGGGCATAACGATTGCACCTAAATGAGACATAAGGAGAAATAATTTTTGAATGCTAGCGTTAAACAGAAGAAAGGGAAATAAATTTTGAAAACAGATTAATTTCGAATACAAATCTAAAACAAATATATAACCTCGCCATATATATCGGCTCCTTCGCAAAGTTGTAAAAAATAGGCTTAACTTAACCCAACACAGATGCGCACACATACTATAAACATCAGAACACAAAGTATTGACTTTTCAAGCTATCGGAAGACCACCACTTATAAGAAAACAAAGATCACAGAGTACATTAAAAAGATGCAATTTTTTTGCATAAACTGGGTACCATCAAAATTAGTCATATGCATGACATTTGGTCTCTTTTATTTTTTTTAGTCCAGAAACTATAAAAACTCGTCTTCTTGAGACGGTAAAAGTTGAAGTGCACATAAAATTTAAAAGAAGGCCTGCAGCAAAAATAGCATAATTCAGTATGGAAATCATCTTTTAAGCCAACTGGCATTCTAGCATAGTCTATTAATATAATGCAATAATAATAAAAATCAAATAAGTAGAATGAAATAAGCAAATGTAAATAAAGCAATGTTATAATATATTCAAATTTAAAAAATTCAAAATTCTGTACCAATGCACAGCTTAATCTGTACATGTATTTGCAAACTTTATTTAATTGTCTAAACAGACCTTTTAACCTTGAAACAAATAGAAACCATACGGTTATCAGACGTTAAATCATAATAAAGGGAAAATATTTGGGTACTGCCAACTGCCATCCTGTTTGAAAAATATAACAAGTGGATGCGTTGCATAAATGACACAAAGATATCTGTGTACTATCTAAAAATATAAAATGTGCTGAATTACCTTAAAAAAATTATTATGTAATATGTAACAGAACCACAGTAATACCTGACCTAAAAATGAATCACCTAACAATTAAACGTGCATGTACAAAGCTATAATGTGTAATATCAGGCGATAATCACTAGTGTTAAAATATCCTACCAAAATGGCTGAATTAAAAGTATGGCTAGTTCTAGAAGCGAGAGTGGGTGAAAAAATAAACAGACATACACATATAATTACATATTTTTCTTTTATATCAAACTGTAATTATATGTGCCAAAAGTGATTTGAAATTCTAGGATTTGAAGTAAATTTAAATCTAGAAGTACTGTGAACTTTGTTGCCAAATATAAGTTCCAAATTAATGCTTTTGAACGAAATAGTAAGTACATAAAACACTATGTCAGTATCAAAAGCACATGTGTAAAAAAAAAAATCGATGACCGTTGAACATTGTTGGTTGTAATTGTGAAAAAAAAAAAAAAAAAAAAAAAAAAAGTGTTTCTGTAAGCCATAAGTATCCCAATGACATTACTTAAATATAAAATTTAAGTTCCTTTAAAAAGAGGTGAAAAATGCATGGCGACAAGTAAAAACTTCTGATGTTTCCTTGTACATATCCCTGCCACTAGTGAAAAATCATGTTTGTGTGAAAAAAAAATAAACAATATTGTACCTGGGAAAAATTCAAAAGCAGCTTAAAAAAAAAAAAAATCGTTAAAAGAGAAATCTTTAGTTGTTACAATTTTTTTAACTCCCACTCATAAAAAAATGATATGCAAGCACCAGCCCATAATTCGAAGCAACCATGTATTATTGATAGGAGTAGAACACTTTCCCATTACACGAATTTAAAACTGTGTACATGCAAAAATGCGTAAGCAAAGTGCGACATGAAACGACCAAAAAGGTAAAATGTAAAATTTCGACTGAAATATATAAATCATCAAATGAATTTTGTGACCTATGTCCTAAGAATTTTTTTAAAAATATAAATTCCTATAGAGTAACCAAAATTAGCTAGAAACAATATGGCACCATGTAAAAATTGCACAAAGTGACACTTGTATGGTATAAATTCGAGTATGAAAAACTCTCAGTATGTGTGTATAAAAGATGTGCAAAAACCTCTGACTAATAGAGAGTCAGAGTTATCATGAACAATGTGTGAAAGTGTAAACAAAATCTTCTGGCTACAAGAGAGTCAGAATTACCATGAACTATATGTGACAGTGTAAAAAAAAGACCTCTGGTTACAAGTGAGTCAAAATTACTATGAACTATATGTGAAAGTGTATATACAGATACTGTTGAATCTTTCATTAAGAAATGCCAAACATGATATAGAATCCAAAATAAATTAATTACTGTTAAATATAATTTCAAATTACCATTTAAAAAAAAAGAATGCTGCATATCTAAATGACCAATCCCACACGCAGTACTTATGATTAACCATTGTAGAAACCATTGTAAAAAAACTTTGGAAATATTTAATTGTCTGCAAAACTGCGTAAAAAGAAAAAATCTGAAACATAGTCACCAATGCTCAACCAGAAAAACTTTTAAGTTTAACATCTTTGTAAATTAAGCACCAGAAAATACCCGCAGATGCAACAAGTAATATAAATGGACCAAAATAAAAGTAAAGTCAATCTTAAGGACAACAACATATTAAATGACAAGAAAAGGAAAAAATAAATTGTAAAATTTCTACATGACAGAATAACCTTCTCCTTTTATATATATATAAAAACTAAGCTAAAAGGGAACCTTACATTTAAATCTACGGAAATGTTTTCATAATTGTAACAAACTACCAACCGTTGCCCAAACTGTACTGAGGAATAATAACATAACAATTGCATATGTAATGTATATATGTATGTTAAAAGCTTCATCTGAATAGCATGCAGCCGAATTATACATTTGTAAAAACCACTGTAGCTGCTGCATGCAATCGAAACTGCCGTGAGAGAGCGTTATTTGCAAACATCCATAAGTGCTCCAAAAGAAAAAAATTCTTTGTATAACCATTGTACAATTGAAGCCCCCATGAGCATTCGCATACACACTGCGTGTAAAAAGAAAGTGCAGTTGATAATCATATAGACCTACTGAAATACAGAGCAGGTACACAAATTTATGACCGAAGAAAATGATGCAAGAATTAATTTCCTATCAACTAGTGCAAACATATTATAACATTTAAAATTTTTAAGTATTGCATGAAAAACAACAAACTCACAAAATGTCACCTTTGAAAACCAAAAAACATTCATTTTTTAGTATATATAACAGTTTTAAATTGTACTACATGAAATGAATTAAAATGAATCGTCTAAAATTAAATGAATTGTTACATATCTATCAAAATTTATTTTATGAGTAGAAATCTACTTTACATTAGCATTGAGTCAACCAGTGCATAACCAAAACTCTATGTAAATACAAAAAAAAATGCATACCAAATTTACCACATTAAAAATAATTGAGCATGACATTATTGTAATATTATAAGCATAAAAACTCTCTCAACTCTATTATTTTACCATCTAAAAGTCACAAAGTAATATGAATGTGCAATTTATATTGCAGCTCGAGAGATTTTCTTTCCTCAAATAATTGTATGTGTGAGTTGTAAACATTAAACTACAATCAATTGTGCACAAAAGAATATCTAATAAAAACACATATGTGGCATGGCATATTCCATCAGCGCGTGTAAAATTTTCCACAATGATAAATTAACAAATAAAAAAATTACACTAGTCTGGTTAACTTACTGGTACATGTATATGGATAAGATTTCAATACAAAATTTCAAAACTACTATGGTCTGAAGGAAGTCTGGGAAACCCAGAAAAAAAAAACAGTTAATATTAAATGTTACAAATTTATCTCGTCTAAAAATGTAAGTGCAGGGTAAAATTTCCATAGCAAATGAAGAAAATGGCCAGTTTTCTCCGCTCACCATAAAACATATCGTCAACCAGCTAACCATCCGCGGTAATAGTCAAATGGAAGAAGTTTCCTGGACAACGTGTTAAAAATTAAATTAAAACTGGTACGTTCACCATGAAGATTTAATACTGAAATATACGTATTAAATATAAATGCTCTAATAAATTTAAAAAGAAAATGAAGTATGTGTAAAAATGTAAAAACTTACGTCAAATTGAGAAACATCAAGTTTAAAAGTGTGGTTGACTCTAGCAATGCATAGAAATATAATTACAGTAGTGTAATATTAAGTTAAAAATTCAAAACCATCATGAATTAATACCTTGAAAAGTATGAAAATCTATACAAATAAGAAACATTTCACACGACACTACCAACCAAATTCTTACCTTAAAGTTTCTGCATTTAAAAATAAATGTTAAGTATGTACATATATATGCATATTTTTTTATTAACAATAAATACTTTCTATATAAAAAAATACTTTTCATTCTTTCCTATTAAAAGAAAGCAGTAAAAGAAAGCATGAAATCTGCTACCAGAAAAATGAATGCAGCAATCTGCATGACCCAGAGCACATCTCTTCTGGCACTAATTTTTAAACAGTTAATATCATCTGTACTATTTCCCTGACTGAATTTTAACAAAAATAAATGAAAGTTACAAAGAATGCAAACTTAAAAAAAAAAAAACAGAAATCAAATTGCGAATTGTAACAAAAAACCTACCCCTGCCAGACTTAAAAAAAATGTCTTAATCTTAAGTAATTTCACCTTGTTACGAAAAGGTATACAGTGTGTCCACGTATAACCTGACCGACCTTTATTTTCGCAACCGTTGGTCCTAGATGCATACTTCCAATTACAAAAATGGTTTAAATAAGATAAAGAATTATTTTAAAAGCGATTTGGGTCGAGAAAAATATTTATTAAAAAATTACGAAATTTAAATTTTTATACGGTCCCCCGTCCTATAAGTGATATTTAGTATAAATTTACGGTGACGCTAACAAGTAAGACAGAAAAAGTCCCATTCATCTAACATTAAAATTTACCAAGTTATGAAACTTTGAAATGCATGACTTATATCACTTTTTTGCATATCAAAACCGATGATTTCGACCATGTTTTCAGGGGTCGTATATAAAGTACTTAAACTTATTTCAAGGTATCTGTGGTTTGATAGAAATCGTACAATTATTACGATTGAGTTAACTTTATTACTTAAATTTCAGATTAGTTAAAATAATTGTATTTTAACATATGTTGTATTTTGTAAGGATTTGAGGCTATGACTTCTTTTAACAAAAATTATGTTATTTTTATAAGGTTTTATTTAAATTGCAACGATCGTCTTTCCAGCTTAAAATTTGTACTCGAACTTTACCTGACTTTCAAATGTCCGATCGAAGTTAAAATTTTACATACTGACTTAAATCCGATTACAATGTAATATTATTATGATATTCGACACTTACCAACTTATACATACTTATATTAGAGGATAACAAAAAAAATTCGGATAGATTACCGTCAACAAGTTTAAGAAATGGTTTTAGATTAGATAAAATAAACCTGCGATGTTGTGTTTTTTAACTTTTATAATTACGTTTTATGTATTTTTTAACGCTAATAACAAATTTGCCTTTACTTTTAACCATCATGTAAGGATTTTTCGCAAATCGTAAATTTAATGGTTAGAAAATAGCGAAAAATCTCATACTAAAAAGTAGATGTAAGACTTTTTTATTCAGTTTATTTTTTTTTAATTCAAAAATTTATTCAATTTTGTGACTTATACCGGGTTTCTTACAGCTAAAGAGCTCAGGGGTCCGATGAGGTTGGGAGGAGAGGGGGGATCAATTTTAACTTTGAGCTTTATAACTTTGAAATTTGCGATTTGAGAAAAATCCTGACGTGATGGTTTAAAATGAAGGTCATTTTCGGATTCAGCGCTAAAAAATACACTTGAATCTATTTTCAAAGGCTAAAAAACGTGGCACAACCCAAAATTTGAAAGACGGTGTAATCTAACAGCATTTTAAAATATGTATCATTTTTGTAAAGAATTGAGGTTGTTTTTTTATCCTTTTATTTAACAAAAATTCTGTTATTTTTATACTCTTATATGTTCAGTACAAATTGTATATTTTACAGTAATATGTCAGAATGATTAAAGATTTCAAAGTTATATTGAAATGCTAATTTTACTCTAAATCATTTCTTTAATATATCTGACGATAATTATATTTCTACTAAATTTGTGAATGACCCCTAATTTGTAGCAAAAATTATGCTCCAACTTTGAACAGCTATTACTCAATTTTAATCGTAGAATAACGGAACTTTTTTTGGACTTACTTGTCAGTGTAACAGGAAAAATTTACTAAATATAACTTATAGAACCGGGGGACCGTATAAAAATTTAAATTCTATTATTCTTCGCTAAATTGTTTTTTTTTCGCTTCAAACTTTTTTTTATCTTAACTCTGCACCTAATTTTGACCACTTTTGTAATTGGAAGTATGCATCTAGGATCAACGGTTGCGAAAATAAAGTTCGGTCAGGTTATACGTGGACACACTGTATACTTCAAAACTTTTTAATGTAATATTAAATAACTGGGCCAAATGCACAGAATTGAACATAAAAATATTTCTCAAAATCAATGAATTACTACTAAAAATATATCTAAATATATACAAAACTAATATAGAATATTAAACACACTGTGGATGTATGTATTAAGCGAAAAAGTTTTAATATGCACTCTTCTGTACAAATACACTATCTAATCACAAAATATTATAATCTACATCAAAAGTTAAGTAAAGCATATTTATAAATTTTATAAACATTACCTTTTAAATTTAAAGTAAAAGATCTGCATGCAAACACATTATTTAACAGACATATTTTGTTCAAATGATTATATGCACATATATTTTAAATATAACTAGATATATATGCACTGTATGTATGTGAATGGGCATGATAAAAATTTAAAATGCAGTATCAAAGCACGTATTTAAAATTTAATTTACATATTATTTTGTGGTAAAATAAAATAATAATAAAGAAAAATATATGCATTCCATGCTACCTTTCCGATACCCATATTTTAATGAAGTGTGTTTCACTATGTGCGATTTTAACTCGCACTATTTATTCATTTTATTGTTGTTGTATGTCTGTCCCTCACACTAATCTAGTAATGTGACCACTTGTGTCGCTATGGTAATTTCCAGGGAATTTTTCTTTACACCTGACATGCTGCACCCGCACTGCAACATGCTTTTGATGATGACTCACTGTATCAAATATGAGACCAAGCTTACAAAGTGAACCCACACGAGCATACCTTATTCTCATTTAAAAAAAAAAAGTTAACTCGGTTAAAAACAGAGTTTTGTTGGTGAAATTTTAAGTGAAATTTTTCAATGAAATTTAGTGATGTAAATATCTATTTATTTTCCTTTTAAATTTATTGAATGCTTATCTAGTATATTTCTTATTTTCTCTTTTGAAATTACTATAAATTGTGCTGGTGATGCATTATGTGACTAGCTTATTATAATACGATACTTCGTACCGAATTCTAAGCAACGATAAAGTAAATAAATTTTGAATATATTTTGTGTTCATAACCATGAATTTACTAAATGTATTATTACTAACTTATCTGGCAGACAGATTACTTTTGTCAACTACTATGCGGGTTATTGTTCTTATTCGTTTCTAGAGCAAGATAAGATAATAAACTCATAAAAGAAATTGTATCTGTTTTTTATGCAAATTTCTAACAGTCCAAATTTTCTCATGTATAATTTCTCATGTTATGAATTGTTTTATTATTATTATTATTATTAATATTATTTATTTATTTATTTTTTACTGCAGTTTACATTAATTCCTAAAAGCGTTTTAGGAAAACGAACAGAAATTATTGATGCCATTATGACAAGTAAAAACATTTAAGATTATTCAGAAATCCAAACTGGTTACTTTGTGACACATTTTTAAATTTATTTTTGATCGGAAACGTATTTAATTAGTAGGTTCTTTTTTAAGAAACCATGTCATCGAAATGTTTTTTTTCCATTTTTTCGCTAATCATAAGATTTATCAAAAAATACTGCTAAAGTTGGCATTTTAAACCGAATTTCTGGACCTGACAGCGCAGAAAGAAACTACCTTTATAAGACATTATTAGCTTTTTACTCAACATGTAATTCATTTATCGGAAATTGAAAATAACTATTAGATTCCGAAACTCTTCAATAATTCTGCGTGGAAGTGTCATGTTTTTGCATTTAAAAAATTATCTAGTGCATATGTCAGATAGTTTCACGCTGTTGAGTGGGATATTTATTTTAAACCTCCTTAAGTAATTTTGCAGATAATTTGCAGTAATTTGTGCAGATATTTACTTTTATATGTAATACTTGATCATGTAAATATGTATTGTATATTTGAATCTTAACATACATAATATTAAAGCTATGTGGTGGAATTTATCTCATATCCGTTTTCGTTTCATACTGCAACGTAAACATCCCTGGTCATCGTACAGACAAGAAAGAGAATTCGTGTTTTAAGCATAGATTGCAAAACACTTTCCAACACTTTTAAAATACTACAACAAAATTTCGCCATTTAATAAAGGGAAATATGATGTGTAAGTAAACAACGGATGGAAACGTAGGACAGTCCCAAAAAATTAGCTTTCGATTTAAAGTATAAGTGCAATGTCCCGGTGTGCATTTCGGTGTGCATTTTAAGTGCATTCCCGGGGAAATGTCTAAGTAAACAACTCTGAAAAATCATAAACCATTTGAAAACAAAATTTTAGTAATTACCATCAATAATCAGGAAAATATTCGAATTCTCCTGTGCAGTCCTGTATATCATCTATAAATTTTAATATTCACTACATAGTATGGTAAGTTTTAGTTCAGTTAGGAAACCCATGAACACAGTTTCAATTTCCTCTTCAGCAATGTCTGCCAATAAACGGAAATGTACTCGAGAAGTTTTTGGCATCTATGTATATGATTTATAGAACTTATACATATAAAGTATTTTTCAAATATTTAATTATATTTTAAAACACGCGAAACCAAATAAAACACACTTCGTGAAATTACTGTTCATGTACAGTTCTGTAACTGCACCTTTTGCGTGTCCCTGTAAATAAACAACGTCTGTTATGCACTCCATATTCTATAGTAAGAATCTTCTAGTATATCTTAGTTACATATATAAAATTCAAGAGTTTGAAACATTTTAGCACCATTAAAATACAGTCAAAGCGCAGACAGACAGGGAGTCAGATAGACTGAAAAACTGAATTCATAAACTCTTTTTAACTTTGTTGGAAAGGGTTAAAATGAGACAAACTACGAACGAAAATATGGAAATTCAAAGTCTAAATAGGTTCAGAATGTATCTTCTTTCAACAATGCTCCTTGTTTATGATAATCCAAAATCCTATGATAATATTTTATTTAAAGCCGTATGGGAAAAATCCCATGCAAAGTCCTACATTTCATTATTAGGTAGCTTTCATTACAAAAAGTTGTCATTACAACTATTGCAGCCGTTCGGAGGAAAGGGATTTCAAAAAATTTTGGTATATTTTCATCGATCATGACCCCCAGACACCGAAACCACCTTCCGTTCAAAAAATATATATATATATATATATATATATATATATATGACCTATGTCACACTGTAACTCTCGTATTTATGAACCGATTTGGATGTAATTCGGTGTGTACATAGTACATACCAATGTCTCGACCGAGTTCGTTGGCCAGCTTCATCCGCCATTTTGTTTCAAAATGGCGGCCATTTAAAATTTTTAAAAAAATTTAAAATTTGAAATGTGGTACCAAGAAATTGAAAATGGAAAAATATTTTTTTCCTATGTGTTTGACCTTTATACAAAGACTCCGGAGCAGTTTTTGTTTCGTCTATATCTTAAAAAATGGCTGAGTTATAGCATTTTGAATTTCTAGCGTGGCTGACATTTTGAAACGTCCTGAATTTTGTCACGCTATAAAAGGCGTATTTATGAACCGATTTGGATGTAACTTCGTTTATACATAGTACATACCAATGTCTGGACCGAGTTCGTTGGCCAGCTTCAGCCGCCATCTCGTTTCAAAATGGCGGCCATTTAAATTTTTAAGAAAAATTTAAATTTGAAATGTGGTACCAAAAAACTGAAAATTGAAAAAATATTTTATTCTTATGTGTTTGACCTTGATAAAAAGATTCGGAAGCAGTTTTTGTTTCGTCTATATCTTAAAAAATGGCTGAGTTATAGCATTTTGAATTTCCAGTGTGGCTGACATTTTGAAACGTCATGAATTTTGTCACGTGATAACAGACGTATTTATGAACCGATTTGGATGTACCTTGGTGTGTACATAGTACATACAAATATCTCGACCGAGTTCGTTGGCCAGCTTCATCCGCCATATTGTTTCAAAATGGCGGCCATTTAAAAATTTTTAAAAAATTTAAAATTTAAAATGAGATACCAAAAAAATTGGAAAATGAAAAAGATTTTTTTCGTATGTGTTTGACCTTAATACAAAGATTCCGGAACAGGTTTTGTTTTGTCTATATCTAAAAAAATGGGTGAGTTATAGCATTTTGAATTTCTATTGTGGCTAACATTTTAAAACGACCTGATTTTTGTCATGCGATAACAGGCGTATTTATGAACCGATTTGGATGTAATTTGGTCTGTACATAGTACATACCAATGTCTCGACCGAGTTCGTTGGCCAGCTTCATACGCCATCTTGTTTCAAAAGGGTTGCCATTAAAAAAAATGTAATTTAAAATTTTAAATGAAGTATTGAAAAATTGGAAAATGAAAAAGATTTTTTTATGTGTTTCGCCTTGATACAAAGATTCTGGAGCAGTTTTTGTTTCTGAAAATTTGTTCTTTTGTTTATATCTTAAAAAATGGTTGAATTATAGCACTTTGAAATTCTAGCATGGCTAACACTTTGAAACGATCTTGTATTTGTCACGCGATAACACACGTATTCGCCTATTTCGATCGAAGAAGGCATGTGGATAGTATACATCAATATCTCGACCAAGTTCGCTGGCCAGCTTCATCAGCCATCTTGTTTCAAAATGGCGGCCATTAAATTAAAAAAATATATATTTAAAGTGAGGTGCAAAAAAATTAGAAATTGAAAAAGGTTTCTTTCTTAAGTATTTGACCTTGATATAAGGCAGGGGTGTCAAACTGTGGCCCGCCGGATACCACTAAAATTTTAAAGAAAAATTCGGCTTGTTGAATCGCAGAGATTCGATAATTAGAGAAAGCAATGATTACTATTAAATTTCAGTGGTATCCGGCGGGCCACAGTTTGACATCCCTGATATAAGGATTCGGGAGCATTTTTTGTTTGTCTTTATCTTAAAAAAATGGCTCAGATAGCTCAGATATAGCAGTTTCAATTTCTAATCTGGGTGACATTTTGAAAAATCTCATTTTTTGCCTGCGACAGCACTCGTATATATCAACCGATTCCGATGTAAGTCAGCATGTGCACAGCAATTACTAAGGTCTCGACCAAGTTCACTGGTTAGCCTCATCCATCATGTTGTCTTAAAATGGCAGGCACTTTATGAAATCGCCGAATTTGGCAGCCAAATATAAGTTAATTTAAATAAAAGCAGCTTGGATAAAGCTGACTAATTTCGCGAAATTCTCACTGATTATGATTTAGTATTGATAAAAATTAGTATTGAATCTCCTATATTCGGTTTCCACAAAATTCAGCTTCGTGTGTTTGAATAATATAAGTTGGCTTTTTTAAAATAAGGAATATGAAAGCTACCTCTTCCTCCCGGCACTGGCCGGAAGGACTTTTTTTATTCTGTCATGCTTCATGCCGTGAATACAAGTTAGTTTTTCTTTATCCTAAAAAACAGGTGCAATATGAGATAATATGTGCTCGGGGTATGTGTTAAAACTGAGAAGTTGATTTTCAAAATTGTGCGATATCACTGTTAGAGCTATTAAAATATGACATAACAATAATTATTTAGATAGTGTAATATTAAAATTACACAAGGAGTTATATTTGATGGTAATAGTAACCATAATCCTTTAGTTGCTATATTTATCATGCATAAAATACCATAAAGCAGACATATATATATATATATATATATATATATATGTGTGTGTGTATATATATATATGTGTGTGTGTGTGTGTGTGTTTTCATTTTTTTCTAATAGCTTTATATTTCGTATTCATGTGTTTTTGGCCATAGAGAGTTCTGATAGTGACGAAATTAAATATGCGTTGATATTTTGTAAATTTTTGACAATTGCATTATTAATTAATAATAATTATTAAAAGGTATGTTTGTCAAAAATATGAATGTACGTTATGCTATTACACTCAAAATTAAAAACAATTTTATTTCTATAATTGTTGGCATTTGGAACTTAAATAGGCGATTATGTTTTAGGTAGCTTTCATTACAAAAAGCTACCTATTTCAGCCGTTCGGAGGAAAGCGATTTCAAAAAATTTTGGTATATTTTCATTGATCATGACCCCCAGACCCCGAAACCACCCTCCGTTAAAAATTGACATATATATATATATATATATATGACCTATGTCACACTGTAACTCTCGTATTTATGAACCGATTTGAATGTAATTCGGTGTGTACATAGTACATACCAATGTCTCGACCGAGTTCGTTGGCCAGCTTCATCCGCCATTTTGTCTCAAAATGGCAGCAATTTAAAATTTTTAAAAAAAACTTTAAATTTGAAATGTGGTACCAAAAAATTGAAAATGGAAAAATATTTTTTCTTATGTATTTGACATTTACACAAAGATTCCGGAGCAGTTTTTGTTTCGTCTATATCTTAAAAAATGGCTGAGTTATAGCATTTTGAATTTCTAGCGTGGCTGATATTTTGAAACGTCCTGAATTTTGTCACGCGATAAAAGGCGTATTTATGAACCTATTTGAATGTAACTTCGTTTATATATATAATACATACCAATGTCTCGACTGAGTTTGTTGGCCAGCTTCATCCGCCATATTGTTTAAAAATGGCGGTCATTTAATTTTTTTAGAAAAATTTAAATTTGAAATGTGGTACCAAAAAATTAAAAATTGAAAAAATATTTTTCTCTTATGTGTTTGACTTGATAAAAAGATTCGGGAGCAGTTTTTGTTTAGTCTATATCTTAAAAAATGGCTGAGTTATAGCATCTCTAATTTCTAGCTTGGATGTCATTTTGAAACGTCCTGATTTTTGCCACCAGATAACGGGCGTATTTATGAACCGATTTGGATGTACCTTGGTGTGTACATAGTATATACAAATATCTCGACCGTGTTCGTTGTCCAGCTTCCTCCGCCATCTTGTTTCAAAATGGCGCCCATTTAAAAATTTTTTTAAAAATTTTAAATTTAAAATGAGATACCAAAAAATTGGAAAATGAAAAGGATTTTTTTCGTATGTGTTTGACCTTAATACAAAGATTTCGGAACAGTTTTTGTTTTGTTTATATCTAAAAAAATAGCTGAGTTATAGCATTTTGAATTTCTGTTGTGGCTGACATTTTAAAACGACCTGATTTTTGTCACGCGATAACAGGCGTATTTATGAACGATTTGGATGTAACTTGGTCTGTACAATGTACATATTCTGAAAATTTGTTCTTTTGTTTATATCTTAAAAAATGGTTGAATTATCGCACTTTGAATTTCTAGCATGGCTAACATTTTGAAACGATCTTGTATTTGTCACGCGATAACACACGTATTCGCCTATTTCGATGTAAGAAAGTATGTGGATAGTATACATCAATATCTCGACCAAGTTCGCTGGCCAGCTTCATCAGCCATCTTGTTTCAAAATGGCGGTCATTAAATTAAAAAATATATATATATTTAAAGTGAGGTGCAAAAAAATTAGAAATTGAAAAAGGTTTCTTTCTTAAGTATTTGACCTTGATATAAGGATTCAGGAGCATTTTTTGTTTGTCTTTATCTTAAAAATTGGCTCATATATAGCAATTTCAATATCTAATGTGGGTGACATTTTGAAAAATCTGATTTTTTGCCTGCGACAGCACTAGTATATATCAATCGATTCCGATGTGAGTGAGCATGTGCACAGCAATTACTAAGGTCTCGACCAAGTTCACTGGTTAGTCTCATCCATTATGTTGTCTTAAAATGGCAGGCACTTTAAGAAATCGCCGAATTTGGCAGCCAAATATAAGTTACTTTAAATAAAATCTGCTTGGATAAAGCTGACTAATTTCGCGAAATTCTCATTCATAATGATCTTGTATTGATAAAAATTAGTATTGAATCTCCTATATTCGGTTTGCACTAAATTGAGCTTCGTGTGTTTGAATAATATAAGTTGGCTTTTTTAAAATAAGGACTATGAAAGCTACCTCTTCCTCCCGGCACTGGCTGGAAGGACTTTTTGCTATTGTACGCTCAAAACTTGGCTTTGATTTTTTGTCTTAAGTTTACCCTTATTACAAAGAAAACCACAGACAGTTATAAAGATGGTTAAATAAATTAAAATGGTCCTTTACTTTTATTTGGAAAAACTAAACGGATGTTATAATCATCGTTCGGTTTTTCTTAATTGGTTAGAGACCATCTGCACACGGGTTTGGGATAGCAAATTCCTATGTAGATGCATATTATGAGCTTCATTGCCTGACATACCCTTAGCATTTTACTTCGGACATTTGATTCACAGTACAATTTTACCATTTTTGTACCATGTTATTGTAAAAGTTTAATTTATTTTTGTTAATTTTATGATCATTTCCATCAATTTAAATAAAATAATAATCATAATAATAATAAAATATCAACTTTATGTTTACAAACATTTATATTTTAAATAAATATAACGGATTAATTAAAATATTTCCCTAGATAATTAGAAAACTCGTTTTTACGCAACAGTGTAAAATATGTTTAATAAAAATGTCACTATAATGACTTTAATTAAGAAATTTTCTCAGGTTTTTCTTAGATCTTGCTAGACATGGCAATTGCGTAAATGCGAGGAAATATATTAAGGTTACGGACACATGAAATTAACTCTGCATTTTAATCTTTGAACCTTTTAAAATAAGGAAAATATAAATGAACGTTCCTAGAATGCTTATTAATTATTTTTTCCCTAGTCAAAGAAACCTGTAAAAGCTTGACGCACATGGTGATTTGTGCATATTTTGTATGTCAAAATAATTGAAAAATGTAATTTATTATTTTTGTGCATACTATAGCCAATATAAAAAAAAATGTAAAACAACAACAACAACAACACAGAAATAGTTTTGCGTAATTTTGAAATAATAAGGCACTTTCATACATAATTAAAATTTAAAACGCACAAACATTATGAGGAACATATTTAAATATTTTTTAAAAAATCACACCTTAAAATATGCATTCCAAAGAAATCAAATGTTATTTATGTTGACATATAAATAATTTAGAATTTGCATGTCTGTTTAAACAAATTCATAGTGACTATACTTCTTGTTCTTTATCAGCTCTATTGAAGTTATGGACAAAGGATGTTTTAAATTTTTCGTTCAGTTTGAAAATATACTTGAATAATTCATAGAATGTACAAAACTCTAATTCATTTTGGACCGTTTAAAACTAAAATGTCGGCGAAACGCGCAACATATAGCGTACTAGAGAATTTGCTTACATTCAAAATAATTCAAGTATTTTTGAATTTGACTATACAGTGGGTTTCATAATGATATGAACACCTAGTAAGTTTGTGTCCTGACAAAAATCCATAAATAATTATTAGAAAACTCCGTTCTCGAGACAAATAAGGTAATTTTACATAATACATAGCTGTAAAAAATGTCAAACTTTAAATTCGTTAGAAATATGAATTATCTAAAAAACATGATGCTACAAAATGATATGAACATGATCGAAATTATCCCTAAACTAGCATGGAAACTGTACAGGAATATTGAATGCTACACCGAGAAGAAGAAACCAAAATATGCAAATTAGTTTAACATATAAAGATACTTCTCAGACTAGGAAATTTCCAAACGAATGGGGTTGAATTTTCGAAAGAAAATGGAAATTCTACCTTTTTCGTCTCCCGCTTTATCATTACACTCCTGCATAATTCGGAAGCGCTACGTCATAGAACCTTCCCGACATCATACGACACGCCTATGGGGATCTGGATAATATTGGATAAATGTTTTCACAACCGCTCGCACGCGCATTCCAAGGCTACCGACTTACGAAATGGTACATTATTCTCACAAAGTGAAATAAATTTCGATTTCATTCCATAAGTTCAGTGATGTAGCGGAAGGTGTATGGCGGTATACGCCGTATACCCTCTAGAATTTTTTAAGGAACATCGTATACTCTTTGTTTCTCAAAAAAGTTACAGTATATACACTGTAGGCTATGCCTTTTGCCCTGAGCGTATGCCCTCTGCCTTTATTACGACTACATCACTGCATAAGATTTGTGTGTTTGAGTATTGTCTTGCGTAGCAGGGCTGCGGAGTCGGAGTAAAGCTAGTTTTGGTGTAAAAATAGTCAGAGTCGCTAAAAATATGCCGATTGCGACCCCAGATTTTTGTTGAACAGTTTGAAATGAAACCAAACTAATTATATTTACTTTTAAATATATAAACGGAATTATTATTTTTATTCTTGAAATAAATACTTTGACAAATATTTAGCTATTTTTCAGTTTATTGGTATGTTAACAGTTTAAATGTAGGGGAAGAGAGCAGATATAATATTTGCCATACATGATTTATTTAATTCGTTAGTTTAGTTGCTTTCTTCAATTCAAGAATAACACTATTATAGCATAATTAAGTTAAAGTAAGCTTTGAAAGTTTTTTTTCTTAAAATTAGCACCAACTGAAATCGAACCGAGGTTCAGGTCAAGTTACCTGACCCAATGTAAGAATCTACCTTAGACAGCAATAGAAGCTTCATTTTAAGCTCTGTCTAATCGGGCTCTGTTCGGAGGGGGTGCGAGTTGAAATATGTCGCACTCGGGTCACCAAAAATTATTTTGACGGGATCATATCCGGGTTGCGGATAGAGGAAATTTTTTTGTGGTATTCGGAGCTTTCTGACCCTAAAAACGGATAGACCAGTTTATATTACTCCATATCTCCGAAATTCCATAAAATCCAATTTATCCTAACCCGGTTAATTTTGATTGTGACAGAATAAAAATTTTGTTGTTTTACTTGTTAGAGTATGGTAATTTTTTTCGTAAATAATTTATGGAATACAGAGACTCTATAAGCAAATTATTAAAAAGTGCTGCTTTTTAAAAATTAATGGCAGGTCTGAATATACTCTTAATATAATAAAATATAATATTAATTCCTATCTTATTTTGGACACTTTTTCAATTTACATAGCATATGTATCTCCAACATGAAAAAACTTACAGTACGTTTTAATCCTTTGTGGACACCATGTATGTAAGTCGAAGTTGGAATCATAGTTGGAGTCGATCTTTTTAAAATTCTAGGAGTCGGAGTAAGAGTCGATCGTTTTTGCTGCCGACTTCGCAGCTCTAAAAGAAAGACATAATTTGCACTATATTTTAGTCTGGCTGTAATATGCCAACGAATATGCCTCCTACCTGCGAAAACAGAATAAAGTGCGTATGTTGAAAGAGAGAAAGAAAACCCAAGCAAGGAAACATTGTCTACATCTACACTGTTCTCCTCATGTGAAGTTTTACTAAAAAGTTAGAAGAGACCTGGAAACGAGCTTCCATTCCAATAGTTGGCCACTACAGCATTTTGAGAAAAATTCGATCATACCACGAAAAATATCGCGCTCTTCTTAAATCTTACAAAGCCAGGAAAGATATTGAAAGCTACCGCAATCAGATTGACACATTCAGAAAAAAATCAACTGCTCTATTTGATATATCAATACGTACCTCCAAATCATTTGAAATTTGCTGGTGTAAGAAAGAACAGAAAGTACCGATGAACGAGAAAGAATTTCAATTAGACAAGCGAACTGACAGAAAAATGGTAATCAGTTCATTGGATCGGAAAGTTACTTTACAAATAAGTAAGGCAGAGTAACGAAAACTGAAACAAGAGCGTTATGTGGAGAAAAACAAAACACTGATTGATATTTCTTCCAGTTCAATAAATATGAATATGAATATGAATAATGTGTATAAATTGAAGTGGTATTTATGTGCAAGCGTAATGACTTTTCTGAATCATCAGCTATAATTTAAAGTGAGTTCCAAAACGCTGACGACATCACTGTCACACTCGTAGTGACGAAATTTCCAGCCGTAGCTAAAACATTGGACCGTTTTGACATTTCCGACTAAACAGGCGTTCCTATCCTGTCCGTTGCGCTTCAAGATGTGGGCATTATCACACAATGCGATGTGTCGAACGTTTTTGACAGAAACAATTGGCTTAATGGATTACTGGAAGAGTGTAATTTGTTTTCCCTTCAAAAACTCAAACAAGTGTGTAAACTGTAGAAATTTTTTCGGTTTTATCCGAATTGGAGTGTTTATGTAATTTACAAATTTTTCATATTACACAATTATCTGTGTATTTGCATATTACATTGAAATCTATGTTTGACTATTACACAGATGTATGCGTAAGAACGGAAGTTTACACAGAAGTATGTGAAATAATTGTACACAGCTATATCTGTAAGAATTGAACATACAAGATTATGTGTAACAGTATTACGCAAGAATAGTGTAAGAACAGAATATTACACATGAATATGTGTACGCATGCGAACACAATAAATATCGATACTTGAAATCTTGGCTTGTGTAATAGTAAATGAATTTTAAGTTAATGGCTCAGAAAGTCAAGATCGTGAGTTCAAATCTCGTTTCGGTAAGTATTCTTTATTCACCGTAGATTGAATTAAATTAAGAATTTTTCCTCTTTTTGTATCTGTATCTTTCAAAACTTATGACTGAAAATGATAGAAAAAATTCCGATAAAATACGGAAATAGTACCGGATTAACGATTTCCTTATTTTACAGTTTATTTATTCAGATTGTATTCGTAAATTATACATATACTATTTTAGGAATTCAAAATATCTTTAACAGAGAATGGCAAGCAGTAACTATAATTTCACACGATTCCGTGGTCTAAAAACAAATCAGCTGGAAAGAGAACAAACACACCAATTACACTTGTTTGTTCTTCATGCAAATTTCTTTTGCGACCATAAAAATATTTAGTTCAAAATTTACATCCCAAACTATAAGGTTATGCCCTATGTATATAAAATCCATCATTTTTGCATATTACACACATATAATGCGTACTCATGCGAAATTTACACTTTAATCTGTGCATTTCTGAATTATCTGACAACATTTTTGCACACTTAACCCCTTCGGGACGGGAGCCTAATACGAAATTTTTAATCTTTTGTCACCGTTTTTTAAAAACAGATATTTGTGTCTACTTGAATCGAGAAAATGCGCTGATTAAATAAGGCAAATTTTACAGTAAAATTTTACTGGTGAGGAAAAACAAGGCTTTTGAGCGCTTCATGCGGCACGTACACGTGTCGTTCGCCCCCAAAGAGTTAAGCTACTTAATGTGCTATTAAAATACACAGAGAAATGTTTATTTGACAATTTTTACCTTTGTATTTGACCTTTTTACATGTAATAGACAAACCGTTTTGTATATCACCAGTATACCTGTTTTAATGTTTAAATTTTCTCATTTATTTTTTAGAGTGCTTAATACTCTTCCGGTCGAAAAAGTTGAGGTTAAAAAAGCGGAATGTTTACATGATTTGGCTTACCATCTTCTAGATATTCAAAAATAATATTTTTTATTGAGATGATTTCTTTGAATGACTTTATTTTTACCACATTTAAAATACAACGCAGAACTTGGGAAAAATAAATTTATGTTCTGTTTACACATAAATATTTTAATGTTATTGTTGCACACAAGAATGTAGAGTTTATTTATAAAAAGCCTTAGGCTAGACGATAATATTCACAAGTAAAATGTATTGTCGCCCAAGTAACAGAAAATTTGTCCTGATAATATAATTGTAGCCTCATAGAAAGATATGTCTATATATGAGGACATGAATTACAAAACTCGCCTTATCCAAAATTTAAAAAATCGAGTTTTCTCTAATAATCTATTCCATTGGTAAACCTGCACAGAAAAAACACTATAATCTGTAAAAAAATATTTTTATACTTTATTTTTGGGTTCTTAAAATATTGGTTTGGTTTCAAAACTCACCTTATCCTCTAGGGAGATGGCAACAAAACTAGCTTTATCGCTGCGCATGCGTACGACCAACGGACGGCTAGCTTATCAGCTACTATTCCAGTAATTTTCCTTCATTTCTCTGCGACCCGTCGCTATTTTCGTTTAAAGATTTTACCTGTTCTATTCATACAAACTAATTAAATACGTTTTACAGCATGTCTTATGCATAATAGGCAGTGAATAAACTCTTGCATTTTGTAGAGGAAGGGTGAAGAATAGAAAAATAAATACGAACACATGGGCTAGTAAAGAATACACGAAAAAGAATTTTAAAATGTAAGTTCAAAATGGGAAATCGCTTTCTATATTTCTTACTGTCAGAAGATGATAAAAGATTTAATTTTTATTCTCAAGAATAATCCTAAGGCATTTCCGGTCCTCTCAAAGTGCACTCACCAGAAAGAGAAACTCGAGTATTCAACTGTCTCAATGCAAGATGTATGACGCTTCCACCAAACTTTTTTTTTTCAAGCAAAGACAAAATTGCATAAGATAACTTTATTTTGAAATTTACATCTCAAATACCTCCTTCAAGAAACCGTCCGGGTTTCTTTCCTTCCATGAAACATCCAGAAAAGTAAAATTTTCACCTTGAAATTTTTGTGCATCTCAGTGCGCTTTCAAAGGTATTACGATAAGGTACTATGAACCAGAACAGAAGGGGATGGTGTATATATATAATATTATATGTTATATAGATTAGATTATATTACATTCTTTTTAAAAAAGTTATTTTAATTATAAGCTATTTATAATAAGTTTTATTTGATTATTGATAAGTTTGCTTTTTTATAATAAAACGTAATACTAAATTTTAATCATACTTATTGCTCTCTTAAGGTTTATTTTTTAATCCAAAATATTATCATTCGATGACCAAAAATAGAAACTATTAATTTCTTTCAGCAAATATGATAGACGATTGGCAACAAAACTCTTCTTATCCATAGGTTGGCAACAAAACTCTTCTTACTCTTTTTCCAATTAATTAATTAAATGAATTAAAGTAGATTTTCCAACTTAACACAATGATATCACAGAGCAACTAGCTATAAGTATATAAAAAATTGGAGGTATTCGATGCACGGGGTAGCAGTTACAGGTTTTTCGCTATTTCTTAAAATTTTATTTTTTGGATAAGACGAGTTTTGAAACTCACGTCCTCATATAAAGTAATAACAAATATAATTTTCCTTTATTACCATATAAAACAGGCATTTAATTTAGTATTATGGAATAATTCAAAAAAAAAAATTCTAAGGCTTTCGAGATAAACGATTCTTTGCAAAAGGAAATATATCATTACAGAAAAGCCAAAGAATAAAATTTGAAACAGATAAAGAAAGAATGCATTAAATGCGATCTTTTTATTGTATAAATGATTAATTGGAAGTCTGGAAACAGATTAATCAGCAACTAAGAAAGCAATTACGGATTTAAATTTTTTATTGCGTGATAGCAATTTTCTACTAGCTAATTTAATATAGACTACATTGTTGAAATAATTAAAATATTTCTAAAATCATTATCTTCGCAATTAGATAAACGTACATGATTTCATAATTGCACCGTTATAAAGTATTGAATATAATTTTCAATACATTTCTTGTGAAATGATTCGATAAGTAATGAAAAGTTCTTTGTATAGTTAAAACTTTCATCTTTTTAAATTGTTTTAACCCTATCGAGATCATGGGTGCATGTACGCACCCTCAAAAAGAGCATACAGAATTTGTTTTATGCACCAGTAAAAAAGAAAAGTAATATTTTGTTTCTTTAATGAGAGCATTTTGTGATTGTTTAAGTAAAGGTAAATTAAAAAAAAAAGTGGTACTAACCGAATAAAATGTGTGCAAAAGCCACCGGTCCCGAAGGGGTTAATGTGAAACTTTAAAATTCAACTTTTAATGTATGCATATAACAATTCAAAACGGATTAATAGATACACCATACTTTATATCCAATATATATACTTTCTATTCCACAATACACATTTCAATCAATTTTCGTGGGGGTATTCAAAGTAACATGTTTCTTATACACATAAAATATATCTAAAACTTCTTGCTTAAATCATTCATTGTGGTTCCAGATATCACTGCGATTAATTCATTTACGGAAATAAAATAAATATAGTGAAAGTCTCCCATGAAACACAGTCTTGTTATATAATGAATGGTTCTGCAAAAGATTGGAAGCAGATGATGTAACGGAGTGCTGATAAAATGAGACAGAACTACAGAATTCGATATTTTGTTGTAATCGTGATGGTTATCTCTTACTAAGGAATATAAGAACAAGCGTCATTCTTCAAATATTTAATATACAGTGTGTCCCAAAAATTCCTGGACACATTTTGAAATTCAATATAAAATCAAGTAATTATTGTACAGTAGTGTGGTTCCAACTAAAATGCTTCTTAGGATAAAAAAGTTTCCTTCAAGATAATGAAAATAATTGGCTCCAATTTTCGATCATAGATGGCGCCATTTGTTTGCAGGTATGCTATCAAACATGCGTTTTTTTCTGGTTTTAAGATTAATTTTCACGCTGTAACGATCAGATGTGACGATTCCAAGCGCTGGCAGTCGTCATTTCTGTGTCACAGTGTCAAAATTAATGTGAAAATAAGAGAATTGCATTTTGGAAGCAAACATATGGACATGTGCGCCGACTATGATCAAAATTTTGAACCAATTAATTTCTTTGTCTTGAAGAAAAACTTTTATCCTGGGAAGCATTTTAGTCCAAAATTGATTCTTGTATGACAATTACTTGATTTTATATTGGATTTTTAAATGAGTCGTGGAATTTTCGGACGTAATGTATTACTAAAATCATATGCTTTTTAAGCTCAGGTGAATATGCTGAACTAGATATTTTTTCCTTAGAGTTAATGTTAAGCTAATGTAATAATTTTCATTTTTTGTCTAAAGTTCCCTGCTGCATAGCTAAAACATTCTGACTTTTACCACTTCTTTCAAACAGAAACATTAGTTTTATTTAAATGACAAAAATTTTAGATTAAATAAGATGGATAATAAATCCCATAAATAGTGGTATTACAAAAGTCACAGTCTGTGAATATCACGGTAGAGAGAATTAAGTTGATTAAAACACAATGTTCCTCAAGAAAATATTTTAAAAAAAGTTGTTTTTTCTTTAAAATATTTCTTATGAAAACATTCTGAGCATTTATGGACCCTAATAAATCGATATTTGTTTACTCAAAATATACTCGGTATAAAACACGAATATACTGGTGACCGATCAAGAATATTCTAATTTTTTTTTTAAATAGAAATATTTCCAATAAAACCAATACTGAGGTATATTTTCTTCATAATATTATCGATATTTGTTTTCTCAGGAATATACTCGTCTTAAAATACATGTACAATTGTGACCGGTTAAAAAAAAAAAAAAAAAAAAAAAAAAAAAAGTTATTTCATTACAAGTATTTCGTATGAAAGCAATATCTGCTCATTTTTACACCCGATATCATCGATACATCTTGCTACCAATGTATGTTATTTTTTAGTTTCAACATTGTTCCATACTGGAAGATCAAGAAGGTTTTATTTAAATCATTAAGAACTTTTTTGTAAAATTTTTAGTGTGAAAAATGTAATTGAAATGTTTCAAAGGTAATTTTATATTTAACTTAATTAGCTTTTAAAACTATACTTCGAAACAGTAAGTAAAAAATGCGCTAGCCATCCATTTACTGTAAAACATCTGAAGTAACTTTTAAGAGATCATTTATAACAGTATGTCCGAATGGACACCCTGGGAGAAAACTATATGTCATTTTTAAAATAAAGATAAATTGTTAGTTAAAAGAAGAAAAAGTCTAAGCAATAAATTTTCTGGTTAAAAGAGCTGTAAATGCAGAAAAAATGTCGCAAAAAAGTTTTTTTTTTTTTTTTTAAGCTGAATAGATTTCGTTCTACTCTTAAAAACTGAAGAAAAAAATCGAAAAGTAAATAAGATTTTTAGAGAGCAGATATACGTTACATGATTTTTGCAATATATTTGTAATAAGGTTATTTGGCACAGAAATGTGATTAAATTTACAGCGCCGTAAATAATGTTAATTATACTTCAGCATGAAAGAAAAATACTACGTTTTAAATTTTTTTTAATTAAAATTATCTAACAGAAAATATTTAAAAAATAAAAAAAATAGCTCTTTAAACAGCTTTTTTTTTTCCTTGCAAATTGGAATTCAGATAAATTAATCTGATATTTTTAATTTATTGATTTTCTAAGCAGCGTGTTTGGATTATTTTCTGTTTTACATCATTTAAATGAATTTTAAAGTTGAAGTGGCCTTATAAATTTTAACATTTACTGAAAGCTTTTAAATATACTATTGTTGATACACTAACATTTGTAGGCGTTTTTTCTATTAAATTTCATGTTTTGCGAGGAACGGGGAGCTATCGGTCATGTCTAAGTCCAATATATATTTAAGTAACTCTAATCATTATGTTAAAAATGCTACTTAAAAATAATACTACCAATCGCTGAAATGTTTAGCTATAATAGATTCAAAATTCGTAGAATAAGAATACTTGAAGCTTTCTAACAGTTTTCAAAATAGATTAAATGTGTTTATGAACACGGTTTGTCTGTCTGTCCATCTGTCCATGTGCTTACTCTGATAAATCTGTTTCCAATTTCATATAAATTGTATATTATTGAGAGTTTTTAATAATTATTTGTTAAGGGGTCTCAGGACTCTTAAAGCTTTAAAATTTTCGAAATTTTAATTTTTTTATACGTTAAACTCCTATCTTTTCTGAACATTTTGATATAATTGTTTCCTTGAAATTCCAATTAGAACTGAAGTTATGGCTTTTACATTTATACACGTTCAATAGCTGAAGCGTTGTTTCGGAAATTTTGAAGCCATTTTTCTCCAAATGACGTTTTTGGGCATAACGCGCACGATATCTCAAAAACTTATGAATATTTTTTCATGAAATTTTCAAAACATATGTTTTATGTTAGTCTGTATAAACTGAACCTAAAATTTCCTTTTTATTGTTCAAAACAATATTTCTTTAGGTGATTATACTGTTGAAATTTTCTTAATTTTGCAGTAGCTAAATACAACTTTGTATTAAAAATATTAAAAAAACTTTAAATACAAATTTATTTAGGTTCAGAGTAATTATTACAATCTGAAGTATAAGAAGGTACCAAAATTTTCATTCCAGTTGCAATACTTATTTTGTAATCGTGCGAGTAAGCTGTTATGCCGATTTTTTGCTCGTCAAATGTCTAACTGTTTGGAGCCCCCTGTAAATGCTAATTCTGTATCTTGTAATTTTTTAAATGCATGAAACGAAAGAACATACTAATACCTTTCATCCCAATAAAAATTGTTTCTTGAAACCAAATACATTTGAAGTTATTAAATGTTGAAAATGGTCTTATTTTTTTTTTTTTTCATTTCTTCCAATTGTAAGAGTCCTGAGACCCCTTAAGGAAAAAAACTTGCGGGGAATTTTCTAGTTAATAGACATGGGATTCTGAGGAAGTTAATGGCGAAAAATTGATTGCACTGTGTCTTATTGATGTTTCAGTATTTCAAATAAAATTAGATTTATAAGCATCATTCAGATGGACTACAATATGCTTTTTCAGAAATGTCGAATAAATTGAACTTATAGTTCGATACCAGTGACGAACAAAGACTTCTTATTACAATATGATGTATGTGGAAAAAGTATGTTTACTGATGTGCACTATAAAATCTTTACTATAGATCATGGTGTGCTTAGCATTTATGGTTCATGTACCAAAACACACAAAAGAATTTGGCTACGATGTATATATATATATATATATACGATTACTATAGATTATTTTTTATTTAATATTTTAAAAATATATATTTTAAATATGTTCGTTAAATATATTTTAAATGCGAATATTTTTTTCATAACTTTAACAGATAAATTGTGCGTACTTTTAAATTAATGAGAAAATTAATTCTCAGTTATTTTTTAACTTGAAAATGTTCCATTTCTTCGTTGTTGGTTTAATTATTTTTTTTAAAAATTAAATTAGAAAACTTAATTACAAAATTTTTGGTTGTTTGTTTTTAAAATGAACTCGGATTTTTCGTATTAATAGAGGCTATACGCATGCGTGCTAGGAGTGAACGGAATTTCTCACTCAGTTTCATACTTTCGGGAAAAATTCACGGATAAAATATGTTTTCTAGGAGTTCGGGCATTATTTGTTAAAAAATTAGATTATTCAGTGCATACAGAGTAGTTTTTCTGACAGTGTAGATCGTATAGCGTGCTGCACGAAATAAATAGCGAAAAATATTGTATATGTATAACAATTACCGAAAATAGATTTTCACTAAGATATGTATTTTTTAAATTGTTTCCATAGACATTTCATTTCACTGTAAGAAGCAATCAAATTTCTTAATAATAGACTGTTTATGTTAGAACGTGTTTCATTATCTCTGGACGGTATAGGATTTTAAAGGAACAAAATTACCTTCAAACTCATTTTTTTTATTTTTTAAAAATTCCACTTCAGATACTATTTAAAGGCACACTATGTGAATTATGGCATATATTTATCACACAAAAAATTAAAAAAAAATCTGAAAAATAAGGAATTTTCTTGAAAATCTTAAGCGTTATGAAGAACTTTCCAAAATATTCATTGCGCATTCTATATCAATTGAAATCCCCATTATTTTTTATGCCAGCTTGGTTTACATATACAAATAAAACTGTGCATAGATTTTTTTTTAACTAAATGTAATTGAAAAATTTAAAGTTTGTTAAGTGCAGAAATATGATGCAAAGATGCTAAAAATTTCATAAAATTTAGTAAATTTATATTAAATTACATAAAATTTATATTAAGTAATTTAACAACTTTAGTATGTCTAAAATATTAAAGTTAATTTAATTCGTACCATTTTTATTTATACTGCTTCAAAAAAATTATTGTTTACACTGAAACTCCATAAGGCATCTTACCTCTAGATCAGTGGTTCCCAACGTGGGGCGTGCGCCAAACAGGGGGGCAATTCCAAATTTGTTACCCACTCATTCAGTATCAGTTTCTTTTGGGAAAGTAAGTTTGTATACTAATAATAAACGGAATACAAGAAAAAATTTAAAAATCAATTTTTTTATTGAATTTGAAAAATGTTCCCAATCAAAAATTTAAAATAGACTCAAACCAGAATAATTATACGAATAATTATTTAAAGTATTTTGATGTCTTTGATACAATTAAAAATACTTATAATATTTCTGGTTATTGTTGTATTTTACAATTATTTTTAGTGCTTTCGATTATTTATTGAGTGAGCTTTCTGTTTCTGTTCACTCTGCTGTATGTCACATGAAGAATATTTTATACATGAAGCTACTTAAAACTATATATAAATCTGACTGTCTTGAACATATTTAATCTAAAAAATATACGAAATATCTAAACGAAGTACTACCATATAAAATTTATAAATCTTGAATAACATTAGAAAAGGAAATGGATAGATAGTAAAGATCTATGGCTCTAGTGCAGGTCTTATACACAGTAAGTAAATTTACATGATGGCATACATTTTAAATTTTACATTCAGTAAATACATCGAAGACAGTTAACTATATTGGGAAAAGGAAAAAGTGTGTTGAGATGGGGAATAACGTCTACTTAAGCTGATAATAGTTGGAAATCTTGTATTATTCCTAAAAAGAAAATTTAGTGTCCAAAGCTTTTCTACGATTTCTTAATAAATTACAAATATTAATTATAAAATGCGTGAATGTTAATACACAATTTTAGTTCTAAAAGTAAGTCTCACTTCAAAATATTTTGCGAAGATAAAAATGCAGACCGTGTAACACTTTTCTTCAACATTGAGGTAAGTTTGAAAAGTACAACAAAACTTTTTTTGTCACCAAAGCGAAGATGTATAACATCATTGCATTTAAAATTATGTTAAAAACATATTTGTGTGAGAATATTCTCCTTTTAGAAAAGGTAAAAAACGTGAAATGAATAATTGTTGTTAAAACTCTGTTATATTTTCACCGTGTGAATGGAGTTCATTTTTAAAGAAAAAGTCTTAATTTACCGAGTGAGGGAAGGGGGGCATAGTGATTTTACGGATGCTTTGGTGGGGCGTAGCCGATAAAAGGTTGGGAAACACTGCTTTAGATAGTTGGACATCTTAAACGTACGTATGGGTAAAATGTCGAAATGTAAGTTACATTTCGTTCAAAAACTAAATTTTCGATGCTTTCTGTAACACCTGTAAAATGAAATAAGCTTTTAAATTATACATAAGGGTACAGATTTTAACAGAAAATCAATGAATAACAAATAAAAACTACAGGTGATTTTTAAAACAATTAAGTCAAAAACTACGGCATCTTCACCCAATCTACCCTGCATAAAAAGAAAATTGTATATAGTATTAAAAGTAGTATAGCGTTTTTACTTTGATTATGCTTTCATTATTTTGTATCAATACCAAGCACTTTAGATAACGTATTGTTAGTAAATAAACTTATATAGGCATTTTTATGGTACAATGGGATTTTCACACTGAATTTTTGCTCCTGCTATTCTTCCTTCACACAAGGCATAAAACTAATCGACATTCAGCTTTAGATTCAAAGTTACGACATGAATGTATACTGACTGGCAGTGCTATATGACACTTTATTATTATAAAAAGATTTTTTTTTAACTGTATAAAAATTGTAACTGAAAAAATATGTACTACATTATTCCTCTGGCAACGAAATTTTTAAATCGAGGAATGGGGATAAACTTTCAAAACAAATAATGTTAAGTACGCCTGAACTATTTAATAATCTAAAACACACGGGGTAAAAAAAATATCATGATATGTGATTTATTGTATTTATTTTTTAATCATAGCCTCTATAAAGACTTAAAAAAAAAACAAATTTGTTTAGTGTTTTTATATTATACTTAAAATTGATAATCTATGACATGAACAGTAATACGCAATATATAAAAAAATACATTTCTAAAGAGATTTACACTAAGACTCTTTACAAATTATTTGGGTGCGGGAGCCCCCGGGTGTTTCCGAATCAACCTGACCTCGTGCGCAGGAGGATGATCGGAAGTCCGGCCGAGGACGCCGTGGCGGTCCCTTTCCATTTTCGGAGAGAGAACTAAAGGGGGTCCCTATGAGTGGCTTAGGTAGATGATGGAGTCACTCGTCCACATCTCAGACTACGTCTGAAGGTGCAACATGCACCTGGGTAGCCTGTCGCTTGCATATCGTCGTATGGAGGCACATTTTTTTGAAGCGATGAATAGTTACCGGCGTCAACCTCGGAGGAGGAGGCGTTTGCGGTCCTGTCATTTCGAGTATGTGGGTGAGTGCTCCGCACTACCATAATGTTGCATCGATTCGACCTTCATGGGCATCAGGAACGTAGAGGTGTCTCGAAATGATTTGATTTAGCAGCGTACCTCCTCCCGACGGGGAAGACAATTGCTGCATGTTAGGACCCGGATACACTGTGAGGTCGAGGATGCAAATGCTATTGGGTTGTCGGAGCAGGTGGGTGTACTCGAGGCATGCAGGTTAACGGGACTTAGGAATCTACTACAGATACGGTCAGACCAACTGTTTTTGCTTTCTTTCTCCCACTCCTATCTGGAAGTTGTTTCTCCGCTCAGAGGCCATTGACATCAGTGAATGTGTCCTAAAGGAGGTAACGACCCTTGGCGGAGAATCCGATCAGGTGACGAGATTTATCTTTCCCTTTTTTGTATCTATCTACTAACATTGTATTTGTTTGTGATTGTCCTCGGAACCCACTTGTTGATACAGGGGTGCCTTGAACATCTAGTAGGATTTGTTAGACTAACTCCGCAGCGCCCTTGGATTCGTTTGGGTTCCGGAAACCTTTTTGCTTTTCTTTCTAGTCTATAAGCTATGAAGCCGCCTTGTAAATACGCGTTGGAGGAATATCCTACGCACCCTTCCCGGTAGTGGATGGTTATTACATTTTTCAAGGCGGTCCGTTGTGTTATAGATTTAACTTTCCTGTTTTTTGTGTCTATATACTAAACCGTTTTCGAGCCCAGTTGTTGAATCAAGAGCGGGAGATTCCCTCGGTGGACGTAATGTTCTTGTATCCGAATGGGTTGCGAACTTTAGTGTATTTATTGTTTTCTGTGATTCCCTTGGTGGTCTTGGGTCGTTTCGCTGGCTGACTGGGTGTGCGGGCCGTGTGGGTTCGTCCATTGTTCGTGTTCTTGGTTCTTTGGCTGGTGACGTTTAGTGTTGTCTGGTGGCGCTTTTTGGGATTCATTCGGGTGATTTACGATCATTTCACTGGTCGGTATTGACTGGATCAGCGTGCCGTGCAGGTTCGTCCCCTGTGCGCATTCCTAGTATTTCCTAGACCGTATTAGTAGCTGTTGACGTTTAGTATTGTCTTTTATTAGCAGTTGATGTTGACCTTACTGCATCTCATAGGGATTAGGAGTCGATGATGTGATGGAGTCCGTGCAACGGGTCGAACCTGTTTCGACCCCTCTTTAGTGTTTTATTGAGCCGGGATATTTCGTAATGTTCGGACATCAGTTTGTATTTAAGGGCCGAATCGGGGTCAAAGCGGTGTTCCCGTTGGACACGGCTCTTTTTGAACCTCGTGTGATGACCAGTAGTGGCCACGTACACTAGGGTGGATCGAAAAAAAGCGAAAATTTTCAGATCAACTTCTAATACAGCAGAAAAATTATCTTTCTTAATTAGAAAAATAACGCAAAAATATTTTTGAAATCGATTAATATCTTTAGTGTTTGAAATTGTGTGTTGAAAATCATTGTGTTTGAAATTTTGAAAATATGATAAAAAGTGGCGATTTTTAAAATTAATGATGAAAATAAAAAAAATCATTCAGGGCTACTTCTAATAGTACGTAAATGTCACCTTTTGGTATTAGAATAATAACACAATTATTTAAAATCGGCTATTACCTTTAGGTCGCGGAACTTGTATTTCTGAAAATATGACCAAAATTGACAATTTTTAAAATTACATGATGAAAATAAAAAAATATATATATTCAGACCTAGAAAAATATGCAGACCGAAAGAGCGAGAATTGTGCGAGATTTTGTGACACCAAGTTAAATTTTAGTACACAAGATTACTCATAATGACTGCTCAACCTGCAAGGTTACCTCACCTCCCATATTGCACAGAACAATCTCAGAGAGCATTTTGTCTCTCATTGATTCAAAAACTCTCTCAGACAGTCACAGATGGCATTGCTTTCCAAATCCGCCTGAATCCTAATTCCCTTATTGTTCTCTTTCATCTGTGATCATTGACAATCACAGGTTTTTGAGATGAGCCAAGACTCCATTACGCTCAGTAACAGAGTGTAGTACCTCCTCCAATTATTTTTGGTAATTGGCGCGATATTGTTATTTTCTTGAACAGATGCATTTATCCTAGAACAATAAATTGATTCCTGTTAATGTCAAACAATATAGGCGCACATGTCTACATGGAGTATAAAACTAACTGTTTCAATTCATTGATAGAGTTTCAATGGATCCATACAGACTGAGATTTCTGTTTGCGATCGTTTCTTGAGAAATCCGCCCTCGATTACGGACAGCAAGATTCTTAGGACAGAAGCCTGTAGGACAGCGTTGATTATTTACAGAAGATATATATTTTAAGTCCTAATTGAAGTGATTTGGTTTATTAACAGTCATTGTTGGGATATTGCAAATGATTAATTGAAATTTCACAACAAACAGTGTCACAAAAGCAGGTAGCTAGCTGCTTACACTGTTAAAAAGCGGCAGAAAACTGTTTAATCATTTGACCTTTTCTGCAAATAACTGTTACCTGAGCATATTTCTAAAGTATTATGACCATATTAGTGACCATATAATGGTCACGATCATAAAAAAATACGGTTAATAACTGTTATCTGTAAAAACGGTCGAATGACTGCACAGTTTACTGCAGTCCCCACTAAAAAAATTCTTTAGAAAATCTGTAGGTAATTGGCCCATAAATCTGTAGGTAATTGGCCCATTTCTGCAGATATTTTAAAGAATATCTTAAAAATTTATGCAGATATTTTGAAGGTAAAACTAAATCTTCAAAATTTCTTCAGATTTCTGTAGAATTTCTGGAGAAACTGGAGATTTCTTTAGATAATCTTAAGATTATTTTTAGTGGGGGTTGCTTAACTGCGTACCTATAGGACCAGAAAATAATGCCGACCCTGTGCTTTTTCTATCAGTATGTTGAAACAAGTGCCTAAAAGGTAATTTTATGAAAGGCAAAAGAACCAATGAAAGGCCTCCCTATCGGCATTTCTAAATTTCAAATATACCCTTGTTTTCTATCCCATATCGATAGAAGTGCCGTAATATCTTACTACAACGATTTCATCTAAAAGAGATGTTCTTTTCAGATAGATATAACGCAGCACTTCTAAAACTATCTCTACCGGTTCCAGCTGTAGTAGTTATATGACTAAAGCATTTTGAACCCGGCTTCTGTATTGCAGAAATGTGCTATTTTTGACAATGTTTTCCAAATTTCAAGTGCGATGAAGCGACCTAAAGATATTAACGATTTTAAATAGTTTTTATGTTATTCTCAAATTTCAAAATGTGATATTTACGCACTATCACAAGTAGGTCTGAATATGTTTTTAAATTTTCATCCTATAATTTCAAAAATTGTAAATTTGGGTCATATTTTCCAAAGTACAAGTGCAATGCGCGACCTAAGGATATTAACCGATTTTAAATACTTTTTTGTGTTATTCTTCTAATACCAAAAGGTCACCTTTACGAATTATAAGAAGTAGCTCTGAATATTTTTTAGTTTTCATCGATAATTTAAAAAAGCGTCACATTTCATCATATTTTCAAAAATTCAAGTGCAATGCGCGACCTAAAGATATTAACCGATTTCAAAAATATTTTTGCGTTATTCTTCTAATTACAAAAGACAACTTTTTTGGCTATTAGAAATTGAGCTGAAAAATTTCGCTTTTTTCGACCCACCCTAACGTACACGTATCCAGCCGTCTTACAAATCATTTTAATTACTGCAAAAGAATAATTGTTTTTAAACATTTTGTTAATTCATTTTCAAACTAAACATTAAGTTATATCATTATATCCACAAAGAAAGAATTATAGATAACTTTAAAATAATTTAATCATATACATTTAGAATATAAAGTTAAATCAGTCAGGAATTTTTTTAAATTGTCGTGCATTTTTGTTAAATCCTTCTATGAATTTCAAGTTGAAAAAGCATAAAATTCAGTTCATAAAATGCATTTTTACGGGACCCCACTTGTAAAAAAATAAAATTTTAATCTAAGTACACATCAAATTTTATTCATCAGCTCTTCTATGCTTCTACTACATATATTATTAGTTTGATTGATATAAAATTCCAATTATAAGAACATTAATAATATGTTATAAATGGAAGTATAATGAAGTTACATATGTTGCAATATTGCATCATAAGGCACTATAAACATAATCTTCCAACGCTCGATTATACGTCACAATTGGATAAACAACACTTCGCACAAGTTTCCTCATAAATGCGTATATGTATTCCATCAAATTTTGATCTTCATACATATGTATGTAATATATCTTTCTACGTTGCTACTTCGTCACATATCAGTTTTATCCGGTAGAAGGTATTGTTCAGCAAACATACAACGAAATGCAATACAATAAAATAAAGCATCCACGCGCTGATTTTATCAAATTATACAACATATAAATTCAAAGAATAATAAATATTCATGGTAAGATTAAGAATAATTTTTTTAATACTTCAAACAAGTGACATAGTTTATTAGTTGTTCTTCGATAGATTATTTTTCAAAGGATTATCATCGTTCCTGTCCCTCTAAAAATATGTTCAACACTTTTTCAAATAGAAATAATTGTATATTTTTGTCATTTGAAGCATGTCAAATGATAGTAGGCCTCTCAATCAAAGATCCGATTTTTATCTCAAATGTCACAAAAAGCGGACTTTCGTCGTTTTTTTATGACACCCCAAGTAGCTTGATGATACAGAATTTTTAAACTCACAAATTTATTATGAGCAACGAGTACGTTGCAAAAAACCCGATTGATGTCACGTAAAAACTTTTGGTGAATTCAAAGATATCCCATCCTGTTAATGAAAAGGGAGGGGAATAACACATTTGAGAGCATCCTTCGATGCTTTTTTTTATTTGATTTCTATCTTTGTTGCTTACTGATCGCAAAACTTTGATGTTAGATATTTTTGCTTTTTTATCGACTTCGCTTACATCAGAGGCAGCAAATACTATTGCAGTAAACAAGATAAAACTGGTTAGTAAGGAATAAATCTGTTTAAAGGTAACACCATATTCAGAATTCCAAATTTTCAGTATATACAAGAAAATTTCACATGCCGTGTAGCTACTTCCCAGAAAAATAGGAAACCCTAATATTGAATTGATAGTCTTGAAGACAGACAAAATCGTATCATATCGAATGAAACAATTATTGTAATGATCAATACTTGTGAAACGTCTCTTAATTATATATTCATTCCTCTGCACATGCCTAGTCAATACTAGGACCATGTTACGACAAACTATAACGTAAAATAATCCAAAATATACTACGAAAAAATATCCATACTTTAACGCAAACTCGTGTATAATGAACGAAAATAATACGATACCCCAATGAATATCATACAAATCTACTGTATCAAAAGTAAAATTCCGAATTATTCGTTTACCATACGAATCATATCTATATGCATCTGTAGATATCGATAAAATGCATTTCGTTGTAAATAATAAGTAGCAAAGTTTAACGGTTTTCTCAGAAGGTTTAATTTCAAGTAGTTTTTCCAATCTTCGAAATTTTCTTATTACTTCATATAAATTTTCTTCATGCTTCAGGATAGTTTTCCACATTAGGTATGATCCCCCAAATATTGCGTACATAACTAAAACCTCTTTTGCACTTTTGTTAAACTTAAATTTGAGAAATATTTCCGATGTGAGTAAGCACAAAATTATTATCCATGACATTCTCATTAGATTTTTTGTTGTATAAACAATAGTGCTTATTTTTTGTTGTTTATGTTTTAGATTTCTCATATCAACTCCAAATACTTGAAATAATTTCATATATGTGTATAAACTTGTGGTTCCATTTCCTTTATTATCATTGGAAAATGCATTTTGATATACAGTACGTTCATTTTTTAAACTTGCATTAAAAAGATTCATCGTTCGGTATTTTAATCTAAGTAGCAGCTCCAACCCTCTTCGCATCCAAACTGACGCTAATCATTTACTGTAATATGCGTAATTCGTTAGTAAGATAACTGCATTACCCTTAAAAAAAATTATAATATAAATGAACCACTGCTTTTATATATGTGTATGTTAATGTTCTTATCATGAAATAAAGACAAACATTTAAAGTCAATAATGTAATTTTTTTAAACCTTTTTTAATAAAATTAAGTGAAGATAATTTATGAATATAAAAAGTCTATTAGTTATGAAATATTTTTATTATTCAATACGTTAGTAATGCATGCTTTTAAAGAAATTAAAATAATAATATTTAGTGTATTTTACATAAAAGATTTGTTTATACAGAATAGTAAGAGATTAATAATCTCGACATTTCATCTGAATATATTAAAGTACATAATTTCCTAATCTATTTTATATTATATAACTTTAAAATAAATAAAAAACAAATGTCATAAATGGTGTTAAAGTATATTTCTTTTTTTGCTATACATTTTGCTATCACGCTTTTTAAACATCATTATCGTAAAATACATATACACATTTTCAAAATGGACAATTCCAATTTCTTTTAGAAATAATCTGTTTAAGTGAAATGCATTATCAGTATAAATAAAATTATCTTTCAATAGAAAGCCTAAGCGTTTTGACATTTGTCAATAATTGCTTACACTTTCTTGCCATTAATATTTTCTAAAAATTACACTTTCTTTCAAAACTATTTTTATATAACAATAAATAACGTTTACTACCTAACTAGGACTTCCCTCAGAGGGATTACTCTGAGCGATATTACTGAGGACATAGATTTAATAATAATATGTGGAAGCAAAGAAAATGACATGTTATCTTTAATTGTCCATATACTGCGATAAACTGAAATGATGAAAATAAACGAATCGTAAAATTACAAAATCTTATATATAAATTCGTATACACTGTTTAAAAAAATGGGAAATCAAACCATTCAAGACAGCCATGCATGGATATAAAATTGAAAGTACGCAATATATTAAAAGTAAAATAGAAAATGAAACACTAAATTATTATATCGGAATTTTAACTGTATTAAATGATGTCAAGAGCATAATCAGACGCTACGCACCAATTTGAGTAACTTTAAATGACAAATATATGATGTTTGAAAAGAATGGACTATACTTTATATTGCGTGTGCTCCCCCGGAATAGTTAATATTGTACAATATCTGTTTCCCACGTATGCAATGAGGTTGTCGATAAGACTTTAGGAATTCCCTCTTCAAAATCTGATATAGTACCAAAGTACCGAACACATCAACAGTGGCATACAATGCGTCATTAGAGTGTGTTTTAGATATGCTCTATCGGATTTAAATGATGAGTGTATGCTGGCCATTACATACGCTGTATTGTTTTGTTTTCAAACATATTCTGCACATGTTGAGCTGTATTTAGCACGTATTAAATAAAAGAAATTGGCGATGATTGCAGCAAAAGTATGACACAAGATCTGAATATATCGTCTGCATAACCTTTGAGCTGTCAAAGTGTCATTTGAAGTAATTTACAAATCCATACATATTTTTTCAGCAAATCATGCAAGCTAAAATACGCCAAATTGAACCCGATTATGAAATTTCACCAGAATAAGTTAATATATAAAAAATCTACTAATGACAATTGAGAATATGACCTTATGATAAAATGCCTAGAAAAATGAATCGGAAAAAAAATTCATATCAAATTTAAAACGGCACTTCCCTCTGTTAGTGGCCTTGGCGAGAGAGAGAAAAGCCTACAGAAGGAACACTTTAACAAGTACTTTCGGGCAACCTACTCGCTGTTTCATACAGGTCCTTATTTAATATTTACGCAAATTATTTAATGCTAGGTGGGTATCTATCAGTTTTGTTGCCTTTAAATTGCATGTTTTGTGCAGGAAATGCAGCATAATGAAATATTTAAAGTTTTTATACCTAATAATTCCAAATTAATGGTAATTGAGAACACTTTCCGTTCATTTCATCTTTTTAAATTTTAAATTTTTAAGAAACCATTCATAGAGACAATGTTATATTTTAAAACTAACCCGAAGGAAAATTTAAAGTTTTTGGGCTCAGCAGTAACATAGAAGTAGAAAATTTTCGAAATTTTTTTTTCTGCAGTGTTTTATATAGCTACATTTTTAGAAATTGTTCTATTGCGTGAATTTACGTTATGGTAAATACAGCCATGTCAATTTTCATGTTTATATTCCTAACAATTCCATGTACTTCGTTACTTAGACCATCTTTAAATCTTTTTCCGCTTTGTTTAGTCTTTCTATTTTTTAGAATTCGTTCTACAAAGAGCATTTACATCTTATTAATTACTACCATGCCAAAGTTCTAGTTTCTAACACCAACGGTATCCCAAAAATTTCAGTATTCCAAATAAATCATAGTTTAGAACCTTTCTAGAAATTTTTACGTTTATCCGTCAAATTGAACCTTTTAGAGAGCATTCATTACGAGTATTTACATCTTAAAAGTAACTACCGCACAAAATTTAAAGTTTCTAACCCAATCAATATCACAGAAATCGCAATTTTAGAACTTTTTTGCTCCTGCAGCGATGTAGGTTCTTGCACTGACATAAAATAGTCTTTTTTTTCTGGAGCAGAGATGGCCACCAACATTTTTTTAAGTTGGCTATGTAGTTTCAGAGATAACACCTCACAAACGTACAGGCATTAATAATATTATATACTTTATAATATTATAACGCTTTATAATATTAGCATTAAATGTACAGATACAAAAGCCATTTATCTGTTACAAACTAAAGTGCCGGCGTTGCCCAGAATTTGAAGGATGTTTGTTCTGAAAAATCAATTTCAAAATTTAACATACAACACAAAACAAACATTAAAAAACGCAGTCGAAATGTTGTATGAATGAATCATATGAAAACGCTATATAAAAATGTATAAATGTATATGTCGTAGGCTAATTGAGAAATCCGGCTCTTTGCAAAGAGCCGGGCTAATTGGAGAATCCATCTCCCTTTTTCCAATTAGCCTGATATTTTTCAGGCTTATTGCAAAGAGCCTAGAAAGCGTTAGGCTAATTGAAAAATGACCACTTATTATCCAATCAGGGTGATATCATTAGCTCACAGGCTATCAAAGCAGGAGATCGTGCCCGCCGATTCTGTATGTACGTGTGTACGTACGTACGTACGTACGTATGTACGTAACACGATAACTCTTGATAGAAATATCCGATTTGCTTCAAATTTTTTTCTAGGTTCATTCTCATAAGATGCTTTTCTGATTAGTTTTTGGGTTTCATTGGTTAAGGATAAAGGGGGAAAAGAGGGGCTAGTCCCCCTCCCCCTTAATTTATATAAATGGGTTTTTAGTGCAGAATTATTCGATTTGCTCCAAATTTGGTATACCGGTTTATTATGTTAAGGAGCTGCCTTGATTAGATTTGGAGATTTATTGGTTAAGTATAAAGGACAGGGAAGCCCGGTGGTGTAGTGGTCAGCACGCCTGTCTGCCGCACCGCAGGTCGAGAGTTCGACTCCCGACTGGGCAAGGTTCACTCAGTCTTTCATCCCTTCGGGGTCGATAAAATGAGTACCAAGCTTGCTTGGGAACTAAACACCGAGGGTTTCGCGTTAGGTTGACCACCTGGCCGGGACGCATGCTGCATAGCACCTCGGGGCCCCGGGTCAAGAAAACAGAGATGGGCACTGTCGGCCCAGATCCTTCTTGGATTGTATAGCCACAGAGTTTAGTTTTTATAAAGGACAGGGGTTAGTGTCCCCTTAATTTAGATAAATGGGTTTTTCATACAGAATTATTCGATTTGCTTCAAATTTGATATACCAGTTTATTACGATATGGCTTCCTTCATTTGATTTGGAGGTTCATTAGTTAAGCATAAAAGGGTGGGAAAGGGAGGCAATTGCCTCTCCCCTTAATTTAGATAAATGGGTTTTCATGCAGAATTATCTTATTTAGTTTAATTTTTTTTCAACCGGATCCGAACTTGAAGGTTCCATTTGAAGTCAACCCGAAAACCGACCACAACCAGGTTTCGGATTGAGTTCAATTAGAACTTTCAGTTTCGGATCGGGCTGCCGGTGGACTTAGATTATTTTGTCTGGCTTGCATTGGGTTATAGTTCTTTGGAATATTTTTGTCGGTTAAGATTTGGTTCGGGACGGGTTTCAGGTTGACTTCGAATGGAATTTTTAGGTTCTGGTAGCGTTGCGTGTCCACGGAAACTGATTTTCTTGTTCGGATCCGGTTATGGATCTTTGGAATATTTTTGTCGGTTATGAGATTTGGTTCGGGATTTCGGGTTTTTTCAAATGGAACTCTCAGGTTCGGGTCGGGTTGCATGTAGACTGAAATTATTTTGTCTTGCTCGGATCGGGGTACGGTCTCTTGTAATTTATTTTTCGGGTTTGGGTAGTGTTATGCGTTAATAAACCTAATAAAAAGAAAATTGCCCAGTTAAACTGATGGCATTGAACTCACAGGCTATTCACACTAATTGTATATTATACTCTTATTTCAAAGAATAATGCCCCTCGAAAAATAAATGAAGGTATTAGTCCCCGTTGCCCTCCTTTCTACTTAACCAAAGAACCTCCAAATCTAATCAGGGAAGCTACTTAACATAATAAACTGGTATACCAAATTTGAAGCAAATCAGATAATTCTGCATGAAAAAAACATTTCACTAAATTAAGGGGGTGGGGGGGTATTAGCTCCCCCATTTCTCCCTTTATGCTTAACCAATGAACTTTCAAATCTAATCAGAAAAGCTCCTTATTAGAATGAACCTAGAAAAAAAAATTAATCTAAATTAGATAATTTTGCATGAAAACACATTTATCTAAATTAAGGGGAGGGGCAATTGCCCCCTTTCCCCCTTTTATACTTAACCAATGAACCTCCAAATCAAATGAAGGAAGCCATATCGTAATAAACTGGTATGTCAAATTTGAAGCAAATCGAATATTTCTGTATGAAAAACCCATTTATCTAAATTAATTGGACACTAGCCCCTGTCCCTCTTTTATACTTAACCAATAAATCTCCAAATCTAATCAATGCAGCTCCTTAACATAATAAACCGGTATACGAAATTTGGAGCAAATCGAATAACTCTGCATGAAAAACCCATTTATCTAAATTAAGGGGGATCTAGCCCCCCTTTCCTCCCTTTATACTTAACTAATGAACCTCCAAATCTAATCAGGGAAGCTCCTTAACATAATAAACCGGTATACAAAATTTGGAGCAAATCGAATAATTTTGCATTAAAAACCCATTTACCTAAAATAAGGGGGAGGTATCCCCCCCCCTTTCCTCCCTTTGTACTTAACTAATGAACGTCAAAATCTAATCAAGCCATCTCCTTAACATAATAAACCAGTATACTAAATTTGACCTAATCCAATAATTCTACATGAAAAACGCATTTATCTAAATTAAGGGGAGGGGCAATTGCCCCCCTTTATACATAATTATGATCTTCGAAATGTAATCAGGGAAGCTTCTTAACATAATTAACCGGTATACCAAATTTATAGCAAATCGCATATTTCTGCATGAAAAACCCATATATCTAAGTTACGGGGGGGGGAAGGGGCTATCCGCCCCCCCCCCGTAACTTAGGGGTCAGGAAAGGGGTCAGGAAAGGGGTCAGGAAAGTCAGGAAAGGGGGGGCTATCCGCCCCCCCTTTCCTGACTTTATATGTAACCAATGAACCTCCAAATCTAATCAAGGCAGCTCCTTAACTTAATAAACCGGTATACCAAATTTGGAGCAAATCGAATAATTCATCATGAAAAACCGATTTCTCTAAATTAAGAGGGGTAGCCCCCCTTTCCCCCCTTTATACTTAAATAATGAGCTTCCAAATCTAATCAGGGAGGCTCCTTAACACAATAAACCGGTATACCAAATTTGGAGCAAATCGAATACTTCTGCATGAAAAACCCATTTATATAAATTAAGGGGGGGACTAGCCCCCCTTTTCCCCTTTTATCCTTAACCAATGAGCCCCAAAAAATAATCAGGGAAGCACCTTATCAGAATGAACCTAGAAAAAAAATTGAAGCAAATCGGATATTTCTATCAAGAGTTATCGTGTTACGTACATACGTAAGTACTTACGTACACACGTACATACAGAATCGGCGGGCACATAAGTTCTCAGGCTTTGATAGCCTGTGAGCTAAAAATATCACCCTGATCGGATAATAAGTGGTCATTTTTCAATTAGCCTAACGCTTTCTAGGCTCTTTGCAATAAGCCTGAAAAATATCAGGCTAATTGGAAAAAGGGAGATGGATTCTCCAATTAGCCCGGCTCTTTGCAAAGAGCCTAGGCTGTTTGCAAAGAGCCGGATTTCTCAATTAGCCTACGACATATATAACAGACGCAAAAGAATACAGGTATAAATGAACTTACTTCAATTTATAATTGGAGCAATAATGTTAAAATACGCCAATATTTCCCTAATCGGTTTTTATCATGCTTCAATACATTTTTCACACTCATATGACGTTATACTATATCCACCATGCCCTTTATATTTCCAATGTGACGTAATATTTTCCTCTTTCAGTGGAAACCTTGAAATAGAAAAGTTATGAAGTTAGATTCACTTTCATTTAAATTCGTCAAACCATTTATTTCATTTTCATATTTCACGTGAATATCTTGCAACAGAAAAGTTATGACGTAATATTCACCTTTTTTTAAAAATTCGTCAAACTATTTATTTCATTTTTATTTTTCACGTGGAAATCTTGCAGTAGAAAATTAATTGTTGTAGTAATAATTTTATTGTGTTTTTTAATTGTTGGCAACTGCTATAACGAAAAATGTTTAAATTTGATAAGAAATTGCTGTTAAATTGGTGGTTTTTTATTAATTAAAATTTAACTATAAATTATTTCGATTCCGGATTACTTTAGTTGCCTCGGCTATGTTTTAATACACATGTACGTATCTTTTCACAATTTTGGCTTCCAAATTGTGGATTTTTATAGAATTACAAAAAGACAGATAGACAAGTTTTCATTTTTATATATCTCTCTATTCTAAAAAAAGTAACTTACGCTGTCACCGCCGCTGCCGCCGCCGGTTTTGAATTTTTTGTGACCGGAGGTCTTTCTTCGTTAATATTAAGAAAACGATTGCATACAAAAATATGAAAATCGGTGGTATTATAGCGAAATGTTTGATCAACACGTTAATGCATACAGTTTTCAAATCGAAAAATTATTTTAAGAGATATTTAATGCTAAAGTTGGACAAAATCGTTCCATTAAAAAAATTTTTATAGGAGCAAAAGCTATACATGTGAATTTAATCATTTTTAGATCATTTTATTCAATAGAAAATCCCGGTGTGCAGATTTCATAAATTTTTTTTCAATTTGACTCATTTTTTGAGGTTTTATTTCTATTTTAATTTCATATATTCAGCATCTTGACTGATATTTTTTACATATTTTAGAAAATGGTATTAATTTAAACTGTTGTCAACTGTATAAACAGCTCAAACATTAATGCTTGCTTCAAATAAAAAAAAAAAATATTTACACGTTACTATTAAAAACAGAAAAAAACCTTCAAATTTGAATTAAATAATTAGGTATAAAAAGCAGGCACTTATTGGAAATTATGCCATTAAAACTATATTTACATGTGAATTTTGAAAGAGAAAGGATATTGTAAAATAAATTCATTAACATGCGTTAGAAGTCTGAAATAGACGAAATTGCGTCACATTACACTTATTATGCAAAATGAACAAAAAATAGTATTGCAAAACAGTTTAAATTTAAAAATTGCGCGAGACAAAATATTAGAGGTTAAATATTAGATTTTTTCAAAATTTTATTATTTGTCGTTTGATGTGAGGTGTTGAGCTATAATATGCAAATTTTCATGTCTCCAACATAATTAGGGGCTGAGTTAGAAAATTGCTTAAAATACACAAGTTAGATCCCAGAGGGTTAAATATTAGACTTTTTCAAAATTTTATTATTTGCCGTTTGATGTGAGGTATTCAGCTTTATGTATGCAAAATTTCATGTCTCCAACTTAATTAGGGGCTGAGTTAGGAAAATTGTTTAAAATACATAAGTTAGAGCCCAGAGTGTTAAATATTAGACTTTTTCAAAATTTTATTATTTGTCGTTTGATGTGAGGTGTTCAGCTATAAGTATGCAAAATGTCATGTCTCCAACTTAATTAGGGGCTGAGTTAGAAAAATTGCTTAAAATACACAAGTTAGAGCCCAGAGGGTTAAATATGACTTTTTCAAAATTTTATGATTTATCGTGTTATCGCAAGTTTTCAGCTATAAATATGCAAACTTTCATGTCTCCAACTTAATTAGTGGCTGAGTTAGAAAAAATGCTTAAAATACACAAGTTAGAGCCCACAGGGTTAAATATTAGACCTTTTTCAAAATTTTATTATTTGTCGTTCGCTGTGAGGATTTCAGCTATAAGTATGCAAAATTTCATGTCTCCAACTTAATTAGGGGCTAAGTTAGAAAAACTGTTTAAAATACATAAGTTAGAGCCCAGAGGGTTAAATATTAGACTTTTTCAAAATTTTATTATTTGTCGTTTGATGTGAGGTGTTCAGCTATATGTATGCAAAATGTCATGTCTCCAACTTAATTAGGGGCTGAGTTAGAAAAAATGCTTTAAATACACAAGTTAGAGCCCAGAGGGTTAAATATTAAACCTTTTTCAAAATTTTATTATTTGTCGTTTGATGTGAGATGTTCAGCTATAAGTATGCAAAATTTCATGTCTCCAACTAAATTAAATTAGGGGCTGAGTTAGAAAAATTGCTTAAAATACACAAGTTAGAGCCCAGAGGGTTAAATATTAGACTTTTTCAAAATTTTATTATTTGCCGTTTGATGTGCGGTGTTCAGCTATAAGTATGCAAATTTTCAAGTCTCCGGCATATATAGTTTCTGAGAATGGGCTCTGTGACAGACGGACAGACAGAAAGAGTGAGACAAGTAGGGTTTCGTTAGATGAACGAAACTCTAAAAACATGCTGCGGATGACTGTAACAACATCCTAAAATTACATTACCATCAGCAATCTACTAATCCCGAATTTAGTTTATATTCGTTTCATATATTCTTATTCTTTTGTGTGGCCCTGTAAAATAACTATCAATATTATATACAGTAAAACCTCTGAATAGCGGACACCCGAGAATGCAGAATTTGTCCTCTATTTAGAGGTGACCGCTACTGAGAGTAAAACATGTGCAGTTATTTAAGAGTTGGTAATCGAAAAAATGTCCGCTAAATAGAGGTATCCGCTAATTGGTGTGTCCGCTATGGAGGTTTTATCAGTAAAACCTCTGAATAGCGAACACCTCGGGAGGGCAGAATTTGTCCTCTATTTGGAGGTGTCCGCTACTGAGAGTAAAAAATGTACAGTTATTTAAGGGTTGGTAATCGAAAAAATGCCCTCTAAATAGAGGTGTCCACTAATCGGGTGTGTTCGTTATGGAGGTTTTACTGCATAATAATATCATCCTTTACAAGAAAATTGTATGCTGTATGATAGACAGACAGACATCCAGAGAAAGATAACCTCCCGGAGCAATAAACACTCTTGTCTTTTGTTTTAATCATCCACAATTGTATGTCATACAACAGGCCAGATTTTATACAGCAGGCTAAAAACGGTCACCGTGGAACGGAGTACTGTATTATTATTTGTTTGCCCACCAAAACTGGTTGCCACGGGTTGTTGCAAGGTTTGTGATATGTGGTTGAAACTGATCTATTCAATATTAATGCGTGCGTATTTTTTATTATTATTATTTGCTCCATGTGTTCAAACCAGTTGTCTACGAAAACATCAACCGGCGAAAGTGACGCACACCAAATTTCTGTGACGTATGCAGATAAATTGTGCTTTTTTATCAGTTTTTTCTATATAATTTTTAAACGGTTTGGAATTTATTTTTCATAGTAGGTGCATTCAGTAGGCGACCCTCATAGGTACCTTCTGGTGCAATCAGAAACGAAATCCGACAAATATTTTTTGAGTTATGCTTGACGAAAGTTTTTTATTAGGCTTTTTTTTTAGTAGGACATGGCGTTAATATCCATCGTAGTAGTAATATGTCTGGACAGTAATATTTGGCTGAGTATTAGCCTTCGCTTCGCTCAGACAATTATCTATTCCTATACGATTTGATCATGATATTTTATATTAACATTTATCTCCGATTTAATAAAATAACGCATACAACAAATTTCAATCTATTTAACCCATTAAGCGCCGCTACATAAATTAACCGATTTTTTTATGGAATCATTGTTTTTTCTTAATGAACAGGATGTCATTAAAGTACTTCCTTAACAAAAATTAAAAAAAAAATTATTATTTATGAAAAACAGCATGTTCCCGAAATGGGAGCAATGGCGCTTAATGGGGGTAAATTTTTTTACAAAAATATACTTTTGCCTTCGCGTAGTTATAAAAATTATTTTTCAATTCTTTTAAAATAAAAAAGATAATATCATTCTGAAACAGACATTTTATGAGAAAATGAGATAAATTACATCTAGAATTATAATAAACATTTACATTTATAATAATTTAAAAAAAATCAATTTACCTTTTTATAAGCATTTTCATTGCATATCTCTTTATTTTTCATCGTTACACTATTTTTTTCTCTCTATTTTACATGAAAGACGACTGAACAATTTTTATACATTTATTTATTTTTCTTTTTTTAATTAGTAAATCACATTCTTCTTCGTTCACTTTTGATTTTGAATGCGTGCAAAGCTCAACCTCAACAGATATTACCTCACGAGGTAAATTGTCGCATAAATTGTTTTCTATTACATATTCTTTATTTGTTACTATTCCGGGATCAGTTGGCAAACAAACGATTTCCGGATCATGCGAATAATAATCTGAACCTACAGGCCCTGACTATCCACGGGCACATGGGGCCCATGCCCTGGGCACGAAATTTCTGACAGGTACAAAATTTTTCATAATTTCATCTAAATTTCCATAAAAAAAATCATAATTCTGAAAAAATGTTATATTTGAGATATTAATGCGATGAAATGACACAGAATAAAGTGTGTAACATGTAAAAAAACTTGTATCAGTAAATCAAGCAATCTAAGGGGGCACGAAGAATTGGAAGTGTCCTGGACACCGAAACTTGCTAGTCGGGTCCTGTGATCCTACTTGTTCAAAATAATCCAACGCTTGAGACACAGTTAAAAATTTCACGGGTATATTCTTCTTAAAATCGAAATACAAATAAAAAAGCCTGATAAAGTATAACTTTTAGCAAAAAGAAGATATCTAATAAAGTAAGAAACGTATTTTAAGAGTAACACAAGAAAAGTTTACTAGGAATGGAAAAAAAGTTTTTCTATATACAGACTGTTTTCACGCTCGCACGGTATTGGGTGTTCCTAATTTGAGACTTTCCGTCTGGCCTTGAAAACTAACTGAAGCGCCATTGCTCCCGTTACGTTAGCAACTCGTTCTTTCATGAATTATGTTCAAATTATTATACTTATTAACTACGGATTTAGGCAGTATTAGACAATAGGTAGTTATAAACATATTTTAAATAAAAAATGTAATTTTTATTGATAAGCTATTTTTTTTTAAACATTTTCTTGCGAAAGCGGTCAAAAAGCTAAATTTCGTCTTTTTAAACAGTTTTAAAAAATAGAAAATGCAAATGAAACTTTTTCAAAAAATTACATAAGTCATCTCATATATTCAAAATACAAATAACATAAACTTTTTGACAATATATAAAATACTCATTTCAGAAAAAAATCCCAAAGTATTGTTCCCAAAATGGGAGCAATGGCGCTTAATGGGTTTTAAACGAATAACTAAAATAATATTTTGGTTAAAATTTTAAAGTTTAATTTAGTGATGAAATTATCTGTTTGTATTTTTGTGAATTTATCGAATGTTTTTCGGGTATTTTTCTTTCTTTCTTTTTTTTTTTTTTTTGGATAAATATAATTTTTTGGAAAATATTCCAAATGCAGAATTTTCTTCAGCAACCATTAGTAGACAATAAAATGATCTCTTCCTTTTTTTCTTTACATTCGTTACTCTGATTTGAGTTTGTACGAATGATCTTGTTCATAAAATCGTGTAAAATGTTACTTAAATACCAAAATGAGAGCAAATAAAACACTTAAACGTAACACTCCCAAAGCTATACCCGGCATAGGATTAGGTAACACATGAGTAATATTTAAGGCCGCTACAAATTATCTTGTTAATAACATTCCAGCTTGAAACTGTAAAAAAAAAATTCCCTTAGAGGAGACTGGAATGTTTGACTAACTTTTTACAAAAATGGTGGTAATTTTTGTCTGACGTAGAAAAATCCCAGTTTGCGTCATATAAATGTATTTCGTATTTCTGTACTTTACAGCGTCAAGATTTTAAAAATTCACTTAATGATTTTTTAAGAAATATTTCCCATAACTCTATAAGCGTGATGAAAACTTCTCATTACAGGGATGTTTAAATTATTGTATACGTGAATTCCAAAGGAAAATCTGTTTTGATAAATACGAGTATAACTTATTACCATATCGTATTACATACGGTACTTAATTCAATCTTTTTATTGTATGAAATATGAATATTGTAAGTATTATTAAGATTAATATTTAAAGATTTTTTTTCATTACCAGAGAAATCAAATGTCATCTTTAAACCTACTATATCTGCAGTACTGCTGGTTATTGGATGTGCTAAATTAAAAAGATCTTCAGAAGTATTATACAATATCTTAAACAGAAGCTATGATATAAGTTTATTATGCATAAGATATACATATTTCAGATTTATGTACCTATATTCCAAATAAATTATTCTAAATTATAAAATAATTTTATGTGAATTTATACTTCAGTTGACTTATTAACAGAAATTTTTGTATTCTATTTCAATGAAAATTTTGTAATATGTGTCATATTTATAAAGTAAACGGTGCTAGTATTTGATGGACATAAATCATCAAGATGAATAAATGTGCTAAAAATAAACTAATTTCTTCAATTACATAAAAAATATAACTTTTAACTTAGCCATAAATCTCTTTAAATAATAATGTATTTAACCTTGAAAATCCTGTGATGAAGTTAATGACTTGTTGAGTGGCTAAATTAGACTCATAAACTACAGCAAACTGTTTTATTGTTATTATTATGTTTCTTATAATGTAAACATTTTATGCATTCTGAAAAATGTACCTAACCGATATAGATCATATAAAAAAACTCTTATTACAACTTAAATAGCGTTAATTATATAACTTAAAATGTCACTGCATTTTATTTGATAGTATACAAATAATCAAAGAATTTCTTACTTAAGGGAGGCGTAAAAAGTCATACATTGGATAATATAATTATATCTCCAAATAAAAAGGCGAAAAAGTGAATAACATCTTCGGCTAATATGTTTCTCTCTATTCTAAAAAAAAGTAACTTACGCCGCCACCGCCGCCGCCGGTTTTGAATTTTTTGTGACCGGAGGACTTTCTCAGTTAATATTAAGAAAAATATTGCCTTCAAAAATATGAAAATCGGCGGTGTTATAGAGAAATATTTGATAAACACGCTGATGCAGACAGTTTATAAATCGAGGAATTATTTTAAGAGATATTTAATGTTAAAGTTGGTCAAAATCGTTCCATTAAAAAAGTTTTATAGGAGCAAAAACTATACATCGGAATTTAATCATTTTTAGATTATTTTATACGTTATAATTTCCCGGTGTGCAGAATGCATTTATTTTTTTAAATTTGACTCATTTTTTGAGCTTTTATTTCTATTTTAAATTCAGATTTTCAGCATTTTGACAGATATTTTTTATTTATTTTAGAAAATGGTACTAATTTAACTTGTTGCCAACTGTATAAACAGCGCAAAGAATAATGTTTGCTTCAAATTAAAAATTTATTTACACGTGACTATTATAAACAGAAAAAAAACTTTCAAATTAGAATTAAATAATTACGTATAAAAAGCAGGAACTTATTGAAAATTACTTCATAAAAACTATATTTACACATGAATTTATTTTCATAATTTTGTGATGTAAAGCTAACATCGAATTGTTGAATTTTGCCTATACAATGTTCTTTTTTCTTCAGCTTGTTATAACTTTCTTATGATATACAACAGTTTAGTATGATTATTTGCACAAATTTGTGCTTCAATAAATTAGTTAGCCCATACAGATTTTTTTTTTACGTTAATTCAATAAAATCCTCAAAAATGTCTGAAAATGTGTAAATGTACTGTGAAAATATTCCTGAAAATTTTTGAGTATTTTAATGAAATTGATTGCTCTGATTATGCTACAAAATGTTTCTTTGGTGAGAACAAGTGGAGATGCAAAGCATCCCCTAAGATATAGTCTTACACATTTATGATGTGAAGCTGACATCAAACTGTTGCATTTTGCTTTTACAATAGACTTTCTTCTTAGAGTTTGTTGCAAGTTTTTGTATGATATAAGCACAGTTCAGTATGTTAACGTAATGTAGGATGTTTAGCGTAATTTAGTATGTTTATTAAACGCTATGAAAGCGAATTTAAGAAAGAAAACAGGGCGATCATATTTAATTTTCGTCTACGTAATTAATGATTAAATTAATCACGATTGAATTCATGCAGATTGTATGAACCATAATCAAACTTTTTAAAGAGCAATTACTTGTTCAATTTCAATCATGATAAATTGAAATAAGAGTCAATTTCGCATGATTGAATGTTTAATCAACTAATCAACTGATTAAAAAAGTAATCGATTAATGCCAACCCTGCCTTCGGAGAGGTTAATATACATGGTTAAGAGCGAAAACGCTACTGAACCGAAAATTTATTTGGAAATTTAAAACATGGAAAATTTTCAGGATAAACAAAATTGGATAGATGAAAAAGCGAAAAGAAAATCCCTTGTGAAATCCCTTATGAAAAATAAAACATGGTCAGTTGTAGAACCTCCACAAAATAGGAGAATAATAGGTTGCAAATGAACCTACAAACTGAAACGCGAAAACACAGGTAAAATCCGAATATATAAAGCACGTTTAGTTGCAAAAGGTTATTCACAAAAATTCGAGGAGGATTCTGATGAAACTTACTCTCCAGTCGTGTCATATACAACAATAAGAACGTTATTAATAGCAGCATTGCACTAAAATTTAAATGTAAAACATATTGATATTAACACTGCGTTCATAAATGGAGAGCTTGAAGAGGAGATATACATGCCACAACCAGAAGGTTTAGTTGAACCAAATCAGGAAAATAAAGTATGTAGGCTAAACAAAGCCGTCTATGGACTTAAACAAGCTGCGAGAGTGTATCATAATAAAATTTCAGAAACACTAAAAAAGATGAATTTCAGTCAGAGCAAATTTGACACATGCCTTTTTACGCGAAAAAGGGGCGATAACACAAGAAACATAATAACATACGCAGACGACATTTCAATTGCGGGAATAGACGAAATAACAGAGGAAGTAATCGCGAGCTTAAATAAAGAATACGAGCTATAGAATTTAGGTGACATCAGTAACTACCTATCCAAGAACATTAAAAAAGTAAAAAAAAGCTTCTTGATAAACAAATCTCAGAAAATAGAGGAATTAATCAATAAATTTAATTTGGAAGGCGCAAAACCGTGTATCACACCCATGGACACAAATTACACACGATTTAATGATGAGGATAACACTTTACCAAATAACACATATTACAGACCACCAATAGGAGCATTTCTGTATTTAGCAAATATAAGATGACCAGACATCTGTGCAGCAGTGAACATTCTTGGTAGAAGAAATGAATTACCAAGAATGAAAGACCTGAATGCAGTAAAAAGAGTGATAAGATATTTAAAGACTACAAAAAATTATAGTCTAGTTCTAAGCGGGGAAAAGAAGCCGATATCTGAAGTTTATGCAGACTCAGATTGGGAAGGAGATGTAGATTTACGAAAATTAACAAGTGGGAACCTATATATGTTAGGGGTAAATCCCACACAATGGTCGACCAAGATACAATCCTGTATTGCATTATCATCGGCAGAAGACGAGTATGTGTCAGCAGCAAATGCAGCAATTGAAATAAAGTCGCTAGTCAATCTACTGGGACGAATTAAACCTACAACAAACTTTACCAATAAATCTATATAAAGATAATCAGTCCACAATCAAGATGATAGAATTAGAAAAGCATCTAGTAAAACCAAACATATTAAAATCAGATTTCACTTGATAAAACAACTAAAACAAGAAAGTAATATCAACCTAAAGTACTGCCCAACCATATTCATGATACCAGATACTAAATATATACTAAACTAATTATCAAACCTGTTTTTCAAACCCATAGAAGGAACATAAATGTGTGTGACAATGGAACTTCAGAAATTAAGGAGGAGTTGATGGACATAAATCATCAAGATGAATAAATGTGCTAAAAATAAACTAATTTATCCACAGTTACATAAACAATATAACTTTTCAACTTAGCTACAAATCTCTTTAAATAATAATTTATTTAACCTTGAAAATTCTGTGATGAAGATAATGACTTGCTGAGTGAGAAAATTAGACTCGTAAACTTCAGCAAACAATTTTATTGTTATTATTATCTATCTTATAATGTAAATATTTTTATGCATTCTGAAAAATGTACCTAAATAATACAGAGCATATAAAAAAGCTCTCTAATTACAACTTAAATAGTGTTAATTAAAATACTTAAAATGTCACTATTTTTTCATTTGATAATACACAAATAATCTAGAATATCTTTACTTAAGGAAGTCATAAAATGTCATACATTAAAGAATATAATTATATCTCGAAATATAAGGTGAAAAAGCGAACAACATGGTCGACTAATACGTTTGGGATAAAAGGTAAAAAGTGGATTTACCGTTAATGGATAAGTGTCCTGAAAAAGGGTAATTCCCAATTTAAATTATCTTACTCAAGTCTACTTAATGGGATTCAAAATCCTATCAATATTAAATAAATTAAATTGATTATTTTTATTTTCGTATTTTAAATACAAATATTAAAATGTGTTCAATTATATCATATTAAAAGTGGAAGGTTTGACCCGGATTAAAAATCCTCAACTAAGTTAAAAAAAAAAAAAAAAGTGTAAACGCATGAAAATTCGCCATGCGAAGTTCTAATTAACCCATTTTAACCCAAGCATAGACATTTTATAAAATGTGCTATTATTTTTATTGAAATATGCTTAAATTACTTTCATTAAGTGAACAAAATATTTCGTGACTGAAAAATAATATTTTATTTGAGAAATAAAATGCATTCGGTCAATGGTGCGCTAACGCACCATTAAATTTAAAATTAATAAATTGTTTTAATTGTTTATGACATTTGTTTTATTATTATTATATTTAAAGAACTTGTAACTTTAATCCATTATAAAAAACATATGATTAATCTCAATTGGAATAATTATACATTTCCAAATTGTCGAGTTTGTCAATAACCGTTTAAATTTCAAAAGACTAGCGTTTTTTGAAAATTTCTCAACAGAAAGTGTTTACTCCAATTAAATGACTCATATTTTATAGATGTCTCCAGAACTCTTAAAAATAGCAGAAAAATAAAATTAATGAAAAATATTCGTCACGGTGTTAATTAAAAAAAAAAAAAATTGAAAAGGTGCGTTTACGCACATTTGGCTGAAAATGGGTTAACTATTTTATATTTTAGATTATTAAGTAAAATATTAAAATATTCTTTAAAGCAATCATTTTCTTATTAACTTTATTTACTGACAGCAGGAGAGATTACCAATGACAAATGAAAATTTGCTTTTTAGGGAGGAAATTGCAAAATTCAGCCTTAGTTTTTATTATGAGTACAAATGACTCATAAAGAACAATCACAAGCACAAAAAGCCAAAACATTTGTTTAAAGCTTGTAATTATAAGCAGCTAAAAAGGTATCTTAAATAGTATAAAAGCAGTATGTCGAACTCCCGTACTGTCAAACATTCTCAATTTCATTTCTATGAGGAAATAACGTTCGTTGAAAGATAATGAACTAATAATAAATCCTGTTATCATAGGCATACGTTGGAGAAGCAGGTGAAGAATAATTTTTCAGCTATCAGGAATGTAGCTGTAGTTAAAACATTTCGAAAAATTCTAATGATAATGCCTACAAATTTAATCTCAAATAATGTATAGGAGAAGGAAAAATAATGATAAGTAAATGATGGTGATACAGTATGTATAGAAAATAAAACGGCGAATTAAAACAAATACAAAATATGGCAGTGAAATAGAAATGAACCGATATATGCTAAATTAAATTAATGCGATTTATAAAATTTTCTGTATCAGTTTCAACAGATGATGAAAAATTTCTGGAAACAGTATGTTTAATAGTGTTTAATAGTGTTTAATAGTCTGCCGCAATTAATTGATTCCCATGTGGGACTTGCTTTGTAAATACACAGGAGATAGGTACATTTGGTGAAAGTTCAGTTGACCATGGAAACCAAGAAAAACGAACACGCGGAAGACGATGATGTGGCAATGTGCATTGCTGTACAAGGATCCATTCACATATTTTGTTTCCTGATACTTCATCGTGTTTTCCATGTCATAGCCACCATTTCAACCCTACTTGATAACCTTCAACGATGCGATAATTTTGCGATGAAAAAGTGTTTATTGTTATTTGAAGTTTTGTGCTTGAAATTTTAACAGTACGTTTAATATATTCACTATATTATTACACTATAAATAATAGTCGAGAACGATTCTTAAAATCAATAACAGTACAAGAAAAAAAAAAAAAAAAAAAAAAACATAGTTTTTTTAAATCGTCTTTAAATCTCGAAATTATTTGGTTACTGTAGTATCTAACGATAAAGAACACTTTTTTCCGAATAACAAGTGACACGGAAGAGTTTTTTGTACATTTCCGTTCCTGTTTACATTACAGTTTACTGGATTAAGAAACATTCTTTTCTTTTCACATTGAAAATAAGACTTAAAATAACAATTTTATTTCAAATAAAAAATATAAAGAAACATAAAATAGTAAGATATGTAATCATTATTCTTTTGAAATTAAAAAATTACAAAAGTCCCATTTTTTTCAGTATTTCCATTTACAGGTGAAATTTTTGAAAAAAAAATATGTATATACATGACAGACTTTATTAAAAATATGTGTATTTGAATGTGGAATTTTTATGAAAATATTTTTTATCGAGTAGTTAATAACTTTTAAAATATAGGACTTAAAAAAAACATTTCTATATAGTAATATTTAAATGAGATTTAACATTTCAAATACTAAGCATATAAAAATAACACGCCGCCTGTTTTAATGTTCAGTACTTTAAAGTAACAATTACAAAAGTAACGACAAAAAGAGAGCTCTGTAATTGGTTTCTTATTTGTTCAGCACTCAGCCCACTTATGTTTGATCTTACATACAATCATTCATTGAATTAGGAGACCATGTTTAATGTTAGCATTAATGGTTTGCTTTGTATTTGATTCTTTAACTTTTCCGGAATGTTATTTGAACTTCTAATAAATCGGTTCCAGTAAAATTATTAGACGTATTTTATATGTCAGTCGGGATATTATTGAATATGTTTCTAATATCGATTTAAAATCAAGTCGTATAACTAGAATAATAAGGAAATAAGCAATTGTATACACTTTTTAATTTGTAGGCACTTTTTAATAAAATGGAAAATTAAAAAATATATCAACTGAATTATAATATAGTATACGGAAATATATATTTAGTATTAAATTTTATTCACATTTCTGTATTATTTTGCAGAATAAACTAACAACTTGTCTGTATGAAATTTATCTCTGTGGTTATTTATACCCTATTTAACCCTCAAATCGTTGAAACAAAGATTTGTCGTCCCGTAATTTTTAAATTAAAAAAATAATTTAATAAAACTTTCATATAAATTTATTTTTTTGTTGTCTGAATAAGATAAATAAGTATTTAATAATCTTGCATAATTTATCATACCTAATACTACAACTATTATCTGTTTTATTTCATAACACAATTTACAGATAATAAACTAGTTATTATCCTACATAAATGATAAGATATAAATGATAAGTGATAACTATTGCTTTTCAAAGCTATAATTTTATGACTTGTTAAATATAAATGCAAAAATCTAACAAAACACTTACAGAGCCCATCGTGTAACAAAGCATTACAAAAAGAAGACATTAAAATCAGCTTGGTTTTAGATGAATAAATGTTAAATATTATCATTCAGACAAAATAAAAATAAAAATTTCCAGTATTCATCTAATCAGTTTATAATGGACTTAATATTACCACTTTTGTGAATTCACTAGAAGAATTTATTCAGTTTATTTCTGAATTTGAAATTAGCAATCGAGTCACTTTTCTTAATGTTATAATCTTCCGAAGAAAAAAAAATACTTTTTACAACACTATTAATCGCAAACCATTCGCAGTTTATTAAGCCCCGTATCGTCTTTCTCACCATCAACCTAATCAGAAGTTGGCATCTTTTAAAACTTATGTTCGCCGGGCCATAGACTTTTCCTCCTCTAGAAATTATGTGGCACAATTCCCACTTTTATTTGCAAAATTGATACCAATTCCTCTCTCAGGATTTTCATTAAGTCTAAAAACACTAATTGAGATTAAATGTATATTTTACTTCTGCTAATCTACGTCTGTAAAAAAAATCATCAATAAAGCCTGTTTTAAGATTTTTTATTTATTTTGGGAGAGGATATATCCCGCCAAATACTCATAAACAAGTTAATGTCTTCAAAATTTATTTCAAGAACAATTATAGAATGAAGTGATTTAACATTACTTTACAATCAATAAGTCTATACGAAAGAAAAAAAAACAGGTTATTTTTATTAAATGAATTACAAAAATAAACTGATCAATAGTAACGGAATATTTTTTTGAAAAACGTTGCATTTTCAATTCTAAAGAAAGCAATGTTCAGTTCATAGTTATGTTTCAAGTTCAAGGCAACTTCATAGCTTCCTTAAAAAAGAAATAAAAATATGTGTCATTAAATTTCGATTGAAGTACTACGAACATTTAACTACACAAATAACTTTTAAATTTACTTTTAAATTTTATTGAAAGTTTCGAAAATATCTAAATAGTTTCATTTATTACAATTACCTCTTATATATATTTTTAGTATTTAAATCTTCATTTACTTCTCATTTGGTACATTTTGTGATGTGTATTTTTAATAAAAACGCATAAAAATATTTGTAATACCATTTTTATTATATTTACAAAAATATTTACAGTTGCAAGAAATGGTTTTTTCTAGGTAAAAAATATTATTTTAAAAACGATGCCATTATCTAAATAATTAATTCATGCTAATTAATGAATGTGTTAAATTACATTATCAGGTTTTACTCATAACATAAATTTTATTATGATTATTATTTATATTATTTATATTATGAGTATAATTTATTATGAGAATTTTAATATAATTCTCACAATACAATTTCACTGTTAAAATGAAATGTGACAAACACTTGAATTTTGAGAAAAATAAATAAATAAATAAATAAACTTCTGATGTACAGAACAGTCTTACGAGGCTCGGCTGTGAACCCGAAATTCTCCTTTATGTCAAAACCCAACCAGAAACGGACAAGTAAACTTCGTCAAAATCAATTTTCAACCAGAATGAAGAACCAGCATTGTTCAACCTACCTGAAACCAAACGGAAACCGCTATGTTTCTGATATAAATGTAATCTTTGCTGTATAAAATTGAACATGTATACACTTATAAACTATACATAAATATCACTTCAAAACTTCAAACTATTTAATATTTGCTATAAGTAATAAAAATAAGTTTAAAAGGGGAGAATGCCTTTATTTATTCACATTCGACATGTTTCACTGCACTCGATGCATTCTCAAGAATTAAAATGACACAATATTTTCACTAAAATTTTTAAATTGAAAAACTAGTAAATCACGCTAATACAAGCATAATGAAATTAACTACAATATTAAAAATGATATTTGTGAACGTGAATTTGTTTTTATTGTTTCATTAGCATCTCTTAAAAAAATTTTAGGCAGCTCTATGGAGGATGAATCTTTGCATATATTTTCACGGCAAAAAGGGTGAGATATATTATAGAGATCTTCTTACGCAGTGAGATTATATTCAGAATGAATGAATCTCATATGCAATGCTTATATATTTACAGTACACGAATTCATGAATTTTATTATGTTAAGTTAAATATATATATATGTATATGTATATTGAAATAAAAGAAATTAATTGAACATCGTCATTTTTATATAGTTAACAGGGATATGTATTTCGAAATATATGCTAGTTTAGCATACAAATTTCCCGTAAGAAATGCTGGACAATTTCATAGAACGACATAGAAAACGACATAGAAAATAAAATAAAAATGGGATGAAAATTGGCTATAATAGCATAAGAATTTCAATTAAGTTTTAGAATAATAAAAGATTCTCAAATATTGAAACTGATTTCGCTAAAATGATTGTAGTATAGTAACAGGAAGCAAAGTATTGCATAATCATACAAGTTGAATAATGTCGCAAGAGATGCTAGGCGACATCAGATAATATAACAGTTTTCTTTCAGAAATTGCTCATATGTAACTTAAATATATTACTTTTTAATACATTTTTGCATTATGTTTATTTTTATTTTTTTTAATATTTAAAAAAATCTTGAGAATTTTTTAGTATGAAATCTATGTAATAATCATGTTATTATAAAAGAGTATTAAATGCGTTTTTATTAATATACAACACAATAATAACAAGGGCAATTCCAAAAAAGCTAAGAGCGAAACATGACAACTTTTAAATATTCTTACAGCAAAGAATCATTGAGTGTACTTTTAATTTCAACTTTAAAGGCATTTTTTAAAGTTGTTTCTATCATTGATGTTCAGCTGCCATAACGCCAGTACTTGTACATTTTCTTCTGAAAAGCTGTCCTTTGAAAAAAACTCTCCAGTAATAATTCATTTATGATTTCTTCCCTTTGATCTAATTTTTTATTTGAGCATTTTATAAAACGATTGTAGGCTCTATTAAATGGTGAGACTTTATTAAATGATACACTCTTTATGGAGAAAAGTTATTTAATACATAGCTTAATACATCGTTGTGGGCATGACACTTTTAATAAGATTAAAAAAATCGAATGTTTCGGTACGTAAAAAAATATTAAAATTATACTTTGAGGAGGAGAAACTCATCGAAGGTGAAGCTCGCTGGAAACTATTCCAATTCAAATATGGTGTTTTTTCATTAGCAGAGCATTCTGTGGTGTAACACCTACAATTATCCTTTAAATTTGAAAGAGAAATGGTATTTTTCAATTCAAGATGATTTCAGGAAAGATATTTTGTTATATAGTTTATTTTTTATATAAAGTGTTATTGATTTTATATAGATTTATTGTAAGATAACTATATATGATTTTATTCTTTAACAGTGTAAAAGGTATAAATTTGTTACATTTTACGCTTTGTGTCTAAATAATAATTTAAGAAAACGCAATTGCTACTATTTTTTTTTTAAATCTGCTGTTTTTATCTAAGTTTAAAACACCAAAATTTTCTATTAAAAAAAAAATATCGTGCTTACGTGAAACCCTGTTTAATTTACTAAAATTAATAATTTTTTTATTTAGTTTAATAATATGTCAGATATAATGTAATATCTTATAGCAAATATCATTACAAATTTCTAGTTATCGAAACAGAATATATAAATATTTTTTATATAAATTAAAAAAAAAGAAAACCCAGAAGCAAATATTAAATAATCAGACAGTTTAAACGAAAATTAATTGTGCAAAGAATTTTTGATGCTCTAAACTCATATTTTATAAATATTAAATAAGCCTCGGTGAATATTTTTATGTAAATTTCGAAATTAAATATGCTGCCTTAAGTACAAACTTATGCAGTATTATTATATTCATATGTATAAGTAAACATAATTTTTTCTTGCTCAAATAAAACATAAAGTTTCTACTTATAACCTATAAATATCTTTATTTTTTTATTTAGCAGGAAATACTGTCCTCAAACAAATTTGCGGTGTTTTTGCAGATAAATGGTTTTATATCATCTAATCTATGGAAGAATAATTTCCCTTTAAATATATGTTTTTCTATCTTAAAAAAAATGTAAATCAGAGAAAGTATATTAATTAACCATGTATTACTCGCACCTGTTTTTGTCACGCGCGGGAGAGTTGTAAACTTCTAAAAACTTTTATCACAATTTTTAAGTTACAATGATCTATAATAAATTTGTAATTTAGTCTTAATTAATGTAACTTACGTTAACTTATTCTAAATAAATACAAGTCAGAAACAGTAAAAACGTATGATTTATAAAAAAAAGAAGAAATATATCTATAAAATGGTTACATATACTACTACATTACAGCTAAATTTATATGGAAAAAAATAAAATTTAATACTTACATTACTTGTACTCTGAAAAAAAATTGTCTTGTGACATTTTTTTGTTATATTACATCACACACTAACTTTTGTCTATGCAAAATGAGTTGATAATGTTAGTGATTAAAAGAGACTGCAGATCTGCATCAGAATATTTTTCCAATATTTCATCAGCTTCTTGTTCTGCTTTCGAGTTGTGAGTAGAACTTCCCCCAAAGTGTTCGTCATCATCCAAAAAAATAGCATCTATACCTGGTGCCACATTATGTTCAGAATTTGATGAAGCCAAAACCAAAAAATTCCACAAACAGTGTTGCTCAATTTCTCGTGCAGATTTTTGACATTTTCTTAAAAAAAAAAAAAGCTGAAACTTTTACCGCACTCACTTCTTCCGAAGAAACGATAGAATGAACCGACGTCTGTGTAGGTAGTGACACCTGTTGTCAGTAGGCTTGGCATCTAGTTGTGTACAGCTAATAAAATTATTCAACCTTGTAGTTCCATGCTTGTGCGCTTGTTTTTACTCGTGGAGTGATTAGAACCTGCTCGAGTAATAGTGGATTAAAGCTGAACTAAATCTTTAAAAACTGTTTCGATATTAAAAACAGTAAAAATCTGCCTTTATTTGCTCTTTTCTTAAACATGTATCTTTTGATTTCCGGTTAATCCATTTATTATTTAAAGTATAATTTAAATAGTTAGACAAAAATTCCTTTATTATTCTGTTTCAATTAGAAATACTAATAAAAAAATAATTTACTAACGTAATACATATGATCCAAAAATTCCTTTACTATGATAAATAAATGAATAATTTATCTGACATACTTATAAGGTATTTCATAATCTACATAGTAATTACAATAGTTATTCTTTTAGCCAATAGATTGATTTAGATAAACTGCTAGACTGGATCTAAGTCAACGTAATTTTCTCTCTTATTCTGTTAGTTGTCTAAATTTAAAAAAGTCTTTAGATTATAAATTTATCATCCTGACAATCTGAAAAAGCCTCTTGTTATCGGAGCACAGCTCCGGCTTCCCTGCAAAAATTACACTTATTGTTAACACGATAGCGTCCAAAATATTTGTGGTATCGACACAAAAAATTAAATGGACTTTGGTAGTGCCAAAATCTCGGTGCGTATTGAAAATCATAAATATTCGTCAAACTTAACGGCATGAAATGTCTGCTCAAAAATTTCCCATAGAGATAACATTGCGGGTTTAAATCTATATATTTGAAAGATAAGGCTTTTTTTAGACATCTACCTTGAGCTTTTTTCTGAACCAATTTTAATAATTCTTTTTTTAAATAAAAGCTGCTTTAGAGGTCTGCACGGGCCGGAATTTCCAGGCCCGGGCCCGGCCCGGCCCGAACGAAAGCTATCTTGGCTCGGCCCGGCCCGGTGTAAAAATTGAAAGTTCGGCCCGAGCCCGGCCCGGCCCGTTTGCATTTTTACAGTTCTCGGCCCGGCCCGTACAAAAATCAGTGAAAACAGGCCCGGCTCGGCCCGACACAACTTCTCCAAAAAAAAAAAAATCCGTTTTTTCTCAACATACAATTAAGATTCTTTTAATGAATACTACATACATATTTATGGGAACATTTTACAGTATATTTTACATTACTATGATGTTCGCAAAACAGAAAAAACACAATAGTTAACATTAACGATTACTTACAGTGTTTTAGTCATCGTGTCTACAGACATTTCAAAATGGAAATAAGGATTCATTAAAAGATTAATGTAGTTCAGAATAAAGGATTAAAAACATGATAACTTTTGAAGCTGTATAATAAAAAGTAGATTTGAGAAAATATTTCTCTCATTTTTAAGGCTTTTCTCAAATCCAAAGGAGCTACATTTCGACACATTTATGAATTCTTTTCTTTTCGGACACGCGTAAGATTGGCAGGTATTCTTATTCAGAAGCTATGTAAATGTCGTTTTTTTTTTTTTTTTTTTTTTTTTTTTTTTTTTTTTTTTTTTTATAGATAAAAGCAATGTCTTTCTGAAAATACTGTCAAAGTTAGAGTTTTGAATCGAATTTCCGGAAGCGATAGCACAGGAAAGGAGAACAACGTACATTCACGGGACAGGAATCTCTGTTATCGCTGTAAGTAATTTATCAAATATGGAAAAAGCTATTCGTTTCCAAATGCCTTCAATAGGCAGGCCTGTCAATTTTATGCCTTTATAGTTAAAAATTTTGTCAGAAAATGTGTCTGAAAGCTTCGAATTGTTGAGCAGTGAATATGAGAACCACCTTAAGGTATATTTCCAAAGATACTGGTAAGAGAACTTCATTATCACTATTAATACTACAAAACACAATGACTGCTCTACACATCCTGAGATCGATTAAGACTAGTTCCGTCCCGGCACGAGTCTGCTGAAAAAAAAATTAAACTCGGAATCAGCCATATTGTAACTGTACGATGCCGATCTCTACGATGGACATCTTACATTTCTGTATTGATGTTGCTAAACTCGCATCGGCTCGTGCCGCACATTTATACTTCTCGAGAAAATCATATTCATTGAAAACGGCTAGTATTCTATCTGCTTAGCTTAAATTCTTATATCGGTCCGATAGGCCCGATTTTTTTTTGCCGGCACGGCCCGGCCGGTTTATTTTGTCTGTCGGCCCGGCCCGGCCCGTTGAAAAAATTGTCCTAATTCTGCCGGCCCGGCCCGTTTGAAAATTCGCCTTCATTCCGCGGGCCCGGGCCCGTGCAGACCTCTAAGCTGCTTAGTTGTAGATTTGTGGCACCAGCTATTTTTCTTTAAAAAAAATTCCATTTTTATATTTAAATTTAAAATTTAAAAATTGTCTATGACTTTTTTTAAATGGTAGCAATTGGATTACTTCTATTGTTGTAAAGAAAAGAAAATTAATAAAGTATGTTTATCTTTATTGATGCCAATTTCTAATAAAATTCAGAATTAACTTTGTAAAAAAAAGGGAACAGAAAAACACACGCTTTTAAAAAAAAAACACTAAATTTTTTCTCAAAAAGTTATTAAAATTCAATACTTTAGCACTCCACTGAGTTTGAGACGCTATGTGAAATGCTTCATTGAGGCAAAGTGACATCATATTTAAATGAAAACCATCATTTTCTCCGATAAAAAGAAAAATTTTACTGCAAACACTTCTAAAAGATATAAATTTCTGGAATTTTACTCGCCGATACCCAGATTAGAATCACAAGTCAAGAGTGCGAATGTTCACATCCAAAGTCGTAGTTAGCAAACTTGCTTTCATGCTTGGAGATATATGTATTAATAACTTATTGTATACTGCGATATTTTTGAAATGATGAATGCAAATTTGAGAGATGCGTATGTAAATTTTGAGACGATGAAAATGACGTTAAGTTTAGGTTTCACGCGAAAAATAATTCCATGATTGGCTCATGGTAAAATCATTTTTGCTGATTTTCAATCGATAATTTCAAACATAAGATCCTCAATGGGTAATTTCATCATAATTACTTATCTTGGTTAGGTATACTAATACATTTTAAATTAATACGTTGAACAGTCGAAGTTTATGGAATTAGTATTTTGGTAACTTTAAATTAAAAGTAATATTTGTTGAGAGTAAGTATTAACTAATGTATGAGTTCCTTTTTAAACAATTTCTTTCGTGTATAAACGACGAGTTTCATCTAGTTATTAAACAAAACATTAGCTCCATTGTTGTAAATTATGCAGTTTAACCTCAACCGAATCGTCATGGCGTCGCCAATATTTGTGACCTGAGATATAGATTGACTTTCAGAAGTTTTATTTTCTACGTCCGTAACGACACTTTTTCTTTTTTTTTCAGTGCGAACCTTTTATTCTCCATAACCTACCAAATCGATGCAATTGATTTTGAATTTTAAATTAAAAGAAATAAAAGAAACGAGGAATACGAGGAATACGATTTTGGGTCTTAGCCGCATGGTAACGGATTTCGTATTAGCCGCATGGCTACGAGTGATAAATCAAAGAAATCGAAAAAAATATAACAGGGTTTTCTACGGATCAGGGTATTTTCCAGGAGAATTTCCAGTATATTTTTTTTATAGAAAAAGAAATCTAGGCTAAACTGTTGAAATTTCGTATTCTTATAAGGAGAGATTTTCTGTAAGAAAATAGCGGTGCGGAAGAATTTCCTGGTCGCAAAATTCCAGCAGTCGTACGAACCCTGATATAATGTCATGTATATATGGTATGTATTGTATGTATATGATGTATGTATTATGTATGTATTCTTATGTATGTATGTTTATATTCAGACGTATGCATGTTTGTATTGGGAAATTTCCGCAATCGAGTATTTGGACAATTTTATAATTTAGCGAAAATTGTTTGATGCGCAAATTTAACCATTTGGTGTCGGTCCCAATTACAGAAGGTTACTGATTTTTTTTATTCACTGTAACTGAATGAACTGCAACTAAAATGAACATGGACATTATCCGTAACCTTCCAAATCGGTGCAATTCATTTTGAATTTTAAATTAAGAGAAATGAAAAGAAATCGAATACGGAGAATACGATTTCGTTTATTAGCCGCATGGTAACGATTTCAATATAAGCCGTATGGCTACGAATGATAATCAAAGAAATCGAGAAAAATATAATGTCATGTATGTATTACTTATATGTATGAATTCTTATGTATGTATGGTTGTATTAAAACGTATATATGTTTGTATTGGGAAATTTCCGTAATCGGGTTTGTAGACGATTTCATAATTTAGTGAGCGTTGTTTGATGCGCAAATTTAACTATTTGTTAGCGGACCCAATTTCAGAAGGTTATTAATTTTTCTTTTTAATTCACCGTAAGTGAATGTGCTGCAACTGTAATGCAAGTGAACATTTTCCGTAACCTACCAAATCGATGCGATTCACTTTGAATTTTAAATTAAGAGAAATAAAACGAAATTGAATACGGAGAATACGATTTGGATGTTAGTTGCATGATAACAGATTCAGTATTAACAGCATGGGAACGAATGTTAATAAAAGAAGTCAAGAAAAATATAATGTTATGTATGTATTACTTATATGCACGTATTCTTGTGTATGTTTTTATTCAGAGGTATGTATGTTTGTATTAGGAAATTTCCGTAATCGGGCTGGTAGAAAATTTCATAATTTAGTGAGAGCTGTTTTATGCGCCAATATAACCATTTGGTAGTTGTTTACAGAAGGTTACTCATTTTTTTATTTTAATTCACCGTAAGTGAATTTGTTGCATCTGAAATGCGAGTGAACATTCTGAAGTGAATGAGATAAGCATTTTTGGCCTAGATGTACACTTGAAAACAGAAATATGTAGATAACAAAATAAAAAAGTCCTAAAAGCGTAAAGAAAATGTAGCTTACTTATATCTTGATTTTAAGATTTTACCTAATTTTACGGTAAAACACTAAGCTAAAATGTGAAGAACCCGATTAGAGAAGAATCATCAGTGCTGAATTTCAGTAGAAATTTCGCCAAATTTGACAGCTACAGCCAAATTCGCTGCATTTATATCAACATATTTTTGGTCGCGAAATTTCGCAAAATGTCTCCAAGCTTGGCGAAAATTTTGACGTTAATGTATATGACTATATAGTTTTATGCTTATAATCGGAAAATGGATACAACAATGAAAGATAATTCGCGAGATATCAACTTCACTAAAAATCATAAATTATTCCGTGATTTTTTTTAACCTGTTGCCTAGATGTAGTGTAAATTTTAAGAAATGTACATATTTTTATATGTGTAACATTATACACAAAAGTTTCGAAAATGCCGGTTAAAAGAAAACAATTGAGATGAAAAGAGTTATTCAGCGTAATTCTATGTGGAAAAGTCACATAAAAATAACTCAGCTGCCTACGACTAATTGCGCGTATAACGATATAACAATAACTCAGATGAACAAAAGTATCATGTTTGATGTAGGAGTATAGCAGATTACCCATGTGAGCGTGTTATATACGTGTTACAAACCTTTCCCTTATACCATATTAAATAAGTCTCGGCTATGCCAGACATGCAAGTCTTTTAAGGGGCTTTGAACTTTTCTGCGGTTAGCTCGATAGATCGAGTTCCAATTTTTGATTGTCTCAAAGATCGGAGCTACATTAAACAAATCAAAATCGCTCAACACATCCCGGTGGTTATTCTCTCTCTTTACCATAGACTATCTTATTCAATGAATTCCCTTTACTTTTAACATTTCTGAATTATTTTAAAGAACAACAAATCACGCTGCATGAAAATTTTGATAATTCTGACATCAGATTTACAGATGAGCAGCAGAAAATACTTTAGTTATGCACAGAACAGCTTTCGTCATTGCACACAAAAGTTACAATTTTCCCTAAGTTAACTTTTATGATTGGAAAAGCAAGAGCTAGAAAAAGTAGGATAATCAGAGAATTTAGTAAAACAATCATAGAGCAGTTAGGATCAGAAGCTGACATTCTTTTGGCACTAACAGGTACTGCTGCGCTTAATGTCGAAGGAAAGTTAATTCACTCAGTGCTTAAAAAAACACCGCGTTTTAAATAGTTCGCTGAATTAAAAAGTCAGGCAGAAAGAAATCTACAGCTCAGCATGGATACAATAGTATTTATCTTTATTGACGAATTTTCAATTGTCGTCTTATGGCTGAACTTGAACAAAGATGTCGCAAAGTTACTTTGCTTAAATCCTTGAAGGTATTAGGTAGTTACATCGCGTAAAAGACATCCCTCTATATAAGAGACATTCTATAAAACACATTTTGGCTGTTCGCAGACAAAAAATGCTTAGAGCTTTTGAAAATTGCTTCACATTAACAAACTCATTCAGACAAAATTACGATCAGCAAAGACAGTATCGAAAGACTCTATATTCGCTTTGCGTGGGTCAAGTTTCAGAATACTCTCATCCCTTATGCAACGGTGGAAAGCTACACTGCTTCCGACTCAATTTGAATGATTTCAAGATGCTAGATGTTTTTTTCCGAAAACAAGCAAGCGAAAGAACATAATCAAGAAGTACTTCTTAAATCAAAGTGGTCAATGACAAGAATGCTAGCAGACCACAGTAATTGAAAGTAAGATGTGGTGAAGATGATCACGGGTTTGGACTTCAGGCTGGACTTTTTTCAGCAGAGTTATGTTACATACCAATATCTGGACGGAGTTGGGGTGTACTGTTAAGCGGTGTACTGAGTAGAGTAAATGATACTGTCTATGACCAAAAATTTCATCCCCCAGGCTTGCCACAGGCTATAATGGTTCATTTTGTTGATTATTATGCCACAAAGTAGCATTTGAGCATTACCTGAGGCAACTGATGACTGAATTAAACACTAGAAAATGGGGATTCAAAGGGTGTTATTTCAAATTTAATTTTGTACCATTAAACAGTAATCATGAAAATTAAACTTTTTTTTTTTTTAATGTTATGTGTTAAGTTTATACAACTCCATGCTCCAACATTTTGGCCTGACGGATAATAGTTAAAACCTACCTCTTGTTAATATATAAATTTACGTGCTACGTTAAAAACGTACCAAACATCTCAATCATGCAATCTTTAAATTTATTACAGTTGATGTATAATTAAATTTGAAGTCCAAGATTCTTTTTTAAAAATAATGATGTAAAATAAATAACCAAAGTTCAGAATAAAAATCAAATTTAATTTTAAAATGTGATAGTTATATCTTTTATAATTGGATTCAATACATATTAAAAAATAAAAATATTATTTAAAGTTGTATTTGTACAATGTTTTATCTTTTCATGAAGCTATCGAACAACGCAGTCCAAATAAAATCCAAATCATAATTTTAGCATTATATGCTTTAGTTTTAAAAGTAAATAGAAGCATAAAACAATGTTACATATTTATTTGAGAATTCTAATTATAATCCGCATTGTTTTCAACATTATTACTTGCTATGGGGTGCAATAACAAATAATCATTTTCAAATTCCCGATTTTGAATTTATTATACACACAGTTAACACATACAAAAAAGCTTATGTGTGTACTTAATGTGTGTTGAATGGATAATGATGGAATGCAAATGTATGTATTTTGAAAACATTTATATTTACTACACTCGTTAAATCTACCATAGTGACACTTAATTTTAATAGTTACAGATTGCTATGAATTAAAAACAAATATTACATTTTCACATAGCAAATTAATAAAAAATATGATTCCCAACGTTGGAAAAGAAAAACGAAGTAGCGCACCATTATTTCGAGCAAACGGGAAAACGAGAACAAAAGTCTTGAATATAACCGAACATTTAAAGCCATAAAAAGGAAATAATCTTGCAAGTAAATGTTTTATTTTTGTCTCTTTAACTTACATTTTTACGTATATTACACTTTTCATAATATGAATAATATTTTGAGTGACACATATTATACATGATATAAAAACATTAATTAAATGAGAACTTTTTTCTTTATGACACACGATAGAATAGCAATAGAGCAAAGATTTACATATATACTTAATATTTTATAATTTTAGTTGAGAGTTAAAAAACTTAATGAAATTTTATATACTGTATGCCCAATAAAGTACATGCCACCCTCTTAGCTTTGGAATGGCTGGTGCTATATTCAATAAAGTGGTGATTGGGTATAGAAAAGTAGCCAAGCGCTACTTTCTAAAACCGTCTACAGTACCACCTGGTGGAAGACTGGGGAGTTCCTATCTCCGAAACAGAAAGAGATAGGGAAAAATGTGATTTACAAAGTTGTGGAGCATCATCGTTTTTGTTCGAAAAGACCCCTTGTGAGCATTAATGGAAAGAATAGAAGGATTAAAACGCGCATTTGTTTTTTCTTGATTTCCTAAACTGTGACGTGACAAAACGATCTTAGAAAGAAAAATCAACTAGTTATAACACTATACGTTTATTTAATATGTTCAAACTTCTCACTGTCAGCTGCAATGCACATTTATATCCTTCTTTGAATTTACGTTGCACACATTGGATCATCGAGGATGACACGTTTGCAGAAGCGTCCGTAATGCGTCGTTTAAGATCCTGCAATGTTTGTGGAACCGTCGCATACACCTTCTGTTTCAGGTATCCCCACATGAAAAAGTTCACTAGAGTCATATCAGGCAAACATGAACATGGCATTTTTGCAGTATATCTGTGTTTTATTACATTTTCGTTTGTTAAAATATTTATAAAAAGCGTGCGATACCGACATTACAATTGCGCTGATTTAGAGAAGAAAGATCCGGCTTTAAGTTGGCGTATATTTTTGTTAATCAGCATCTGCAAAATTGAGCCGGAATCGAACTTCGGCAAAAGTGAAAAAAATAGCATATCGAACTTTTTAGAAAAAAGTTTTTCAAATGGTTAATACTAATATTTTTCGGCATATTTTTGGAATAATCTTTATGTTTTCAACGTAAAAGTACGAAACTTAAGAATGTGTCTCCAGTTTATCAGCATTTATAATGGTTTTACCCAGTTTATCAGCATTTAAAAGGGTTTAACCCATGCGAACTTACAAAAAAAAGGCCGAAATGAAAAGCCCAAATTGCAGTATTGGTTCTCGTCTACTTTTGCACTGCATAAAAGGGGTTTCGGAGCGGCTGCATACGTTTTTGCGATCAACTGCTTTTAATATCGTCTTATAATTAATATATCTGCTTTAAAAAATGAAAATATGAGCCTCAGGTGCATGCCATGGACTAAGTTTCATTCAAATTTTCAGACCTCACTCCTTTTCACGCGCTGTAAATTTTCCTAGACTTCGCCAAGAGATACATACACACAGACAAAAATTGATATTTTATTAGTATAAATAAGAAATAAAAACTACTAAGAAAGCGATAATTATTTTCTTTATTCCAAAACTTCAGAAAATTTAAGGTTTCAAAATATAGGAAAATATAAGCACGGACAAAGTCTTAAATACGAAAATTAATTCATTTGCAGCAGCGAAACTACGTCCAAAATTATTGAATATTATATAAATGAATGTTTTTAAGGATTGCTGATTAAGCGTAAACCAACAGAGTGAAAATGCCCAAGCCGGGAATTGAACCTGGATCCCTGGAATAGCGCTCCTAAGCTCTATTATTAAACTTCTAGGGCGAGACCCAGCTTGGCAGCGCTATTCCCGAATCCGGGATCGATTCTCGGATTGGACATTTTTCTCTCTGCTGGTTTACGCTTAGTTAGCAATGTGAATGAATTCACGGATTAATATACGAAAATTAATTGTTCGCATTCAAAGGTGTAGGCATATGCGATTGAAGTATTCATATGAAACTTCAATCGCTAGAGCAATGAACATACCCATCATAAATATATTTTTTAATGATTTAAGAAAAGATTAAACAGCAACATATGCCTTTATATATTGAGAAAAGTGTGAAACTCATATTTAATTATCATACAAAATATTGTTTAAGAATAAACATAAGAACCGATAATCTGAAAAACAATCTATTTCCATTAAAATATAAAAATATTTAGCAATTATGCAAAATGAAGGGGAATTAAGAACAGCAGTTATATTTCGATAACTTAAAAAAAAAATTAAGTAGACACAAGGTGGCGATATCTCTTCGACATCTGACATAATAATAATTAAAAAAAAATAGTAATGAACTTTTAGGCTAACGTTTTATGAATGTACACACATAATTTTAATAAAAAAAATTATCTAATACTAAGTAATCTACGTCGGAAAGAAATTTTGTTATTTTATCTATATTTACTATAATAATATTTTCATTACTTTAAATTCTTTACATTATTTATACTAATAAAAGTAAGTCTCGCTCTATGTGTCAGTCTGTCTGTGTGTGGTGAGTGTGTGTTTGTGTGTATGTGTTCACTATGGTTAGCAAAATCTACGGCACGCATGGGGCTGAAAAATTTTGCATAAGTATACTAAATCCTCTTCAATTGCACCTGAGATTCGGAATTTTAAATTTCTGATAATCAGCTGAGTTAAAATTTAAAAATCGCAACGCACTCTCATCAAAAAATCACCTGTTTTATTCACGCATACCTAAAACCCTGACTACGCATAGGAAGGAAGCATAACCTTAATTTCATGAACGTTCTTGCTGTCTTCAGAAATCCGTTATAAAGTGTAGGACTAGAAACTCGAAGGATAGAAGTTGAATATTTCTTTTCATAATTTTCATGGTACAATGGATTCAATTAAATGAAATTTCGTTTTTTTTTTTTAATTTTAAGAATAAATGAAATCTAGTGCACTAAAATAATTTAACAAATTATACATATATATTTGAAATAAAACCTGATATAAGAAAATAAGTAAATAAAAATAAAACTTAAATTTAGAAAGATATGCAGAGAAATTGAATATATTTTTTTTTAATTAAATCACTGAAAAAAATATAATTCGTTCACTTATAAATCTCTCGCTACATGGCGTCACACACACACAAAAAAAATAATAATAACTGTGCAGGCAGTATTTTTTAGAAAACACACGCAGAAAAAATTAAAAATGTATGCAAAATGTATAAGTTTTACACGGACACCTGAAAAGTTTTAATATATTGACAGCTGTACAGCTGTACTGCTTTGAAATAAATGATATTCACAACACTCTATTTCTAGCAAATGTAGATAACAATAAAAGATTGTCACAAATATACCTAACTGCTCTCTCTAAATTACGCATGTAGCAAGTAATTATCAGTGAAATACGGTGTAAAAAATAATCTTTTGAATTCGATTCGTTTTTTTTTAGATATTATTAGTTATTCGTGTTATGCGAATAAAAAATTGAACTCACATTTGTATAAACCCATAATAAAATAAATAAATGAAAATAAATCTTCAATTTGGAAAGGTATGCAGACAAAAAGGAATAATTTCTTTTGAATAAATGAGTAATAAAATCTAGTTATTTCACATAAAAAATCCTCGTTAGATAGTGGCCAAATTAAATATGCTGTATTATTAATGCCAGCAAATATTAGTTATTTCTCCACTTTTATCCGATTTTGATCGTTTTTGGGGTCCTTTCTCCATTTAGTTATGCTCTAATTTTTACATTCCAGTGTGGACCCTGGGTAGGACACATGGGCCCTTGAAATGTTTGTGCCTTATATTGTTAATAAATTAGCCCTATGAATCCGATTTTCGTTGTGGGGGCCCCTTTCCATTTACTTATTACAGGTTTATATATCTGATTCCAGTTAAGACCCTGCTTTACTAGGGCCCGGTCCATGAGCCCTTGAAGTGTTTTGTACACCATACATTTTTCACAGCTAATTATATCACTCTCTCTGTGTACATATAGGGTCCTCCTCTCAATTATCAGTTGGCTCCTTTTGGGCCTCCTATTATAGCTTCCTTAAAAATGATCCGACTCACTAGATTTTCTTTTCTAACTCGTTTTAATGTCCCGTAGCTGTTACATAGCGTCACAAAAAATTCTGAGACTTTAACTACCATCAGATTTAAATATTAATCGCCTGCTTGGAGCCCTAGGTTTAGCTTTTTTTAAACTATCCAATTTTCTTCCTCTCAATTCCAACACTGGCTCCTAGGACCATATACGGGAACCTTTGAACTTTTTGTGCAACATGCATTTTTCACCCCCTAATTGTTTCACCCTCTCAATGCTTAACTTTAAAGTGAAGCCTTTAGAATCCTTTACCTCGGCCAACATCCTCATATTTTTATTGAGGTTCAAGGGATCTTTTTAAAACATTTCCACCATTTTGAGCACTTATTTAGAAAAATAGTCTAATGATTAATTCAAACCCAATGCTTAATTTCTACTAAATGAATATCTTACGTGATAAGTACTAGGACATTTAAACGTGTTTTCATCCGAGGCCAGGCTCTCAGCTATCAGTTGCCCCCTTTTCGCTCCTTATTATAGTGCCTGAAAAATGTCTTGATTGATTAGCTTGTTTTTTCTACCAACTTCTTAGCTCCTCCAACTACTACAAGAACAATAAAAAAATTTCTTAGACTTTAACTACCACCAATTTTGAATATTAATTTACTTCTTGGGGCCCTCGGTGTAGCTTCCTTAAAAATTATTCAATTCGGATGCAATATTCTTTAACAAAGTTTTAGAGCTCTCTGGCTTCTTTATAAAATACCAAAAATTTTCCTTATACCCCAGCTACAACATTTTCCGAATACTAATCATCTTTTTCGGCATCAACTTATATTTACTTCCCAATGTCGTAATTTAAAAATCCCATTACTTTTAAAGGTAAGTGGTTAACTTTAGACGGAGAGAGGGATTTCATCCGTAACTTAAATATCGCGTTAATGTTAAAGGTAATTTATTAAACTTAGAGGGGGGAGGGCACCTTGCACTGCTTAGATCGCATTCTGTTCTCGGGTCCTATGAGTCCGATTTTAAAGGGTATTGTTTCATCCAACTTAGGTTACGATTTTTTATATAATGAAAGTTAATCTTAGACTTCTGTTGCAAACATTTTCGAACATTAACAGCGCATTTTTTTCTCGCGTTCTATCGGCTAGATTTCAACAGATCTTGGTTGATTGAAGTTAGCTTACGTTTGTTTCACCGATTTTAGTTCCAAGGCCAGAAGGCACATTATGTCTCTGGTTATATGGGTCCTATTAGTACGAGGTTTGGTTCATTCAACTTGGTTTTCGATTGTCTTCAGTGCGTGTTGAGCAATCCCGAAATACGCCCACTTGGGCAGCTAGAACGCAGGTTACAGATTCGCTCAGAAAGGTGTTTGTTGGGAACACGCTAGACGCTGCCGATGGCATTGAGACCTCGGAAACTAAGTTCATTTGAAATACTGTATGCTGCCAAAGGCATTGTGGCAACATAAATTCAGTTCGTTTGACAGATTTTCTGAAAATCATACAAACTTTAGTTTTGTTTAAGGTTTCTATACCAGACCCGGCCAATGTCGGGCGGGTCAGCTAGTTCAAAAATAAAACTTGATCCATTTATTCTATAGATTATTTTAAAATAAAATTGTACGTAATCTGTAATCAGGATAAATCAGCAAGATAAATTAATAAAGTAATGATTCAGTTCTAATCTTTTTTTTTATAGTAGTAGTAGTCGGAGGAGGATAAATCAGTAACAATTCTATCAATTTGACACAACACTGATATTAATTGCCGAAACGTCAGTGAAGGCTTACTGTGGAGACACGAAAAGTTTTGGTTTCTGTTAGTCTGTCTGTCTGTTCCGCGATAACTGCCGCAAAAAGCATCCGATCGGCTTGAAATTCACTGGGCATGTTGATGAGGTACCCGGGCTTAGCTGTATAGTTTTTGGTTAAATTTGGTTCATTCGTTCGGGAAATATGGCACATTTTATTTTGCTCTATAATGCTTTTCAATGGCAAGTCAGACGATTTTCAGATTTTCATTTGTTGAAAAAATGGCTCATATGAAAAAGGGATTTAAATGGTAAATTTTTGATGCTGAAATTTTTAAATAACATTATTAAATTATTCCAATAAATTATGTCAATATATTTGCGAGATTTTTTTAATAAGGTTTATAATATTGGGGAGAATTGTATGAATGTTTTCCAATAATATAAAGGATTTTGTTTTATCAAATTGACATAATGCATATTTAATTTTTTTCCTTTCCTTTTTCTGTTGCCTAGCAACGTATTTGGTCTTAATAATATTAGTATAATTGCGTGTATAATGCTTGAGTAAAGCCAACGTCAAAACAGATGAATTAATGCATTTGTATCTTTGCATATAGAAGGATTTTAGCCCAGAAATAAAAATAGACAATATTTCATTTATTTTATTTATTTTATTGAAATATTTTGCTTAAAAATACAAAAGTTTATTATTTTCATAGAGAATAACGTAACATTTTCCCATAACATTTACCAATATTTCTTTAGTTGTTGCCAAGAAAATCAAAACCCGGAATAATATTTTCTTTTAAACAATTTTTAGTTGAAATGTTTTGTCGTGAAACAGGAAAATGAGAAATAAAATTAAGAATAGAAAAATTAATATGGCGGCATATTAAAAATAAAAAGAAAACTCTCGAGTATTTCTTAATATAACAAGATGAAAAGTTTTGAGTAAGTACGTATAGCAGGTGAATTAGACGTCATTTATCGAAAACAAAGATGCTGGAATAAAAAGATCTTGGGTAAAATAAAATTAACTATTATTCACGGAAGAAAGAGATAGATGCAGATGCAGTATGCCGTAAAAACAGTTTGCAATACGATGTGCGTTATCGCTCAGATTTAAATGCCCTCATTCGGCCCAAACAAAACAAGCACGTGGAACAGGGACCAAATTCTTTGACTTCAACCGTTTTTTTGTTTGTTTGTTTTTTTTAAGCACGTCGTTGTGTTGTGTCGAATGTAGCGGATTTTAGGGTTACATTTTTGGCGTCACTTCAAGATTTATTGTCTGTGTACGGATAACATGAATATTTTATTTTAAATTTAAATTTTATTAATTTATAAAAAAAACTTATGCTTATCCTTATAAATCACAGCGTAAAAAAAATCTAAGATATACTATAACCATCCGCACAATCAATAAAAAATTACGAATGTAAATTTAAATAGGCTACGGGGGGTTCAGGGGGGCTCTGCCCCCCTGAACAAATGCAATTTTTGATTTAAAAAGTTACCAGAATAAGTAGCTCATCAGAATTTCAGAACATCAATGTACAACCACTTGTTTAACACTTTTAATTTCTGAAACTTTACGAAGTATCTTGTATGCTCATAAATATTTATGTAATTTGAAAACTTTAAAAAGCGATTTGTATGAAGTTGAATATTATGCAATGAGTGTTAAAAAACAATGACTTGCAAAGATGACGTTGAGGCTCCTGATTTGCAGATTTACTAGTGTGCTTTAATTGCCGAAACGTCAGTGAAGGCTTACTGTGGAGACACGAAAAGTTTTGGTTTCTGTTAGTCTGTCTGTTAGTCTCTCTGTCTGTTCAGCGATAACTGACGCAAAAAGCATCCGATCGGCTTGAAATTCACTGGGCATGTTGATGAGGTACCCGGACTTAGCTGTATAGTTTTTGGTTAAATTTGGTTCATTCGTTCGGGAAATATGGAACATTTTATTGTGCTCTATAATGCTTTTCTATGGCAAATAAGACGATTTTCAGATTTTCATTTGTTGAAAGAAATGGCTCAGATGAAAAATAGATTTAAATGGTAAATTTTTGATGCTGAAATTTTTAAATAAGATTATTAAATTATTCCAATTACTTTGAAATTTTGTCAATATATTTGCGAGATTTTTTTAATTAGGTTTATAATATTGGAGGAAATTTTATGCATATTTTTCAATAATATAAAGGATTTTGTTTTATTAATTTGACATAATGGATATTTCATTATTTTCGCTTTCTTTCATATGTTGCCTAACAACGTATTCGGTCCTAATAATATTAGTATAATTGCGTGTATAATGTTTGAGTAAAGCCAACGTCAAAACGGATGAATTAATGCATTTGTATCTTTGCATTAGATGGATTTTAGCCCAGAAATACAAATAGGCAATGTTTCATTTATTTTATTCAAATATTTTGCTTAAAAATACAAAAGTTCATTATTTTCATTGAGAATAACGTAACATTTTTCCATAACATTTACCAATATTTCTTTAATTGTTGACAAGAAAATCAAAACCCGGAATAATATTTTCTTTTAAACAATTTTCAATTGAAATGTTTTGTCGTGAAACAGGAAAATGAAAAATAAAATTAAGAATAGAAAAATTAATATGGCAGCATATTGGAAATAAAAAGAAAACTCTCGAGTATTTCTTAATATAACAAGATGAAAAGTTTTGAGTAAGTACGCATAGCATGTGAATTAGACGTCATTTATCGAAAACAAAGATGCTGGAATAAAAAGATCTTGGGTAAAATAAAATTAACTATTATTCACGGAGGAGAGAGATAGATTGAGATGCAGTATGCCGTAAAAATAGTTTGCAATACGATGTGCGTTATCGCTCAGATTTAAATGCCCTCATTCGGCCCAAACAAAACAAGCACGTGGAACAGGGACCGAATTCTTTGACTTTATCCGTGCATTTTTTCTGTAAAATGAAAATGATCTGCTTATATTTAAGCAATAAGCAGTCTAAGGAAGCATTTCATTGTATTATGAATTAAAAACTGTATTACTAAAAATATTACTCTGTTTTTTAAAACACGTTGTTGTGTTGTGCCGAATGTGGCGGATTTTAGAGTTACATTTTTGGCGTCACTTCAAGATTTACTGTCTGTGTACGGTTAACATGAATATTTTATTTTAAATTTAAATTTTATTAATTTATAAAAAAAAATATGCTTATCCTTATAAATCACAGCGTAAAAAAAATCTAAGATATACTATAACCATCCGCACACAATCAATAAAAAATTACGAATGTAAATTTAAATAGACTAGGGGGGTTCAGGGGGGCTCTGCCCCCCTGAAGAAATGCAATTTTTGATTTAAAAAATTACCAGAATAAGTAGCTCATCAGAATTTCAGAACATCAATGTATAACCACTTGTTTAACACTTTTAATTTCTGAAACTTTTCGAAGTATCTTGTATGCTTATAAATATTTATGTAATTTGAAAACTTTAAAAAGCGATTTGTAAGAAGTTGAATATTACGCAATGAGTGTTAAAAAACAATGACTTGCAAAGATGACGTTGAGGCTCCTGATCTGCAGATTTACTAGTTTTTTAGTTGCCGAAACGTCAGTGAAGGCTTACTGTGAAGACACGAAAAGTTTTGGTTTCCGTTAGTCTGTCTATAAGTCTGTCTGTTAGTCTGTTAGTCTGTCTGTCTATTCCGCGATGACTGCCGCAAAAAGCATCCGATTAGCTTGAAATTAAGTGGGTATGTTAGTGAAGTACCCGGATTTAGCTGTATAGTTTTTTGTTATATTTGGTTCATCCGTTCGGAAAATATAGAATATTTTATTTTGCGCAACAATGCTTTTATATAGCAATTTAGACGATTTTTCCATTTTTATTTGTTGAAAGGAAATGGCTTATATGATTGGAGGATTTAAATGGTAAATTATGGATAATGAAATTTCCTAATTAAAACCATGCCTTATTCATATTAGTTTGAAATTTTGTATATACATTTGTCAGAGTTTTTAAATTCAGTGTCTAACTTATGGAGGGATTTTATATATGTGTTCCAATAATATCAAATATTTTCTTTTACAAATTTTCTTTTTTAAAATGCACATACTTCATTGTTTTAATTTTCTTTTAACTGTTGCCTATCAACGGAACTACACCTAAAAATATCGTAAATGTGAAAGTATGTGTAATTGTTTGGAGTCAAATCAAAGTCAAAAGGGAAGAATTATTGCCTTCTGCGTCTTTACATATAGATGGAATTTACCCCAGAAACAAAGAAAGGCTGTGTTCGATTTATTTAGTTCAAATATTTTTCTTTTAAATTAAAAAGTTCATTATTTTCATAAGGAATAAATTGACATTTTGCTATAAAATTTAAAAATCATTTTTTTTAAACCGTTGCCAAGAAAATGAGATCCCGGAATAATAGTTTACCCTATACCGTTAATTTTGATTTGAAAGATTTTCATGTGCAGGAGGAAAATGAAATAAAAAATAGACATGAATACGTCTTCATATTGGAAATTAAACAAACATACGAAAAGGTGAATTTGACTTCATATATCAAAAATAAAACGAATACCCTTTGAGGTTGAAATAAAAGGGCCTTGTGTTATGATATTAATTCTTATTATTAAAAAAATTGTTACCACGGTTTATCGTCTGCACACGGCTAACAGAAATGTTTAATTTTTAATCGAAAATTTCAATGGGAAATTTTTTTTTTTTTTTTGAAAAGCAAATAGATAGTAAATGTCAAAATTATGCACTGCAAAATTATCTCTGTCGAAAATGACGTCATTGTATCGGGAAATAAATATTTTCTTTCTTAAAAACCAAGCATTAAATAGATTGCCTCAAAAAATATTTTTTGACGAGTGTTACTTCTTAATGCTACCTCATTTCAGAAAATATGAATGAAAATTATTCTATTTTTAAAAGGAAATTACATTTGCCTTCATAAAACCTAAACTTTTAATGTAATTGCCTCAGTGTAAATCATTTTCTGTCCACCGATATTGAAAAATAAGGCTCGGAAGTGTAAAAAGAAATCTAAGATTTACAATAACCTTTAGCGCAATCAATAAAAAGTTATATATGTAAATTTAATGAGATCAAGGGGGGTTCAGGGGAGCTCCGCTCCCATGAAGAAATCTACTTTATTATCTAAAAAAATTCGTTAATCGTTAAAAAAATTCGTAAAAAAAATCGTTAAAATATTCGTTAAATTCGAAAAAAAAAAAAAAATATCTAAAAGAATTAGTAGCTCATGAAAATTTCAAAATATCCTTACATAACAACGTTTTTAATTTAACGCTTCTAATATCTGAAAATTTCGTATTTTCTTATCCTTATAAATAATTAAGTAATTTGAAAGCTTTAAATTGCAGTTTGCTGGAAAATGAATATTACCATAGTGTGTTTAAAAACAATGATTTGCAGAGCTGACGTTGAAACTCCGGATCTGCAGATTTACTAGTTATATCAATGAGCTTTAGCATCACATCATTTGTATCTGCACAAGCATATTGATACGTTCCTTTCATGCTTTTGATAAAATTATATTTTAGCGTGCACTAGTTTATACCGTACACATTTCCGTGAAAAAAATGACATCATATTTGTTAGCAAGTACTTTGCGTACAAAATGATTAAATTCTCACTTCATAAGCTTATTTACGTTCTTCAAATTCCCATAGCAAAACAAGTCCCAAATTCACTTCATTTAAGATGCAATTTAGATTTATTAATTTCATTTCAGTTCGAAGTAAATAACGATGTAAAGATTTCAATATTGGATAACAGAATATGACATTTCTAAACATTCGTTTTCCGTCATAAAACTTAAAAGATTATACATGCTATTTTTAATTGTAATGAAAAAAAAAATATCATAGTAAATAAAGATAAAGTTATACCAACTATTTTCTTTTCGTCAGCAACAAAGCTGGCCACTATTTTTAGAAAATTTATTAAAAAGGTTTAAAATTAAAAATGAAATAAAAAATGGAAATATTTAAAAAAAGCTACTTCGGGCCCATCCAAATGTGAAAAAAAAAATAAGTTGAAAAATTATTATTAAATTTGGTTCAGTAGAAAGTTTACATTCTCCTTTATTAGGAATCAGGACAATGTAACCGGACACTATTAAAAAAATACATTGATAGCGCATTGAAATATGTTGATTGGTAATTTTTTTTTTTTCAATCAGAGGTTTTTAGTAATCCAATATATTATAATTTTTATTTCGTTGTCAAAATTTACATGGTACAGACACGTGTACAAAGTCTATATCTTTCTGAAACTTTACATGGTAAGACATTTGCAGTAATATTTATCGACTGAGAAAACGTATTTTGGCTTATGTGTGGAATTTATTAGCAATAACTGTTTGCAGAATATTTTAGGAAAGTATTTAAAGAAAATCTTTAGATGACTTTCTAGATTTCCTTTTATACTACCGATTTAACGACTTTACAATAATTTGGAAATTGCTAATGGTTTGCTGAGTTATTCGGATCCTTTAGCTAACTGTAGTATTTGCAGACTCTACTAGTTATCTACCACTTATCTACCTAAAATGTGCACGCAAGAAAAATGAAGCACACAGAAGCATTTTTCAAAATTTTTTTAGGCGCAATATATTTAAAGCATATAAGTTATACATGAAATACATAATACACATAATACATAAAATACATAAAATATACATAAAATATGTGATTGTATATACAGTGTGTCCACGTATAACCTGACCGACCTTTATTTTCGCAACCGTTGGTCCTAGATGCATACTTCCAATTACAAAAATGGTTTAAATAAGGTAAAGAATTATTTTTAAAGCGATTTGGGTCAAGAAAATAATTTATTAAAAAATTACGAAATTTAAATTTTTATACGGTCCCCCGGTCCTATAAGTGATATTTAGTAAAACTTTACTGTGACACAAACAAGTAAGACAAAAAAAGTCCCATTCTCTAACATTAAAATTGACCGAGTTACGAAACTTTGAAATGCACGACTTAAACCACTTTTATGTATCTCAAAACAGATGATTTCTGCCATGCTTTCAGGAATCGTATTTAAAGTACTTAAACTTATTTCAAGGTATCTGCGCTTCGAACGAAATCGTACAATATTACGATTAAGTTTATTAGTTAAGGTTCAGATTAGTTAAAATAATTGTATTTTAACATATGTTTTATTTTGTAAGGATTTGAGGCTATGATTTCTTTTAACTAAAATTGTGTTATTTTCATAAGGTTTTATTTTACTTGCAATGATCATCTTTCCAGGTTAAAATTTGTACTAGAACTTTTACTTACTTTCAAATGTCCCATCGAAGTTAAACTTTACATACTGACTTAAATCCGAAGACGATGCAATATTATTATGATTTTCGACTCTAACTATCTTATACATACTTATGTTAGAGGATAACACGAGAAAATTCGGATAGATTACCGTCAAGAAGTTTAAGAGTTTTAGATTAGATAACATAAACATACGATGGTTGTGTTTTTTAAATTTTATAATTACATTTTATGTATTTTTAACACTGAATAAAAAAATTACCTTCACTTTTAACCATCATGTCAGGATCTTTTGCAAATCGTAAATTTCAAGGTTAAAAAATAGCGAAAAATCTGATACTATAAAATAGATGTAAGACTTTTTTATTCTGTTTAGTTTTATTTAATTCAATAATTTATAAGATTTTTTGGCTTATACTGGGTTTCTTACAGCTAAACAACTCGGGGGTCCGATGAGGTTGGGAGGGGGGTGGGGATCAATTTTAACTTTTAGCTTTTTAACTTTGAAGTTAAAATGCTGAAATCATATTTCCTGTGATTTCAGCATTGAATCACCTGAATCAGCATTGAATCACCTGAAATCACATTTCCTGTGATTTCAGGAAATTTCTGACGTGATGGTTTAAAATGAAGGTCATTTTCGGATTCAGTGCTAAAAATTACATAAGAATTGATTTTCAAAAGCTAAAAATATGCCACAACCCAAAATTTGAAAACTGGCAGCATTTTAAAATATGAATCATTTTGTAAAGAATTGAGGCTGTTGTTTTTCATCCTTTTATTTAACAAAAAATCTGTTATTTTTATCCTCTTATGATGTTCAGTACAAATTGTGCATTTTGCAGTAATATGTCAGAATGATTAAAGATTTCAAATTTATATTACAATGCTAATTTTACTTTCAACCATTTCTTTAATATATCCGACGAAATTATATGTCTACTAAATTAGTTAATGACCCCCTAAAATGCAGAAAAAAAGTATACTCCAACTTTAAACAGCTATTAATCAATCAACAGCTATCAATTTTAATCGTAGAATAACGGGACTTTTTTTGCCCTACTTGTCAGTGTAACAGAGAAATTTTACTAAATATAACTTATAGGACCGGGGGACCGTATAAAAATTTAGATTCTGTAATTCTTCAGTAAATTGCTTTTTCGCTTCAAACTTTTTTATCTTAACCCTGCACCTAATTTTGACCATTTTTTGTAATTGGAAGTATGCATCTAGGACCAACGGTTGCGAAAATAAAGGTCGGTCAGGTTATACGTGGACACACTGTATAAAAAAATTGAAATGGGTTACAACGTTATTTTAAAATATATCTTCAATTACATTTCATTATCTATAACAGTAAAAGAAAGTTTCGCTCTGCGTGTCTGTGTGTGTGGTGTGTGTGCGTGTGTGTTTGGGATGGCTAGCGAAATCTACGGCACGTAAAAAGATGAAAATTTTTGTGGTGGTAGCCCAAACTGTATCCTGATTAACCTGAGACTCTGAATTTTAAATTTGTAATAATTAGTTGCGTTATGAATTAAGCATCGCTACTCACTCTCATCAGAAAGTCATCTATTGGATCAAGAACAGTGCTTTCAATCTCGTACAAACCCATTTACGCAACGAAGTATAGCGTAAAACCTACTTTCGATTTTACTTCTGTTTTTTAATAGTATTTTTCTTAGATAAATCTGCCAAACTGCTCTGTACAGTTAAAATTGAAAGACATTTCACGAAAGATTGTACACTTCTGTCTCAAATACCGCAGTCAATTCAAAAAAGTTTTGCAGATAACCCTTTGTTATTGTTTCAGATTGGGTCGTTTTTCCGAAAAACATTTTCCCGTTTATTTCAAAGCCTAGGGCGTAATTTTAGAGGAATCGACAAACCAAAAATAAGGTTCTAAGGTGGAATTCTTCTTCTAATAGATGGTGTTATCTTTTTTAAAAAATATGAATTTTAACCCTTTCAAATACACCAGCGAACGCGGATCACTTCGCACCTCATGGATAATTTATTTTTTCTACGTTAAAAGTAACTAACGTCCGCATTTCAAGACAATCTTTTTAGAGCATCTCAGTGTACTAGATTTATTTCACGTAGAAAATTTTTGAAACGAACGGAGGTGTAGAAAGTTTATTTTACAAAATGCAATTGGTGAAAATGTCGAAGAAATCAGTAAAAACCTATTTCGTCGCGGTTTCGATAGCTTTCCGTAGGCATAGATTCAAAAAATAAAATTACGCATAACGTAAAATAGCAAATAGCATAAACTTTCAATTCAACATTTGTTTTCTGAAATTTTTTAATTAAAAAATATAAATCTAGACAAAATGGAGTTATAGATATAATATTATATAAATTAGAGGTTTATTTAAGGTCATTCAACACACATACAAAATCACATAGCAGAGCAACGACGGGCGAGACAGCGAGGGTTAAATAAAATTATTTAAATAGGTTATTGTTGAATTTAATCAATAATAAAAGCAGATTTTTCCAGCTCTTTTATCAGATCTTTTTTCTCTTTACGTAATTCCTATAGAATGTAGAAATTAATCAATTGTAATACTTAAACTAAAATAATCCAATATTTTACAAATCACATCATCATTTAATATTAATTAATTTTTTTAATACATTTATTGAAATTATCTACAAGATTAAGCCTTTATTGTTGCATCTTAAAAACAAAAATCGAAAATTATTATATGCATTATTCCTTTAACAATATTCTTCAACGTCTCTTATATATTTAAGGGAACCTTCTACATTCGGAGACCAAAAAAAAAATGCACATTTTATGATTTTTTTGGAAGAAAACTACATGATGGATCTTTTTGAAATTTTAACAGATTATTATAAATATTTTAAGCTGAATTACACATGAATTTTTTTTATTAGATTTTGTTGCTTCTACTATAAGTTATAAACAAATGTGTTTAACTGCTTTGGAAAATTTTGTCTGGACGGCGGGCATGATAGCGCATTGTAGAATTATCTGAAACTCAAAAATAAAATTTTTTTCGTAAACTTCGTGAGTATAGCTTTTAGTTAAATTAAAGGAACCAATAAATTTATTTAAAAAAAAGTTATGAAATGGCTAATTTAAATAAAACATTTTTTAATCGTTCTTATTTGTTAATAACTTCTTTTTTACATAATTTTAGTAAAAAGTTTAATTCATATCGAAGGCAATTAGATAAGCTTTAATTTAAAAAAAATCAAGATGATCCATTGAGTAGTTTTTTTTAAATCTTCCCCACCGTGTCAAAAAATGTGGTTGAACATATTTGTTTATAATTTAGAGTAGAAGTAACAAAATGTAATAAAAAAAGTCTTGCGTATACCTTAAGGTATGCACAATAAACTGTTAAAATTTCAAAAAGATCCATCATGCAGTTTTCTTATAAAAAAAATCATAAAAAGAGCTTTTGTTATGGTCTCCTAATGTAGAAGGTCCCCTTAAGTTCTAGGAGGATGGAAACTCTTTACTTCTGATAGTATAAACAATCAAACACATAATACCGAATGCAAACGTTATCCGTTATACTTCAGTTCCCATGCTGTGTGACATGTGCATTTTGCCTTGCAACCAAGATTGTTTTAACCTTATATTTTATTACAACATTAATGCATTCATATGCCAGAAAGACTAAACTAGATATTTTAAGAGTACATATGTATACCAAACCACAAACACAAATGCATACATTAACACAACATTAAAAATTTTCATGTGAAGATTTAAGAAAACTTTACGCAATTGGAGTTATTATTTTCTTTCTTTTTTATTAAAAAAGTGTAAATAAAAATCTAATTATTTGAAATTAAATTGTACGAATATCTTGAAATGCTCTTAAAATGCATAATAAAGATACAGTAAGCAGCAAATTTTAACTGTTTTCTCAGTGAAGTCTAAATTTAAGAGGGTTAATTTAGTTTTCTATATTTCTTACCATGCGAATCAATTTTCTGTTACATTTCAAGATGTGATTTCTCATTAAGTATGACACTAGAAACATGAAGAAAATAAAGAAAAACTTCTTTAAACATTCACCATCTCGAAATTTCAAATATGCTGCAGATATTATATAACTTCAAAAGGTTAAATCTAAAAAATCAAAAAACTGCCTGTGTAAAAAGCGAACTAATTATTTCTCATCAATGTGAAAGTATTTTTTGTATTACTTACCTACTTTTTTCAATTTACTTGTATTGATTACTTTTAATTTGTGTTTAATTGTTAGTTCCTATCTATAAACACTGTTTTGAGGAGGCCTATAGATTTCCATGAAGGTTAGAGTTTCAGAAAATCTAGAGATCCTACCTACACAAATTCCAGGTTGTGTAATATTTAAACGGAGCTTCTGACTGTAAAATAGTCAATGAAACATCGTCTTCATTTTGAAAGACCTATCCAATGATATGGCATTCAATAAAGTGCGTAAATTGTTTTTCGTCTCTACCGCCATTTTGTATTTTACGGCTGCCATTTTGAATTTATATAAAAAAAACTTATCCTATAACCATTGGACAGTTAAAACGAATCGATAGAAACCTCATTCATTAAAATCCATCCAGTCGTTGGGATGTTTCGAGGGTATAAAAAAATCGACACACACAGATACGCGTAAAACGCATAACCCTTCTTGGCAGTCGGGTAAAAAGAAAAAAAAAAGAAAATTTCATTCGATTTTTAATAATATATGTAGTGTTTTTTCTTTGAATATGTTTTCATTTTTTATATTAATATAAAACACTTTAGATAACTTATAGTTAGTCAATAAGCGTATATAGCCATTAAATGGCTATATACCATTATATGGCCATTTTTCAATACAATGGTACAATACGATTTGCATCTTGAATTTCGACTGCTGCTGTTTCGTCCTTTGCAGGAGACCTAAAATTGATCGAGTTATACATTCTAGTATTCGAAGTATTACATTCTAAGTTACGACATTAATGTATACTAACAGTGCTGAGCGACCCTCTATAAATATAAAAATCAGTTTTTTATTTACTGTAGAAGAACATAACTGAAAAAAATATGCACTACATTATTTTTGCGCAAACGAATTTTTTATGTAGATTTCGTACGAAGTACTACCTATTACATTCTCCCATAAGTTGGAATTTCTGGAGAAATTTTGCAGATCTAAACTGATCATGACCCCAAGAACCTAAAACCACCCTCTTTAAAAAACTTTATACATATATATATGTATATATACCTTTTTTACGGACACGATAACTTTCGTAATTCTGCACATATCTCTTCCAAACTGATACATAAAATCAATGGACATAAAATCTCGGTCAGGTTCATTAATGGGCAAAATCGGACCAAGGGGATGGAAATAGGGAGGGTTTTGTGAAAACCGAAATAAAACCCAAAATTTCTTAATTTTTGTACATATCAAATCAGTTTAAAATTTTCATTACTTCTAAAAATAAGGCCAAAAATTTATGTATCACAGATTTTTGATAAATTCAAAAATGGGCTTAAGAGGCGCAAAAAGTAGGTTTTTTGTGAGGAAAAAATTCATAACTTCGTCAATTCTTAAGATATCAAGTCCAATTAATTTTACTATAAATCTCCCTAATATTATCTACAGCGTTTATATTGACAAGTTTTTGATAGAATAAATTCTTACTGAAAAAAAAAAAAAAAAAAAAAATGGGGGGCGGGGGGGGGGGGGGATGAAGAAGAAAAAATCCATAACTTCGTCAATTCGCAAGATATAAAATCCCCATGAATTTATCATATATCTTCTTAATGTTATCTAAAACATTTATATTGACAAGTTTTTGGTACGACGAATTCTTACAGAATAAAACATATTAAAAATACATAGTGGTTGAAGAAAAAAAATCATCGTAATAGGGCGTATTCAAATCCAAACTGTTTATTTTCTGACTCATTTTTAAATTCATTTTTGCTCCCAAACGCATCCAATTGGTAGATTCTCTTATTCAGGAACTGAGTAATGCACCGCAATGGTCGACTTTTCGATAGAGGCAGAATATATTTCAAAAAAGGATGTCAAACTGGGCATTTTAAACCGAATTTCCTGAAGCGATTGTGTTGAAAATGAAAAATATTGTCCTACTGAGAAAATAATTGTTCATAAATCGAGTTTTAATTAATTGAACAAAAAAACAAAACAAACACAGGTAGCTTATAAATCTCTTCAAAAATGAAGCCAGCAAGTTCCATATTTTTTCTTTTAAAAATTAATCTAAAAATGTGCCAAAAAATTTCCAGTTATTCAGCATGGAAAAGTGTTTTTTTTTTTTTTTTTTTTTTTTTTTTTTTTTTTTTTTTTTTTTTTTTTTAATACCGTCTTAACATGATTCTGATAAAACCACCTCTTATATAATAATCTGTAATTATGTGGGTCAATAGTCTTTATTACTTCCCCCAATTTGAACTTTCTACGTTCCATAGTTTACGAGTAAAATGGCTGTGACAGACGGACACGCAGATACACGAGTGATCTTATAATGGTTACGATTTTACTTTTTAAGTACGGAACCCTAAAAATTAAATAAAAACTCGTGAAAAGTGGCCAAATAAAATTGTTAAAGTGAGTTTATCTCTAATTATGATTTAGTTTTGTTTTTGAAATTAGCACTTAACTTCGAAATCTACCTGCGCCTGTAGGCTGAGCCGGCCGGGATTTTTTTAATCGAGGTTTTAATCGAACTATTTAATTAAACAAAAATATAATTTTCGGAAAAAAAGACAATTTATTTCCTACATTGTTTAAGACCGAGACGGGACAGATATTAATAAATTTCATTCAGTTATAGTTCTACATTTAATGTTCAATTTTTGTAAAAATAATTTAAATCAATTAACATTAAAAAAATAAATATAGAATTTAAAAAATATGATACTTAAAAACCCTAAAAACTTAGATTCCGTTCAAACGAAATCGAAATAAATCTTTGAATTTTTCCAAATTTAAGTTGCAAATATATGTACTGCAGATTTTGTATTATGTTTACGATACGTATATAAACAAAATTATAAGGTATATCTAAAATACAAACTTTTACACGTCTAAGTATTATTTCGATTTCATTTGAACGGAATCTGAGATTTAAAGGGCTTAAGTATCATATTTTTAAAGTTCTATATTTATTTTTAGGTAGATTTCGTATGAAATACTACCTATTGGGATCGTTCCTATGTTGGAATTTCTGAAACTTTTTTGCAGATCTACACCGATCATGACCCCTAGAACCCAAAACCACCCTCAGTAAAAAAACTTTATCTATCTATCTGTCTCTCTCTCTCTCTATATATATATATATATATATATGTGTGTGTGTGTGTGTGTGTATATATATCACTTTCTTCTGGACACGATAACTTTCGTAATTCTGCACCAATCTCTTCCAAACTGATACATAAAATCAATGGTCATAAAATCTCGGTCAAGTTCGTTAATGGACGAAATCGGACCAAGGGGATGGAAATAGGGAGGGGTTTTATGAAAACAGAAAACCCCCCATAACTTCTTAATTTTTGTACATATCAAATCAGTTTTAAGTTTTTATTACTTCTAAAAATAGGGTCAAAAATGTATGTATCACAAATTTTTGATAAAGTTAAAAATGGGCTCAAGGGGAGCAAAAAATGTGGTTTTTGGGAGAAAAAAATTCATAACTTCGTCAATTCTCAAGATATCAAATCCAATTAATTTTATTATAAATCTCCTTAACATTATCTACAACTTTTATATTCACAAGTTTTTGATAGGACCAATTCGTACCGCAAAAAGAATTAAAAAGTAAAACAAAAAGGGGGTTTGAAGAAAAAAAATATCCATAACGCCATCAATTCAAAAGATATAAAATCCCCATGAATTTATCATATATCTTCTTAATATTGTCTACAACATCTATATAGACAAGTTTTGGATAGGACCAATTCTTACAGCAAAAACAAATTAAAAATACACAGAGGTTGAAGAAAAAAATCATCTTAGTAAGGGTGTATTCAAATTCAAACTGCTTATTTTCTGACTCATTTTACAATTCATTTTTGCTCTCAAAGGCTTCCAATTGGTACGTTTTCTTACTCAGAAACTATACAATGTACCGTAATGCTCGATTTTTGATAGAGGCAGAATATATTTTTAAAAATGCTGTTAAATAGGGCATTTTGAACCGAATTTACCGAAGCGGATTGTGTTGGAAAAGTCATTGTATTAAGGATGCACTCAAATCAAAACTGCTTATTATCTGACTCATTTTTAAATTCATTTTTGCTCTCAAACGCATTTAATTGGTAGATTCGCTTATTCAGAAACTATATAATGTACCGTAACGATCGATTTTTTGATTGAGGCAGAATACGTTTCAAAAAATGATGTCAAATTGGGCATTTTGAACGGAATTTCCCGAAGCGATTGTGTTAGAAACGAAAAATAATGTCCTTCTGAGAAAATAATTGTTTATATATCAAGTTTTAATTAATTGAACAAAAAAAAAAAAAAAAAAAAAAAAAAAGAAAAAAGAACACAGGTCGCTTATAAATCTCTTCAAAAATCACGTCAACAAGTTTCATATATATATATATATATATATATATATATTAAAAATGAATCTAGAATTATGCCAGAAATTTTCGAGTTGTTGAGCATGGAAAAGTATTTTTTTTTTAATACCGCCCTAACATGATTCTGATAAAACCAGCTATTATATAAAAATGAAATAAAAACTCCTCAAAAGCGGCCATATAAAATTGTTAAAGTGGATCTTTCTCTAATCATGATTTAGTTTTTGTTTGTGAAATTAGTATATTTGACTTCGAAATCTACCTCTGCCTGTAGGCCGGGACGGCAGAGATTTTTTAATGTTCAATTGGCTTAAATTATTTTTTACAAATATTTAACTATAACTGATAATAACTCTAAAAAAAGCTATAACTGAAAGAAATATCCTAATATCTGTCCCTTCTCGGGCTTAAACCATGTAGGAAATATAATGTCTTTTTTTATTTGTTCCGCAAATTATACCTTTGTTTATATCAAGTTTATATATATCAAGTTTTTCTAATTACTATTGCATTTAGATAAACGTTTTTCAAAATTAACGGAATGTACCACCATCAAGGTTTGATTTACAAGGCATCGCATCACAAGTTGTGGTGCAAACAAATATTTGATCCAAAATTTTACATCAGTGCAGTAATACAAGTTATCGTAGTTTGGACAAAAATTTCCAATCTGAGCATAAAAGATTTATAAGACAAAAATAAAAAATCAATTTTACTGAAATTTAGTCATCCCAATTTCCACTCGGGAAAGGTATGAATGCAAAAATAGTATTAAATCTTTACTGCTAATATTTTATCATGGTATAAATGTAATACAGTAACACGTAACCCACCCACCCCCCGTTTTACTTAAATTTTTGGCACTACTTTTTTATCCCGTCGACCAAAAAACCATCTCCAAACTATAAGATTAAATTCAATAATGGATGATCGTAAATGTCACATTCACTAGATATTAAACACGTTACACGTGTTTGTTACGTCATCAAGTGATTTTTAATTCGACTTTTTATTTAAATTTTTAATAGTATGTCCCTAATTTATTTGTTATTTGGTTATTTACAAAAAAAGAAAAAAAATGTCAATGTGTATAATTTGGCGAATAGTTTGGCGGTTTGTATAATTTGGCAAAATTGGTCGACGGGATAAACAAGTAGTACTAAATTTTTATACCCTATTTCCTGCAAGAGGAAATTATGTTTAAGTTAGGGTCAAGACTCCCTTATCATGGGAGTTTTACTTAGGGTGTTTATTTAGCGACAACACCACTCGCTTCTCTGCCACACAAAAAAATGACAAAAGACCCTGAAATATAATTTTCGATAAAAAAATATCCTAGATTTAACGTTAAAAGTCACTATCTTTTTAAAATTTACAAATAAAATAATTAAATTTTCTTGATGCCACAAAAAGAAATTGCCTTTGAACAATATATATAATATTTTGCGAAAACATGACCGTGTGCAATGCTTACGTCATATTAACGACGCGAGCTGTAAAATGAATTTCGTTTAACTGCAAACTTATTAACTTTTAAGCATCGAAAAACTTTAATTTTTATAAAGTCTTAAAACAAATAAATAATTCAGTATTTGATTACGGCTAATATTTTTTAACGAAGTTAAAACTTCATCAATAAATAAATACAAGAAAAACATATATCAAAAAGTTAACACCTTTTTAATTGAACTACGGGCTCATGTGTAATTACTATTCAGGCTTAAAAAATCAGTATTGCTGAAATATATTTCAAATCTTTAACGTCATATTCAACCGTTTTCTGTATTTACTCATTTAATACTTGTTGTATTACTAACAAATGTTTGAAAATGCCCATTTTATTTCTACTATGTCGCCATATCCATCTTCTTTTTAATTCTTAAAAAAAAAAAAAAAAAAAAAAAAAAAAAAAAAAAAAAAAAAAAAAATCAATTTCTTTTGTTTTATGTGAAAATCTTTTAACGGAAAGTTAATTGCAAATTATTACGGCTTTTGAATTTTTTTTGCAAAAATAAAAGGAAAATGTTCATTGATTCTCAGTGAAAATAGCGAAATTTGGAATTATTAAGAAATATATTTAAATACAGTAAATAAAATATAGCCTATGTTACTATCTGTGTTATAATCTACATATACGCAAAGGCATTTTATCACTTCGCTTTGACCCTAACGTGAGGCAAATGTTTTCATACTTTGTATTTATAATATTATAAGAATTAGCAAAGAATTAAGAATTTGTGGCATCGGGGACAAAAAGGTGGGAAGAAAAAAAAAAAGTTATGAGCTCCATAGGCTTTTCTTAGTTAATTTAACAATGACAAGTGACACTGGAAATAAATAAGTAAAGTGCTGCTACGCAATACTTAAATAATATAAATCACGTGAGATGAAAAAAATATTATGATATGGGATTTATTGTATTTATTTTGTAATCTTAACCTGTATCTGTATAAAGCTTTTAAAAAATTTAATTTGTTTAGTACTTTAACATTACATTTAAAACTGGTAATTTTGGACATGAACAGTTATAGACTATATATATATATATAAACATTTCAAAACAGATTTACACTAAGACTATTACATTTTTTTTTTAATTACTGCAAAATAATACTTATTGTTTTTAAACATTTTGATTTCATCACTTTCAAACTAAATATTTAGTTATATCATCATACACACAAAAATAATATTTTAGATACATTTTAAATAATGTAAGCAAGCATTTCTTACAAGATAAAGTTAAATCTGTCAAGAACTTTTAAAAATTGGCGTGCATTTTCGTTAATTCCTTCTATAAATTTTAAGTTAAAGAAGCAGAAAATTAGTTTAAAATAGTACCATTTTACTGGATTTCGGATGTAATAAAATCAGTTGTAATCTAAGTGCACATAAAGCCTTTTCCTCAGTTTATCTAAGTTTGTACTAGATATATTATTAGTATGATTGATATAAAACTCCAATTATAAGAAGATTATTAATATGCTATAAATGATAGTATAATGAAGCTACATATGTTGAAATATTGCATCATATGGCAGTATACAGATAATATTCCAACGCTCGATTATACAACACACTTGGATAAACAACACCGCGCAAATGTTACCTCATCAAGTTAAGGCTGTATTCTATTAAATTTTGATCTTCATTCCATATGTATGTAATATTTCTTTCTACTTTGCTACTTCGTTAGATATCAGTTTCATCGGGCAGACGGTATTGTTCAGCTAACATACAACGAAATGCAATACAATAAAATACAGTATCCATGTACTGATTTAGTCAAATTATATAACATATCAATTTGAAAAATAAGAAATATTCAAGGAAAGATAAACAATTATTTCTTTTTCTTTCATGTTTCAAACAAGATAGATATATATACGTCTATACTGATTTACCAATCTTCAATAGTTTATTTTGTAAAGGATTATCATTGTTCTTGTCCCTCCATACGTATGTTCAACAGATTTTTAAGTATAAATGATTTGTAAAATTTTTGTCATTCCGAGCATGTCAAACGATAGTGTGACTTTCAATCAAAGATCCGATTTTTATCGAAAATATCACAGAAAGCGGACTTTCATCATTTTTTTTCTGTGACACCTCGATTAGATTCATGATACAGACTTTTAAAACTCACAAATTTATTATGAGCAACGAGTACGTTGCGAAACACCCGATTGATGTCACGTAAAAACTTTTGGTGAATTCAAAGATATCCCATCCTGTTAATGAAAAAGGAGGAGAATAGCACATTTGAGACAATCCTTCGATGCTTTTTTTTATTTGACTTCTATCTTTGCTGCTTAATGATCGAAAAACTTTAATATTAGATCTTTTTGCTTTTTTATCAACCTCGTTAACATAAGACGCAGCGAATACTATGGCAGTAAATAAGGTAAAATTGATTAGTAAGGAATAAATCTGTTTATAAGTAACACCATATCCAGAATTAAAAATTTTCAATATGTTCAAGAGAATTTCACATGCAGTGTAGCTGCTTCCCAGAAAAATAGGAAACCCTAATATTGAATTGATAGTCTTGAAAACAGACAAAATCGTATCATATCGAATGAAACAATTATTGTAATGTTTAATACTTGCGAAACGTCTCTTATATACATATTCATTCCTCTCCACATGGCTAGTCAATATGAGGGCCATGTACCGACACACGATAACATAAAATATTCCAAAATAGAGTACGAAAAAATATCCATACTTAAACGCAAACTCGTGTACAATGAACGCAAAAAATACGATACCCCAATGAATATCACAAAAGTCTGCTGTACCAAAAGTAAAATTCCGAATTACGTCTTTTCCATGCGAATAATACCTATTTGCATTTGTAGATATTGATAAAATGCATTTTGTTATAAATAATAAGTAGCAAAGTTTAACCATTTTCGCAGAAGGTGTAATTTCAAGTAGTTTTTCCAATCTTCGTAGTTTTTTTATTGCTTCATACACTTTTTCTTCATGTTTCAGAACATTATTCCACATTAGATATGATCCTCCAAAAAGAACTGACATAACTAAAATTTCTTTTGCACTTTCTTTAAACTTAAATTCGAGATACGTTTTCGTCATGACTAAGCACAAAAATATTATCCAAGACAATCTCATAAGATTTTTTGTTGTATTAACAATAGTGCATATTTTTTTATGTTTATTTTTTATATGTGTGATATCAATGCCAAATAGTTGAAATAATTTCATATATATGTAGAAACTTGCGCTTCCATTTCTTCTATTATCATTGGGAAACGCATTTTGATATTCAGTACGTTCATTTTTTGAAAATGTTTGAAGAAGATTCATTGTTCGTTTTTTTTTTTTTTTTTTTTTTTTTTTTTTTTTTTTAAATCTAAGTAGCAGCTCCAAATTTCTTTCGCATCCTAACTTATGCTGATCATTTGCTGTAATATCCGTAATTCTTTAGTATGATAATTATATTGCCCTTAAAAAAATTATAATATAAATTAACCACTGCTTTTATATTTGTTTTTATAACAATATTTTTAGAAAAAAATGAAGACAAACATTCAAAGTAAATATAGTAATGTTTTAAAACCTTTTTTAATAAAATTAAGTGAAGATGATTTATGAATAGTAAAAGTTTATTATCTCTGAAATACTTTTATTATTACATCAACACCGTAATAATACATGCTATTAAAGAAATTAATAGAATAATATTTAGTGTATGTTATACAAAAGAAATTGTTTTTAAACGGAACAGTGAGAGATTAAATATCTTGACATTCAATTCATCTTAACATATTAAAGTACATATTTTCCTAAACAGTTTTATATTAATATACCTTTAAAATAAATATAAAACAATATTCATAAATGATGATGAAGGACACCTCTTTTTATTGTTAGAAATTTTGCTATCATGTTTATTGCAAATCGTTATCATCACATATATATACAGATTTTCAGAATAGAAAATTTCAATTTTTTTAGATATAAACTGCTTGCGTGAAAAGCATTATCATCATAAATAAAATCTTTCAATAAAAAGCATTAAGTTTTCACTTAGGTAAATACTTTCTTACGTTTTGTTACCATTCACATTTTCTAAAGGTTATATCTTCCCCCTAAAATATTTCTGAATACAATAAATAAAATTTATTATCAATCATTTATATGTGTAGTGTATGTTTTGATCGTTATACAGTGGGATTAATAATTGTTGAAACAATAGGCTAGTTCCTTAAATAATGCTCTATTGCCTCTAGGCAAATACTTACAATTACAAAGTTTCATAAAAAAAGAGTGCAAAATTTCAAGAGATATGTTCCAACCCCATGGGGGTTCTATTTCAGAAAATACAGAAAATAAATTTTTATACTGCCCCCCTAGAATACATTTTCCAGTTTGGAAAATTTTCTTTATCTATTCCTGAATTAAACACAAAAAATTAATCTCGATATCTCCAAAATTCGCAGAGATATTGAAAACCAAAATTCGTGACTTACATCAATTATCCCTGCTCTGAGGGAGGAGTTATTGACTTATTTTGAATGCAACATGGGGATCATCCAGAAGTTGTACGTCACTAAACGTCGCTTTACGTCCACTAAGCTCCAGGTTTCACTGCAATACAAGCAATATTTAAAGTAATATAATTCTATTGATTTAATGCATTTTTAATACATCGAACAATGATTAATACTTCCAAGGATTGCATTCATATTCGTTATTAAGTTTTTTTATAAAATGTTCAAAGAATCATTTTTTTAGCATTTAAAAGTAAATTAAGAGAAAACAACATTACAATTTTGCCCTTTTCCAAGACAGTCGGAGGGTAAGACAGCGCCTATCCTTTGAACATAAAATAGCAGCGTACCGATTTTACTTTAAGCTTGCTTTCAAAATAAGCCGGAGGTCTGCTTTAGAAGTCTGCACAAGTCGAAATATCGAGGCCTGTGTCCATTTAACACATAGGAAAAAAAGTTCGGCCCGGCCTGGAAAAAAGGCCGGGCTTTGGCCGGCCTGACTGAATTTCTGCTAAAAATAGTTTTTTTTTTAAACCGATATGGTTAAAAATTGTTTCGTATGAGGAGTTCAGACCAAAAATACTTACTACAGCTTTTATTTTTCATGTTAATATTCATTTATAAAGAAGCGCCGTGTGCTGTGATATTTATTTATTTTTTTTAATGAATCTCTATTTGTATGTAAATGTTTCATTTATCCTTAATATCTTTAATGCATATTCCATGTATTACTTTGAAAAACACTATACAGTAAAATCTTCTAAGACGGAATCACATAGCAAAGAAAAAATATGCGTTATAGACAAGTTCCCTTCTTAGCAGGTGTAAACGTAGTCTATTCTTTTTCAGCTATTATTATATTCATTTTGTATGGATCAACATATGTTTTCGTTTCAGACTGTAATCCATATTCCATACTTTGATAAAACGCTATACAGTAAAATCTTCTAAGACGGAATCACATAGCAAGGAAAAAATATGCGTTATAGACAAGTTTCCTTCTGAGCAGGTGTAAACGTAGTCTTTTCTTTTTCAGCTATTATTATATATTTTGTATGGATCAACATATGTTTTCGTTTCAGACTTTAATCCATATTCCATACTTTGAAAAAACGCTATACAGTAAAATCTTCTAAGACGGAATCACATAGCAAAGAAAAAAATATGTGTTATAGACAAGTTCCCTTCTGAACAGGTGTAAACGTAGTCTATTCTTTTTCAGCTATTATTATATTAATTTTGTTTGGATCAACATATGTTTTCGTTTCAGACAGGATTCTGTCATAGGAAGGTTCTTTTTAACTGGTTTTATACTATCTTATTTATTTATTTATTTATTTTGCCTAGATGTACTATAAATATTTGCCTAAATATACTATCCTTTAAAAAATGAATATTTAAGCTTAATTACAAATTAATGGAAATATGAAAAGATATGCATTTTTTGTAAAAAAAATTTAGGCTGAGCCAAATTTGTATTGATTTTTACACGAATCAGGTCAGTCAGAGGTAATGATTTTAATACGGGTTGGTTCGAGAGTGAAAAGTTCTCCCCGTGCCGACCTAGGAGTAAGGAATACAGTCACGGTTCGGTATGGAAAAGATATCTTGCCCCCCCCCCCCCCTTCTCCAAGTCCGGAACTGGCTTGGCCCCAGAATACAGACTTTTTTTAACAACCTCGTTCGTCGGGAAGATTTAAAATCTGAAGTTGTGAGGTCTAAAAATATGGAAAACTCTTAATCGGCATGTTAGAAAAAGCCTTGTTTTAAATCAACTGGCAGACATTTAATTAGTACAGAAAGAAAGTGGAAAGGAGAAATGTTAAACTGAATCAGAAGTTTAAGCTACAGATAGGAGTTACTTTACTCACCTGCAATTTTTTAAAAGGTAATTAAATATTTTTTTTTCAGGAGACAATCTTTGTTTAAAAATTTAAATGCGTTTTTCTGCATGATGGTTTTTTTTACAATTTCACGTCTTTAAATTATTATAAGTCAAGAATTGTTAAAGAAGAAAGGTGCAAACTTTGAACATGTCTTTCTTTCATTATTTTAAGTTAATTTTGTTTCGGCAAATTTGAAAAAAAAATTATTTTTTAAAATATGATTTTTTTTTAAAGTTGCATCATTTTTAAAATTTATATTTTAACATTCTTAAAATTAATATTTAAATAAATCCTGAAACAAAATTAAATTTATATTTTCCTCGTTTAGAGGTGTGCATGGGCCCGGGTTTGGACCATACTGATTTAATTAATTTAACTGATTGTGTGATCTAAAGGATTTTTTCATGGTCTGGGCCGGTGTTGTTTTCACTGATTTTGGTACGGGCCGTGAACTGAGAAAATAGAAACGGTCCGTTCCGGATCGGGGTGAACTTTAAATTTTTACACCTAACCGTGCAAAGATAGATTTTTTTCGGGCTGGGGTGGGGCCGGATCTGTAAATTCCGGCCCAAGCAGACCTCCAATCTTTAATTAAAGGGAAAAAAAATTCGACAAATAATGTTTCAAGTTTAAATTACCCCACTTAAAAAAAAAATAATAATCCTTTTAATTTTTTTTAAACTTTGTGAAAAATTTCAGGATGTGTCTTTTGTTGCAAATTATATGGTTAACCGTCACAAAAAAGAAAAAAAAATCAAAATTCTAATCAATTTCTTGGATTGCACGCATTTAAATTTGTGTCTATACCCTTAAAACCCGGCGAATTATTTAAGCGGGCATAACTCTTTGATATGAAGATGCAATTTTTGGTGTTTAATTCAGGAATGGATAAAAAAAATTTCCTAATTGGAAATTTTGCTCTACCGGGGCCGTATAGAAATTTAATTTTTTGTATTTTCTCATATAGCAATATTTAAGAAGATAGCATATTGTTTCGATATTTATGAATCACACTGTATATATTTTTTGTTAGCATGTATATTACGGTTTTAATCAACAAACACAAACACAAATTTAAATCTCATTAAAAGAATAACTTAATTAATAATTTTGATTGAAACTTTAATTTTAATTTATTGAAAATTATCAAAATTCTTCGAATATTTCTCTTAATTTTAAGTAAATTTAAATTTTTCTGGAGATTTTCCAAATGCAGAATTATCTTCAGAATACTAAAGCAAGCATATTAGACAATAAAATTATCTCTTTCTCAATTCGCCACTTTCATTACTCTGATTTGACTTCAATCCAAAGTTCTTGTTCGAAAAACCGCGTAATGTGTTACTTGAGACTAAAATGCCAAAAAAATAAAAGATTTAAACGTAACACTTTCAAAGTGGTGCTTGACATACGATTAGGTATTTCATGTGCAATATTTAAGGTCGCGTCAATTTATCTTGTTAATAACATTCCAGTTTACAACTCTATGATATAATTACATACAAGGTGTTTGTAAAAAATTGCCGGTAGGAGAGACTAGAGTGCTTAGCTAATATTTTACTAAAAGGTTGGTAATTTTTGTTTGGCATAAAACAACTTCCCAGTTTGCGTCATATAAGTACTATTGTACTTTGTACTTTTGTTTTTTACAGCGTGAAAATTTTAAAAAGTCAATTAATGATTTTTTAAAAATATTTCTTATAACTCTGTAAACATTGTGAAATCTTCCCACTACAATGACGTTTGACTCTTTGAATAGGTATACTCCAAAAAAATTTATATTAGTAAATATAACGTATTCCCATACGGTGTTCGGTACTTAATTTAATGATTCAACTAAAATATATTTTGTTTCGACATATGTTTATTGTAAGATTTATTTATATTAGTATTTAAAGATTATTTTCATTACCAGAGCTGTCAAATGTTATATTTAATGTTACTAATTCTTAAATACTGCTGGTTATTAGATTTGATAAATTAAAGGGTCTCGGGACTCTAAAAATTGGGAGGAAAAGACAATTTTCAACATTTAATACACTGCTCAAAACAATTAAAGGATATTGCAGTTTTAGGTAGATTTTGTATCTGGTAAACTGTTTAGCTGGTTGATACATGGTCGACAGACATAGTAGGTTATATGAGAATAAATTACGCATGTTTGGCAGAAAAAATGCATTTTATTGCGCATTTGTGTACTAAAGGAAAAAAACACAATTTGTGCATATGAGAAAAAAAGAATAAGAAAAGGTGTTTTCTTCAAAGAAAATCATTTTCAGTAGGGGGTATGGTTTCCACGGGCGGCCAGCAACGTTGAACACCTTTGAGGCATGGACTCAATGAGGCTATTAATGACGAGTTGGGGTATTCTGCCCCACTCTTCCAGAAGAGCTCTTTCCAGTTCTTGGAGAGTTTGTGGGGGTTGTTGGCGGCCAGAAACTCGTCTTCCTAGAGCGTCCCAAACGTGCTCGATTGGATTCATGTCTGGAGAACACGCTGGCCATTCCATTCGAACGATTCCTTCCTCGAAAAGGAAATCCTCCATCAGGTTTGCACGATGTGGCCTGCAGTTAGCGTCCATTAAAATGAAGTTATCTCCGATTGCTGCAGAGTAAGGGACTACAATAGGTCTGAGGATCTCATCCCTATATCGGCGACCAGTCAGAGCTCCATCTCGAATGATGTAGAGGTCAGTGCGCCCGTCAATGGAGATGCCACCATACACCAACACTCCTCCACCGCCAAATATGACATTTTCGTGCACGAACGCAGGATTATTCCTACTGCCACGGTCCCTCCAGATGAAAATACGCCTATTATCCGGATGCACAGAAAAACGGGACTCGTCAGAAAACAGAATATTGCTCCATTCATTTCTCCTCCAGTTGACATGCTCGGTTGCCCACTCCCTGCGGTCGCGACGATGCCTTGATGTTAATCTAACACATACCATCGGTCGGCGAGCATACAGACCTACAGCATGGAGCCGGTTTCGGACAGTCTGAGTTGAAATCGTGGTGCCTGTAGCCGAGCGAAGGTGTTGTTGGAGAAGAGTAGCGTTCATGGTTCGGTGTCTCCGAGCTCTTAACGCTAAATACCGATCTTCATTGGGCGTTGTTGCCCGTCTACGACCTTACCCTGGTCTTCAGCCTGCACATCCACTCTCCAAAAAACGGTTCCAGATCCTGGAAATGACACTTTGTGACACTCCAATGGCTTGCGCTACTTCGGCTTGAGTTTGGCCCCCTTCTAACCTACCAACAATTTTCAAAGCTTCTGAATCTGTCAAATGACTTCGCTGAGACATCGTACTCATCGAAACAAAGCAATCACTGAATGCCGATCATCCTTTTCTTCATTCTCTTTTATCCAGTTGAAAGTCAAATTTCATTCGCTGCCGCTGAAGCGACGTTTTTGACGTCGAACTCAAAGTTTGCATACTCCACAGTTTGAAAACCAGAAAAATTTGCATTTGTGATTCTCTGCTTCTATTTTCGGCAAAAAAAATTTCGTTTATATCTTTATTTTATATAAAACTTCAAATATCCTTTAATTGTTTTGAGCAGTGTATCTTAAAATGTATATGATTTTAAAACACATTTTTTGTAGGATGAAAGACATAAGTATTTTCTTTCATTTCATGTACTCAAAAAATTGCAGGATGCAGAATTAGCATTTACAGGGGGCTCCAAACTGTCAGATATTTGACGAGCAGGAAAATGGTATATCAAAATAAATTACAAAATAAATGTTACAACTAGAATAAAAATATTGGTGCCTACTTATACTTCAGATAATATTAATTACACTGAACCTAAATAAATTTGTATTTAAAGAATTTTTATATTTTTAATACAAAGTCGTATTTAGCTAACAAAACATTTTGAAAATTACAGCAGTATAATCACCTAAAAAATATATTTTCTTTAACAATAAAAAAATAAATTTTTCGTTCAGTTAATAGAGACTTGTGTTCTGAAAATTTCTGAAAATATTCAGAAGTTTTTGAGAATCGTGTGCTTTATGCCCAAAAACATCATTTGACGAAAAATGACTTTAAAGTTTCGGAAGTGCCGATTCAGCTATTGGGCTGGTATAATTCTAAAAGTCATAATTTCTGTCCTAATGGGAATTAAAAAAAACAAGCATATCAAAATGTTCAGAAAAGATAAGAATTTAACAACTAAAAAACTTTAAATTTCGAATATTTTGAAGCTTTAAGAGTGTTGAGAACCCTTAAGAGGATCCTCAGAAATATTAATTCAATATCTTAAGTTGAATCTATGATAAATTTTTATTATGCATAATATATTTATATTTAAGATTTATGTAACTGTATACTAAATAAATTTTTCTAAATTATAAAAAACTTTTTGTGTGAATTTATACTTCACATGATTTATTAACAGACACTTTATGTAAGTTCAATTGAAGTTCATAAGTTCAATTATTTAAGTTCCGTTTCAATGAAAATATTGTAATATCGGTCATATTTAGAAAATAAATGAAGCTAATATTTACTAAATTAAGCTGATTATTCTTATTTTATAAATATAGATCCAATTATTAATATGTGCCAAAATATCCTAGATTAAAAATGGGAGATTTTAAGTAAAAATATTCTTATTAAATTTATTTACTGATAGGAGCAGATATTGGGAATGCCAAAAGAAAACTTGCTTTTTAGGAAGGAAATTACGAAATTCAGTGTTTTTAGGTGCGTTGGTAATTATATAAATACGTAGCACCTATAGTCGTCGTTCAGTCCGTCTGTCCGCCCGTCCGCATGTAATAGAGCAAAAACTACCCAACCGAATGGGCTGAAATTTTAAATATTTGATTGTTGCAACATTTTGTCGAGCCATTTCAAGTTTTATGAAAATCGGATGTATAGTTTAATTACAGGGACAGTCAAAAGTTTTTCTTTACGTTACGACCAATGGGAAAAATTATTGAAAATGTATTTTAATGATGTTACAGACTTCCGAATGGTCTGAAATTTTAAATATATAATTGTTGCAATATTTTAGCGAGCCATTTAAAATTTTATGAAAATCGGATGTGTAGTTTAATTACAGGGACAGTCAAAACTTTTCCGTTACATTACGGGGAATGGGTAAAAATTATTGCAAGTGCATTTTAATGATGTTGCAGACTAGGCACTTATGAAGTGCAAACAAATATACATTCAGTACAATATGGGGTGCAAAAAATTATTATAAAACTAGTTATAGTACGAACGCACCTCATTTGCCACGTTCGACGAGCAATTTCCAACATGTTTTTTATTATTATCAGTGAAAATGGCTTCTAAAGTACAATCACTGGCACAAAAATCCGAAACATATATTTAAAGCTTGTGTTTATCAGCAAAAAAGTTATCTTAAATAGTATATAGGCAGCAAGTCAAACTGCCGTTCTGTCAAATATTCTCAATTTCATATCTAAGAGCCAATAACGTTCATTGAAAGTTCATGGAATTTTACATTCTTTTTACATAGGTATAACTTGAAGAAACAGGTGAAGGTCAATTTTTCAGCTCACACAAATGCTGCTGTATTTAAAACATTTCGAAAAATTCTACTTTTAATACCTACATATTTAATCTCAAAATAATATTTAGAAGAAGGGAAAATAGATGGTTGTTATACAGTGTTTATAGCAAGTAAAACATCGAATAACAAACACGTACAAGAAATATATGAATTATTAGCTGTATTATTTAAAAAAAAATCTTTGTTAAAAAATAATAAGAGTTTGTAAAAAAAAAATATATATACAACGTAAGATTGGGTATAGCTGTACATAATTGAAATGTATGAATAGGTATAGGTATGCCATAAAAGTTAAAGAGATATGAAGCCTAAATAATATCAAATATTGCTATTTTGAATAACTATTTTTTAATCTTATCCTAAACTGTTTATGATGACCTTAATTCGGTACTAACAAAAAAAGTAGAGCATATTTAAACTTTATTTGGCATTGCATAAAACTAAATTCAGCGTAGTAATAATCTTTTTCTGACAGTGAAACTAAAACAAGTTTAAAATTTGCATTGTGATAAGCGCGCTTCGAAAGGAGGTCGCAAAGATGCAACGGAGCCTTGCTCCGTGCCGCGTTTTTCCAGATCGGATATTAATTAACTTTTAAAGTCACGGGAGGGGTATTGAGATATACACTCAATGAAAACTAGTCGCGAATCCCATAGTATTTATATGATTAATTCTAATTAAATTGTTTTTAACAATTTGACGTTTATTGTTTTATACTGCTACTGGGCATTACACAAGCATATCATTAAAATCTGTTATCTAGGCTTCAAAGCCGGTGGCACATAGAGTACGGAGCTCCTGTCATTTTGTATGTCCGAACCGTCCGAATCTTTAATAGTTAATATCGCGGATAATTACCGACGATTTTTGTTCGAAAATTATTATGAACAATTATTTTATACTTCTGCTACGATAGGTACCTCCAGCGCTCCTCTACACCTTTGCTGAAAGCCCACAAATCGAAATTTGTGTGAAACGGGAAAATGCTATTTTCTCAAAAACTATGTGACATAGGGTAATCTCTATAATTTTCCTGCAAATTTTAAATTAACGTCTACTACCTGTAATTTTTGCATAATTTTAGTTTCAGTAGATTCGGAAATAGAGGGGGGTGGACATATATTTTCGCTAAATTTTTGACGATATGTCTTAAAATATAATACCTAAAATGTAAATAAATGTATTTTTGAGTTCAGCATTACGAACCCTTGCACACGATATACAAATAAAAGATTTTTTTCAAGTAACTTAATTAGCCCCTCTACATTTTTCCTGAATATATTTGTGAATGTTTACTAATATGTAAATATTTGGGTTAATATTCTTCCGTACTTCCCCAATTTGAAATTTCCACTTTTCATTGTTTACGAGTAAAGTGGCTGTGACAGATGGACAGACAGACACAGGTGATATCTTATAATGGTTCCGTTTTCCTTTTTATGTTCGGAATTCTAAAAATTTTAATAAAAAATATTTAATGCCGTTTTCTTATTAAAAGGTTCTTTTTACATGTAGTCCTATTTCTGCTGCATTGTTGTGCACATTCCTCACAGTTCAACACTAATAAAACTTTATACAAAATTAGTTAAATTTGCATTATATGTTTCTACATTTGAAGCGAAATAAGAAGTTTTTTCACTGAGCAAAAGCTTGATTATTAGAAGTAATCTGCTGGTTTATTTTGTAACATTTTATACTTTTTTTGTAACTAATACAGCTTTTCTCGTATTTATTGAGAAAAACATCACATCTTTTACACCAGTATTTCCAATTAACAAACTTCTCGGCCAACGTCTATAGCTTTTTTAACAGAAAGCTGCCACGAAGTTTGGAAATTGTGTTTGGAAATTTATTGTTTAGAAACAGTGGTAACATTTCTTCCGAGACAAACATTGAACAATATTGATAAAATTAACTTTTAATTGTTACATTGTTTTGTTATAATATTTTATTTGTCCTTTTTAAATGTTTTACAGCACAGCCTAATGTGGTAAACGCATGTGTACGGCAACTCGAGAAAAAAATGTTGAGCATGGCTGATCTAAATTTTCGACATTGCGCGTGTTTTTTGTTTAGCGTTTTATGTACACTATATTGCCATTAATGACCGGCAACTTTCAATTTTAGACATTTTGTCGAATATTTAGAAATATACTTGACAGATTTTTCTGGAATTTCAGGATTGAAAAGAACAGGTATGACCTCATATTTAGCATTGTCGATTTGATAAGGGGGCAATTAGGGGGCCAAAAAAAAAATCAAAGATAACAAATAATACTTGGGATCACCCTGTAAAATAAAATACACGAAATGCTCTATCTCTACCGAATATAAATAAACAGACATTGTGCAATATGTGTATTCTTTCGTGTAAGAATAGCAAATAGAGATACAGCGATTTATTTAAAAAAATTAAAAAATTCTTGTTTTTTGCTTATAAAATGCAGGGTTTTCAACAAAATTTAACTCTGGTTTCAGAATGATTGACAAAATATAGTAGAAACAATATAGTGCAATTGAAATGTTACTATATTAAATATTTTAAGAAATATGAGCAGTTGTATGAAATAATTTTTATCTGCGCATGCGCGAACGATAACAAGGATCATTTTACATAATTTAATAGTCAACTCTATGGAGAAACCTATTAAAAAAATCTAGTCAAATATCGTAAAAATTCAGAAAGATATCGGCGTTAGAGTGAGCAAATTTTTAGTTGTTCTCTAAAAGCAGCTGAATGATAAAGCATTTTCCACAAATTGTCATTTTTAATTAAAATTTTTTTTTCCTTTTTTATTGATGCTTTAGTTCTTCTTGAACAACCACCAGAACGAGCCTGTACCATGATCAAAATAAGGATCAAAATCGAAGCATTTTTTCCAAATCTACTCGTTGATACTCACTAAATACTAACTTTTTTCTGAAAGTCAGTTAATAAAAAATGACAATTTGTGTAAAATCCCTTCTCATTCAGCTGCTTTAAGGAACAACTAAAAATTTGCTCACTTTAACCCTCTAGTTCATACTGTTGCCAATTTGCAACAAATTAAATTTCCTCTCCTTATCGTTTATTTACCGTTGCCTCTTGATAACTTTATGCTTTACCTATTCATTTTGACCCTATACTTAGGTTTAGTACATTAATAATACCATAGGTGATACACTATGACGCAAAAGTTTAGACAATGAAGAAATTCTTACATACTTTGAAAAATATTTATTCAATTTTCAAATCACTGCTTGAAATTAATGTGCTGTACATATAAACAATATTTATAACAAAGAAAAGTGGAATTGTGCATATTGCAATAAATTAAATGGTAACAAAAATAAACTGCTATCTCAAAAGTTTAGACACAAATTAAATAAAATCGAAATAAACAATTTTTAAAACCTGGTTGCGCATCCATGCTTATGTATTACGTCATATACACGAGATTGCATGGAAGAAATTAAATCTTGCATAGTTTGTGGATCAATATCGTACCATGCATTCTCAATAGATGTCTTAAGTTCCTTTTCAGAAGAGTATTGTCTAGCGTTGCTATAAACTTTGCGACACATGATGCTCCAAAGGTTTTCTATAGGGTTAAGATCTGGGCTACATGCTGGCCAGTCGAGAACTCTTATATTATGGGAATTAAACCAAGATTTTGAATGTTTTTCAGTGTGAATTGAAGCATTGTCTTGCTGAAATTCCCACTGAGGACCCCCTAGAAGCTCAGCAAATGGCAGTAGGTTTTCTTCTAATGTCTGTGTATAATGCTGTGAAGTTTGACGACCACTGGTGAAGGTCAGAGATACTTGTCCATTATAGCAAAAGGCTGCCCAAACCATCACCGAGCCCCCTCCTTGTCTGCGACTAAAAAAACGTCGAGGTTCCTTCCGCAAGTCATGCCAATACGATAAACAACCATCTGGACCATCCAGATTCCACTTTTTTTCATCGCTAAATATGACTGACTGCCATTTCTCTCCATATGACATATGCTTTCGAGCCCACATAAGTCTTTGTAACTTATGATATGGTTTCAGAGCTGGTTTCTTCTGCATTTTGCTATAAACGATTGTTCCCTTTTCCAAAATTCGTCTACGAATCGTATCCTTTGATACAGAGAGTCCCGATGAGCTTTGAACTCCACGTACGCTCATTTGTTGAGTACTCGCTAGTCTTTGTATCAGGCGATCCTCTCGTACATTTGTCACACGTGGCCTCCCAGACCGACATTTTGCTTTATATTCGGAACCACTCGATAAAACTCGATAAATAGATTTTTTTGACCTATTAATAATAGCAGAAATTTCAGAAACGCTCTTCCCTTCACCTTTCAACTGCCAAATCCTTGAAACCTCATTCACTTGAATTTCTTTAGCTCTCGGCATGTCGACTATGAAGCGCAATCGTTTGCAGAACTTAAGTACTCCAAATTTGTGACATCATCGATTCTAAATTTGCATATGCCAGCGAATATTCAAAGAAATTTAGAATAGTGTCTAAACTTTTGCGACAAGCACATTTGAATTTTTATGAAAAAAATTAGTATTATAGCAAATAAAACGACTGTCTTTTGTACATAGCATTTTAAATCAGTTTGTGAATATATTTACAGGTTTTTGTAATTCTGACGTCATAATTCTACATTTTAAAGCTGAATGACGTCATTGTCTAAACTTTTGCGTCATAGTGTAATAGTTGTTTATCAGTTAGAAGTAAAAAGGAACTTTTAAAGCCTTCCATTTTCCTAGCATTAGATGGATTTCTAACACAAATAAAAAAAAATATTTAAAATGCAAAATTTCATGTGAAAAAAAATATTTTTCTAAAGAATACGTTTTTAAAAGAGATTTTAAGTACTTTTCAGTGAGATTTTTTGCAACAACTATTGTATGCATGCGAATATAAGTTTGTTGCTATTTGGCAACTCTATGAATTGAGTTCCGCTTTTATTTAAATTTTTAGTATTCCGTTCAATGAATTTGCTGATTGTTTCATCTTGCTTTTTGTCTATTTTTTCATCAAAAAATTTGTTCTGATAGAGCCTCATCATGTTCAACATATATTTTAAAGCAAAGGTACTAAAAAAAATTAACAGAAGAAATTTGGATTGGATTGTCTAGTGAAAGTGTAATTTCTTACAATGACAGGGATGACGATCCACCTTTTGATCCAAACGCTTCTGTTCAAAAACGGTTCAGACACTTAAGATGAGACTGACTGTGATTTACAAGCAGATAAACTATCTAATGAAATTGACTAGAATTTTGGATGCAAACGTTGGGATAGTGAGTATTCCATCTACATCCAAACAAAAGCAGCTAGGTAAACGTAAAAAGAAAAAAGGTGAAAGCTTCAAACTCTTCAGACAGATCATTCTTGTATAAAGATTATTGGAGATGTTTCTCTGCCTGAAAGTGATTTATCATTAAAAACACCATATAAATAATTTTTGTATTTTTCCACCCAGAACATTTCGAGCCTATCTCTCAACAAACAAGCCTATATTGTGTTTTAAAACATGTTCAAAAGCCACTCAATATATGCTCGAAAGATATAAAAAAGTATCTAAGGATTTGTATCTTGAGTAGCGTGGCAAACTTTAAAGTCATAAGATTGTTTGGTAACACTGTCATTGGTGTATCACCAGGTAGTCACACTATGATCTTGAATACATTTGAAACTATACGGTATACGACAATTTTCCCATCAGAACAACAATACATTGTCTAATGGGAAAGATAAGTCATTCAAGTTGAGACCAATAGTCGGTGCCCTGAAGGGAAATTCATATCCATTCCCATCAAAAAATCTCTCTGTGTTTCTGAGCAAATAAGGCTCGTCACCATATGAAGAAGTATATCGCCCCCCCCCCCTCCCAAAACAAAACAACAACTTGCATAACTGTTGTTTTAAATTGTTATTTATCGCAGGAATATCAAGATTTGCGTAAAATTTTGATATTTACTGAGAAAAAAATACAACCAGTCTGCCAGGTGGACATAACTTGGAGGTTGGCGTTTGAGTCAATACTAGAATAACTCATCCAGTTGTTGAACCTGTAAATCATGAACTTTATTTTGATAACTATTAAACAGCAGTGGACATAATGACACTTTCAAAATCAAAAGTAATTTCGTGCCTTGGAATAATAAGAAAAAACAGAACCCAGTGCTGCAAAATGCCACCAGACAACTAATAGGAAAAAGACCTGAGAAATATCGTAGAATATGCTTAGAATGCGCTTAATGCACGGTGTTGCCATTTGGCAACCATTTCAAAAAATCCGAAATACAGAAAAATATAAAAGTGATAATTTTTTTAGTATTTTCTTTAATGTATGCCCATTAAGGAATCAAATATATTTTTTGAAAGAAAAAATAAAAAACCATGCATCAGAGGGTTAACGCCGATATCTTTCTGAATTTTCACGATATTTGACTAGATTTTTTTAGTAAGTTGCTCCATAGAGTTTACTATTATATTATGTAAAATGATCCTTGTTATCGTTCGCGCATGCGCAGATAAAAATTATTTCATACAACTGCTCATATTTCCTAAAATATTTAATATATTTATATTCCAATTGCACTAGATTGTTTCTACTATATTTTGTCATTTTTTCTGAAACCGGCGTTAAATTTGGTTGAAAACCCTGCATGTTATATGCAAAAAACATGCAAGATTTTTTAAATTATTTTAAATAAATCGGTATATCTCTATTAATATACGTGCTATGCTTACACAAAAGAATACACATATTGCACAATGTCTGTTTATTTATATTCGGTAGCGGTAGATCATTTCGTGCATTTCATTTTACAGGGTGATCCTAAGTATTATTTTTTTCTTTGATTTTTGTTGGCCCCCCAACTGCCCCCCTTAACAAATCGACGTTGCTAAATATGAGGTCATACCTGTTCTTTTTAATCCTGAAATTCCAGAAGAATCTGTCAAGTATATTTCTAAATATTCGACAAAATGTCTAAAATTGAAAGTTGCCGGTCATTAATGGCAATATAGTGTATATGATAGATTTCATTTGTGAGCGCACAAAACTACACGCTGTATTCAATAATATCTATGTATTTAAATTTTTTTCATTCAGTTATTCTTTTATAAGTCATGTGGGAAAATTTAAATCCAAAGAAAACTCACTAATGTGTGAAACTCAACAAACTCAATTTTACTACAGAAATGCGAAGCACAAACTCACATTTTTCATATAACGCGAAAACGTGTGCTTTATGAGAGTCACCAAGAGAATGTTGATTGTCGTTGTAATGCTTTATGTAGGCGAATGCAGAGAGCTCTTTTTCGAGATCGCCTATTTTTCTGATTTTACATTTCTTTTTATTTCACTTGGAAGGCCTCGATAGTTAACACGAGTAAGGAATGCCTGATAGAATAATTTAACTCTATTCTGATCTTAACATAAGCAAACGTATAACCAGAACAGCTTTAAATTATAGATATTTTTAATAAAAACCGTCGGTGACTGGGCAGTTTTCTGCAAAATTTTAATAATGTATTTTCTAACGATAACCAACGCTTTTTCGAATCATGACTAACACGGAAGAAATTTTGTACATTTTTATATCTGTTTATATTACATTTTCATAAATAAAAAAAAATATTTCTTTTCTTTTTTTTTTCTTTACAGAGAAAATAAAATTTAAATTAACAATTTTATTTGAAATAAGAATTTAAAAAATAATAATGTAGTAAGATAATAATGTGTAAGCATTATTATTCTGAAATTAAAAAAAAATACAAAAGTTCATTTTTTCAGTATTTCTAAAAGTTTCTTCGCCGTTAATTAAAATACACGAATAATACATATGTAAACACACACACATATATATATATACAGGGTGTTTCACTACCAGACCGACAAACTTTGAGGGATGATAGTAGACATGAAGACAAACATTATTAAATAGGAAACCATGGGGCGCAAACGTCTTCTGTAGGAGCTAGGGGTGATTAAAGTTTAAGGTCCAAAACTTCAAACGATAATAACAAGTTGGAAATTGTTCGTCAAACGTGGCAAATGAGGTGCGTTCGTACTATAGCTAGTTTTATAATTATTTTTTGCACTCCATATTGTACTGAATGTATATTTTTTTGCGCTTCATAAGTGTATAGTCTGTAACATCATTAAAATGCACTGCAATAATTTTTTTCCCATTCCCCGTAATGAAATGGAAAAATTTTGACTGTCCCTGTAATTAAACTATACATCCGATTTTCATAAAATTTGAAATGGCTCGATAAAATTTTGCAACAATCATATATTTAAAATTTCAGACCATTCGGAAGGCTGTAACATCATTAAAATGCACTTGCAATAATTTTCCCCATTGGCCGTAATGTAAAGAAAAATTTTTGACTGTCCCTGTAATTAAACTATATATCCGATTTTCATAAAATATGAAATGGCTCGACAAAATTTTGCAACAATCATATATTTAAAATTTCAGACCATTCGGTTAGGTAGTTTTTGCTCTGTTATATGCGGACGGACAGACAGACGGACGGACAGACAGACGGACGGACAGACTGAACGACGACTATAGGTGCTACGCATTTATATAATTACGAACGCACCTAAAAAACGGAAAATAAGGTCGATTCGTTTGCGGTTTTCGCTAAAATCTTTCTTTATATCACGATCTTCTTAAAAATTGTTTTAAAGGTTACGTTCAAAAATTGTCGATAGAGGGCTCTTTAGACTTTAGAGTAACGAACAACTACGTCTTACCGTTATTTTTTGTATGGGGTTAAAATTATTCTAAAGTTTAGACTTTAACTTAAATTTTAAGCCCATAATTGAAAGCATTGGGGTCGGGTAACTAGCGAAAATTGAACTGTGAACAGAGGGAGAGGATTTTAAACGCTCATACACATTGAACAAACTAATCGATTTTGTTGCGGTTTGCGTGTAGGTCGTTCCCTTGGTAATTATTTTATTCAAAATGACGTACAGCTTTGGTGTCCTAATTTTTTGATAGAGGGCGCTTCCGACACATCTCCGACATTTCAATGATATTACTCCTGGGTGTTTTACTACTAGACCAACATACTTCCAGGAAGTGTTAGGGATGCAAAGACGACTCGGAATCACATAGGAATGTAACGTTGGAAATGCCTTTTTTGCGAGTTATGGTTAAAAGAAGCAGAGAAAAAAGCAACAGAAAGAAGCAGAAAAACAGCAACACGTTAATGTGACATAGAATAGTTTATTTAAAGGTTTTACTACAAAACGTCAAATAAAAAGTTTTGTGTATGGGACTCCCGTACTTTCAGTTGAAGACCTCGCGGCTCGTATTTCTGTAGCTGCCAGAAAGCTATCAGAGATGCCAGGAATTTTCCAGAGCGTGAGGAATTCCATGAGACGCCGTTGTCAAGCTTACCGGACTACTCCTGGTCGTAATTTTGAACGCCTTTTGTAATAAAACCATTAAATAAACTGTTTTCTGTCACATTAACGTGTTGCTGTTTCTCTGCTTCTTTCTGTTGCTTTTTTCTTTGCTTCTTGTAACCATAACTCCCAAAAAAGGCATTTCCAACGTTACATTCCTATGTGATTCCGAGTCGTCTTTGCATTCCTAACACTTCCTGGAAGTATATTGATCTGGTAGTAAAACACCCAGGAGTAATGTCATTGAAATGCCGGAGATGTGTCGGAAGCGCCCTGTATAAAAAAAATGAGGACACCAAAGCTGTACATCATTTCGAATAAAATAATTCCCAAGAGAATGACCTACACGCAAACCGCAACAAAATCGATTAGTTTGTTCAATGTTTATGAGCGTTTAAAATCTTCCCCCTCTGTTCACAGTTCAATTTTCGCTAGTTACCCGATCCCAATGTTTTCGATTTTGGGCTTAAAATTTAAGTTAAAGTCTAAACTTTAGGATAATTTCAACACCGTACAAAAAAAACGGCAAAAAGTAGTTGTTCGTTACTCTAAAGTCTAAAGCGCCCTCTATCGACAATTTTTGAATGTAACCTTTAAAAAAAATTAAGAAAATCGTGATATAAAGAACGATTTTAGCGAAAACCGCAACCGAATCGACCCTTTTTTCCGTTTTTATCATCGTTTGAAATTTTGGACCTTAAAATTTAATGACCCCTAGCTCCTACAGAAGACGTTGGCGCCCCATGGTTTCCTATTTAATAATGTTGGTCTTCATGTCTACTATCACCCCTCGAAGTTTGTCGGTCTGGTAGTGAAACACCCTGTATATATATGTACAGGGCTGCCACAGGCGGCTATTTTTATATTCGGTTCGCACCACTATTTAAAAAATAATAATTAAAAGTATTTAAAAAAATGTTTTTATAGTATATTACTCCTGCAAATGTTGTCAAAGTGTATAGAAAAGATTTTTGTTTCGAAAAAGTGATGCGAAATATAATTAATAAATAGTTGCCGTTGGCAAAACTTACACACACACTTATATATATATTTGTTGCTTTATGGCGACATTGGATTACTTTTCTAGTTGAAATGAAGTAACTGGCTGTCACGATATCAGTAGTGGATCACATCCAGCAGTAATAGAGTAATATAAGTTGTCAGAACAGGTAAATTCGATCCTGCTGTACTAGTATAACGAAGACTGTTGTGTTAAGGACTACGAAATTGACGTTATATGATGATTTGGAATTTGAATCACTCGACGAGTAAAGGCCATGGAATACATTTTTCCGTGAAAGTTTCCTCAGAAATAATTGAGACAAAACGTAAATTCAGATCAGGATTTTATTTAAGCATCTTTCGGCGGCACAGTTTCCACCAAGATTATTAGCCATCGCTTCATAATAGTAATTTAGGTATGAACAACATTGTAGATAATCGAATACGTGGACTGTGACCAGGGGGTGGTGTGAAAAATAGAAATACAACTAAAATCTGCTGAAACACAGCGGCCTTTTGTGCGTCGAGTGCAGGAATACAAATATGACGTAGGTCGCGCTCTCAACCAATTAATAATTAAGAATACCCCGCCATGGAGATAGTGCTGACAGAACGAGTGGGTGAATTTGAAGGTAAAAAGGATAACCCCGGAATATGAGCGGGAAAATAAAATGGAAGAGAAAATAAAATGGTTGCTAAAAGAACATTCTAAAAGATAAAAGAGCGGAAATGGAACATTTAATTTAAGAATACTAAAAGCGTAATATTTTATTAATTTAGACAAGTGAGACATTACATTAAACGGAATTTAACAGAATTAACGATAGAGATTATTTAAGAATAAGTATTTAGTGAATATAAAGTAGTAATTTCGAATAAGATAAGGAAAGCGCGGAATTAGATCTAATAATGTAACATATATATATTTGACTTGTCGAAATAAATTGTAGAGGAGGCGAACTTCAAGTAAAATGTGTATCCGAATGTGATTTAAAAAAAAAATGTTGTGTTAAATCGAGTATTTATTAAATTTTACAATATAGGTTTAAAGACTTTTATACGTAGAAATATTTAAGTAACATTAACATTTCCAATACCGAGCTTATAAAAATAAGACGGGGCCTGTTTTAACTTTCAGTACATTAAGATAACCATTACAAATGTATCGACAAAAAGAGAGTTCTGTAATTCCTTTCTTATTTGTTCAGCACTTAGTTCATTTATTTTTGTTCTTACATACAATCACTCATTGAATTAGAAAATCGTATTTAATGTTAGCATTATCGGTTTGCTTTGTATTTGATTCTTTAACTTTTCCACGATGATCGGTTCCAGTAATAGTATTAGATATGTTTTACAGATCAGAAGGGATATTATTCAATATGTTTTTAAACTGATTTAAAGTCAAGTAGCATAACTAGAGTAATAAAGAAGCTAGAGAACAGGAATTCTGCGTTTTTAGAATTTAGTGTCGACCCAGGCATTTCCATTACTTCATTTTCTTCTGATGGACTGATGGCTTCTATTATTATGAAACAGCCATTATAAATGAAGTGTTAGGTGAAGATGAAAGATCAGCCGTAAAAAGTTAGAACTCTTATTTTCTGGTCAGAATGGGGGGGGGGGGGGAATGGCCATTTTTTTTACAGCTGCTCTTTCATCTTCACCTAACACTTCATTTGTAATAGCTGTTTTATAATAATAGAAGCCACCAGTCCATAAGAAGAAAATAACTCGGTTAAGTTAGAGTCAAAACATATTTCAATTTTAAGACTTAAAGCACAGGTTTTATTTTATGTAAAATGACGTCATTCGTATCCGCTTAAGAATTCGACATTTACGATCTACTCTTAAACATCTACAGTAAAGCATGCATAGCACATCACTAACGCGAAATAATGCACAAATGCAGCAAAAAGATTCCGTCATTCAAGAAAATCGAAAAAAAAACTGCTATCCAGTGATTCATAGATACTTAGATTAAATATAGTATATAACAACTCCATTGTTTTAACAGAAATCATTCGTTTATATTTTTTCTAAAATAGCACGTATTTTAATTACATTTTCTTTTGGTTGTTACGAGAAAATAGCAACAAAAATATATAATTACTATTTTAAAACTGTTTTTCCTTTACTTTTTAGAGAAATGGAGTACTTCCGTTGCCAATATTAATCAAATGGCTCCAAAAACTACAAAAAAAAAATAATATTTCAAAAGTAAATGGAGATACAGTTTTCAAACCAAATGCATTTAAAAGAACTTTTTTTTCCAGTACGACGGTATAAAAATTGAAAATGTGCGATTCTTAGGCGTTTAAAAAATTGCTAAAGAGTATTTAATCGTAATGCTTTGTTTTACGGCTAGCGTCTGTAAGGTAACGTTATTTTTTGGACACAAAATAAGCTGGGAGAAAGAAATAACATACCGTACCGGAGGGTAATAAACATTTGTTTGGGTTGTTTTTATTAGAATGGAAAGTTAAAATATAAACTCGACTGAGTTGTAATGTGGTATACGGAAATATATTTTTAGTACTGAATTTCATTAACATGTTCGTATTTATTTATTTTGCCGTATAAAGCAACAACTTTTCTGTATGAAACAATAATTTTAACTTATCTCTGTGGTTATTGATACACTACTGAAACCTCAATTCGTCCTGAGAAACATTTTCTGTCACGTAACTTTTTAATTCAAAAACTGATGTAAGAAATCTTTTATATTAATCTATTTTTTCCAGTGAAGTCGTTAATTAAAGATTTAATAATCTTGCATACTTTATCCTCAATAATCCTACAACTATTATCTGTTTTATTTATTAATATATCTTCATATAATAAACCAGTTATTATCCTACATAAATTATTTAGTAATCAAATACAAACCTTAATATTATTGCTATTCATAGCCAATGTTTTATGAATTGTTAAACATACATTGAAAAAATCTACCAACCACTTAGAGGGTCCATCGTGGAACAAAGTCGTACGAAAAGAAGCGATTAAAATAAGATTGTTGTTTACATGAATTAAAGATATATGTCATCATTCATACAAAGCAAGTCAAAATTATCATTTGCATTCATCTAATCTCTTCATAATAAACCTAATATTAAAATTATAATATTAAACGCTCCGATATGGCTAACTATTGTTGGTCTAACAAACACAATTTTATGTTTTCCAAAGGTTCAATAACTCATAAATACTCATCAATATTACTCATAATCACCTTGATTTTGGGGGAACTTATCACAAGAATAATCATAATTTATTTGCCCTTTACACCCACATTTTCTAATGTATGGATACCTTTACTTTAATTCTCTCTATTTTTTCCACCTACTACTTCGTTATTCTAATTCTCACTTAAACTTTTTCTATCTTACAATGGATGAACTAGGAACAGCACATTTATTGATCTCATACGTTGGTTCATCCATCCGTGAACTGCTGAATAAAAATGGAAAACGCTGAAAGTCCAAAAGAGGAAATTTCTCAAGACAGCGGAAAAAAGAAAAACTACCACTTCTGATATTTAAAGCATTTTCCACTTCACTTCTTTTGGGCTATTAGTTCAATATTTTTAAATATAGATACCTAAATTCCACGCGCTTAGTGTTCATGTAACTTCTATTATCATTTGTAAGCATTTCTTTTATTTATATATTTAAATAGGGAGCTCGCCTATATACGGGAGTTGGCGGGCGATCAACTCCCGTTCAGGCTTCGCAACCTCTGAAAATATACTAACGTGACCTGTTTACCCTCCAACTGTCTTGGAAAAGGGCAAAATTGTAATGTTGTTTTTTCTGCATTTTGTTTTAAATGCTTAAAAAATTATTCTTTGAACATTTTATAAAAAAACTTAATAACGAATATGAATTCAATCCTTGGAAGTATTAATCATTGCTCAATGTATTAAAAATACATTAAGTCAATAGAATTATATTACTTTAAATATTGCTTGTATTGCAGTGATCCCTGGAGCTTAGTGAACGTATTAACACGGGCTTGTCAGTGAGGGGGTTAAAAAAAAATATTACCAGGTTACGGAATATTGAATGATATTATCAGTATAACAGCGGCTATCTTCTGTCATCGCGTTGCCAAGCTTTCCCATTTGAATGGGCATTTTTAGTTTACCATGGCTTCATTCATCGCTATCGTAATAAATGGCGTCTGTTTTCGGTATTGATGAGTAAGATCAAATACGCATTTGAAAGTTTGCTAGTATAAAATAATTAGGTAAAAAATTATGCTATAAAATATTCTTCCTTTAGGTTTGTGGTTAAAAAAACCCCGTCTGCTTGGGAATTTCTTTCAGAGTCACGTATTGAAAAGGATTGAGTTTTCAAATTTTACGCTTTTTTATGTCTTGATCGAGTTTTACATATTTCAAGAACAGGCATGAGCATATTCAAGAATTCTTTTCTCTATTTTAATACGCCATCATGAAAAATTTCAAATTAATTTAACAATGTATATTGTTGTTAAGGCATTACTTGATAATCCCGTTGACCAAAAAACTATCGCCAAACTATAAGATTAAATGCCAATAATTTATGAGTGAGTAAGTGTCACATTCACTTGACATTAAAAACGATACACGTGTTTGTTACGTCATCAAGTGATTTTTAATTTAAATTTTTATTTGAAATTATATTATGTTTTGTTAATGTATTTATTTTTTCCTTATTATTACATACTTTCTTTTAACTTACAATTATGTTTGTGTTAGTCACTCAAATCTTGAGACTCATTTTTCACCCACTTCCAGTTGAAATAGAGCTTATATATTTGGAATATATGTGTATTCCTAGTACATGTATTGGACATTGATTTTTTCAATTCGATTCCTATATGGGGGGTGCTTAAGGGGGAGGGGGCAACAGTTGATTTCCTAGGGAGAAATCAGTATCAGCTTAATCAATGTGTAATTGTTGAAAATTGATAATGGGAGCGTGAAAATTTTCCTGAGAAACATAATTTAATCTCTGTATTGTTTAACTATCTATTGAAATAAAAGATGTAATTTCAATTATCAATTTGAAAATGACGTAAAAGGAGAAACCAAAAAATCCCTATAGCTTTTCCCTATTCTTTCCTTTAAAAAAAAAATATATGAGTAATTTTTTTTCTATTACAGATTGTCACTACAGAAATGTAATTAAAATTAAAACAAGTAAGTAAGTGTGATCATAGATCGCACAAAAAATTTCGTTTAATATTCCTTTCAAAACGTCCAGCACATTTATCGCCTTGGAACACCTTCTAAATTTTCGCAAACCCTTCTTAAATTATCGTAAAGCTTCAAACAGATTCGCCTTGTTATATTTCCTAATTTTGTTCGTGCTCCCCCCCCCCCACACCCGTCGAAAACCTACGATATAACACATGACGGGTATCTGCCAAAGTTAGAAAAGTACCCCCTTGGAGGTGCGAAGTGGGGTAATGGTCACCATGATTTTTGACGCGGCATGATGTTTACAATTTTTGTTATGTTTTATAAGATATATTAAAGTTTCAAATAGATCATCCAGCTATATTTCCTAATTTTGTTCGCGCCCATCCCTCCACCCCCCCCCCCCCTCGAAATGCGACTCGCCATTCTTCTTCATACTTATTTATCATGTTTTATAAAGTATCTTAACATTAAAACAGATCGCATTGTTAGATTTCCTACTTTAAATAAAATCGCGGTCTGTTAGTTCCACATTCCATCACCTGGGAGCGGACTCTATTCTTAACAAAAGCGTATCTGAAAGAAACTCCTTTACACGACCTATCAGTAGATATGTTACTCGAGGAGGTGGCGGTCTTCAGCAAGAATTTAAGATGTTTGTTGAAATTACTATTAGGGAATAGTGCTAATTTAACTTTTGACATATTTATATTTAATAAGTAGCATGTATCTGAGGACTCCATCAAAAAACGCACCTGAAATGGTATGAAACAAAAAGGTAGAAAAAAGGAAATATTTTGCCCCTCCCCCTCTCCCCACCTGCTGGAAATTTCATGCGCCATTTTTATAAACTTTTTCTTATGTGTTATAAAGTATCTTAAAGTTTCAAACAGATCGCCTTGTTAGATTTGCTATTTTAAATGAAACCGCGGTCTGTTAGTTCCACATTCCCCTACGATGGAGCGAACTCTATTCTTAACAAAACTGTATCTGAACGTAACTCCGTTAAACAACCTATCAGACGATATGCTAGTCGAGAGGGTGACGGTCTTGACCAAGAATTTAAGATATTTGCTTAAATTACAATTCGTAAATAGTGGTATGAACACTTATAAAATTTTTCATATTGAATAAGTAATAGTTTTCTCATCACGCCATAAAAAAAAACGTACGCAAAACAGTACAAATCGCCCTGTTATACTGCCTAATTTTGTTCGCGCTCCTTCCCCTCCCCCGCATCCAACCGGAATGTGACGCGCCATTCTTTTTTATAATCTTTTACTATTTGTTATACATTATTTTAAAGTTTGAAACAAATCGCTTTGTTGGAATTCCTACTTTAAATGTAATCGCGGTCTGTTAGTCCCACATTCCACCACCAGGGAGCGCACTCTATTCTTAACTAAAGTGTATCTGAACGAAACTATTTTACACAACCTAGCTGTAGATACATGGGTTGGGGGGAGTGACGGTCTTAACCAAGAATTTAATATTTTTGCTGAAATTATTATTCGAAAATAGTGGTATCAATATTTCTGACATTTTTATCGAGCATAAGTAACATTTATGCTGTATTTTTAAAAATCGGACACCATTCAGAAGAATACTGCAATGAAAATTCACATGAATGCCTTTTAAAATAAGTATATAATAGAAATAAATCAATTAGTGAAATTAGCGCCCCTCGTCCCCCCAGCCCGAAATTTCACGCGCCATTTTTTATAAACTTTTTCTTATGCGTTATAAACTATCTTAAAGTTTCAAACAGATCACCTTGTTATATTTTCTAAATTTAACAAAATCGTGTTATGTTAGCTCCACATTCCACCACCAGGGAGCGCACTCTGTTCTTAACAAAACTGTATCGGAAGGAAACTCAGTTAAACAACCTAACAGTAGATATGTTACTCGAGGTGGTGGCGGTTTTAATAAGAAATTAAGATATTTGCTGAAATTAATATTCGGAAATAGTGGTAACTAAACTTTAGACAATTTTATATTAAATAAGTAGCATATATCTCAAGACCACCTCAAAAAAGCCACCTAAAGCGGTCAGAACCGCTAACTTTTTAAATAGTAATTTAGCGCCCCCCCCCCCCCCCTCGCACCATCCCCGGAATTTCATGCGTCATTCTTTTTTACACTTTATCTTATGTGTTATAAAATATCTTAAAGTTTCAAACAGATCGGCTTGTTAGATTTCCTAATTTTAACAAAATCGCGTTATGTCGCCGAAATTAAGGCACCTTACCTTATATGCTCATTGAACTATAGTTTCGAATAGAAGTTAGATGGAACATTATGATAATTTTAAATTATGAATTTATAATCAAACATTAAATATTTCGATATGATTTTTTGAAAAATATTGAAATTTGTTAGAATTTATTAGTTGCATTTGTGTTGTTTTTATTTTTTATAGAATAGGTACATATTTATTTTATGTGTTGTCTTAAACTACTTATAAATAGTATATAAAGTCTTAAAATATTTCTTGTTCGAATATTATATATTCCATACATTTTGCGTAGCATTAAAAGTAAAATTATGATAATAATGAAATTTAATTGAGTAACTAAGTTCAGTTGACGATTATAAATTGAAATTAATAGGTTTATTTCAGAATATTAAAATATATAACTCATTTATTTTTATTTTGTTTTTATTTTGGTATAAAGAATTAATCTCAGAATGCAATGTTTTATGTTAAAGTTTCCTAATAATACATGTTTCAGCCAGAAAGTCAAATTGATTATTCATTAAGTAGTGTAAAATTAATGAAATGTAAAATTTGAAGATGGATATGAAGTCAAGTTAACATTTTATATTTTTATTTGATAGAATTTCTGGTTCTAATTAGTTTTAGTTCATAGTTCCTTATAATGTACAAAATTCTGTAGGAAAAGATTGAATTAGGCGAAGCTTCTGCTAGAGTTTTGACAGATAAATTAAAATTAAAAAATTCATTAAATTTTGTAAATTAAAGATAAAGAGATTAAGAGATTAAGAGATAACATGCAATTTAAAAATTTGAATCTGTTTATGAATAATAAAGAATGGACTTAAATTGATTGAATTGATTGATTGACCGAATTGATTTAAATTAAAAAAACATAACAGTGATATTGAAATTTCTATGTATTTGTTAGGTAGAATTTCTGCCTAGGATAAGTTTTTTCACAGTTCCTTTTAATTTATATAATTCAGCAGACAAAGATGGAAGCGAATCTTATGCTGGGATTTTGACGAATAAAATATATTTAAAAAATAATTATTGAAGAATACAAACTAATTGTTCATTTAAAGGCTTTTTAAATAATAACTTTAATTAAATACAGTAAAGCCTAAAATGTTATTTTCAATAAAATTTACATTTGTATTGCACTATATTTTGATGAATTTTCGCAAGACTGAGAATTAATTGCCCATACTTAAGTTAACAATCTACATCACTGACAATTGTTAATACCTAATGATATAAATTATGTAAATATGTCCTTTTTAAAATTAATATTAATGTGTTATTTATTTATTTGTTTATATTTTGTTTAAGATAATATTATGTGGAGCACTTCTTTAAATTTATTACTATTTAAGGAAATATTTTTTAAGTATTAAAATACTATGCTGGTATCTTTAATTGCTGAATCTCAAGTAGAAATATTACTGTAATTTCAATAAAACTAGAACTACTTCTCTTGTTAAAAATTATTCTATTTTTTTAAAGCTAGAATTACTTCTCTAGTTTAAGATTATTCCATTGTCAACCAGTTATAAATTATATTAAATCCTAGATTGATCTATGAAGAGATTTATGTACCCTCCATTGTCTTAGATAAGGTAACAATATTTCATGCAGACTTGGTATATAATAATAATAATGATAATAAACAACACAGCACTCCGATTGGTATGTTTTTTAAAATTATGAGCCATACCCATTTCGATATAGATTGTGGATGCTATTAGATTATCTTATTTATGATTTACTTACTATAATATGAATTTAAAAAATGATACTTTTGTAGAGAATTATAATTTTTTTAAGAAGAAGTGCGCACATTTAAAATTTTGTATCTAGTAAACAACTGACTTAAATTTATTTAATATTTTTATTGGGATATTATTATATTATATCTGTTGATTAGTGCCAAGATAGCGTATACAATTTTACACGTACTACTATATTTGGATACAACCCCTCATCTTTTTGCTTCCTTTTGCGAACAACGGATTTCGAGCTTATTCTATCGACGATAATTTTCAGAATTTTCAAGCTATGATTTTGAGACTTTCACAAAAGTTGCTCTACATATGTAGCTAATACATTATGCACATTATATTTTGATTGCATTCGCGTATGCGCGGTGAAATATTTTTTAGTAAGGCTGCACATTTTTCATCCAATTTTTATTATTTTTTTAATTCTGATTGCAGAGTATTGTGTACAATGTTGTTTGTCATATTTTCTGAACATAACTTTTTTCGTTATATTAAGAACTCTGCAAATTATAAGCAAAAAACTCGGCGAAATTTGGGACTGTTTTTATAAAAACCTTAATTTCTCTACGAGTATGCATGACCGGTCACTTGCGAATTTAGGCGTTTTGTTAAATATCTAGAAAAATGCACGAGAAATTAACCTGAAACTGCAGGTGTGTAAATAGTATAGTATAGGTCATATATTTCCGCGAAGATTTTTTTTCCCGAAACCCCATAGGGGACAGTCAACAAATTGATAAAGAACTAATATCTTTTGGATAACCCTGTAAAAACTAATGTAGAAAAAGCTTTCAAACTCGAGATTATTAATAAGTGGCTTATTGGAATATACTATATTTATTTTTATGAGGATAGCATGTATACTCGTTGAAAAATTAAGGTTTTTATAAAACAGTCCCAAATTTCGCCAAGTTTTTGGCTAATAATTTGCAGAGTTCTCAATATAAAAAAAAGTCCTTTTCAGAAAATATGACGAACAATACTCTACACAACACTCTATAATCAGAATTAAAAAATTGTAAAAAATAGATTAAAAATGAACAAATTTACAAAAAAAATGTTTCACTGCGCATGCGCGAATGCAATCAAAGTATAATGTGCATAATTTGTTAGCTAAATGTATAGAGCAACTTTTGTAATTTTCAAAAACATAGTTTGAAAAGTCTGATAATAATCGTTTATAGAATAAGCTCAAATTCCGCTGTTCCCCAAATGAAGCAAAAAGATGAGGGGTTGTATCCATATATCCATTGATTAGTGCCAATATACCATACACAATATTGCACGTACTACTGCATTTGGATACAGCCCCTCATCTGTTTGCTTCCTTTTAGGAATAGCGGATTTTAAGCTTATTCTATAAACGATTATTATCAGCTTCTATAAACGATTATTATCAGACTTTTCAAACTATGTTTTTGAGGCTTTTACAAAAGTTGCTCTGTACATTTAGCTAACAGATTACGGAAATTATAATTTGATTCCGTTCACACATGCGCACCCTCATAGCATGCATGGTCACAGTGACGTCATTGTGACGTCACTGTAAGTCACTGTGGTCACGTCACATCTGTGACCAAAATGCCACCACTCAGTGATGTCACATTGTGACTGAGATGTGAACTTCTTAGAAAACTTTAAAAAATTACAAAAATTATTAAAAACATGTTATTTACTGTAAAATATATTTTTCTGCCGGATTAACAAATTTTTTAAACCGTGGTCCAAGTTGCATCTGTGCCTCTAACAAAAACTTTTTATTTTCATATAACATAAAATGTAATTAATTCATCAGCAACACAAAACGATTTCCTAATTATTAGAATTTCATATTATTAAAAAAATGTTTTAGGTAAGCAGACCTCGACTTATCTTTTATAAAGATTTTTGTAAATGATCATCTGTTATACTAGAAGTTTCTCAAAGAGTAGTCGAAACATTTCTGTCGTTTCAAACTAATAACTTTCTATTACAGTTAAGGTTGCAGCTTTTAATGAGCACGCAGAAAGCGTCTTCAAAGTTCAGTCATACATGCATTTCTTGCTTTATAATTTGCATTCAAGTCATTTTTTTTTCCTCTGAGTGTTTCACTATTTTAAGTATTTTTTTTTTTTTTATTCTACTTCTTTCAAACGTTTAAAATAGAATTGACATTTTCCGAATATAAAATTAATGTACAAAATTTAGGCAAAGCCAACGACATAATTAATTATTCATGTTTTATTTTTTGTTTTCAAAATATATCTTTAAAAATTATTTTACAAGTTTTATTCTACAGAAAATTAATATTAAGAGAATGACAGATTGACAAAGAAAAACTCATCTCTTCTCGATAATCTTGTTGTATTTTTTAAGAAGATATTTTGTATATATTACCTGTGATACAAATTTTACTTTTAAAAAAAAGGAGGGAGTCATCATTATTACCATTAAATTAATTTGTATACATTTTGAAAATTTAAGCAATGTTTTATCTAGTAAACTCTAATTATGGATAATATTATTATTATAATTTACGTAAATGAAACTTTACAATTCAATAAAACTGATAAAAATAAAAGATGAAATACAATAAAACATTTTCAAACAGGAAATTGAATTAGAGACAATTTGACAAAATTATTACGCATTTAATTTCCTTCCGAAACTGTGATATAGAAAAACAAATAAAACCAAAAAACATCTGCTTCGAACTTCGAAACTTAAAAATCGTCTGCATCTGCACTATTTCAGTTGTTACCACTCGACCGCAGAATAACGGATAAAAGTAACAGTGAAATTTTTTAGAATAAACGCGGGACACTGGACAGTTCTGTGGACACTGTGGACACTGGACAGCATAGATGTGTTGACACGGATTTAAAAACTGAAACAAGAACGTTCTCAGGATCCAAGTTAGTTCAGCTAACAAAATATAAACCCGAGAAAATTACGGTAGCTTTGACTTGTTGAAGATGATTCAAGTCATTGCTATCGTACTTATAATCGGATTTAATTGGTTCCCCAAAATCAAAGTATCACGTACAACGTCAATGAAATTAGGTATGTAAAAATATTATTTTCCCTGTTTGCTTTTTTTTTTTTTATTACAACAATTTTAGTTAGTTTCTCATTAACATGCTGTAGAACATAAATATTTCATTACATTTATTTTTTATTTTGCTGAAATATCTAAAATATTATTTTCCTTGTTTGCTTTTTTTTTTTTTTTTTTTTTTTTTTTTTTTTTTTTTTTTTTTTAATTACAATGATTTCAGTTATCTTCTAATAAACATGTTATGGAACACAAATATTTCATTACATTTATTTTTTATTTTGTTAAAATATCTAACTTCCTTTTCAACAGCTTTGATCAGATTATTAAAATTAGTGATTTGAATTGCATTTTAATCTGGTTTATTTTCTTATTTAAATATTGGGTTAAAACCACATGGTGGCATAAATATAAAAGTATATGGACAAGTATTATCATCAATCATTAACATAATTAATAGACATTTAAAGATAATTAAATTATTTAAAATTTTTGGATGTTATTAACGTTTACCATAGCAAGACCCCTATTTGTAATGAAGTTTGTAGCATGTTATTTCATTTACAGGGACAGTCAATTGCATTCCATTACATTACGGCTTGTGGGAAAAAAATCGTTTCAAATGATTTTTAATGATTTTACACGCTTTCAAACAGAATAAAATTGATATACATTTATGAAGCGCACTAAAATGTGCATTCCATAGAATATGCGATGCAAAGAATAGTTATTGTTCATTTACAGGGCTAAAAAAGGAATTCCAATACATAATGATATAGGGATGGAGGGAATTGTTTGCGGCGTACTTTATTTATGTTAATCTATTTGATATGTAACGAAATTGATATACGTCGTTGAGGTTTACATACTATGAATTATTTCATGTATAATACGAAGTGTATATAGCATTTACAGGGACACACAAAATATTTCAGATATTATATTGTATCCGAAGTACTGTTCATTAGCGATGATTGCTGGAAATACATTTTTAATTATGATATACACTTTTATGATTCACTACATTTATGCATAGTATATGGTGTATATATATATGCTATAATTCATATACAGGAATATACAAAAGTATTCGAAAGGGTTACTGGGTATTGCTTAAAGAAGGTTTTTAAATAACTTATGCATTTTAACGCTGCACTGTATTTAATTTACTAAGAAATGTTTGTAGTATATAGATAAAATGATATACAGGGTCACGCAAAGAATTGGATACGTTGCTATCTATGAATTATAATTTCTGGAAATGTAATTTCAGCAGTTTTAAGAGTGTTTTAGCTTGAATAAAATTTTAACTAAATAGTGGCGTGTAATGAAGGTTCTAGGTAAACTACAGGGTTGTACAAAATTATTTAAGTATGTTTCCATATATTAGTATAAATTGCTGAAAGAGAATTTCAACCTGTTATGCATTTCCTTGATAAACTAAATTTTTCCATTATATAGTATATATATATCAATCTACAGATCAAATACAGGACTGTTTAAAAGAATTAGAAAACATATTTGGCTGTGGATGGTAGGGTGTCAACGATTTTAATCGGTTGATTTAAATCAGCGATTAAATCATGATTTTAATCAACCGATTTTTTTAAAAAAATCATCGATTAAAATCAAAAATTTTCTAAATGTTTAAAATGTCAAAAAAAAGTATTAAAATCTAACATGAACATAATTTGAAAGTTTTTACAGGTATTTTGACTTATTAATAAACAAAAAAAGAGCTTTAAATAATTGTTTCTAAGCTTAATTCATTAGTATTGTAAAAAAATTAAAAACAGTTGAGTTTGTAAAAAGCATTGTTTTTAAGTTTTTATCCAAATTAAAACAGTTTCATTTAAAAATGATATTTAAATCTAACATAATTTGCAATGTTATAATTTCCTTTAGGTAATCAATTTATGCATTATTTTATATAAAATACACATAGCAAGTATAATTACATTTCTACAAGTAAAAGAATAAATAGTAATTAATAGCAATCTCAAGTTAAAGAAGAATGAAAGAATGACATCTGCTCAGCAGCTAAATTGTAAATGAATGCATAAGAGAAAAAGAAATAATTGGTATAAAAACGCTAAGCACAGCAAGAGCTTCTTTGGTATAGGTTGAATAAATGTTTATTATTATTATTATTATTATTTTTTTTTTTTTTTTTTTGTAACTCATATATATTAAAAAATTGAACCATTGAAAGCTAATAGAGGTAATAATGCTGTTACTTAAATATTTTGAGGATTTCAGATATTAGTGGCTAACTTATATTTATTCTATATGAATGGGTTTAACTCATTTTCATTTTTATCTTTTTTTTTTTTTTTTTTTTTTTTTTTTTTTTTTTGTTAGCATACACGTACATGTGTGTAAGTATAGATTTTGGTGGTTTACAGAAATTTTCCTAAATACAAATGCAAAATGAGCTGCAAATAATATTTGTTAGTTTTGTTATTTGTGCTACTAACTAATGAATTTTACTTATTTGCAGTTTTGATTAATTCTGTAATTACTTATACTGCTTCTTCTAGGCCATTTTGTTTAATGGTGCCACACCATGCCCCTTTTGAAATTGGCAAAATGCACCCTGCCTTAAAAAAAGAAAAAAAAAAGTTGAAATTTACCTGTAGTTGTAGCCAGAGATTTCTTGTAAAAAACTTCCCCATTCAACAGTATTCTAAATTCATGTGGAAAAAATCTTGCAAAAATATAGAACTTTATTTCTTTAGAAAAAACAGGATATTATTAAAATATGTTATTTAATTGTATTTTTCAATTTGTTATTCAAAGAATTATTAAAAATTAAGGACACTTTACTTATAATGCTAAAAAATATTCTTTTTTTTTTTTTTTTCTTACATCATTACTAAACACATTACTAATATATTTCCTCATGAAATAGTGCCCGTTTTTTGAACTAGCATCCTGTCCCTTTTTCTTTCTAAAATGAATTATTATCATTTTAATAATTAAGGCTTAAAAATGTATAATATGTTCCTAATTAGAGAGTTGATTGTTTAATAATTAATTTGAAGTAATGTTAGCTATTTAGTATAAAATGCAGTTAATAATTTTCATAAATGTTAAGTATCTCTAGTATTTATAAAGTTTTACATAATTATTACAATATTAATGCATATAACATTATTGCATAATACTACCTAATGAAACTACTAATTAGCAGTTTTTATTTCTGTAATTACAAAATAACAATTATAATTTTATTAATTAAAGTGTAAAAACATAGATTATGTTAGCAATTAGTGGTGTAATTGTTTTGGAAACCTAAAACTCATGATAGCTATTCAGTATTTGAACGCTGGGAAAAAAATCATACAAATCTGATTTAAATAAAAAAAAATCTGATTTAAATAAAAAAAAAACGATTTTTTTTATTTATTTTTGTTAATTATGATTTTTTTACACCTTAGTGGATGGTAACTGCGTAAATCAGTTTTTAAATGTTTTACGCGTTTTCATGTTTACTTAGTTATCTTATTTACGTTATTTCCCCCGATGTCTTGATAAAACATTTAGGAAGAGTTGGAAAGTGTTTTATAATCTATGCCTAACGCATGATATATCTTACTTGTTGTTTCTATTTCCCAGATCAGTCTTTTCATATAAAACATACCAAATCTAATTAGCTCATATTCACAAAATACAATATATACGGGAATAAAAAATTTAAATAAATAGGGCTTATCATGTAGTTCTATAAGTAACAGTTGTATTAATGTCCGTTAGACTCCATGTTCGTATTTAAAAAAGCAATGACAAATCATAACACATTAAAAAGCTTACACATTCTTAATATTAAGCTTGAATTCAAGATCAAGCTAACTTAATAAAAAAAGATGTCAGTTAATAAGCATTGTTTTTTAAATGGAAAATTAAAAATATTTTAGAAGAATAGGACTCCAAAATAGCGATATCTTGCTAAAAAGTACGGTAAAAAGATAAAATTTTATATTTCAAACAAAACTTTACTTTAAAATTATCGTAGTTTTTATGACAAGAATCATCACAGTATTAATACTTGGACATTTTTCCAGAGAGAAACATTCGCCTTGCATACAATATTTCAAATGAAAATCAAATTTCAAATAAATTGCTTAAAAGGCGCAAAGGCCAACATAGTGAAAAATATCCACACCGGGTGTCGATCCCGGGTAATCAGTATAGCGCACTGATATTCTACCGACTAAACCACATGGAACGATACACAGCCTGGAAATTTTCTCCTTATTACATGTTGGCAAGGCTACAAACGCCGCACAAGATGGAATATTTATCGTGAGCCACCGTCATGGGCAAACACGAAACTTAATTAAACCAGCATCGATTAAATCTATATCAATACTTGGAAATTTTTCCAGAGAGAAACATTCGCCTTGCATACAGTATTTCAAATGAAAATCAAATTTCAAATTAAAATTGCCTTTTAAGCTATTTATTTGAAATTTGATTTTCATTTGAAATATTGTATGCAAGGCGAATGGTTCTCTCTGAAAAAATTTCCAAGTATTAATATAGTTTCAATCGATGCTGGATTTAATTAAGTTTCGTGCTTGCGCCATGTCGGTGGCTGACGATAAATATTGCATCTTGTGCTGCGTTTGTAGCCTTGCCAACATGTAATAGTGAGAAATTTTCCAGGCTGGGTATCGTTCCATGTGGTTTAGTCGGTAGAACGTAAGTGCGCTATACTGATGGCCCGGGTTCGAGTTCCAGCATGGAATCTTTTTCACTAGTTCGCCTTTGCGCCTTTTAAGCAATTAATTTGAAATTTGATTTTCATTTGAAATCATCACAGAGTTTATGACAAGTTCGTCACAAATGACACATATTTCACAAATTGGTCACAGTGTGACTTCAAAACATTGTCACTTTCGTCACAGGTTCGTCACAAAGTTAATGCCAAAATAGTCACAAATGACACACTTTTCACAAATTAGTCACACCGTGACTTCACAGAGTGGTCACAATGTGACGTCACAAACGACCTCTAAAACGGCCATAACGACCTCACATTCTAGTCACTGTGACGTCACATCCACGTCACGTGACGTCACATCGACGGTCACAAAATCACAGTGTGACTTCACAACGACGTCGCCGTGACGTCACGATGCCTTACGGGCAGTGAATCCTTATTTAGTCAACCCGCTCATTTTTCATACAATTTTTATTATATTTTCATTCTGATTACAGGGCATTGTGTACAATGTTGTTTGTCATATTTTCTGAAAAGAACTTTTTTTTATATTCAGAACTCTGCAAATTATAAGCAAAAAACTTGGCAAAATTTGGGGCTATTTTTATGAAAACCTTAATTTCTCTACGAGTGTACATGCTATCCTCATAAAAATTAACACAATATATTGCAATAAGCCACTTATTAATAATCTCGAGTTTGAACGCTGTTGCTACGTTAATTTGTACAGGGTTATCCAAAAAATACTCGTTCTTTTTCAATATGTTGACGGTCCCCTATGGGGTTTCGGGAAAATCTTCGCCGAAATATATTACGTATACTATACTGTTTACACACATGCAGTTTCAGGTTAATTCCTCGTGTATTTTTCTGGATATTGGACAAAATGTCTAAAATTGCAAGTGATCTTTTCACCTTTGACCATATAGTGTAGCTGTTAGAGTCATGTAAATACCATTACTATAAATTACGATAAGCTCAAAATATTATGCCTAAAATGATCAAGATAATGTGATTATTGATAATCTGCGATCAATCAACCTCGAAAAAGCCTTTATGGATTAAATGAACTTATTGTGTCTGTAAGATAAATGTGTACACATAGACTGTTCACACTTACATTTAGTGACTGTTTTTCTTACTGGACATTTGTAAGTGAGGATGGTAGCAGCACTGTGATAATGAACTGCATTTATTTGCTTTCTCTTTTTTTACATATTTGAGTTTAATATATTATTGTTATTCATAATACTTTGATTTTATATACATACTTCTATTATTTATGCTAATATCAGGTTGAGTCTAAAGTTTTGACCCTTTTTTTATTTTAATGTTGACAACAAATATTTACAAAAATACAAAACATTAGTGAGGATAGTAATCACCATTAAGTTCGACAATCTTCTGCCAACGTTTTGGCAGTTTTTCAATGCCTTCCTTGAAAAACTCTGGGCTACGTGAGTCGAGAAAGAGTTCAACCTCTTTTTTGACCTCTTCTGAAGAATTGAAATTTCACCACTAAGGTGCAGTTGCAGATGCGAAAACAGATAGTAGTCGGAAGGTGCCATGTCCGGACTATATGGAGGATGTGGCATTAAGTCCCATTCCAGCTTGTATAAGTTCCAATTCGTCCACGCACTGACGTGTGGGCTGGCATTATCCTGGTGAAACATAACCACCTTTCGTCGGAACTCCTTACTTCGCTTTTCCCTAATTGCTGCGTCCACTTTATGCAGCATGCTGCTGTACGACTCACTGTCGATGGTCTGGCCACTTTTTAAGTACTCCTTGTAGATAATACCGCGACTATCCCAGAAAACACAGAGGAGGATTTTTTTATAGGTCAATGTGCGCCTGGTTACGGTCCTGACCGGTACACCTGGTTCAGACCATCCTCCTTTTCGACTGGTGTTGTCGTAATAAACCCATTTCTCATCACAGGTAACAGTCCGGTTCAAAAAATCACCCTTTCGGTGATATTCGAGCAAGTTTACACAGGTCCGTTTTCGTTTTTCTTTGTCATTTCGTGTCAGATCGTGCGGCACCCATCGATTGAATTTGTATGTCAAACCAATGTTTTTTAATGCTCGAATTATGGTTGTTTGAGAAACATTGAAGTGAGATGTAAGTTCCCGTGATGTAGCATTTTGATCTTCATCGATGGATTTCCGCAATTCGGTCTCATCAATCACAGTAGGTCGACCAGCACGTGATTCATCTTCGATGTCGAAATTCTTAATCTTAAAATTTTGATACCATCGTTTGACTGTACTAAGTGATACAATATCCTCACCTAAACGTGCACACATGTTACGGTGACATTCTGTCACTCCGGTGTTGCTACAGAACTCGTAGTAGATGATGGTTCGAAGCTGGATACGTGATAGTTCCATTTTCGAGGATTCGTGGAGGCTACAGATGATAATTTTTCAAAACAATAAATGCACAGTGTTGTAGCACACGTCTTCTTCTTTCGAAACCAGAAAACCGTATGTAAAAATGTCACTTAACTTGCGAACGCCAGCTGTTTTAGTAGCACTATTCTGCGAAAGGGTCAAAACTTTAGACTCAAGGTAATAATAGCTTATGAAAAGAACTATTATTTCTAACGTAAAAACAACATTATTTATATTGTAATTGTATTTAAAATTAAAACAATTTTCACATATTCGCGGTTATGAAATAAATTATTTATTTGACTTTGACAGAATCAGAGAAAGTTTTTGACATTAAGTAGAGTACCCTCATAGCATGCATGGTCACAGTGACGTCATTGTGACGTCACTGTAAGTCACTGTGGTCACGTCACATCTGTGACCAAAATGCCACCACTCAGTGATGTCACATTGTGACTGAGATGTGAACTTCTTAGAAAACTTTAAAAAATTACAAAAATTATTAAATCATGTTATTTACTGTAAAAAATATTTTTCTGCCGGATTTAAAATTTTTTTAAACCGTGGTCCAAGTTGCCTCTGTGCCTCTAACCAAAACTTTTTATTTTCATATAACATAAAATGTAATTAATTCATCAGCGACACAAAAATATTTCCTAATTATGCGAATTTCATATTATTAAAAAAATGGTTTAGGTAAACAGACCCCGACTTATCTTTTATAAAGATTTTTGTAAATGATCATCTGTTATAGTAGAAGTTTCTCAAAGAGTAGTCGAAACATTTCTGTGGTTTCAAACTAAAAACTTTCTATTACAGTTAAGTCTGCAGCTTTTAAAGAGCACGCAGAAAGCGTCTTCAAAGTTTAGTCATATATGCATTTCTTGCTTTATAATTTGCATTCAAGTCATTTTTTTTCCTCTTAGTGTTTCACTATTTTAAGTAACTTTTTTTTTTTTTAATTCTACTTCTTTCAGACGTTTAAAATAAAATTGACATTTTCCGAATGTAAAATTAATGTACAAAATTTAGGCAAAGCCCATGACATAATTAATTATTCATATTTTATTTTTTGTTTTCAAAATATATCTTTAAAAATTATTTTATAAGATGTTTTATTTTACAGAAAATTAATATTAAGATAATGAGAGATTGGCAAAGAAAAACTCATCTCTTCTCGATAATCTTGTTGTATTTTTTAAGAAGATATTTGTATATATTACCTGTGATATAAATTTTACTTTTAAAAAAAGGAGGGGGTCATCATTATTACCATTAAATTAATTTATACACATTTTGAAAAATTAAGCAATATTTTATCTAGTAAACTCTAATTATGGATAATATTATTATGATAATTTACGTAAATGAAACTTTACAATTCAATAAAACTGATAAAAATAAAAGGTGAAATACAATAAAACATTTTCAAACAGGAAATTGAATTAGAGACAATTTGATAAAATTATTATGCATTTAATTTCCTTCCGAAACTTTTGTATAGAAAAACAAATAAAACCGAAAAAACATCTGCTTCGAACTTCGAAACTTAAAAATCGTCTGCATCTGCACTATTTCAGTTGTTAGGACTCACCGCAGAATAACGGATAAAAGTAACAGTGAAGCTTTTTAGAATAAACGCGGGAAGTTATGTGGACACTGGACAGCATAGACGTGTTGACACGGATTTAAAAAGTGAAACAAGAACGTTCTCAGGATCCAAGTTAGTTCAGCTAACAATATATAAACCCGAGAAAATTACGGTAGCTTTGACTTGTTGAAGATGATTCAAGTCATTGCTATGGTACTTATTATCGGATTTAATTGGATCCCCAAAATCAAAGTATCACGTACAACGTCAATGAAATTAGGTAAGTAAATATATTATTTTCCCTGCTTGCTTTCTTTTAACCGCAACAATTTTAGTTAGCTTCTCATAAACATGCTGTAGAACATAAATATTTCACTACATTTATTTTTTATTTTGTTGAAATATCTAAAATATTATTTTCCCTGTTTGCTTTTTTTTTTTTATTACAATGATTTTAGTTATCTTCTAATAAATATGTTATAGAACACAAATATTTCATTACATTTATTTTTTATTTTGTTAAAATATCTAACTTCCTTTTCAACAGCTTTGATCAGATTATTAAAATTAGTGATTTAAATTGCATTTTAATCTGGTTTATATTCTTATTTAAATATTTGGTTAAAACCACATAGTGTCCTAAATATGAAAGTATATGGATAAGTATTATAATCAGTCATTAATATAATTAATAAACATTTAAAGATAATTAAGTTATTTTAAAAAAATGTCTTTTTATGGAATAAAATTATTGGCAAACATAATTTTTTAATTTTGTATTAAGTGATGGTCTTAAACAATTTGAATTGCATGTTTTTATTTAAAAAAAATTGCATCTGCTCAGAAGAGGAATTTATAAAAAATAAGACACAACGGAAACGTATACTATTAAAAGAGATCGTAGATATGTAATGTTAAGAAAAAAAATGATTATTTAATGTATTATTCAACCTGAGAAATGTTTTAAAATCTATAAAGAAATAGTCATAGCGGGTGAAAGCTTTTCAGTTGTTAAACATTCTTAATGAAATGTTTTCAAAGTGAACTAGAAGTTTGTTGGCAAATGAAAATATAGAAGTTACGCAATCAGTAAGTGTTTAAATATGATTTTACTTTAAAAATAACGCAAATACTTGAACGGTATGAATCTAAAATGTAATAATCATCTTTTATTATTTACTTTTTTTTCTGGATAATTTTATCATTTTATCTCCTGAATGATTTTATCGAGATAAATTTCAAAGTATCGATATTATACACTCTTTATAAACCGCGTGATTAAAATGGATTTCTTATTTATAATTGCCACAATCTTGTAAATAAAATATTAATAATAATAATGAACCTATGTGTGGCTCTATTTTGTGTTTATGGGCTCAATTTTTATACTTTATTTACATTAAAAAGTAGTTAACCATTTGATACTGAGTTCATTATTTTGTTTTATTGTGTCATATAAAAATAAATATGATTATTTGTAATTCTAATACAATATATACAGTAGAACGCCGATTGTCCGAACAAGTCGGGACCGACCCTAGTTCGGATAAACAAAAGTTCGGATAAATGGGCAGACAGTTTAAGGGATGTTCCTGACTATTCTAAAACCTTCACACTTTATCTAGGTTTAGGACTGACAGCACCAGTTAGTACTGGAGTGCTTAAAAATTGTTTTGTTTTTTTTAATTGTTTTTTGTTTACTTATTATTTAATTTTTTTTTCTTTTATCATTTTCTAAACTTCAGAGATTATAATTTAAGCAAAAAATAAATTGGAAGTTAGGTGTTTTTTTTTCTTTTTTAGAGAGACAAATATTTGGATAATTGAAAATTCGGTTAAAAAGAATTCTTTGAGAGAAATATGCTGTTCGGATAATTGGAAGTTCGGTTAATTGGAGTTCCAATAATCGGCGTTCTACTGTATTTATAAAACTTTCACCAGACTTTATTCTAAAAAATTTCGTTGTAGATTCTAATCTGTTTGTACTATTTATGACACTATCAGAGTTATAGATGTCATGGCAACATATATCCAGCCAGATAGATCTTTGGCAAAACATAAAAACTTTCACATTAGACGCAAAATAGAGTGCTAAATAGTGCAAAATAGAACTGCGGTGCTGTGTTTTATATACAATAAGGTATTATTGTTTTAAAAAATCATAGATAGTAAGAGTTATTTTTATAATATATAATTTCATACATAAAAATGTAATTTTGGCAATCAATTATTAAAGTTATTTTTTAATAATCAAAAAGTTGTTTTATATATGGATTTTACTCCAAGCAAACCCTGATGTAAAATAAATTAACCCTTTGTATCACCGTTCTATGCATACCTAAAAGTTTTATTTACTTTTACAGTGAGCATAAAAATACGATTTTATTTATTGCTGCTATCTTCCAACATAACGATTATTGCCGAAACTGTTCTTAGAATTCTCAACATAATGATACTGGTGATACTCAGTTAATTTTCTATACCAAAGCTGTATTTTTCGTTTGAGTAGTTTCAAATGGTTATTGCTAAAATGTACTTCGGAAATTTTGTAATGCATGTATGGGGCATAAAAGACGTAAACAATACATATATAATGACTATATGTCACATGATGAGCGTTTCGAGTGTATATATATATATGTATATAACGCATGCATAAACTTCACAATGATCTTAGCAATGTCGTTACTGCAATTTTTGCATAATCAAATTTATAGGGGCCTCTATAACAAAGAAGTTTCCTATTTTCTCAGCCCCAACTTGTTTGAATTACAATCATATATATATATTTTTTTTATGGTAATCAATATCATAAAACATATAAAATTTAATTACTTAATATCGGTATTTCTTTTTATCTTTCATTTTTATTTTATTATAAATGTTGTGTAATCGAAAAAAATTCAACATCACCAGTGACTTCGAGTTTATAATGCGTATTAAATGAAATAAATTAATTTCATTCAGTATTTTCTATAGTTTAAAGAATATAAAAAGTACTGTATATATTATAAAATATTATATTTTCAACACAAATTTTATCTTGATAAAGATTTGAAAATTTAAACAAATTGTTTCTTTGGTAATTTTAATGCTTTTAACAAATAGCTAATTTTGAAAAAAAAAATGTGATAGATCGATCATTCAGTTGTCTTCAATATTCTCATTTATTGCAATAAGAAAGAAAGGTGCAACAAAAATTGAAGTCTGCGGGGCATTGCATTTTGATTCAATAAAATTCTTTTGGTATACCCTTGTTATATCGGCCCCCAAGTTTTAATTGCGATGTATCGCCGAAGTATATTAACGTTATAGATGTAAATGATTTTACAACATGCATAATTATGACTATGTGTGACATGCATACGTGTTTACAACTGTACAAGTATGTCATAGTGTGACTTCACAACATTGCCGCTAGTCCCATATTCGTCACAACGTTAATGACAAAATTGTCACAAATCACACAATTTTCACAAAAATGTCACAATGTGACTTCAAAGCAGTGTCGCTGTCGTCACAGAATCATCACAGTGTTAAAGACAATTTCGTCAAAAATGACACATATTTCACAAATTGATCTCAATGTGACTTTAAAACATTGTCACATTCGTCACAAATTCGTCACAAAGTTAATACCAAAATAGTCACAAATGACACACTCTTCACAAATTTGTCACACCGTGACTTCACAAAGTCGTCACAATGTGACGTCACAAAAGAGCTCTAAAACGGCCATAACGACCTCACATTCTAGTCACAGTGACTTCACATCGACGTCACGTGACGTCACATCGACGGTCACAATGTCACAGCGTGACGTCACAACGACGTCGACGTGACGTCACCATGCCTTACGGGTACCTGATAACTCCATTGTAATCCGAACTCATGCTTTTCCATAATGAACTTGCAGGTCACGTATCTACATCGGTTTTTAGGGTGGGGGGAGGGGGTATTTTTATATAAACATTTTACATGCAATATTTATTTAAATTATTCTAAATTTTGCGGCATATTCATTATTTCTTTATTCCTTATAAATCTATATCATTTACTCCTAGCTTATTTCCTTTAAACTTAAAACGCATATATTAATAATTATCTTATTCAAAATCTTAATTTTAAACTTTCAATCCCTTCATAATTTTAACCATCATCCAAAACTATAATATTCTGAGAGAAAATACTTTTTTATTTTTGAATGTCTTTAAAAGCCATTTTTTCTATTTTCATTTCTAATTTTATTCCACGAATGAACTTCCCACGCATTTGCTGATTTCGGACGTTTTACCCCGAAATCCTTCCGCTGCCATGTATGGAACTCATTCCTATTACGCCCCTCTCTGACTCTCCATTGGTTGAGCAACGTAGCGCATTTCACTGTGTGGTTCATTCCTGAATCTGGTTGATTCATTCTGAAGTTTATATTCCAATCTGTTTCCCTATGCAAGTGCTAACAAAACCGGCGTGTATGAGCTCAGAGACGAGAATTCTGTGTTGTTCGATTGTTTTCAACTATGTTACCAGATGTCTTTACGTCTAGTAGATCGTCTAAATCTGTTGATTAAGATCTTTTTAGCATGAAGTAGTGATTCGTGCTCTATCCTGAGGGCTATACGAAAACTCTCGTAGTTTGGGAGTTGTTTACGTTTTCTGTGTCGTTTGATGTGTGAATAAATTTTTCAAAGTGACACTGGGCTCTGTGTTAATGGTGAAAGCACCGGATTATTTAATGTTTTGTTCTCGTCTGACCTGACCATCAAAATTTAATTCGACTGCTTAATCTTTCGAATCGAATCCCTGGAGTTTCGATTGGACTTAGCCAATCTCACTACTACCAACAAATTAATGAAGTTGATTAAAATTGTCAACTGCAAAGCAACATAACGTAGCAACAGCAGCCAATATTCTACAAGTTTGAGGCATCCAGCTGCACTGTTTCCTTGTGTGGTACGAATTTTGTGAACCTAATATATATATGTTATCCTTAAGTGTAATGAGAAAAAAAATTACAAAAAAAATATAATACAAAGAGATAAAGTTATACCAACTATTTACCCTTCTTCTCAAACAATGGCAGTAACACAATTGGCTGCTATTTTTAGGAAATTTATTAAAAACATTTAAAATAAAAAATGAAATAAAAATGGATATCTTTTAAATAAAAACTACTGCGGGCCCATCTAAAAATGAAAAATAAATTAGCTAAAAAATTACTATTAAAGTTGTTTCAGTAGAATGATCAGGAATTCACGACAAAGTAACCGGATACAACTAAAAAATATATGGATAGAGCATTGAAATATATTGGTTGGTGAAATTTGTTTTTTAATCAGAGGCTTTTAGTAATCAAATAAATTAAAATTTTTATTTCAGACTCAACATTCAGAGGTTGCGACACGTATACAAAGTCTAACTCTATATTTTGCTGAAACGTTGCATAATAAGACATTTGTAGTAACATTTATCGCCTTAAAAAACGGATTTTAGCATACATGTGCAATTTACTAGCAATAACTGTTTAGAGTACATTTTAACAAAAATTTAAAAAATTATGAAAATGACTTTCTAGATTTCCTTTTATTCTACCGATTTAATGATTTTACAAAAATTTGGAAATTGCTAATGATTTGCTAAGTTATTCAAATCTTTTAACAGGCTCTACCAGTTACCTGCCACTTATTGCCCTAAAATGTTCTCGTATGGAAAAAGAAGCACACAGAAACATTTTTAAAAATGTTTTTAAGCACAACATATATAAAATATATAAGTTATATATATATATATATATATATATATATATATATATATATATATAATTTATGTTTTTATATGTAAAAATATTTGAAATATCTTACAACTTTATTTAAAATATATCATCAATTACATTTAACTATCTATACCAGTAAAAGAAATTTTCGCTCTGTTCACTGTAAAAAAAGGGGCTAAAAAACGGAAATACTACTGGCAATCTAGACGCCAGTACTATTTCCGTTTTTTTACGGGAATTTTTACCCATAAATCACAGAAAATTTTCTGTCTTTCTGATTAAAAACGAAATTTTTCTGTAATTTATGGGTAAAAATTCCCGTAAAAAAACGGAAATAGTACTGGCGTCTAGATTGCCAGTAGTATTTCCGTCTTTTAGACCGTTTTTTTTTTTTTTTTTTTTTTTTTTTTTTACAGTGTTTGTCTGTCTGTGTGTGTGTGTTTGTGTGTGTGTGTGTGTGTGTGTTTGCGATGGCTATTAAAATCTGCGGCTCTTAAGAAGATAAAAATTTTAATGACGGCAGCCCAAAGTATTTCCTGATGTACCTGAAACTCGGAATTTTAATTTTTTTTTATAATTAGTTGTGTTGTTATTAAACATCGCATCTCACTCCCATCGGAAAGTCATCTATTTGTTCCCTACTCAAGGACAGCGCTTGCGTTCGAGCACGAACTCATTTACACATCGGGCCATAGAGAACAACCGAATTTCGATATTATTTCTGTTTTCGAATAGTATTGTTTTAAGCTAAATCGACCAAACTGCGCGGTACAGTTAAAACTGAAAGACATGTAACTAAAGATTGTACTCTTATGTCTCAAATTCCGCAGTCAATTAAAAAAAAATGTTACAGTTAAACTTTTGAATTTATTTTTCAAAAAGGGTCGTTTTTTCAAAAAACGTTTTCCCCTTTATTGCAAATCATCCCCAGGGCGTAATTTTAGTGGTATCAACAAACAAAAGAAAATGTAATTAAGGCAAAATTCTTATTCTAAAGGATGCTGTAATCGGTTTTAAAAAAATATTAATTTTAGCTCTTTCAAACACACCAGCGAACGCAAATGACTTTGGAGAAATATTTTTCATATGCTAAAAGTGACAAAACATCCATATTTTAACAGAATCTTTTTAGAGCATCTAAATTGACACTATTTATTTTACCTACAAAAATTTTGAAACGTTCGGACGTGTAGTGAGATATTTTTACAAAATAAAATTTGTGAAGATGTCGACGAAATCAGTAAAAACCTGAGTGTTTCGTCGCGGTTTCGCTAGCTTTCACTACGCATAGTCTCCAGTAATCATGTTACGCAGAAAATAAAATACCAAATAGTATATACTTTCAATTCAATATTTTTTCGAAATTTTTCATTAAAAAATATAAATTCAGAGGAAATGGTTTTAAAGAGATTCATTAGAGGTCAAAATTTGAGGTCCATTTAAATGTCATTCATCACATACCCGGGCAACACCGGGTGGGTCAGCTGGTGTTAAATAAAAAAAAATAAATAGATAATTGTTGAATTTTATTGATAATGAAGGCAGATATTTTCAGCCCTTTTATCTGGTTATTTTTCTCTTTAGATAATGCATACATTATATATACTTTAATCGATTGTAATGCTTAAACTAAAATAATCCAGTATATTACAAATTACATCATCATGCAATATTAATTAGTTTTTAATATATTTTTGTAGAAATTATCTACAAGAGTAAGACTTTATTTTTACATCTTAAAAACAAAAATTTAAAGTTATTATATGCGTTTATTTCATCAGCAATATTCTTAGACATCCTTAACGACGTCTCTTATACATTTAAGTTCTAAGGGGATAGAAACTGTTTACTTCAGATAGTATAAACAATCAAGCACTTAATACAGAATGAAACGTTATCCGTAATATTGCAGTTCCCATGCTACGTGACATGTGCATTTTATCTTCCAACCAAGAAAGCTTTAAACTTATCTGTTATATTGCAAAAATAATACATTCATATGCCAAAATACTAAACTACATATTTTATTATAAGACTAAGTATCTATACCAAATTGCGAACACAAACGCATATTTTAACACATTAGAAATTTTTATCTGAATATTTAAAAAAAAACTTTACGCTAGTAGAGTTAATTATTTTCTTTCTTTTTTATTAACAAAGAATGGATAAAAATCTAATTATTTAAAATGAATGTCTACAAATATGTTGAAATTCTGTTAAAATGCATAATAAAGCATCAGTAGGAAACAAATTTTAACTGTTTTCAGTGAAGGTGAAATTTATGAGGGTTCATCTAGTTTTCTCTTTTTCTTACCGTGCGAGTCAATTTTTTGTTACATATCAAGATAGGATTCATCATTAAATATGACTCCAGAAACATAACGAAAACAAAGAAGAGCTTCTTTGAACTTCATATATACTGCAGATATCATTACATAAAAAGAAATAAACGGTCAAGTGCGAGCATTGCTCGCGCTCAGAGGGTCCCGTAGAATAAATATATGAATTTGTAATTGTATTATTAAAAAAAAGTAATAAGAAAAGTAAAAGAATACTAAGACTTTTTAAAAAACTATATAACGTAGGGTTGGGAATAACTGTATGTATTAGAAAAAGTTCAAAGAGATATATGGAACAATATCAAATATAGCTATTCGTATAACTCTTTTTTTTTATATTATTCTAATCTGTTTATAATGAACTTAATTCGGTACTGACAATAAAGGCAGTGCATAGTTAAACTTCATTTGGCATTTCATGAAACTGAATTCAGCGTAGCAATAACCTTTATTTCTACAGTGTATCTAAAACAAAATCTTTGTTCAAAGTTTCAATTTGGCATTGTGGCGCGCTTCGAATTGAGGTCTCAAACTTGCAACGCAGCCTTGGTCAGTGCCGCGTTTTTCCAGATAGGTGTTTAATTAACTTTTAAAGTCACTCGAGGCGTATTGAGAGATAAAATCAATGCAAACTATCGCGAATCTCACAGTATTTATGCGATTCATTCAAATTAAATATTTCGAGGGCGATGCCCTTAAAAAAACGGACGCATAATTTTAATTCCGAAACAGACAAATGGCACCAAGAATATTTAATTAAAATTTTAATTTCATCATGTACGCGAAAATAAGCAAGTTCGCATTTTCTAATAAATTCGTTTATAAATTCTGGTGTCAGTTCATTATTTCATAAGTTTATAAATAGTGCCGGAAAGGATTATGTGGTCGCAGGACTCTTAAAGCTTCAAAATTTAAGAAAATTTAATTTTTTTTAGATGTTAAACTCCTATCTTTTCTGAATATTTTGATATAATTGTTTCCTTGAAATTCCCATTAGAACAGGAGTTTTGGCTTTTAGAATTATACCCGCTCAATAGCTGAAGCGGCGTTTCCGAAAATTTAAAGTAATTATTTTCCAAATGGCGTTTTTGGGTATAACGCGCAGGATACCTCAAAAACTTCTGAATAATTTTTCATGAAATTTTCAAAACATATATTCCATGTTATTCTGTTTAAACTGAACCTAAAATTTCCTTTTTATTGTTCAAAAAAATATTTTTTTAGCTGATTTTACTGTTGAAATTTTCAAAATTTTGTACTAGCTAAATGCAGCATTGCATTAAAAATATAAAAATGCTTTAAATACAAAGTTATTTAAGTTCAGGGAAATTATTTCAATCTGAAGTATAAGTAAGCACCAAAATTTTTATTCTAGTTGCAATATTTATTTTGTAATCCTGCGCGTAAACTGTTATGCCAATTTTTTGTTGGACAAATGTCTAACAGTTTCGAGCCCCCTATAAATACTAATTCTGTATCGTGCAATTTTTTTAAATGCATGAAACGAAAGAACATACTTATATCTTTCATTCCAATTAAAACTGCGTTTTAAAATCATATATACATTTTAAGACATTAAATGTTGAAAATGGTCTTTTTTTTCATTTTTTCCACTTTTTACAGTCCCGAGACCACTTAAATTAGTATGTTTTTAACAATTTGACGTTTATTGCTTTTATACTGTTACTGGACATTACATTACACATATATATCATTAAAAGTCGTTAACTAGGCATAGAGTACGCCGCCCTGTCCTTGTGTACACTGTAAAAAAAATTCCGCAACGTTCCTGGGAAAAAATGGGCAGCAGAGTTGCCCATTATTTCCAAGAAACATTTCTTGAAAATGAGTGGAGCTTTACTGTATATGTTAAAAACATTCTACAGAAATGCCAGTAAGTTTCCTGCGAAATACCAGGAATATTTCTGTTGACAGCAAAACATTACTGACATTTCACAGCATGCGGGATCCGCAGACGATTTGTACATTTCCAGTTGACAATTTTCGCTTTATTATCATTATTTGTTGGAATGAAAAATATTTTGAAATTGACATCAAAATTATTATTTATAATTTATACGAAAAAATAAATTTTCAGTTAAAATTCAATAAAGTAAATATATATATGATATATTGTTTCTTAACTTTGCTTAAAATATAAAAATATATAAATGTAAATAATAAGAAAAATGTAAATAATTAGAAAAAAAATCTAGACATAAAATATTTTGGATTTTCGTCAGTAATTATGTTAGTTTACAAGTTAGATAAAATACATATAAATTTTCATGAAAAAAAAAAAAATCCTAAACGTAATTGTATAGTTTTTCCGAAAAAAAAATCAAATTTGCAGCAATTCAAAGTGTCAAATATATATCAAATTTAAATCAAATTGTAAAGTGTTAAAATATAAAATTAATTAAAAAAGAAAAAAAAAAGTCAAGAGGTAGCATCGAACTCGGGCCGTACGGGTAGCGTGCGAGCCTTCTGCGTCCACACCACGAAAGACACATTGAGAGCTGCAAACTAATGGGTATTTGAAACGTATGTTAAACCTCACCATCTAATTTCTGAAAATCTAAGGCCCATTTGAAGAAATCCTTTCACAAGAATAATTAGAGATAAGAACTGTAAAACATACTTTAAATTAATCAAAATTGGTGAGAATCATGTTTGATGGTCCCCTGGTTAGTGGAGATCCAAATAATAGGTTTTTTTTTTTTTTTTTTTTTTTTTTACAGGGTGTGCTCGTTAAACATTCCACAGACAAGTACGAGAGATAATCTCTTAGCGATGTAACAGAGGTATTGTATTTTCATCTGAATGGTTGACAATAGAGACGTAAAGGATTATGTCGTCTATTGATTTATTTGCTTTCCATATTGATTTTTTTTACATTCATTTAACCTTCCTACCCTGAATGGGTCTAATCGACCCATTTCTATAATTTATTTCACGATAGCTCCCTCGGGTTTTAAATAAGAGCTCTAATATTTTAAGTATTCCTCAAATAGATAAATATCTTGAGTTTATAATTTTTTCAGACTTCAGGAATTATTTTTTTTAGCCAAAATAAAAAAAGTCACATTTTACCTGAATGGGTGTAATCGACCCATATCTCTAATCTCATATAAAAGCATGGAAAACAATTAGATAGTGTATATTTCGAATAATGATCGGTAGATGGCGCTACCATACTGATATACTCAAGTAATGTTCTTCTTGTTTTGGAGTGTTTCGCCATTTTTTATGCGATATGGCACGTAATAAGCGCGGTCTTACTGATGATGAAATCAGAAAGCTTTGGCAAGAGCTTCCTAGTGATGAATCTGATAAAGGGAGTGATAATGATTTGATTGAAACAGATGAATCTAATCATTTATCCGTGGAAGAGGATGATGAGAAAACAGATGTTTCCGATACAGAAGTTGAAACGGTGGAGTCTCCATCCTCCTTTATTAGTCGCAACAAAACTGAATGGTGTAAATCCCCTCCACCTACATCAAAAGAACGGTATGTACTCATACATAATTTATATTTATTTTATTCGATATTTATTTTATATAATTTGTTCATATTCAGGGGTTGTGCCAGCTGTGGAACACGGAACACCCCCCCCCCCTCCCCCCTTCCACCATCAGGGCAAAAAAATATTTTCAAGGAAATTTATAGATATTTGTTTAGAATTTATATGTTAGGAAAAGAAATAAATGCCCTTTAGAGGAATCTTAGTCCCCTCCCCCCCCCCGGCCATGCAGACTTTAGCACTACTCCTGTTCTTATTTATTTTACATTCATTTGTAATTTCTGACTTATTATTTTACAGACAACATAACATTATGAAGTTAACCCCTGGTCCTACACGTTTTGCAATTCAGAGGGTAACTGAACACCCTGTGTCAGCAATGAAGCTTTTTTTTACAGATGACATGTTCAAATTAATTCTAGAAGAAACTAACAGAGAAATGTAGAGAGTATGCTCAGAAAAGAATAAAAAATACACATTTGTTTCTGCTGAGGAACTTGAAGCTTACATTGGTAAAAAAATTAAACTTCTATTAGAGTAATTTATAGATAAAATGAAAAAAAAAATGCAATTGATTCCGCGGTTTGAATTTTATCCATTTTTTTTTTTATTTGAAGTTATTTTTATATTTTTTTATAGGTTTGCTAATTTTAGCTGGTGTATATAGGTCAGCAGGAGAATCTCTCAAAGAGTTATGGAGCGAAGAAGATGGCCGCGAAATTTTTCATGCTACTATGTCTTTGCAACCTTTTGAAATTATTAGAGAGTTTCTTAGGTTTGACAACAAAGAAAGCAGAGTAAATCGGCGTCGTTTAGATAAGCTAGCTGCAATAAGATCATTATTTGATATGTTTGTTGGTCAGTTGCCAAAGATGTTTATTCCTTACGAAAATGTTACAATCGATGAGCAGCTTGTGCCTTTCCGTGGTAAATGCCCATTTATGCAATATATACCGTCAAAGCCAAGAGGGAAATATGAAATTAAAATGTGTTTGATGTCTGATGTCAAAGCAGCTTATGTTTGTGCTGCTGAGATCTATAGTGGAAAGCCTTCAGATGGTGAGCGAGAAACATATCAAGGTAGAAATGTTGTGTTGCGCCTAGTAAATTCGATTGCGGGTACCGCTCGAAATATTACGGTTGATAATTTCTTCACGGATTATATTCTTGCAAAAGAATTAATGAAGAAAAAATTAACTATTATTGGTACTCTTAGGAAAAATAAGCCCTTTATTCCTTCTGAATTTCAGTCATCACGTGAGCGAGAAACATTTTCCTCATTATTCGGTTTTCAACCAGATATGACACTTGTTTCATATGTGCCGAAAAAAAACAAATCGGTAATACTCCTTTCAACTATGCATCACGGGGCCAAAGTTTCAGATGAGAAAGAAAAGAAGCCGGATATAATTTTATATTATAATGAAACTAAAGGTGGAGTAGATACTACTGATAAATTAGCTGCTGCATATACATGCAAAAGGGACACTAGGCGATGGCCTGTGTGTTTATTCTACAATTTAATTGACCTAGCTGCAATAAATGCATATGTTGTTTTTATGCATGTAAATCTTTCTTACAATAAAAACAAACTATACAAAAGGCGCCTTTTTCTAAAGGAACTTGGCAAACAGCTGACCGAACCTCACAGAAATAATAGGATGAAACAAAATATTTGAGTAACCATAAAGAAGAAATTGGCTAACGCAGCAGGTGATAAAAAAGAAAGTATTAGTTCAAATAAACGTGGAAGATGCAAAGAATGTGGTCCAAAGAGAGATCGAAAAACGCAGACGAGATGTACTTCATGCTTCTCTTTTCTTTGCCAGGAACATGTAAATGTGTACTGTAAATCTTGTTTATCATAAAAAATGTATCAAGAACAATGGAAATAAACAAATTTGTAATATACTTTTTTATTATTAGTTTCTAAGTTATTGCTTACACAAACAAGGCATTGCAAGGGAGAGAGGGAGGAGGTGTAGTAAAAAATGGGCGGGGAGGGGGGGGGGAATTACAAAATTTGTTGTCTCTAATAGTGAATAAAAAAATAATATATGAAATAAAGCTAGATAAAAATACTTGTTTTCAGCTAGAATAAATATATACAAGTAAACTGGGTCTAATCGACCCATTCAGGTAAAATGTAACTTTCTTTTCAACAGTGTAGGAAGGTTAAGGAATTCGTTTTCGACACTCGCGCTCGAGCAACGGATTATAGCAAAAAAACAATAAATGGCGGCCGCAGCGTTTTGCTGTTTCCAACTTTTGTTCAGGAACTTCTCAGATAAGAAAACCAGAATTTCACAGGAAAGAGGTAAATTATTCTGAAAACCTTATAAAAGGCGAAACGTTGATGGATTTTACATGGAACGTTACCATTTTTTTTACAGTGTATGTCCAAACTAACCGTACATTTAACTGTTAATATCTCAGCTAATTACCGATGATTGTTTTCGAAAATCATTATCAACAATGCTTTTATTCTTCTGCAACGATAGGTATATTCAGAGATGCTCAAATTTTTTTCTGAATGCCCGTAAATCGAAATTTGTGTATAACAGAAAAATGCTAAGTACTCAAAAACTATGTGACCTAGAGTAATCGCTATAATTTTCCGGCAAGGTTTATATTAACGTCTACTACCTCTAATTTTTTCATAATTTTAGTTTCAGTAGATTCGGAATTAGATGGGGGGGGGACATATTTTTGCGCTACATTTTCAACAATATCTTTTAAAATATAATACCTAAAATTAAAAGGAATGTATTCAGCGTTACAAAAGCTTTCACAGGATACCCCCACATGATATACAAAGAAAAGATTTTTTTTTTCAAGTTGCAGGATTAGCCCTCTACTTTTTTACTAAATATATTTATGAATGTTTATTAATCTGAAAATATGTGGGTTAATGGTCTTTATTACTTCCCCGAATTTGAACTTTCCACGTTCCATAGTTTACGATTAAAATGGCTGTGACAGACGGACAGACACAGGAGTGATCTTGTTATGATGTGTTTGAAGGGGTTTGGGAATATTAGAAAATTTACACTGGGAAAAGAATTTAACACAGCTGCAATATATGTTATTTTCTCTTTTGAGGGTCCATGTTTAGATAAGTAGAGGGGTCTCAGTTTTCTGTTTTTCTCATTACAGAGAAAGCGCGGTGGTTAGATATGTGTTTACAGTTGGGTATAGGACGGATGAAAATATTGAATTTCAACGGATGAGAAAGATATTTCCGCCCTTTTCGGCAGGACTTTTGACCCGAGCAGCAATGAACTGAGGAAGGGAGATCTAGGTTTGACGTTCGTGAATCCTTCCAAAAACTATAAATTTTGGCGGCGAATGTCTGGGATATTTGTGCAGCTTAAGGGGGTTAAAGAGGTTAGCGTTACTTAAAAATTCAAGTGTTCTCATGGCGTCAGAGGGGGCGTAGAGAATTTTAGCCAATTAAAGCTGGATTGGGTCTGGGTACCTCCCGTCTTTAATAATAAAAATATACAAAAAAACAAAAGAGAAAAAAAGGGGAGTAGGGGATTTTCTTGGGGGCACAGGACGGCAGTGGTTGGAAGAAAGCGGTCTTGTCCGGCTAAAAATGAGGATCGTTCACGAAGTCCGAAGAAGGAGGAATTGTCGCCTGACTCCCGGAGTTGACGCTCGAAGCTGAGAGATTCACCTGAAAATAGGAGGGGGCCCTTCTAGTGAAATGTCGAGAATGTTTAGTTAATTTCTGAGGGTCCTTAGTTAGTACTTTTGTCTATGCTGTTGGAGCGGAAGTTTGATGACGGATCTAATGTAATTGTCTGGAATACGGTACAGACTGTTTTCTCCGCGGCGGCCGAGAGGTTCGACGCTGATCTTATAGCAGTGATTGAAGAATGCTCGATGCCGATCAAGAGGTATTTTACACGATGTTACTGGAGAGCTGTGGTTATCCGTTAGAGACTGTTTCTCCGCGGCGGCCGAGAGGTTCGACGCTGATCTTATAGCATTGATTGAAGAATGCCCGATGCCGATCAAGAGCTATTTTACCCGATGTTACTGGAGAGTTGTGGACATCCGTTAGAGACTGTTTCTCCACGGCGGCCGAGTGGTTCGACCATGGTTTTTGGGTAACCAGTATAAATAAGGAGGAATAACAGTTTTTGTGATATGAGCAAAGTGTTTTAAAAAGGACCTATGCTGTGACTTATATTTTTACATTAATATAAGGAGGAATAACAGTTTTGTGGTATGAGCAAAGTGTTTTAAAAGGACCTATGTGAGACTTTATATTTTCAGTAATTTTGGATAACTGTAACAGCCAGTTGCTCACTTGGGGTAAGTGTTGCATTTTTTTTTTGTTTGAACATTGAGTTTTGATAATTTTATAGGGTTTATGTAATCCTTTGGTTTTAAACTTATCGCACGAGTTGCATCATTGTAAATATTGTCATTCTGAATTATATTAGCTGTGTTGCTATAATGCTATGTTTAGGGATTTGAAAACTTTATAAGATAAAGTGACAATCTATAAATTTTAAATGTAAATTTAGTAAAATAAAGTGTTAATTATAGGAAACGTATAAAGAGGTTTATTTGAATTTTTAATAATTGTCTCTTATTCATAAAAGTTTAGTTCCAAGATTAACTTAACGTAAGTATGTTTCTTCCAGTGCTAAACTGTAAAATCTATAATCATTATTGGATTGAACGGCTTTTAGAGCACCGTATGGAACACAACGCGATGGACACATTTAGTTTATAATTTAAATAAAAGGTTGAAAGGTTGAATTGATATTAGAATTTAATAAGATTGGTAGATAGTGAGTTTAGTAATCATTTAACTTTAAATATTTAATATATACAATTGATGTACTAAGTAAGAGATAACAAAAAAGTACAACATAACACTGGTGTCGTTAGGTAACAATTGGATTTTTGTTACAATTTTGACCTTTGCTGGGTTTTGGTGCTCTAGCTCGGTTTTATATAAAAAAAAAATCTATTAAATTTAACTTTACACCTTTTTTTGTGTTACTCAAAAATATTATTACTGTTGAAAAATTATGAAAATAATGTGTAATAAAATGTCCTAAGATAAATTTATTTATTTTGTGCTGGAATAATATGTTAAAAGTTGGTTTTTTATTATAACTTTCTCTTTCTCGCGTCTCTGCCATAATGAATTTTTTATGTTTTGTGTGAAATTATTGGTAAGTTATATACTTTCGAGTATATGTATAAGAATCCTTATTGAATTTTATATTGCTTATTTTATATTTTCATGCATGATTTTGGTTGGTAATTCGGTATAATTTTTTTTTTCATATTTGGAGGTATTCTGAGATATTTTAAGGTACATACGAGTTATAGTTTGTTTTTATTAGAGTGGGATCATAATGACGGAAACAGATACTCAGGAAGCCAAAAAGATGGCAGAAATAGAAGCTACCATGAAAAGACGCGCATTAATTTTAGATTCTTTGAATATTATACCAGTTTTTACCGGGCAGGATTTAACATGGACATTAGAACAATTTAGGACCAAATTTTCTGCAGTAGCAAACTTCTTGCTTTGGCCAGCAGAAGATCAATTATTTGCAATTCAACAGCGTCTAGCCGGATTGGCTTTACAAACATTCATAAATTTCAAGCATAACATTAAAACTGTGGAGGATCTATTTTACGTATTGCAGGAAAAATTCGGTTCTAAAAGAGATCAAGGGGATCTTTTAAATGATTTTTGGTTATTTAAACAGCAACAGGATCACTCTGTAGCTGAATTTATCGCGAAAGCAAATGTTAAGGCTACAGCGGCAATTTCGGCACATAATTTACCGGAGGATTGCAGAGAAAAAACAAAAGAGGAATGGTTAGTTTCCATGTTACAAAAAAATTTACTCCCTCAAATAAGGAAAGAAGAAATCGTCAGGAATCCGAAAAGTTTAAAAGAATTGGAAGAAATTGCGTTATTAGAAGAGCGCGCATATAAATCAGTTCCAATAGATACGACTATGCAAATTGATAATTCTAATTTGGCTTGTGCAATTAACGCTAATAGAAATAATCAAACGGATCGAAATAATAAAACGGATAAAACGGATAAAAATAATCAAACGGAAAGTGACTATTTCCGTAATTTCGCTAGGGAACTCAAAGAACAATTAAATTTTATGTCAGATAAGATTTCGAAGCTTGAAAATGATTTCCAAAAAAGGAAACAAGATGATATTGTTTGTTTCAGGTGTAAATTAAGCGGCCATATACAACGTTTTTGCCCCCAATTAGAGAACAACCGACGGAGATTTAATGATTGCGCCAATTGAAAACAACTCCAGACTCAGGAATGAGAATAGGGAAAATACTTTGGAAGAAAGAGGACAGTGTCAGGTTTCCCGTGATCCGCAGACAAGGGGTATGAATGGAGAGCGCACCTTTTATCCCACAAACAGAGGCAGATCCGCGGGCAGGGGATTTCGCGGACAATATGCAAATCGTGGTTTTAGAGAGAATAATTTAAACTATTAATGGGGGATTCTAAACCGGCGAGTAATTCCTCTTTGTCTAACATACAGTCGGTATCGGAGAGATCGCAGTGTCATAATTTTAATGTTTTTAATCAAAGTATAGAAACTAAATTACCGTTAATTGAAGTTAATATTGAGGGTAAAATATGTAAAGCGTTAATTGATTCGGGTTCGACCTCTAATTTTGTTTCACAGGAGGTTGTAAATAAATTAAAACTGAATAAATTAAAAAAAGCTTCAATTTCTATGAATACAATTTTGGGGGGAGAGTTTAAAATTAAAAGTTCTGTTGATCTAACTTTTCGAATTGAGAATCGGGAGTTTACTGATAACTTTTATGTAACTAGCAGTTCGTTATCGTCGCACTTCCATATGATTCTAGGCGTGCTTTTTATAAAGAAATTTGATTTGCTCATTGATTTAAAAAACAATACATTATTTTATGACAATACAGGTTTTTCTTTATTAAAGGCCCCGAGTAATAATGTTAATTCAATCGAATTAAATCCAGAGCCTTTGCCAGTCTTTTCTAAACACAAAGAGTACATTCCTCCAAATTCGGAAAGAATTATTAAGGTTAGGATTAGAAAAACAAATTTTATAGATACAAAAGATGTCTTAATTAAACCGTGTATTCTCCCGTTTAAGAGGGATTTATTAGTGGGGACTTCTGTTTGTGAAAATGATGCAAATAGTTTATTTATTAAAATAGCTAATTTTAGTGATAATGCAGTGCATTTAAATAAAGGGACTAAATTAGGAGTGTTAGTGCCAGTGATGTCAAATTATCCCAAACGGCAGGAAGAGTTTACGGGTCATATTGACGACGTAAATATGGGATCCATGGATCATGCTATTTTAAGCTGGGATAGTAAAGTTACTTTAGATCATTTAGATGAACCCCTAAAAACGGAAGTTCGTGATTTTCTTAACAAAAATTCAGACATCTTTGCTTCATCAGTTCTTGAGCTACCGGGGTGCGATACTTTAAAACACGAAATTTGACTGAAAGACGATAAACATGTTAAATGCACGCCGTATAGGGTTGCTTATAACTTAAGAAGGGAAATGGAGAGTCAATTAGACATGTTGTTAGAAGCGGGAATTTTGGTACCGTCAAATAGTGAGTTTGCTAGTCCAGTAATGCTGGTTAAAAAAGCGGATGGTGGCCATAGGTTATGTGCCGATTTTCGAAAATTAAATTCACAATTAATAAAAGATAGTTACCCCTTACCAAACATAACTGAAACTATTGATTCTTTGGCGGGTTCCAAATATTTTTCAACTATGGACTTGACTTCTGGTTTTTATCAGCAGCTAATTAATGAGGAGGATCAAAAATATACATCAATTACTACACATGAAGGATTATTTATGTATACAAGAAGCCCATTTGGATGTACCAGTTCTCCTCCTGCTTTTCAGAGATTAATGAATTTTATTTTTGGAGATGTTGCGGACCTCACTATTTTAATTTATATCGATGACATATGTGTGGCTTCTAAAGACATTCAATCTCACTTTGAAAAATTATCTTTAGTTTTTGATAGATTGCGTGAGCACAATCTCAGATTAAACCCCTCTAAATGCCATTTTTTAAAGTCTGAAATTACATTTTTGGGATTTACTGTAAAAGACGGAAAAGTCTCGCCCACTACAAAGAATGTGGAAGTAATTAAACAATTTAAGGCGCCTAATAGTAAGAAACAATTGCGTCAATTTTGTGGGACGATAAATTTTTATAGAAAATTTTTGGGTGATTTTTCTAAAAGGGCTATTACTTTAAGTAATTTATTAAAAGGCAAATCTAAATTTATTTGGACGGAAAAGGCACAAGAAGAATTCGAGGATTTGAAAAATGCTTTGGCAGAAATTCCGACATTAAATCTACCGGATCTTAATAAAGATTTCGTATTGTTTACGGACGCTTCAAATTTCGCACTCGGTGCTGTGTTAACCCAGTTTGATGAAAATAATTTCCCGGCCCCTATTGCTTTTGCAAGTCGAAAACATAAAGACGTAGAAGTGCATTATTCAACATCGGAACGGGAATTATTAGCTATAGTATGGGCTGTCAATTATTTTAAATGCTACCTTTACAATCGTAGGTTCATAGTGTATACTGATCATGCAGCTCTTACTTACGCATTAAAATTAAAGGATCCAACTTCGAGAATCGCGCGTTGGTTATGTTCGCTCGCAGACTTTGATTTTGAGACTAGATTTATTAAAGGGAAATGTAATTCGATTGCGGATTTCTTATCTCGTTTTGTGGATCATGAAATCGTAAATATTGAGAAAAATGATATTACAGAAGTTAAGATTAAAGAGAACGAAAATATGCATCTTGTAAATAACCTTGTTGATACTCCTTTGATGCATAGTTATGACCCTTCTAATTTTCTTAACGAGCTTAAAACGGAACAGAAAAGCGATAAATTTTGCTTGTCGATTATACAGAATCTGTCCGATAAAGTTAATCCTAAACCCGAACATATATTATTTTTCTTAGAGGACGGTATTTTGAAATGTAAGGATTTGCGTAACAGGACTAGAAGGGATGCGCAATGTAAATTTGTATTACCGTTGTCCCTAGTCCCGAAAATTTTCGAGTTAACGCATAACTCAGTTGTTGCTTGTCATGCGGGTATTTAAAAAACATTAGAGAGGATCAAGCACTTTTATTTCTGGCCAAAAATGTATGCTCATATTAAGAAATTAATAGGCTCTTCTCACTCGTGTTTGCAATACCGGGGTCATAAACCAAAAAAGGACGCGGGGTTACAAAGGTTACCTATAGCAAATCACGTAATGCAGATTATTTATCTTGATATTTCGGGTCCTTACACTCAAACATTTCAGGGAAATAAATTCATTGTATCCTTTGTTTGTGCCTTTTCAAAGTGGCCTGATGCATGGACAGTGCCTTCAATTGATTCAGATACTATTGCTGACGTTTTGGCAGAATTTATATCTCGATATGGTGTGCCTAGAACATTGATCACAGACCTTGGTCGGCAGCTGGTAGGTGATGCCATTAAGAAGGTCTATAAGCAACTGGAGATTGATCATCGTACGACAGCACCCTACCGTCCCCAAACGAATGCTAAAATCGAACGACAACACGCTTCAATCGCTGCTCATTTAGCACACCTCGTAAACATCACACATACAGATTGGGACAAGCAACTAAAATTTGCACTTCTAGCTTTGCGATCAGCAACTCATGTCGCAACTAATGAATCGCCACACTTTGTACTATCGGGGAGAGATATGCTACTTCCATATAATTTATTAACTCAGAAACCTGAATTCTCTTATGCAGATAGCCGTTCTTATTGTGAGACTTTAATTCCTTCTTCGCAAACAGTTTTTAATCAAATCAGGAGTAATCTAGAGAAAGCTGCGGAAAATCAATAGAGGATTAAAAATAAAAATGCAGTTGATAAAAAAATTATAATTGGTGATTTAGTGTTATGGTATTGTCCCGCCATTAAGATAGGTTTGTCTCGAAAATTCGCAAAACTCAATAACGGGCCTTACAGGGTCATAGAAAAAGTAGGGAAAGTCAATTATAAAATTCAGCTAGTGTCAGATCCTTCAAAGATGAAGACGGTTCACGTTAATCAACTTAGAAAAATTGGAATCAAACCAGTTTTTCCTGCATTACAATGTCAGAATGATGCTCCAACAGAAGAAAGTTTTCATTCTAATGAGCAGAATTCTGGCATTGATCTTGAAGTCAAATTATATCCCACAAGAATTTTTTCACGAAGCTCAAAAAAATATTTATTTGAGAATTTAAATCGACACACGGAAATTAGTGCTCAAATGCAGATTCAGAATTTAGAAAGCGGAGGGGTCATCAAAATACTGCGGGGAATTCAACTACACATATAGTACATTGACTGATGCAGTTTTCAGAGATCCTACTGGCCCATCTTCCGATAACCGTAAAAAGAGACGGAGGTCAAAGTGCGTTAGACAGGGGAAGAATTGGAGAGGTCAGCGACCTCTTCACGGGCCGAATGTTAAAACGGAGAATGTTGCAACTCATTCGTATTCGTTACGAAAACGGTACTAGAGGAGGTAATTTTGTGTGTAAATAAATTCTCTTGTATATAGTTTTTTTTCCCGTTTGTTTGTTTGTTTGTTTCACTTTTCTATCTTACTTAGTAAAAAGATAGATACTTTTAAGTAAATGTCTTGAATGCTATAGTTACATATATTTACTTATGTATAACATTATTGAACAGACCATTACATATTTTGGTTTGCTGAATACTAAAGTGGTTTTTGAGACAAATGTGAATTTTTTTAAATTCAGTTTATGTCTGAACTATTTTTTTTTCTTTTGTGTTATTTTTCATATTCCTTTATATATAATATTTGTGGTTTTGCTTTGACTATTTAATTTTAAGTAACTAGTATTTTGTTTTATTATGTATGGGTTATAAAGCAATTAATTGTAGAAATTTGGAGGTTCATTGTAGTTTGTATTGGGGGTGTTCCTTTTCTTTTCTTTTTTTGCGTATTGATGTAAAGGTAATGAAAATTTTGGCAGAGTATAATTAAGGGAGAGTTTGTAAAGTATGTTTGACCAATGCTAGATATGAAGCGGACTGGTTAAGTTTTTAATGGAAGACGGATATTCAAATTTATTTTTAAAACTGTGGAATCGCGTATTCTTTTGCACGTTTTAAAATTAATTTTAGAGTAGAGGAAATATTTTATTAGGGTTTTACATGGAGTATTTTAGTTGCAGAAGAGTATTGAATATTGTGTAAAAGTGGAGAATAGTTTTAAGTGGGTTGATGTGGTACCGCGGTGGTATTGTGTCAGGAATATATAAATGATTGTTTATAAGAAATTGGTCAAGCATTACTGTTAGATGACATTTATGTGTACATTTAAGTTTGTTAAAAAAAAAAATATATATATATATACATCGCTAGATAAATAATAAGCTATGGACTTTTTTTTTTAAATAGATTTTAGCGGTGATATACGATATTTGTAATACATATATTTTCTTTGGTTGTTTACGGTGAATATATATTGCTGTATGTTATTTTGTATACATCATTAAGAAGTTGTATCGTGCTAAGCTATTTACAGTTTTTCAGTTTTGGTGAATTGAGATTCAAAATATTTATTTATCACTATTCACATAGTTCACTGAAAATATTTTATGATTCTCTATTCAGGATTTATTTATATATGTATAGGTTTTGTGTACTATTGTAAATTATGCTATTACATTGTGTGGGTTCTTTTTTTTTTAGAACTGTATTGAATTAATGGATACATATTGTTACTGCTCGTGTGGTTGGTTTAAATTAAAATACATATATATTAATTAAAAAATTCATTGGGACGCTTAATTTAATAAGTTTGGGTTGAGCAACTGTTGCTGGTGGGTAAATCGTTGAATTTAACAAGATTTTTTCTTTTCCCTTTTCCATTTATTCTGGTACAAACTAAATTTGCGTATACTTTATAGAGTGGTGGTCATTTCGGGGGTACTCTCTTAGGTGCACAAAGTTGAGTACTGTGTTTTTGTTGCTGGAATTTTATTTCCTTGTCTGGGGCAGGAGTTTTGTTTCGGGCGAGGATGTGAGTTTTCAGTTGACGAGGCACGTCCGATGATTTCCTGGTTAATTTATTAGATTTTGCGTTTAGTAATAATTTGTTTTTTGAGAAAATTTTTGTCTGCGTAAAAATTTTCAGTAAAAAGAGGCGATGTTGTTATGATGTGTTTGAAGGGGTTTGGGAATATTAGAAAATTTACACTGGGAAAAGAATTTAACACAGCTGCAATATATGTTATTTTCTCTTTTGAGGGTCCATGTTTAGATAAATAGAGGGGTCTCAGTTTTCTGTTTTTCTCATTACAGAGAAAGCGCGGTGGTTAGATATGTGTTTACAGTTGGGTATAGGACGGATGAAAATATTGAATTTCAACGGATGAGAAAGATATTTCCGCTCTTTTCGGCAGGACTTTTGACCCGAGCAGCAATAAACTGAGGAAGGGAGATCTAGGTTTGACGTTCGTGAATCCTTCCAAAAACTATAAATTTTGGCGGCGAATGTCTGGGATATTTGTGCAGCTTAAGGGGGTTAAAGAGGTTAGCGTTACTTAAAAATTCAAGTGTTCTCATGGCGTCAGAGGGGGCGTAGAGAATTTTAGCCAATTAAAGCTGGATTGGGTCTGGGTACGTCCCGTCTTTAATAATAAAAATATACAAAAAAACAAAAGAGAAAAAAAAGGTGAGTAGGGGATTTTCTTGGGGGCACAGGACGGCAGTAGTTGGAAGAAAGCGGTCTTGTCCGGCTAAAAATGAGGATCGTTCACGAAGTCCGAAGAAGGAGGAATTGTCGCCTGACTCCCGGAGTTGACGCTCGAAGCTGAAAGATTCACCTGAAAATAGGAGGGGGCCCTTCTAGTGAAATGTCGAGAATGTTTAGTTAATTTCTGGGGGTCCTTAGTTAGTACTTTTGTCTATGCTGTTGGAGCGGAAGTTTGATGACGGATCTAATGTAATTTTCTTTAAGACTGTTTTCTCCGCGGCGGCCGAGAGGTTCGACGCTGATCTTATAGCAGTGATTGAAGAATGCTCGATGCCGATCAAGAGGTATTTTACACGATGTTACTGGAGAGCTGTGGTTATCCGTTAGAGACTGTTTCTCCGCGGCGGCCGAGAGGTTCGACGCTGATCTTATAGCATTGATTGAAGAATACCCGATGCCGATCAAGAGCTATTTTACCCGATGTTACTGGAGAGTTGTGGACATCCGTTAGAGACTGTTTCTCCACGGCGGCCGAGTGGTTCGACCATGGTTTTTGGGTAACCAGTATAAATAAAGAGGAATAACAGTTTTTGTGATATGAGCAAAGTGTTTTAAAAAGGACCTATGCTGTGACTTATATTTTTACATTAATATAAGGAGGAATAACAGTTTTGTGGTATGAGCATGCAAAGTGTTTTAAAAGGACCTATGTGAGACTTTATATTTTCAGTAATTTTGGATAACTGTAACAGCCAGTTGCTCACTTGGGGTAAGTGTTGCATTTTTTTTTTGTTTGAACATTGAGTTTTGATAATTTTATAGGGTTTATGTAATCCTTTGGTTTTAAACTTATCGCACGAGTTGCATCATTGTAAATATTGTCATTCTGAATTATATTAGCTGTGTTGCTATAATGTTATGTTTAGGGATTTGAAAACTTTATAAGATAAAGTGACAATCTATAAATTTTAAATGTACATTTAGTAAAATAAAGTGTTAATTATAGGAAACGTATAAAGAGGTTTATTTGAATTTTTAATAATTGTCTCTTATTCATAAAAGTTTAGTTCCAAGATTAACTTAACGTAAGTATGTTTCTTCCAGTGCTAAACTGTAAAATCTATAATCATTATTGGATTGAACGGCTTTTAGAGCACCGTATGGAACACAACGCGATGGACACATTTAGTTTATAATTTAAATAAAAGGTTGAAAGGTTGAATTGATATTAGAATTTAATAAGATTGGTAGATAGTGAGTTCAGTAATCATTTAACTTTAAATATTTAATATATACAATTGATATACTAAGTTTTAGATAACAAAAATAAGTACAACATAACAATCTTATAATGGTTCCGTTTTTACTTTTTATGTACGGAACACTAAAAAATAAGAACATTTCATTAGATTTTTAATAATAGATGTCGTGATTAAGTTTTGATTATTTTATATTATTACCAAACACTATAGATAAATTATAGTTATCAATGAACGTATAGTACCATTTTCCATGGTACAATAGGATTTTCATTCTGAATTCTCGCTGTTGCTGTTTCGTCCTTCAAACAAGACATAAAATTGATCAACATTCAGTTTTACATTCTAAGTTACGACATTAATGTAGTATACTGTCAGTTCTAAATGCCATTTTAATATTATAAAAAATGTTATTTTCTAACAGCAGAAGATACAACAGAAAACATTATGTACATTATTTATCTGGAAACATATTTTTTGTTTGAGGTATGGATAAAAACATTCAAAATAAGTAATTGAGTTTGTCTGAACGATTTGAGAAAACTAAAATACACTAGATGAAAAAAGTATTTAAGAGATTTATGCCCCACCAGTGGCCGGGAGGTTCTGCTCTCGAAGCTGGTAGACGGGAGGTGCTTGGTTCCAACCCAATCGCGCCCGTCGGCCTAATCGTTCGGAGTGTTCGTGTTTTACTTCGAACCATGGATTTCCACTCGTAAATATGGGTTAGGTTCCCTTAGAAAGACCCCCACGAAGAGCACTCCCCCCTTTGGGCCTATATCCCACGTGTTGATAATTGGCCGTCATAAGCACAAACAAACAAATAAGAGATTTATTGTATTTATTTTGTAATCATAGCCTGTATAAAGGTTTTTAAAAAAATTAAATTTGTTTAATACTTTATAAATTGTACAATAAATTGATAATCTATGACATGGACAGTAACAGGGTATATATAAATAAATACATTTCCAAACAAATGTACTCTAAGACAATTTACAATTTTTTTAATTACTGCAAAATAATAATTTTTGTTTTTAAACATTTTAATTTCATCATTTTCAAACTAAACATTAACTTATATCATCATATACACAAAGACAGAAGTTTAGATATCTTTAAAATAAATTAATTATGCATTTCTCACAAGATAAATGTAAATATATCTTGCATTTTTTTAAAAAATTGTCGCGCATTTTCATTAAACCCTTCTATGAATTTTAAATTAAAAACCATAAAATTCATTTTAATAAACACATTTCTACGAGGGATTCCACTTGTAATAAAATTAGTTTTTAATCAAAATACAAATAAAAGCAAAAATATTCATCAGTTGTTCTAAACTCGGACTAGATCTATTATTAGTTTGATTGACATAAAACTCTAAGTATAAGAAGGCTATTAATATGTTTTAAATGACATTATAATGACATCAAATGGCAGTGTACACTTAATAATCGAATGCTCGATTATACGACACTTCGTACATGTTTCCTCATCAAGTTATTTGTGGCTGTATGCCAACAAACTGTAATCGTCATTCAATATATCTGTAATCTTTATTTGTACGTTGCCACTGCCTCACTTAATATTATCATCTCATAGTGCTTTTCGAACATACAACGAATTGCAAAATATAATAATATAAAGTATCCATGCATCGATTTTTTCAAATTACATAACGGAAAACTTCGAAGAATAATATATATTCATGGTATGATAAAAATAAAATAAAATTTATTTTATGCTTCAAACAAGAGGTATATATATAGAACTTTATATTGTTGTACCAATATTCGATTGTTACACATAAAAGATTTTTCATTGTTCTTGTCCTTCTATACCTATCTTCAACCGCGTTTAAAAAAAAATAGAATTAATTGAATCTTTTCGTCGATCCAAGCATGTCAAATGTTAGTAGTACGCATCTCAATCAATGCGTCAATTATTATCGCAAAACTCACAGAAAGCGAACTTTCATAGTTTTTCCCATGACACTTGGAGTATCGTGTTGATACAGAATGTTTAAACTCACAAATTTATTATAAGCAAAGAGTACGTTACAAAACAACCAATGGCTGTAACGTAAAAACGTTTGGTAAATTCAAAGATATCCCATCCTGTTAATGAAAAAGGAGGAGAATAACACATTTGAGGTAAGCCTTCGATGCTTTCTTTTATTTGTCTTCTATCTTTGTTGCTTAATGATCGCAGCACATTAATGTTAGATCTTTTTGCTCTTTTATCGAATTCATTTACATCAGAAGCAACAAATGCTATTGAAGTAAATAAGATAAAACTGGTTAATAAATAATAAATGTTTTTGTAGGTAATACCATATCCAGAATTCACAATATGCAATGTGTACAAGAGAATGTGACATGCAGTATAGCTGCTTCCTAGAAAAATAGGGAACCCTAATATTGAATCCATAGAGTGGAAAACAGAGAGAATCATATCATATCGAATAAAACAAATATTATAATTTTCAATACTTGTGAAACGTCTTTTAATTATATAGTCATTTCTTTCCAAATGCCTAGTCAATACTAGAGCCATGTAACGACAAATAATAACGTAAAATAATCCGAAATATTGTACGAAGAAATATCCATACTCTAATGCAAACTCGTGCATAATGAACGCAACTAATGCTATACTCCAATGAATATCATTAAAATCTACTGTGCCAAAAGTAAAATTCCGGACGAACCATTTACTTATTGAATCATATCTACATGCAGCTTCAGATACTGATAAAATGCATTCTGTTGTAAAAAATATGTAGCAAAGTTTAACTGTTTTCGCAGAAGGTGTAATTTCAAGTAGTTTTCCCAATCTTCGGAATTTACTTATTACTTCATATAAATTTTCTTCATGTTTCACGATATCTTTCCACATTAGATATGATACCCCCAAAAGTGTTGAAACAACTAAAACATCTTTTGTACTTTCATTAAACTTAAATCTGAAAAATATTTCCGTTATCAGTAAGCACAAAAATATTATGCAAGACATTCTCATAAGATTCTTTGTTACATATACAATAGTGCTTATTTTTGGTTGTTTATGTTTAAAATGTCTCGTATCAATGCCAAACATTTGAAATAATTTCATATATGTGTATAAACTTGTGTGTGTATTTCTTTTATTATCATTGGAAAAGGCATTTTGACATTCGGTATGCTTATTATATAAACATGAATTAAGAAGATTCATCGTTCGTTATTTTAATCTAAGTAGCAGTTCTTCGTATACAAACTGATGCTGATCATTTACTGTAATATGCACAATTCTTTAGTGTGATAATGACATTTCCCTTTAAAATAATTTATAATATAAATGAACCAATGCTAATATATTTGTGTACATAATAATGTTCTTATGAAGAAATGAAGAAAGACATTCAAATTAAGAAGAGTAATTTTTTTAAAAGCTATTTTAATAAAATTATGTGACGATGATTTATGAATAGAAAATGTTTGTTAGCTCTAGAATATTTGTATTATTCGATCAATACCTTAATAATGCATGCTTTTAAAGAAATTAAAATAATATATAGTGTATGTTACATAAAATATTTTTTTAAAGCAGAATAGTAGGAGATTTTTGATCTTGACATTCAATGTATCTGAATATATTAAAGTACATATTTTCCTAAACTTCTTTATATGGTATACATTTAAAATGACCAAAAAACGACAGTCATGAATGGTATTGAAGAATGTCTATTTTTGTTGCTTGAAATTTTGCTGTAATGTTTAGGTAGATTTCGTATGAAATACTACCTATTGGGATTGTACCTATGTTGGAATTTCTGAAAAACTTTGCAGATCTACACCGATCGTGACCCCTAGAACATAAAACCACCCTCAGTAAAAAACTTTATCTATCTGTCTATATATATATATCACTTTCTTCTGGACACGATAACATTCGTAATTCTGCACCAATCTCTTCCAAACTTATACATAAAATCAATTGGCATAAAATATCGGTCAAGTTCGTTAATGGGCAAAATCGGACCAAGGGGAAGGAAATAGGGAGGGGTTTTGTGAAAGAAGAAAACCCCCATAACTTCTTAATTTTTGTACCTATCAAATTCGTTTAAAATTTTTATTGCTTCTAAAAATAGGGCCAAAAATTTATGTATCACAGATTTTTGATAAAGTTAAAAATGGGCTCAAGGGGTGCAAAAAATAGGGTTTTTGGGAGAAAAAAATTCATAACTTCATCAATTCTAAAGATATCGAATCCTATTAATTTTATTATAAATATTCTTAACATTATCTACAACTTTTATATTCACAAGTTTTTGATAGGACCAATTCCTAGCGCAAAAAAAAATTAAAAACGAAAACAAAAAGGGGGTTTGAAGAAGAAAAAAATTCATAACTCCACTAATTCAAAAGATATAAAATCCCCATGAATTTATCATATATATTCTTAATATTGTCTACAACATCTATATAGACAAGTTTTGGATAGGACCAATTCTTACACCAAAAACAAATTAAAAATATATAGCGGTTGAAGAAAAAAATCATCTTATTAAGGATGCATTCAAATGCAAACTGCTTATTTTCTGACTCATTTTACAATTCATTTTTGCTCTCAAAGGCTTCCAATTGGTACGTTTTCTTACTCAGAAACTATACAATGTACCGTAATGGTCAATTTTTTGATAGAGGCAGAATATATTTTTAAAAATGTGTTAAAAAGGGCATTTTGAACCGAATTTACCGAAGCGGATTGTGTTGGAAAAACCATTGTATTAAGGATGCACTGAAATCCAACCTGCTTATTTTCTGACTCATTTTTTAATTCATTTTTGCTCTCAAACGCATTTAATTTGTAGATTCGCTTATTCAGAAACTATATAATGTACCGTAATGATCGCTTTTTGATAAAGGCAGAATATATTTCAAACAAGTAATATAAAAATTTTGTTTTTAAAGTCAATTCCTACTTAGGCCATCAAAGAAAAAATTAATATAATCAAGCTAATAAGAGTTTTTGTTGCATTAAAATATCTCAATTTGTTGATTTTCTATAAGCAAGTAGGTTTACAAAGGAACTCTGTGGGAATTTGGCGAAATATTACAGATATCGCCAAGTTGGCGTCACTTTTGGCGACTCATTTTGGCCGCCAAATTTGGCGATATATCGCCAAGTTGTCACCAAACTTGGCGGTATTTGGCGACAGAACAGGGTTACCCCCTATGGTAACCCTTATTGAAAATACTTTCATTGAAATTCAATAACCAATGGCGGCCATTTTGTTTCCCATGCAAAACTAAAATTAATTAATTAAAATTTAATTAATTAATTAATATTCGAAAAAACTTTATTAACATCAATTGCCATCCAGTACAAGTTTAAAAAAAATTATTTCAATCTAATAGGATGAATAATGAGTATTTTATTAACGATTGAAAATTTGTACAAGATAAATATATAAATATATAAATAAATATAGGGAGAGTGTGAGCTAATAGTAGGAATTGGAAAAAGATGTCAAAATGGGCATTTCTCGGCATTTCCCAGGAATTTCCCGAAGCGATTTTGTTAGAAACGAAAAATATTGTCCTTCTGAGAAAATAATTGTTTATATATCAAGTTTTAATTAATTGAACAAAAAATAAAAACACAGGTCGATTATAAATCTCTTCAAAAATCACGTCAGAAAGTTTCATATATATATATATTTTTTTTAATTAAAAATGAATCTGGAATTATGCCAGAAGATTTCGAGTTGTTGAGCAAGGAGAAGTATTTTTTTGAATGCCGCCCTAACATGATTCTGATAAAACCAGATATTATATAAAAATGAAATAAAAACTCGTCAAAAGCGGCCAGATAAAATTGTTAAAGTGGATTTATCTCTAATCATGATTCGGTTATTGTTTGTGAAATTAGTATATTTAACTTCGAAATCTACCTCTGCCTGTAGGCCGGGCCGGCAAGGATTTTTTTTTTTTTAAACTTCGTTATCGTCACGTACATACATAAATTTTCAGAATAGAAGATTTCAATTTGTTTTAATTATAATCTGTTTAACCCCTAGATGACCAGGTGGAAATTTGAAACATGTTAACCCAAGTGGGATCATTCAGTAACCACATTGTTAAAAAGTTCATAATGTTTTTCTATATCAAATAAAACACAACACCTACCTTTTAAAATTAATTTAACGTTACATAAAAGACTTGCAGCTATAGAAATAAATAGGAAATTCAATACTGTTGGAAAAAAGGATTTCAAAAATAAAATGATGATTCATTCATATTAGGATTAGAAATTAATATACAAAATGATCAATTGAACTGAATCATTCTGATTTTTGCATTTATGACATATGTTTGTTGTTACGATATTTACACGATTTTTGCATACAAATCGATTGCACTTATCACACTTATTGGAAGTTTTTTTGTCGTATGTTCTCGCACACACAACGAACCGACTACGCTTGGAAGAAGGTTATCTTTCTGTTGCGAAATCGCATCTGCCTTGCGTTGGAGAGAAATCAAAAATTAGCCGAGATCATGTGACTCGGTCGTGTGGCGCCAGAGCCTAGGAATAAACTATCAGATTGATGGTAGAATTCCTTTTGATAAGTAACAACTTTGAAATGCTCGATCGGGGAAAAAAAGTTTCCTCCGAATAAATGTATTATAACTATATATTAATACGTGAGGTTTAATGTGAGAAGTAATGCTTGATCAGAATATATTTAAGCTTGGCCGAGATACGTATTTATCGTATAAATGGTATTTATGATGTTATTTAAATATTGAATGTTAAATGTGCTTATGTGTCGTCGTCGTGCTGTGCTGTAACAAATAAAAAATGAAAAGACTATCAAGATTAATTATTTTAAAGGAATCACCTATGATTACAACGAAATAAGTTTTTTTCTCGAAATCATTTTATTGCTACGAAAGATTTTTCTCGACAGTTTAGATTATGAATAAATTTTACTTTCAGCACGTTTTTTTTTTTATTTGGTCTTCTGCATTTCCCAAAGATAAACTTCATGTTTTGTGTGATATACTTTGGAAGTAGCCCAGTTTTTCGGTTAGCTATTAGAGGTTTTATTAAGGCTACTCCTAAATATTGGATACATGTTCTCCATCGTCAAGTTTGAGCTTTCTCATAGTTTTCAAATAATCATGTAAACACAATAAATTACGTTGTTTGCTGCTACATCAACCATATAAAATAATAAGACTAGCGGCAGTCATTTAGTATTGAGCGTGCATAAATTCGGTCCAAGCTATCCATACTCCATTTGCAATGATTATAGTCAACACTGAAAAAAATTGTTGATTTTACAGTATTACACTGGCAGCCAGGCGTCAGTTTATAATCGTAAAATAAACAGTAAATTACCGACGTATAAATGAATTAAACAGTATATCACTGCTTAATGATATATTACTTGCTAATTATGCAGTTTATAACTTAATTTTACGGTTACAAACTGGTGCCCCAGCTATCATACTGTAAAATAAACATTTTTTCTTGCAGTGAAGTACCACTTGGGGATTGCAGTGATGTTCTTCCTCTGATGAATTCAAGTCAAAATGTTTGGTTGATTGCACGACTACACGTCAGTTAAGCTTAGCCACATATGAAACCTTCACAGCTTCTTTGGAATAAACAGCATCACTTGAGTGCACTACATGTTTTCAATTTCGCCTAAATATTCAGGAATCTCTTTTCATCTAAATTCCATAGTTCCAGTGGTTGTTATTTGCTTTTTAATAATTATTTTGCAACAACAAGATATGTAAAAAAAATTATCTGCCTTAGTACCATAACTTGAAGACAATCCATCAATCATATCTAACACCACTCTCTTCCCTTAATCCTTCTGGGGTTTACTATTCATTTTTTTCCGTATAGATCTGTGTATTCCAGCATAGGCAGTTTATACATCGCAAAACGTCCATATTTTCAAACCGTATCTTGACGGCCTTGAAGTTGATCGTCAATACATAATTCAGCATCTGTATCGTCTGGTGTTTTACAATTCAGAATGAAAATGTTAAATATATCCCAATTGCAGTTAATGTACTTGTTTTATGTCTGTCTGCTCTAGTTTTCCAAATTATCAAATATAATGAAACTCAGTAAACCCTTTACTCGGGTACGTTACATTCAGGGGCGTGGCGTCCGGCCATCGCTGGATGCGGCGATGACCAAGCAATATTTTAAAACTCTTAATAAGCTTTTAAAACTCTACGATCGAGTTTTAGCAGAACATTTGGAGTTCATGTATAAGTGAAGGTAAGATTTAAAGTTTCTTTTTTGAACATTCAACCATTGAATTTTAGAGTTAATAATTTTTCACTACAAACTTAAATAATTGCGATGACCACCGAAAATTTTCACGCCACGCCACTGGTTACATTGTTGCACTGAAAATCGATAGTTGCAGTGATAAATTTTTAATTCTCCACAATTCTAAAATGGGTTCTTAGCAGTAGCGGCTCTACCATAAGTGCTAGAGCTGCAGCACTGTTATCTTTGAACATCATTTAAAACCGTAACGTAAGTAGGAAAATAGATCACTTATTGCTTGTCCTGAGCACATGTGGGTGAGAAAGGCCTTTTTTCTTTCTCATTTTTGGCTGCAAGGAGACGCAGCTCTTGTCATTCCAATATATTGTTCATTGTGCAGTGCATACCCCGCGGTGGGTGGTTAGTGGGAGGAAGCAAACACTGTTATATTAGTGTCCGTGCTGCAAGCCGCGCAGATCGCCATTGAGAAATTAAAAAAAATGGATTTCGTTGTGTCTTTCAGCCGCGTTTTGGAATTTTGTATTCAACCTCACAATTAGTTTGCTGCATTGACAAAAATAGTATTTTCACAGTTGTCATTATTAGAGAAATAGCAGTAATATTTAGCTGCCTGAGGTAAGAATTGTTTTATAACCTCTTGACTCTTTTCACCAAAACACAATACATGCAGAACAAATGTGACTTGTCATCCCTCAACATGCGTTGCTCTAAGTCAGCAACAGCCTCGGTCGGAGAACCATTGTGCCCTCACACTTTTCAGGACTTTTACGCCCTTCACCAGACTATTATACGGTCCTTGAAAATCGAAGGTTAGCGCCCCTTCAAAATGCCCAGTCCGACCCTGGGTACCAACCTGGGTACCTCATTTGTGGCACTTGCTCTGGTTAGAACCTCGCAGCACTGCCTCATTCCTAACTCACAAGCCGCTAATGGTTCTTAGTGTGCCTGAGTGAACCCTGAGTGAGTAATTAGTAATCCTGTAAACACATTCATCTCAACTAAATGTTCACTTTTCCATTCATCGCCTTTTACATATATGGCTCTATGGTTCGCTTTTCCAAACAATATATCCAAAATTTGTTGACTTATAAATAAGTTTAATGCATTTGTTACTGTTGTAATATTGCCATTAAAACTTGTAACACCAGGTTTCATTATCATTATGTTTCTAGCAAGACGTCTTGTTAGAGCTGATTTTTTCCTTGACCACAGAGTTCCATCATTGGTCATGATTATTTCAAAATTTTTGAATTAGTACATACAAAATTTTAATCGGAAAAATCATTGTCGCTGTCAGCACATAGTTCGCAAGAATCGCTACGTTTAGCTTTAATGTCGACAATGAAGCCATTGTTGAATAATGGACCTCGTCTTCCGAAGATTCTAATTCATCAGAAATATCGTCAAAATCTTCTTCATTCATAAGTTTTTCTATCTCAGACAGACTCAGAAATTTACGCACCACTTCACATAGGCGTAACCAGGGGGGGTGCCCTGGGTGCCCGGGCACCCCCCCCCCCGTTTCCGCAGACTCGAGCACAATTATTTAAAAAAAATCGAAATATACAAAAGAAAAAAGAAGTGAAAGTAGAGTTCAATTAGTTTAGTTCAGAAAACTAAACGGCTAAGTTTTGAAATGTGATAAAAAAAGAAACCCACATTATTTTTTCTTTCTTTCTTTCTTTCTTTTTTTCTTTTTTTTTAAAAAGAAAATTATGTTGTTTATCTTTTTTAAAACTAGAATATTTGCAAGAATCTGTATTAGTCATAGTAATTCAAAAAGGTGGCTTTATAACCCCACTTTGACGTCATTTGTCTGTGGGAGATGTTTTTAACGCCGTTGTTTCTATTGCATGTTTCTGCAATTTCACGAGAAATTAACGCAAGTTCTTGACGAGGATAGAAACTATTTGTCTCTTTGCTTTGGTAAAGTCAAGAAAGAAGCAAAAAAAATTGAAAGGGGATGCAAATGTGAAACGATAATTCCAAATTTCGATTAGCCGAGGTAAAGCTGGGGGGGGGGGGGGCACATACCCTACCTCCTTTGTCAATGAAAAGAAGTCCTTCCGGACAGAGCTAGGGGCCGGAAGGCCTTTCATATTCCTTATTTTTAAAAAGCCAACTTATATTATTCAAACACACGAAGCTCAATTTAGTGAAAACCGATTATAGGAGATTAAATACTAATTTTTATCAATACTAAATATTATTATGAAAGTGAATTTCGCGAAATTAGTCAGCTTTATCCAAACTGCTTTTAAATAAAGTAACTTATATTTGGTTGCCAAATTCGGCGATATCTTGAAGTGCCTGCCATTTTAAGACAACATGGTGGATGAGGCTAACCAGTGAACTTGGTCGAGACCTGTGTAATTCATGTGCGCATGCTCACTCACTTAGGAATCGGTTGATATATGTACGAGTGCTGTCGCAGGCAAAAAATCAGATTTTTCAAGATGTCACCCACATTAGAAATTCAAACTGCTATATCTGAGCCATTTTTTAAGATAAAGACAAAACAAAAAATCCTCCGGAATTCTTATATCAAGGTCAAATACTTAAGAAAGAAACCTTTTTCAATTTCAAATTTTTTTGGACCTCACTTTAAATATAATTTTTTTTAATTTAATGACCGACATTTTGAAACACGATGGCTGATGAAGCTGGGGAGCGAACTTAGTCGAGACATTGCTATATACTATCTACATGCCTTCTTACATGGAAATCTATACTCATATTATAAAGAGGAAAAAATTGTTTATTTGTCGGAGATAAGCTCAGGAACTACCGAACCGATTCCAAAAATTAATGGTATCAAAATGATAGTGTTCGCCCAACTTAGAACATAGGCTATATCTTATGTCGGTGCCACTACCCCAAAGGGGGTGCAGGAGCAAAAAACGTTGTAAAATGCGATATTTGCGTTACTGAAGGGCCTAGAAATATGAGATTTGGAATGTTAGTTACTTATAAGATATAAATGGTGTCTAAGAACAGTTCTTAAACAATTCGAAATTTAAAAGGGGTGAAAATGCTCAAAAAGCGCTCTAAAAAACGTTCTAAATGGTAGTTTCTACACAATCTCAGGAAATACCAAACCGATTTCAAAAATAATGGTATCAAAAGGATGGTGTTAGTCCAACTTAGAACATAGGCTATATTTTATGCGAGTGCCACTACCCAAAAGGGGGTGCAGGAGCAAAAAACGTTCTAAAAATGCGATTTTTGCGTTACTGAAGGACCTAGAAATACGAAATTTGGAATATTAGTTACTTATAAGATATAAATGGTGTCTAAGAACAGTTCTTAAACAATTCGAAATTTAAAAGGTGTGAAAATGCACAAAAAGCGTTCTAAAAAACGTTCTAAATGGTAGTTTCTACACAATCTCAGGAAATACCAAACCGATTTAAAAAATATTGGTGTCAAAATGATAGTGACAACGTTTGCTCCAAGATAGGCTATGTTTTATGTCGGTGCCACTACCCCAAAGGGGGTGTAGGAGCAAAAAACGTTCTAAAATGCGATTTATGTGTTACTGATGGGCCTAGAAATATGAAATTTGAAGTATCAGCTACTTATTAGATATAAAGGATTTCTAAGAACAGTTCTTAAACAATTCGAAATTTAAAAGGGGTGAAAATGTGCGAAAAGCGTTCTAAAAAACGTTCTAAATGGTAGTTTCTACACAATCTCAGGAAATACCAAACCGATTTAAAAAATAATGGCGTCAAAATGATGGTGAAAATCCTTGCTCCAACACAGGCTATGTTTTATGTCGGTGCCACTACCCCAAAGTGGCTGCAGAAGAAAAACGTTCTAAATTGCGGTTTTTGCGTGACGGAAGGGCCTTGAATCGTGAAATTTAGAATGGTAGTTAGTTATACGATATCAATGATCTCTAAGGACATTTCCTAAAAAAATCGAAATTTAAAAGGGGGTGTCCAAATGCGCAAAAAGCGTTCTAAAAACGTTCTAAATGCCGATTTGTCACCAATATCTCAGGAAGAATCAAACTGATTTCAAAAGTAATGTTAAGAAATTGATGCTGACAGCCTCTGCTCTAACATAGACGCTATTTTAAGTCGGTATCACTATCACCTAGACGTTGCAGGAGCAAAAAAGCGTTCCAAATTTCGATTTTTGTGATCGGTAGGGGCTAGCAACTTAAAATTAGGCAAGGTACATATGTATTACATATAAATGATCTTTAAGAACAGTTTCGAAAAAGTTGGACATTTAAAAAGGGGTGAAAATGCGCGAAAAGCATTCTAAAAACGTTCTAAATTGCGATTTCTACTCAATCTCAGGAAATTCCAAAGGTATTTCAAAAGTAAGGGTTGCAAATCAATGGTGACACTCCCTGCTATAACATAGGTTATATTTTATGTTGCAGTCACTACCATCTGAGGGTTAAAAAAGCAAAACATGTTCTAATTTGCGTTTTTTGCATAACTGAAGGGTCTAACACTTTGAAGTATGGCATGTTATTTACTTACATGATGCAACTGCTTTCTATGAACTGTCGAAAGAAAATTTCAAATTTAAAAAGATGAAGTGAGCGAAAAGCGTTATAAATTAAAATTTTTATGTAATCTTTTGAAATACCGAACCGATTAAAAAAATAATGATAACAAATTGTTGGTGATAGAACCTGCTCAAACATAAGCTATATTTTATGTCTGTGCCACTACCACCAGAGGGTTGCAGTAGCTAAAAACTTTCTAAATTGCGATTTCTGTGATACTGAGAAGGCTAGAAACTTTAAATATGGCATGGTAGTTACTTATAAAATATAAATGCCCTCGAAGGACTGTCGAAAATAAATTCGAATTAAAAAGGGGTGAAATGAAGGGGAGGTGCGAAAAGCATTCTAAAAAAGTCCTAAATTACGATTTCTACGCTATTTCAGGAAATATAAACCAAATGTAAAAGTAATAGTTGCGAATCAATGGTAACAGTCTCTGATCCTACACAGGCTATATTTTATACCGATGTTTCTACCACCTGGGATTCACAGGAACAACAAACGCTCTAAAAAAGGCCTTTAAAAGCTTTCTAAATTACGTTTCTGTGGAATATAGGAATAATCTTAGGAAATAACAAACCAATTTCAAAATTAATGTTGGCAAATTAATGGTGACAGTTCCTATTTCAACATAGCCCTTTATGTTGAGAGAGGTGGTAGGACTTGGAATTTGACATGATGGTTAATTTTAAGATGTAAGAAGATGTTTTCTAAAAAATTCAAAACTTCAAATGAATATTAGTTAGTACCTTTTAATAAAAATTAGACATATAAATATCACTTGGCATATTTCAAATATTACGCGAGCAAAGCCGCGGGGTTTGCTAGTCTATCTATACTAATATTATAAAGAGGTAAAAATTGTTTATTTGTAGGAAGTAAGCTCTGGAACTACCGAACCGATTCCAAAAGTAATGGTATCAAAATGATGGTGTTAGTCCAACTTAGAACATAGGCTATATTTTATGTCGGTGCCACTACCCCAAAGCGGGTGCAGGAGCAACAAACGTTCTAAAAATGCGATTTTTGCGTTACTAAAGGGCCTAGAAATAGGAAATTTGGAATATTAATTACTTATAAGATATAAATGATGTCTAAGAACAGTTCTTAAACAATTCGAAATTTAAAAGGGGTGAAAATGCACAAAAGCGTTCTAAAAAACGTTCTAAATGGTAGTTTCTGCATAATCTCAGGAAATACCGAACCGAATTAAAAAATATTGGTGTCAAAATGAGGGTGACGACGCTTGCTCCAAGATAGGTTATATTTTATGTTGGTGCCACTACCCCAAAGGGGGGTGCAGGAGCAAAAAACGTTCTGAAAATGTTATTTTTGCGTTACTGAAGGGCCTAGAAATATGAAATTTGGAATATTAGTTACTTATAAGATATAAAGCATTTCTAAGAACAGTTCTTAAACAATTCGAAATTTAAAAGGTGTGAAAATGCATGAAAAGCGTTCTAAAAAACGTTCTACATGGTGATTTCCACACAATCTCAGGAAATACCAAACCGATTTAAAAAATAATGGTGTCAAAATGACGGTGACAACCCTTGCTCTAACATAGGCTATATTTTATGTCGGTGCCACTACCGGAAAGGGGGTGCAGGAGCAAAAAACGTTCTAAAAATGTAATTTTTGCGTTACTGAAGGGCCTAGAAATATGACATTTGAAATATTAGCTACTTATTAGATATAAAGGGTTTCTAAGAACAGTTATTAAACAATTCAAAATTAAAAAGGCGTGAAAATGTGCGAAAAGCGTTCTAAAAAACGTTCTACATGGTGGTTTCCACACAATCTCAGGAAATACCAAACCAATTTAAAAAATAAAGGCGTCAAAAGGATGGTGACAACCCTTGCTCCAACATAGGCTATGTTTTATGTCAGTGCCACTACCCCAAAGAGAGTGCAGGAGAAAAATGTTCTAAATCGCGGTTTTTGCGTTACGGAAGAGCCTAGAATCGTGAAATTTGGTTGTTAGTTATAAGATATCAATGATCTCTAAGGACATTTCCAAAAAAAAAAAAAAAATCGAAATTTAAAAGGGGGTCAAAATGCGCAAAAAGCGTTATAAAAAACGTTCTAAATTGCGATTTCTATGCAATCTCAGGAATTACTGAACCGATTTCAAATATAATGGTGTAAAAATGATGGTGACAGATCTTGCTCCAAGATAGGGTATATTTTATATCTGTTTCCCCTACCCCAGAGGAGATGCAGGAGAAAAATGCGCGAAAAGCGTTCTAAAAATGTTCTAAATGCCGATTTGTCAGCAATATCTCAAAAAGACTCAAACTGATTTCAAAAGTAATGGTAGGAAATTCGGCTGACCGCCTCTGCTCTAACATAGACGCTATTTTATGTCGGTATCACTATCACTTAGACGTTGCAGGAGTAAAAAAGCGTTCAAAATTTCGATTTTCGTGATCGGTAGGGGGGTAAAATTCCAAATTTTACGAGATGAAGTGAGTGAAAAGCGTTATAAATTACAATTTTTATCTTATCAAATTATATCTTATCAAATTATTTATGTTATAAAATTTTATTTTTATTTAATCTTATCAAATACCAAACTGATTAAAAAAATAATGATGACAAATTGTTGGTGATAGAACCTGCTCAAACATAAGCTATATTTTATGTCTGTGCCACTACAACCAGAAGGTTGCAGGACCTAAAAACTTTTTAAATTGCAAATTCTGTGATACTGAGAAGGCTAGAAACTTTAAATATGGCACGGTAGTTACTTATAAAATATAAATGCCCTCGATGGACTGTCGAAAATAAATTCGAATTTAAAAGGAGTGAAGCGAAGGGGAGGTGCGGAAAGCATTCTAAAAAAGTCCTAAATTACGATTTCTATGCAATTTCAGGGAATATAAACCGATTATAAAAGTAATAGTTGCGAATCAATGGTAACAGTCTCTGATCCTACACAGGCTATATTTTATGCCGATGATCCTACCACCTGGGGTTCACAGGAACAACAAACGTTCTAAAAAGGGCCTTTAAAAGCTTTCTAAATTACGTTTTTTTGGAACATTAGGAAATAACAAACCGATTTCAAAATTAATGTTGGCAAATTAATGGTGACAGTTCCTGTTTCAACATAGCTCTTTTTGTTGAGATAGGTGGTAGGACTTGGAATTTGAAATGATACTTAATTTTAAGATGTAAGAAGATGGTTTCTAAAAAATTCAAAACTTCAAATGAACAAAGAAATGAGCGTATTAATTGAGCATAAAAGTTTCAAAATATTTTCTAAATTATCATTTATTTAGTTTTATTTTGTTTTATTAATTTAAGTCTCATCTCTGCCTAATGCAGTGTAATAATGATGTTTGATCAAACTGTGTTTTAAATAGTAATTTTTGAATTATTCCTAAAAGTAATAAGTACCTTTTAATAAAAAAACCTTTAAATAAAATAAAATATTACCTTTTAATAAAATAAAAATTTAATTAGTACATTTTAATAAAAATTAGACATATAAATATCACTTGGCATATATCAAATATTACGCGAGCAAAGCCGCGGGGTTTGCTAGTAGGTTAATAAATACGCGCGTTATCGCGTGACAAATATCAGATCGTTTCAAAATGTGAGCCATGCTAGAATGAAGTGCTATATTTCAACCATTTTTTACTTTCTTCTATCTTTACAAGAAGAAAGTATTGGATTCATGAAAATTTTCGACTTTCGGTTTTCGACGGATTTACACGTTTTAGGGGTCAGAGATTCCAAAAAACATGTTTTTACAAAATGTCTGTCTGTGACTCTGTGAGTCTGTCTGTCTGTGTGTATGTGACACAAATTTTGTGAGCGCTCTATCTCAAGAACTAATTCACGGAATTTAATAAAAATTTATATTCAGTGAGTACCTAATACAAATTGATGCTGATTTGTTTTTGGTGTAAATCGCTCAACAGGTGGCGCTGCTATCCTGCATTTTTCACGATTTCCGCAATAGCTCTATCTCACGAACTAATGCACGGATTTTGATCAAACTTCAGATTTCGTTAGTCCTTGATATGAATTGATGCTGGTTACGTTTTGGTGCAAATCGCCCAGCAGATGGCGCTGCTATGCTGCATTTTGCAGCATTTACACGATTTTCGTAATAGCTCTATCTCAAGAAATAATGCACGGATTTTCATCAAACTTCAGATTCTGTTAGTGCTTGACATGAGTTGACGTTTTGCACCTTGTGGTGTAAATCGCTCAACAGGTGGCGCTGCTATGCTGCATTTTTTGTGATTTCCGCGATAGCTCTATCTGAAGAACTTATGCTCGGGTTTTCAACAAACCTCAGATTCAGGTATACCTGGATATGAATTAGTGCTGTTTACGTTTTGCTGTAAATCGCTCAACAGGTGGCGCTGCTATGCAGCGTTTTTCTCGACTTCCACAATAGCTCAATGTCCAGAACTAATGCACGGATTTTCATCAAATTTGAGATTCAGTTAGTTCTTGACATGAATTGATGTTTTGTACCTTTTGGTGTAAATCGCTCAACAGGTGGCGCTGCTGTGCTGCATTTTTTGTGATTTCCACAGTAGCTTTAGCTCCAGAACTAATACACGGATTTTCATCCAACTTCAGATTCCGGTATACGAATTAGTACTGTTTGTGTTTTGGCAATTCCGGTATATGAATTAGTACTGTTTGTGTTTTTGTGCAAATCGCTCAACAGGTGGTACTGCTATGCTACATTTTTCAAAATTTCTCCTACAGCTCTATTTCAATAACTAATGCACGAATTTTCATCAAATTTCAAATTCAGGTATACTTTTATATGAATAAATTGATGTAATTTATTTTACTATTTAAATGATTTAAGTGACGTGATTTATATAGAAGAAAGTTTTGTGATGGCTACAATATACTAGTTTAAGATATAGACGAAACAAAAACTGCTCCGGAATCTTTGTATCAAAATCAAACACATAAAAAAAAATCTTTTTCATTTTCGAATTTTTTCATACATCATTTTAAAATTTAAATTTTTTTAAGTGGCAGTCCTTTTGAAACAAGATGGCGAATGAAGTTGGCCAAAGAACTCGGTCGAGCCAATGGTATGTATTATGTACACACCAAGTTACATCCAATTCGGTTCATAAATACGCCTGTTATCGACTGACAAAACCAAATCATTTCAAAATGTCAGCCACAATAGAAATTCAAAATTCTATAACTCAGCCATTTTTTAGATACAGACGAAACAAAAACTGTTCCGGAATTTTTGTATTAAGGTCAAACACATACGAAAAAAATCTTTTTAATTTTCGAATTTTTTGGTACCTCATTTTAAATTATTTTTTTTTTAAATGGCCGCCATTTTGAAACAAGATGGCGGATGAAGTTGGTGAACGAACTTGGTCGAGACATTGGTATATACTATGTATACACCAAGGTACATCCAAATCGGTTCATAAATACGCCTGTTATCGCGTGGCAAAAATCGGGTCGTTTCAAACTGTCAGCAACGCTAGGATTCAAAGTGCTATAACTCAGCCATTTTTTAAGATGTAGACGAAACAAAAACTGCTCCGGAATCTTTGTATCTAGGTCAAACACATAAGATTTTTTTTTCAATTTTCAATTTTTTGGTATCACATTTCAAATTTTAAATGTTTTTAAAAAAATTAAATGGCCTCCATTTTGAAACAAGGCGGCGGATGAAGCTGGCCAACGAACTCGGTCGAGACATTGGTATGTACTATGTATACACTTAGTTACATCCAAATCGGTTCATAAATACAAGAGTTACAGTGTGACAAAGATCAGATATATATATATATCAATATTTGAACGGAGGGTGGTTTCGGTGTCTGTGGGTCATGATCGATGAAAATATACCAAAATTTTTTGAACTCGCTCTCCTCCGAACGGCTGCAGTAGGTAGCTTTTTGTAATGAAATCTACCTAATAATAGCGCAGAAAATTCAAATTAATCTGCAGGTTGGTTGTTTGGTTGAATTTAGTGTTTCGTGGCCACTTTTTGACATTCTTGAAAGGAATATGTTTGCAGTCTTTCAAGTCAATATAGTAATTTTTTTCCTCTGAAAATTTGTCTACGATTTTTAGAGTTTTTTCTCCTTTCGCGGCGTTCTTTTGAAAGTAGGAAAAGGAACCCCGTTTCAACCTTTTAGCCCAGTGCAGTAAATTTTGACAAATTCGTGATTTTATTATGTGATCATTTCATGATATTTACAATTTTCCCCCAAAATCGTGTGAAGAAATTCATGTCTTTCTACGCGATTTTTTGTCGAAATCCGCACTTTTCACCACTTACCTTTGACAAAATTCGTGTTTTTTACCGCTATCCTTTGACGAAATTCGCATTTTTTACCGCAATATTTTGACGAAATTGGCATTTCTTTAGCACGCGATCCTTAGATTAAATTTGCGTTTTCTTTCCACGATCTTTCGATGAAATTCGCTTTTTCTTTCCGTAATCTTTTGACGAAATTCGCGCTATCTTTCCGCGATCCGGTGACAAAATTCTCGTTTTTACCACGATCCTTTGACGAAATTTATTTTCTGTTGTGACCGATTGACGAAACTGATATTTTTACAGGGAGATCATTTGTCGAAATTCGGGATAGTATTGAGCGACCGTTCAGAAAAATTTTCGATATCTTTCTGTACCAATTAACAAAATTTTCTACTCTTTTCCGCAACATTTTGACGAAATTTGGAAAAAAATTTCGTCAATCCTTTATCGAAATTCGTAATTTTTTTGCGCAATCTTTAAACGAAATTGGCGATTACTTTCTGCACTCTTTTATCGAAATTCCCGATATTTTTCCACGATCTTTTGAAGAAATTCTCAATTTTTTCCGCGACTGATTCACGAATTGATTTTGAAAAATTCCATAACAGAAATAAAAATCGCGGACCCATTTTCTTTAAAAATGCTTACTGAAGAATCACAGGTCTGTGAAAGAATTTGAAGGGGGAAATGCTGCACAGCATTTTTTATTATGAGAGGCTTTCCTTTTCTGTGCACAAATCGCGCGATCCCGCGCGTTATTTCAAACCCTGTCCCTGAAAGAAAACTTCATTACTAGAAAAGTGGTTGATTTTTTTTTAAAACGAACATAGAATTAAACAAATCTAGGATTTGGGAGGGGCGGGGACTGCAACGTGCTCCCGAGCAAGCCGAACCATCCATACCATCTTCTTCTGTCTCGAAACAAGCGAATCTTGAATTATTGCGTTTTTTATTTCGAGCAAAATTAAATTTTTAGCTTTCTTATAAGAGCTGATTTGACATTATTCCAATTCGAATTTAATCACGGCAATTGCAAAAATTACCAGAGAGTTTTTTCTGTTTCAAAAAATGTCAAAAAATCGCCTCAAAGCACGAAAGCCCCCGCTAGAAAGTGCATTAAAAATTCGGAAAAGATTATAAAACCATAGGAACGAAATTAACTAATTGGGTAAAAATTTAAACCAGATTCGTTTTAGGAATGTCAAAAAAAAAAAAAAAAAAAATCACCGCGAAATGCGAAAAAAAACCCTCTATAGATAATATTAAAAAAATTGTTAAAAATTGAAAACTCGCTGTAAGAATCTCGAAAACACTTTATTGAAAAGAAGACAAAGTTTACTGGGTAAAATATTGAAATCGGATTCTTTTTTACTTATTTGAAAAAAATTGCCGCAAAATGCGAAAAAATTCGCATAAAAAATTAATTGAAAAATTCCAGAAATTGTCTTCCATATGCATGAGTTCAGGCATACAGGTCCTGTCAAATCTTACGGGTGCAGGCTGCATTGTTTTTTCAGAACTCAGCGCGCGCGCGCGTACACACACACAGAGACATACAAGCGCCTATCTTAATTATTACAGTCGCATCATGATAGTATAATCATCTTATTTTTATCATCTTGATAAAATTTAGTGTATATTATCATGACCTGCTTTACCTAATGTATTCGATACACTCTGGGGTAAAAGACCTGAATTACAGTATGGGGTAAAAAACGTGAATTACAGTAATTTCCGGCCTATAATCTGCGGATCAAACAATTAGGTTCAGACCCAGAAATCTTGTTGCATAAAATGTAACTTATTAAATCGCGATAAATATTTAACTTAAATAATGAAATAAAATTTCTGGGTCGAAACATGATTGTTTGAGCCGCGGATTATAGGCAGGAAATTACGCTATTAATGAATATTATAATTATTTATAATATTAAAATAATTATTTATATAGACTTTCCTCCAAAATTTCTTGGGTCCCTCCGGTGATCCCTAAGATGTCATGGAGTCACATTCTGAAAAAATTTCGTGCGCATGTACTGATGTACCGCATGTATTATCTGGGATTTATCATCCGGCAAAATTTCATCTACAAGACTTTGACTGAGATAAATTTAGATCTCATGCAGTGTTCCCCTGTGCCTATAAGAAGTTTCCAGCATGATTAAAGGCCTTTTTTAATCTTTATAAGAAGTTAAAGTGCCAAAAGGTTTTACAGTTGTGACCACACTTAGTCACTGTCTTATATCACTGCTGCAAGGACATTTACATATCTTTTTTTTTTTTTTTTTTTAGCATTAGATTTAGTTTTAGTGTTTTGAACCCCTTCTCAACCGTCCTCACGCAATCAAAAATCACGTTTGAGCCCTTTTTAAAAGAAATACCACACAATTATACCTTCTAAGGTGGAAAACTGTCTAAAACGGAAATTCAATCGGTTTTATGGGATTCGTTTTAGCAGATTTTACTATATAAGATATAGTTTGTATCCAACATGTTCAGGTTAAAAGTCTGGGCACCCCCCCGTTCAAAAGGCTGGTTACGCCTATGCATGATTCGCAATAATCACTGATTACAAACTAAACGCATATCCCGGGCTCGGGAAGGATAGAACTTATTGATGCGCCATCTGTTGGCCACCCGTAAAGATAAAACTTATTTTGACAACTCTTTACGCTTTCTGAAGAGTCATAAAGCTAATCGTTCTATTGAAGCATTGTACCTGAAGAATACATTCAATTCAATCTTATAACATTTACGACGAGGTGGTGTAACTTACTAACACCAAATTAAAAAGCAATTTTTTATGTACTTATTTTTTTCTTGGAGAAAGCGAAAACTTCTGAATTCATAATAAAACAGTGTAAATCTCAGCTATAAAAATACTAAAAGCACTACAATATTTTAAATTCAAATATTCGCTAGAAACTTTCGCTATGGTCATAAAATTACCCCACTTGTTCATCCGTGTGTTAAGTGAAATGCATTAGCAGTATAAATTAAATTATCTTCAATTAGAAAGCATAAGAGTTTTGATTTTTGTCAATTGTTGCTCACATTTTCTTGCCACCCACATTTTCTAAAGATTAGAATTTCTTCGAAAATTATTTTTAGATAATAATAAATAATATTTACTAGATTAATTTTAACACAATTATTCTAATTGTCAATTAAATCATATCAGCCAAAAGATCTCTGGTTCGAATCCCGGTCCGGACATTTTTCGCTGGATAATTAGAATAATTGTGTTAAAATTAATCTAATGTTATTATGTTTCCAGTGATTTCTGGAGTTCCATTACCTGAGACCAGGGTCGTACCTGTTCTGAAATCTCTCAACCGGGAAATTCTTCGGTACCAGCATTTTCTTATGGAAAAATCTCTTCTTAATTAAGGCGAAATTTCGGGCGTTTAACCAAGATTTATTTTTCTATAAACAAATAGCAATATTTGTCCTGAAAAAATCCTTTAAGCGTACTTATTCTGCCTGTGACATATCGTGTTGAGCTGAACTAGATTTCAGATCAGATGCTACAATCAATAAGATTAGCTGGGTGAAAAATTTCCACCAAATTCGTCTGTGATACCTCAGATAGTAGAGCACTGGCGGCTTCAGCAAAGAGATCCCTGGTTCGGGCCCTGAATCGAATATTTTTCGCCTAGTTGGAAATTTACATCTGATATAATATTTACTACCTAATAATCTATTTCTACTCAATATAATTAAAACCTGAAGGTTTTATTTTAGTTAATACCTGTACCGTACTATAATTTTATTTATTTCCAATTTTTCCCAGGTATTATTTCAAACAATGGGGTCCATTATACATGTCTCTGTTATATGCTTATCTCTAAAAAAATAGCTATAAAAAGTTTTTTATTCATCATTTTTAAATACGTTTACTGTTGTTTTTTAACAAAAAAAATTCTTTCTACAATTTATCTATAAAAACAGTATACTGCATTGGTATAATAAAATAGTAAAGTTTTACTTTTATTTCTAAAAATACATTCTTTTAAAAATCGTTCACGTTCCAATAAAAATTACTAATTGGTTAGTTCTGTAGAAAACTAAATGTTCATTAAAGAACATAAGTCTTTATAAGTACATAAAAATCCATTAAAATACATATTTACTCTGGTCTTTATCTAAGGCATCCTCAGTTCAAATGAATTTCATTTGAACTGAGGATGCCTTAGATAAAGCTGAAAACGTTATTCAAAAAGAAAGGGGGAGATAATACTGTCTGGTGAAGTTTGATAGACCAGAGTAAATATGTATTTTAATGGATTTTTATGTACTTATAAAGACTTATGTTCTTTAATGAACCTTTAGTTTTCTACAGAACTAACCAATTAGTAATTTTTATTGGAACGTGAAAGATTTTTAAAAGAATGTATTTTTAGAAATAAAAGTAAAATTTTGCTATTTTATTATACCAATGCAGTATACTGTTTTTATAGATAAATTGAAGAAAGAATTTTTTTTGTTAAAAAACAACAGTAAACGTATTTACAAATGATGAATAAAAAACTTTTTATGGCTATTTTTTTAGAGATAAGCATATAACACAGACATGTATAATGGACCCCATTGTTTGAAATAATACCTGGGAAAAATTGGTAATAAATAAAAGTATAATATATTTCTATATGCTTTTATCATTGTATTTTTTACGCTAACATTTATCACCGATTTAATCAAATAACGCATACAACAAATTCCAATCTCTTTAACCGAATAACGAAAATAATATTTTGACTAAAACCTTAAAAGTTTAATTTCTTGATGAAATTATCTATTTGTATTTTTGGGAAATTTCCGAATCTTGTTCGAGTATTCCTCTTTTTTTGTGATACCTAAATAAAAAATTTTCTGAAGGTTTTCCAAATGCAGAATTCTCTTCTGAATACGAAAGCAGTTACACTAGACAATAAAACTATCTCTTCCTTAATTCGCTACCTTCTTTACTATGATGTGACTTTATGCCAATGATCTTGTTCGCAGAACCACGTAAAATGTTACTTAAATACCAAAAGGAGAGCAAATGAAACACTTAAACCTAACACTCTAAAAGCGGACTTGATATAGGATTAGGTATTGTATGTGTAATATTTACGCCCACTTCGATTTATCTTGTAAATAGCATTCCAGTTTTGAAACTGTCTGAGATATTTACATAGAAGGTGTTTGTAAAAAATTGTCGGTAAGAGAGACTGGAATGTTTGACCAACTTTTTACTAAAATGGCGACAATTTGTGTTTGACATAGAACAACATCCGAACAGCACCAAAAATTTTAAAAGTTACTTAATGATTTATATACAGGTTGGTCATAAAAAAACGTTGCCAATTTATGGAACCCTAGCGGCCGGTCCGTTTAACCGATCGAGATGAGATTTCAAATATAGTTATTCAGAGGCATGAGCTCGGGTTTCTGTGAACGGCAACAAATTGGCGCTCATGGTTACGGTTATAGGTACAGAAACTCGAAATTGTCGAATAGCAACGCCCATTTATTTTCGCCGCAAAATGCTCAGCGCATGCGAAAACCCTAAATAGCGCTGGAACGGTACGTGTATCGCAATAAACGGACGCGTTAGGCACGCACATACAAAAAAAAAGCTCAGCGAACGGCCAAAAACAACACGATCGGTGTGCACGGAGGAGACTTGCATATGACAGAGGCAAGACAACAATCACAGAATACCACTCGATAGATAATCAGCGTAGAAAACGGATTCTTGCCTCTGTCATATGCAAATTTCCTCCGTGCGCCCCGATCGTGTTGTTTTTGGCCGTCCGCTGAGCTGTTTTTTGTGCGTGCATAATGCGTCCGTTTATTGCGATACATGTACCGTTCCAGCGCTATTTAGGGTTTTCGCATGCGCTGAGCATTTTGCGATGAAAAAAAATGGGCGTTGCCATTCGAAAATTTCGAGTTTCTGTACCTATAACCGTAACCGTGAGCGCCAATTTGTTGCAGTTCACAGAATCCCAAGCTCATACCTCTGAATAACTATATCTGAAATCTCATCTCGGTCGGTTAAACGAAACGGCCGCTAGAGTTCCATATATCGGCAAAGTTTTTTTTATGACCACCCTGTATATATATATATTTCTCATAACTTTGTAAAGGTAATGAAAACTTCCCACTACAGGGACGTTTGATTTTCTGACAATGTGTATTCCAAAAGAAAACCTGTTTTGATAAATAACTTATTACCATATGGTAATATACACGGTATTTAACACAATCCTTTTTTTAGTGTGAAATATGTATATTTTAAGTTTTATAAAGATTAATATATAAATATTTTTTTTCATTGCCAGAGACATAAAATGTTATACTTAAAGCTAGTATTTCTAAACTACTACTGGTTATTGGATGTGGTTGGGAAGATGGGGGCACATGTAGACAGTTCGCTTATATATAGCTTTTTCTCATAACTGGATTAATTTCTATTAACAACTACTCAATATAGTAAACAGAACTTTCTTTTACACATGATATTTTTTTAATCACCTGTATAGTTCTTCATACATTTTGTAATAAATTTATAAATTCCAAAAATTGTTCACATGTGTCCCATCAGCGGGGTAGTTGTGAACACTCGTAGGGCACATGTGAACACAAGGAAAGATGTCCTTTGACATGCTTTTTATTCTGTTATTCATTTGTCGTTGTAATCATTAGTTATATTACCTGTTAAATCTATATATATAAAAGAAAGTCTGGATTTTGTATTAATCAACGCGCAGCCAAAACTACTGAAGCTAAAATCTTGAAAATCGGAATAAAAATACTTCTTATGATATAGAGTGCCGCTAAGAAAGGGTTTTTCAAAATTCCACCCCTAAGGGGGGTAAAAAAGAGAACGAACTTTAAAAAATTCCTTAAAAATCTGATTTTATAGTTATTTTTCAACTTATAACATATTTTGGTGTATTTTTGTATGCTGAATCGAATGGCACTAACTAAATTCTTTTAAGCCCAATAGTTCGAGAGATATCTCATATTTTTCTAATTTGGCACCATCTTTGGCGCCAAAAGCTGGATTTTTCAAGTGACAATTTCTAAAAACTCATTCTTTTCATTCTGTTGCTATAGCAAGGGAAAAAATTCTAATTGAATAATTTTTTAACCAATCCTTTTGGTTAAATAAAAACAAATTCGTCAATTAGAAAAAAAAATTCAAACGCCTCAAAAACTAAAACTAAGTAATAATAATAAAAAAAACCTGTGGTACTTTTTCGTTCTAATTTTCGTCGCGATACCATGTCAAAATATATGGTATCGCGCCATTTATTTCGACCCTAATCGTGCAAACGATTTTTATTGCAAACCGTGCCACATATTAACATTTGCTAATTATTGAACGTGAATATTTTTAATGATGGAATTTATTTTAATCCATCATGATCTCGCAAAACTTTTTTATTTGTTATTTTTTGAATAGAAAATATTTATTACTGATACTGATATAGATTTTACCATTTCGCAGTTATCTGACGATGAGGAACCTACAATAAAATTATTTCAGAAGTTAGGAATTATACATATAAAAATGTTTTGTTCAAAAAACCATGAATGTCTTCATTGAAAGAATGAAATGTTTACTTCAATGTGAGACATACGTATTACGTACGCCATGCTTCAGTAGTAAGACATTTACAATTTCAAGACTGCAGTTTAAATTGACTATATTTTATTACTTGCAAAATATTTATTTATTCTTATATTTTAAGTATTTATTCTGGTACCCGTCGACCAATTTCGCCAAATTATATAAATCGCCAAACCACTCGCCAAATTTTACAATTTGACATAATTTTTATTTTAAATAACGAAAGAACAAATAAATTAGTATAACATTAATAAAAATACATTTAAAACGTCGAAATAAAAATCACCTGATGACGTAAATACGTGTAACTTGCTTAAAGTCAAGTAAATGTGACATTTACGATCAACCATTACTGACCTTTAATCTTATACTTTGGCAATAGATTTTTGGTCGGCGGTATAACCATGTAGTACCATTATTTTTATTGATTTAAAAAAAATGGTAGGTCAAAGTCTGTAATTTTCAAAAGTTATATTTTTCAAATGCTCATTTTTTTTATCAACATTTTTTTTTTCAAATGTATTCTACTGAACATAATTTTCTAGAACTTACACTGTTAAATAGTAAATTTGGTTTATAAATGGTTTAATGTAAAAACCATCATTCTAAGTTGCTACGAGAGTTCTAAAATTAGGTGAACTCGATTATGAAATATTTCAAGTCAACTAATTAAATGCACAGTAGGTTGGATAATATTTCAGGGATTTTTTCAATATTTATTATATCATTCTGTGTTGTTTAGTTACGGAGCTATGCGGAAAAAGTTCTTAATTTTACAGTAAAGAAAATTGGAAGCTATACGCTACAGAAATAGGGTATACTAGAGAGTATATATGCTATAGTTATAGAATTGAGCTGAGTTCCTTAAAAAATTCAGAAGTGATGCAGTATATACCTACCCCTACCTCCCAGAGAGTTCTATAATCAGGTTAACGCAATTATGAAAGTTATATTTAACTATCTCAATATATATATAATGTAAAGAGAAATTTCATTCCGGCCGCTTATATCTTGAATAATAGTTCTGCTGAATAGATTTTGACGGGATTTACATTGTTAGTTAGATAATTTTTCAGAAAAGATGTTAGTATAAAACATAACGTTCTACGTTGCTTAGTTAAATAATTATGGGGAAAGTTCTAAATCATATGAACCCAATTTTGAAAGATTTGCTTTTTTTAAAGGTTCCGCTGAATGAATTTTTATGGGATATAAACTGTTAATTAGATAATTTTTAGGGAAGGTTTCGGTATATTTTTCGCTTTAAAAGATTCTGCTAAGTGGATTTCGATGCAACTTGATCGGTTAGTTAATTTTTCAGTGAATGTTTTAGTATAAAGCACATATCATTTGCTGTTGCTTGGTTGTTAGGTTACTTGATTGTAGAATTATAGATGAAAGTTCTAGAACCAGGCGAACCCAATTATTATGAACGATCAGCCTTTTCAATAAGTCCAACTAACAGATTCTGATGAGGGTTGCATTGATAATTTTTCATGAACGCTTTTAGTATATTACATATTGTTCTATTGTTCTTTACCGAATCCTACACTAACAGATCAACTAAAGAAATTGGTCCTTAACAGTCTAAATTTTGTATGATTCAATAAAAGATATAATAGCGTAATGGCATTCATATTGCTTTCATCAATTCGGTTGGATACACCAGGTAAATATCCATATTGCTTTAAAACGCATGATCAAATTCACAGATATATTTTGTTTCATTCAAGATTTCTTTAGAAAAACCGACCAGCGTAGCGGGCGAAGGCGGCTAGTTCACCATAAAGAAAAATGTATATATATATATTTCTGTAGTTTATGGGTGATATGTTTAAGCAAAAGATTATAAAGTGAAAATATGTAGATTTGGGGGTGGGGGTTAAATGAATCATTAAGTATTGTTGCAATAAAATAAAAAGATAAAGAAGCAATTCTAATAAAGCAAATAAAACTTTTAAATTTTGCTTATGGGGTTTTGTTTGGGTAAAATTTTAGGGAGGGGGACTTTACGTACTATTTATCGGAAATCTGCCGAAATACGAAAGATTCTCACTCCTGTATTTGCCTTATTTACTTGTAAATTATAGATAAAGAAATGTTTTTTAATGATTAAAAAAATCTGGATTTTAACCCCCCTTCCACCCAACTCATTTTGCATTGTGGAGGATATAATCGGGATTTTACGGTAGTTATTAGTTTAAAATTTTTACTTTCATAAAATATTACTGATATCTGTCTATTCAAAGCATAATATACATAACTGTTTTAGAGATGGAAGTAAGCCATCATTGCAAGTTTAGAACAAACGTAATAAAAAAATTTGCAAAGTGGTTCAAGATAATACTTTTGTATTAACAATGCATAAAAAATATTGTTGTAAACCGCTTTGTAAAATAATACACAACACTTATTGCATTTTAGAAAACATTAATTTTATTTAAAGTACAATTGAACGTAAACGAGCTTGTTGCTATTTATCTATTTGACGAAAGATGTGTTTGATGAAGTTTCAATACAAAATTAACTTTGTGTGACGAAAATACCTTGTATTTCAGGAAAAGTATAGGTAATGGAACTGACATTATTTCAACTTAAAGGAAGAGAATCAGGGATTGATTACTGAGGAAATTATGTACTGTTCATATCTGCCCCCCAACTAGTCTGTTCACAAGTGCCCCACATTGCTGCTGCTGTTAAATTGATAAATCATTAACATTTCGCAATTTTAGAAGAAAAAGAACTTTACCAAAAATATTTATTAGTATTCAAAGTATATGTTAAAACACTCAAATTCAAATAAATGAATAAATAAATGAAGTTATTCGCTTATAAACTTGGAAAAGAGATTTAACTTTTGAGATCTAAAAACAGTGTTTTGGCTACAGAAGTCAAACAAACTGGCAAAGAGCTTCAAAAATTTTTTTATCATATACCTACAGGTGCTATCATCTTTAGTAATTTTTTTCAAATAAAAAATGTATACTATCCACTGAAAAATTGCGATGTCCACATCTGCCCCATGTTCACACCTGCCCCCATCTTTCCTAAATAAAAAATCCTCAAAAATATTAATGCAATATCTTAAACAGAAGCTATAATATATGTTTATTATGCGTAAGATATACATTTTTAAGATTTAAGTAGCTGTATTCTGAATAGATTCTTTTAAATTGTAAAACACTTTTGTGCGAATTTATACTTCACATGATTTATTAACCCCTTAACTTACGATTTACGTCTAACAGCTCCACGGTTTGGCAAATCCATAGCTACCACTAAAATTTAATAAAAATTTTCGCCTTTTTTAATCATGAATTTCGACGATTAAATTAAACTATATTTACTGTGAAATTGTCGTGGTAAGAAGAATTTACATTTGGCTCCATCATCGTACGCGGGCTATGCCCGTCATTGTAGGTTAAGGGGTTAACAGACATTTTTCCATTCTGTTTTAATGAAAATATTGTAACATGGGTGTATTCAAAAAGTAAACGAAGCTAATATTTACTAAATAAAGTTGATTATTTTTACTTTATAAATTTAAATCGAAATATTAAAATGTGTTCAGTTATACTAGATTAAAAATGGGGGATTTGACGTCGGTCAAAATTCCCGCAAATTCCTTTATATCAAAGTAAAAACGGAGGAATATCTGATATACAACGTTCTAATTAACTATATTTCTTTTAGAATATTAAGTAAAATATTAAAATATTCTTTAAAGCTAAATGTTTTAATAACTTTATTTACTGATAGCAGTGGAGATTACGAATGTCTAAAGAAAAATTTGCTTTTTAGAGAGGAAATTGCCAAAAAAAAGGTTGTTTTTCATTATCAGTTCAAATGGTTCATAAAGGACAATCAATAGCACAGAAAAGTTTAAGAAGTCAAAACATATATTTAAAACTTATTAGCAAAAAGGGTATCTTAAATAAAATAAAGGCAGTACCTCGAATTCCGGTGCTGTAAAAAATCCCTAATTTAATACTGACAATATCAACATATTTAATCTCAAAATATAATATAGAAGAAGGAAAAATAAATGGTGTTCATGTGTATAGAAAATAAAGCAACCATTTTAAACAAATGCGAAAAATAGCAATTGAACTGAGATGTACCGAGATATGCCAAATTAAATTGAGACGCTTTAAAAAGTTTCCTGTATCAGTTTTGACAGGTGGTGAGAAATTGCTGGAAGACGAATATGAATAACACTGGATCATGGAACGCCGAATATGTAAACTATCTCGTTTAATGCTGTTTTTCACCTTCATTGCAATTAGTTGATTCACATGTGTGCCTTGGTTTGTAAGTACACAAAAGAAAAAAACATTTGGCGAAAGTTCAGATAACCATGGAAACCAAGAAACGCGGACTAGCGGAAGACGATGGCGTAGTAATGTGCTTTTGCAGCACACAGATTCAATCATTTATATAGTTTTCTCATACTTCAGCTATTTCATGTTGTAGGCACCGTTTCAACCCCAGTTGATAACATTCAACGAGGCGATCATTTTGCAATGGAAAAGTGGTATTGCCATTTGACGTTTTGTAAGTGTGTATTGCCATTTGAAGATCTGTCCTTGAAATTTTAACAATACATTTTTTATATTCGCCTCTTTCTCAAGTTCACAAATTAAAATATTTAGCCCTTTTTCTTGACCTGTACTGTGTCATACCACGGTAAAGTCTCCCAATAACACCCTCGTATTTTATTTAAACTACAGTCATGAAAAACAAATTTATTTTGAACATGTGTCAATTGTTAGTATTTTAAATATGCAAACTGACCTATGAGTCTACATGTATTTCAATTTAAATTTGTGCATTGGTAAATTCTCTGTAGATGTTTATTATTATTAATATTATTATTATATTTTGTTTAGTTGTATGATGCGGCTTCTCAGTTCGCATCTAGATCAAGATTTTCGAAATTGAATGTGTTTTTTGTTCAGCGTTTTATGTATATGATCATTTTCATTAACAAACACACATAACTAAAAGCTTTTTTAAATTATATATATACATTTGAAAATTTTTCATTCATTTATTCCTTTATAAGTCGTGTGGGGACGTTTAAATCCAAAAGGATACTCACTAATGCAAAAACACAACATTTACAACAGAGATACGACGCACAAACTTATATTTTTTATATACCGCGAATATGTGTGCCTTGGAGAGTCACCAAGACAATTTTAATTGCAATTGTAATGCTTTATGCAAAGCTTTCTTGTTATTGCCGCATTTTTACGATATTACATTTCTTTTTATTTCACTTGCAAGACACATATAATTAACACAAGCAAGGCTAGGAATACTTAAAGTAAAGACCGTCACCAAAAGCATTAGACCGTGAAGCACAGGAAAAAGTCTTTACTAGGACGGCCTTTAAAAATGTATCTAATATGGCGATTAAAGGACGCGGTTCTACTCCAGACGAAGTCTAGTGGCACCAACACTGTTTCAATCACTTATGTAAACATTTAGTAACTTAATGACATAAATTTGAATTGTTTATCTAATTTTATAGGCGTGCAAGTCAGGACAAATTGTCTCTCAATATTTATGTTTTTTTTTAAGGAAAAGCCGATAAAAGTAAATCTCCGTCTGCACAGCTACAGGAGAGTTCTTCAGTCGTTTTTATCCTATTACAGACTGAGCGAATGTCATTGAACTCCACATTTTCCATGGTAGAGCACTATGTGGTTGAAAGAACTAAAAATGTTCTTGTAGGCTGTCCACATGAGGAATAGTTACATGACTTTGATCGGCTACTTCTGTATGTAAATCGCTGAATACGGTTAAAACGGGGTCTTTTTTATAACTTGGGAGTATCTACATTATTTCGTAGAATTGTTGGAACGACATAGTGTGAAATTCCATAAGTATCCTTTTGGAAATTCAGCACAACATGACGACTGCGCGTCACGATTTTGAAGATATTTTGACAAATTTTAATGAAAAAAAACAATGAAGAAAACTAAATACATTCACTTCGTACAAAAGTAGCTACAGGGTGCCTAGTAGTTAACCAAAAATTTGAATTTCTTAATAAAAGAGTTTGAGAAGAGATAAAAGAAAAATATTTACTTGAAAAATAAGATCAATTATTCAGATTTAATGCACAAGATTTTCGAAGTGCTTCCCTTTACTTATAACAATATGGCGAAGCTTAAGATCAAAGTGGTCCAAACTGATCGAATAGAGTTGGCAGTGCGATGCAAGAAATTTCAGAAGAAATTGGTTGTCGGAACACATCTAATGATTGTGGGGGATTTTTGAACACATTGTCCTTCAAGTAGTCCCCCAGAAAATAGCCCAGGGTTCATCAAATCAGGAGAATAGGCAGGCCAATCAATCCCCTGTCCTGTTGCGTGAGCACAATTCAAACCCAAAATTCTGGCATGGAAATGTTCCAGATAATGCCAGAAACACGTCTGCCATACATGTTAGAAGAAAGGATAGTATCCGTCTGCTTTGCTTGTGAAATAAACTGAGGTATGTTACATTTTTCAGTATAATATTTTTTCTAATCTATTAATAAAATTGCTGACTTTGAAAATTTTTTTAAAACATATATTATGTTTATAATTATAAAAGAATATGCACTTACATTATCTAATTTCAGGATTCTATATCATTAAGATTGCCTAGGAAGAGTAAAAGAATGTAAAATGTTTTATTTTCTTGGAAAATATTTTTAAAATGTAAGTTTTTTTATAGTTTGTCATTAAACTTGTTTCTTGGAAAGGAGTTTTTAATATTATTTTAGTTAAAATTATATTTTTTTAGTTTTTTCGAAAGAGCGCACATACGGGTATTTGCGTTATCTACGTGGCCAAAATTATTTTATGTTATATATCTATTCTAATGGATACAATTGAAAGAAAAAATAAATTTATTAAACTTATAAAGACGATTTATTAAAATAAAACACAAACTTTATTTTTAAAAACTAATATTCATCTTCGTCACTCTCTGATGGATCATCTCGAGCATTGGCCTTCGCAGGCAAAAGAAGAGCAATTATCTCTGGCAAAAAGGAGCTCATCCTTCTTCCTTTTACTTTTATCATGCTGCTTATAAGAGGGTCTGATGTTAAAAGTAGCCGATTAAAAATGTCTTTGTTGCAATTTTCTCTTGAGAATTTTCGAGCGAAGTCTTGGCGGTATAGCCTAAAATGCTTATTACGCTCTTCTGCGGCCTCTTCTGAAAGCTGCCCAATGGGCAATAATGCGTTTTTAATGATAACTGAACCATGAATAAATATTTTGTGCATTGTTGGGGTCATTAGATGCCACTCTGGTACAAATCTACGTGTAAGCGAGCAGTATCTAATGCATATTTCTCGTATTTTTTGGGATCAATTATATATCCGCTTAAAATTGTCTCCCATATGAATTTTAAGCGGTATATTAGGTCATAACTAATGGCAGTTATGTCAAAAGCCAATTTCGGGTCTTCAAAAAAACTTCTACTTGTATTACCGTCATAGGTATTGCCAAAATTTGTCTTTGGTATGTCTACCAATAAGCCAGTTCCTTCGCGAAATCTTTTCTGGATTTCGAGTTTTTCTTCCAGTTCAATTTTTTTCTCTGCTTCAGTCTTCCGCTCTCTATATTCCTTTACTGGCAACTTATAAGCCAAATGGAGAATGCTTTTACAAAGTCTAATTCTAGTGTGTAAAATAGAAAGGCCAAACTCTATAGCTTCAGTATTAATTTCTTTTTGAATATCAATTTTGTTGAAGTCCTTAGAAGTTGCACCGCATATGTGGCATCGACTTGTGGATTTAGTGCCAGTCGCAGCATTGCAAACCTTGCCATCTACCCTTGTTATTATGAAGACATGACTGACTAAGAACCTGTTTCCATTTAAATTAATCTCGGTGGCGTTTAGTGACATCGCAGAATTTTTAATAAAGTAAATTTCTTCCTCCACAACATCAGTATTTTCTTTTACAAAACGACGGCATAAATATAGGACGGCAAAATCGAGGTGAAGAAGGTGTTGGGTTTTCCCATAGTAGCTTTTCGTTTTCACTACCAGAAACTAATCGTAAAGTGACGAAACTACTTTGGAATATGTTCGCATCTGTGTCGGCATCCTTTACAAATTTATGTTTAAATTGTGATTGTTGTGAGCTATCACATCCTATTTTGAAATTAACTTTGAACTCTCTCGTTCTTGCTCTTTCTCTGTTGTTAGAACCTCTTCAAGAAACATAGACAAACGCTTAACTGCATGGTCAACCAAAGGCTGTAAATCAGTTTCGGAGTAAGTACTTGTTACTCTACATGACTCTGGGGGCGTATAGCATTCTTGTTTCGCTTTTTGTAACAAGGTATAACAAGGAAAGAATTTCTTGTTGGTGTTCCTCACTATTTCGTATTGTCGACAAGTTAAATCAGCTTCTACAAACATGGACAATGCATGTGTTGGCGTGAGTGAGTCAGTTTTTTTGTTTTCTGATTTAGAAAAAGCCTTTTTATATTTTGTTGCACGTTTCGCACTACTGATAATTTCTTTGAGTATTTCAGAAGCATCTCGTGTTCCAGATTTCCGCAATTCCACCTAAGCAGCATGAATGATAATATCTTTTTCTAGAGAAGATCGCACTTCTTCTGTTTTTCTCCTCTTAGTTCTCTCACTCGATTATGTAACTAATTTAGATGGTCGCCCAGGCCGATGTTGGGGTATGGTAGGTATCGCAAACGTTCCTTCTAGCGAAGAATGATTGTTTTTGAGAAATACGTCTTCCTTCTTATGGGCTTTTAACCATCTCTGCTTAATTTGCGATTTAAAGTGTGCGAAATTGCGTTTTAAGCTCTCAATTTGGTCTTCTGTGTAACCTTCACCCGATGTTGATCTTTTAAGAAATTTAATTTATCTTCTAAACTGGACAAGTCAAAGCTCTGCATTCGATCAAACAAATATTTACGGGTCACAATCCTTACTCCCGAGACACCCTGTGAACCTACATTAAAAATACTATTTACGATAGTCAATTTTTTTTAATTATTTGCTAAAAGAAGTTCAAAGACCAAAACAATACACATCCGCGCTATTCCGCGGCAGTTTCCTTGATTTTTCACTACTCAAGGCTAGGCTTCAAACTTTCGATTCAGTTCGAAATTATAACAGGATCTGACAGGATAGTACAACAAACACTCGATTGAATAAAATATTTTAGAAATAATCTCACTCTAATATGAGGGTACCTTCAAAGTACAACAACTAAACTTCATAATGATAAAACAAAAAAAAAATTAGTAGAGTTTTGCATTATTAACTGTTGTATCAGGATCCATCACAAACACTTTCAAAATAAACGTAAATTAATAAATATTTCACTGCAAAGTTAATGTTTTTACACGAACGCTGAGAACAGACACAAACAACAAGTTGAACGATCGAATTACGACTAAAGATACACGAGACGGGTGAGCGGGGGAAAGATTGAAGGGGTTGGGTATTGTCCTTGAAACTGTCCTATAACCCAGGTTGTCTTTCTTTTTAACGGCCTTAGTACTTTAATAATTTGACTTTTGGCCGCGTAGAACGCTCAAATACCCCTATGTGGAGCGGTCAAAATGACCGTTCACGGCCTTTCTAGGTATATTGAAAACGCAGCCGTCGTAGTGTTAATTGGATTATGTAATTAAAAATCGAATCTGAATCATCGTGCAATCCATTACAGGTTAATTGAATTATACAATTAAAATTGTAATCCGAATCATCGCGTAATTCATTACAAATTAATCTAATTAAATTTTAAAAGATAAAATGATAATTAATTTGTAATCTATTACAGGATAATCAGATTATACATCTCAAAAGCGTAATTGAAATTCCTTTGTAATGCATAACATGTTAATCAATTGCATTCTGAGGAGATTATAATGCATTTTAATCTGTAATTTCATTACTTTGTAATCAGATTCTGCCCAACACTGTCTTCAGCAACGCAAGAAACGAAATCAATGGGTAAAAGAACACATTAATCGGTAAGAAAATCAGTTGAAAGAAATAATCTGGAGCGATGAGTGTAAAGTATGGTGTGGGCCGCATTCAAGAGATTGATAGCATTCTGATAGCAAAAATTAAATAAATAAATAAATAAATAAATAAAATAAATAAAAAATATGCGTATATATACATCGAAACTGTCCGGGAACCATAATTGATACCTTCCATCAGGGATCTCTTCCCCAATAAAGTACCACTTTTATTTCAGAAGGATTCAGCTCCATGCCATACGGTAAAAAAATGCAAAGAATTGTTTAAAAATAAAAACTTACAATCATTACCCTGGCCAAGAAATAGCTCTGATCTGAATCCTATAGAAAATTTGTGGCGACGTTTGAAAATCCTTGTACAAAAAAGTCCATTTAATAAAAACCAACTTAATGAAGCTATAATTGATTCTTGGCACTATGTGATTAAAAAGGATGAACTCAAAACAACAGTTCTCTCAATGAAAAGACGCTGTGAAGCGGTAAGAAAAAACAAGGATTATCCTACTAAATATTGGATGTGTAAGTGTAACTTGAAAGTACAATGAAATCTAGCAAGGAGAGGAACAACCTTGTTAATCACAGATTTTGATTATTTTAGTACATGTTGTAGGGTAGAGACCCCTTAGTCTCAGATTCAACGGATTTTATCCAATGCTCCTTAGTTCTTGAGAAACCGGGGGGTGTAATAGTAGTACACAACTTAAATACTTACTTTGTAACGAATTGAATAGGTTGGTCATAGCTGAGTTGGTATGGCGTTTGCAGGCTGATCTGCGGGACCGGGTTCGGTACCGGGACGCGCTACATTTGTTTTTTCTCATATTTTTGTTTTATAAATATATTTGCAAGTATAACTTAATAATGTCATTGTCATTTAAAAATTATAATATTGTATATCAATTATAATTTTAACCTATTTAATTTTTTATTTTTAACTAAATAGTTGTATAAAACATCATAAAACTGTTAATTTTTTAAAAAATCACTTTTAAAATATATTTCATATTTTCTGTATCGATGCAATGATATTCAGCAATTGTGTCAATTCGTGATTTTATAGGAACATCATTTATGTATTGCATTAACAAAGGAAGTCATCGCGATAATACTATTATTCTGTTTTTAAAGTAACATGCATAATTATATTAAAAATTAACATCTGAATTAAATTACTACCGATTTTTTGAATATTAAAGATTTTTAAATTTGTAATACGTATGCTTGTAATTTCAATTATTTTGCTTTCCCAATATCTTCTTTCAGCTTTTATTTTTATTTATTTGAATATTAACTTTTATTTTATCATAACTAGATGATGCCACAACAGGTTTTGTCACGATTTTGGAATTTTTGTCGTTCAATAATAGATCCAATTTCTTTTTAAACCTGTTTAAAGGATGAGAAATAATAGTTTAAAAAAATGATAAATTTAAGTTTGTTAACATTATAATTAATGTATGATATTAAAATTTTTAATTTAAATTATTAAATTACAAGTATATTTATAAAACAAAAAATGTGAAAAACAAATGCAGCACGTTCGGGTACCGAACCTGCGCCGGCAGAGTAGCCAACAAACGCCGTACCAACTGAGCTACAGCCAACCTATCGGATTTGTTACAAAGGAAGTATTTAAGTTGTGTACTACTATTAGACCACTCGGTTTCTCAAGAACTAAGGAACGTTGTATAAAATCCGTTGAACCTGAGACTAAGGGATCTCTACCCTACAACATACATTATTTATATAAATAGTTCATCTACGTATCCATCGTTTATATGGAGTTCCATTACCTGCGGTTTATTCTGTTGAGATGTCTACATGACAGACCAGATGTTCTACCAATAAGGTTTTCTGAGCGAAATATGCTGGCTGGTTGTCGGCCCAGTTAGCTTAAACGGAAAAGCATTGGCCTTGTAAGCCAAGGATCTGGGTTCGATTCCCAGCCTGGGCATTTTTTCGCTCAGTTGGAAATATTCAAATTCGTATGATAACTTTACCAATCAGTTTGATTGTGTTAAAATAATAGTTTATAATTATATCTATCTGAGGAAAGGGCGGGTGATTTTCAAACCAAGTTGAAAGTTTGGAGATATCCGCAACATCTCTATTCATCCGAGCTTCACGAAAATCCTTATGTTGTTCACCAGAAGAAAGAGTTAAACCACAGAATTCTTCCAGGGCAGTACAAATATGAGAAGTAGCTGTGGCGCTCAGACGCCACTTATTCCTCGTCCATGTGTGAGCTCTACAGAGCATTCCATAGATAGCATTAGCTTTTGCTCAATGGTTATGTCAAACAAAACTCCTGTCTAAAACATGTCCCTGCGTCGAATTGTGAAATAGCTCTATCGAACAAACTTTTCCTATTCCTCTTTGGTCCTGACGGATTGAAGGCTCAACAGGTCTATAATCCATGTAAAAAAAGTATACTAAACAAAAGTTACCGAAGGAAATTAAATTGGCGTTAATCCATGCTTTTTAAAATGACTTCAAACTACGGAACATATAATCTATATAACATAATCTATAGTTAAGAAATATGTAATTTGTTGAAGTTATTGTTCAGGCTTCCATTCACCTGACCACAACATTTATCAACGGTCATTTAAATTTAAGTTAAACAGATGCAATGCAAGTGCCATTGACCCGCTCTCTGGTACTGGTGTGACTTTCAGAAAATTTCTTCATTTTTGAATGCGATTATCTCGTTAACTATAGACTTTAGAGAAAAATGTATAGAATCTATTTTGTAGAGAATTTATTCTCTTTAACTTTTTTATTAAAAATTTTTCCGTAGGACTTATAGATTAGGAGATATTAACAAAAGCCCGAAAATCGTACCTTCTTTTACCCCCTCCCCCTCACGCTCACCCCCCATCCATCAAGACTTTTAGTATGTTCATTAGTAGACCCTCTCAAACAATATTACCAAGTTTCAAAACTCTCATAATTATGTTCCAAAATGACCCAAAATCTGCCTAATTTGACTAGACTAGTACATTAGATTCTAGATCAGATCTGATTTCCGTAGTGAGTACTACGGAAAGCATTCTAACATAACTTCACTGAAATATTTTTAAAACATTTTATGCAATGACGTTTATCGCACATGGAAATAGACGAAAATTTAATTTTTCAGAAATCGCATTTAGAAATTTATTAAGTTATCTTTCATATGCATACAAAATTAATCTAAAACTGCCAATTAAGGTTTATTAGTGTTTTTATGTAGAAACGGTACGAAAAGAGAAAAGGATGCATAGGAACATTGTTTCCATTTTGCCTGGCCCTCTTAAATCAACTTCCGGTATTTGTCTCGGTATTTCCGGTTTATTAAATTCGACATAACTCCTCTTTTAGTAATCACAGATACAAAATTAAAAAAGATTTAGAAACGGAAAGGATTACAAACAATCTTACAACATAAGGATCTTACAAACAATAAAATAAAAGAAATTTCGAAATTTTTCTCGAAAACGTACATTTTAATGTAGGTAGATACGCTAAGGATTTTTCAACTCACAAATTTATAATAAGCAAAGAGTACGTTACGAAATTCCCAATCGCTGTAACATAAAAGCTTTTGTTGAACTCAAAGATATCCCACGCTTTCAACGCGAAAGGAGGAGTATAGCACATCTGTGACAAGCCTTCAATGCTTTCTTTTATTTGTCTTCTGTCTTTGCTGCTTAATGTTCGCAGAACTTTAATGTTAGAATTTTTCGATCTTTTATCAACTTCGTTAACATCAGAGGCAGCAAATGATATTGTAGTAAATAACACAAAACTATTTACTAAGAAACCAATGTCTCTAAGCACAACCTCATGTCCAGATTTCCAAATTTTTAGTACCGACAGGAGAATGTCACAAGCATTATAGCTGCATCCAAGAAAAATAGGAAACTCTAATATTGTATTGATAATGTTGAAAACAGACAAAATCTTCCCATATCGAATAAAACAAATATTACAGTGTTCAGAAGTTGTAAACCGTGTTTTAATCATACTTTCGTTCTTCACCACGTGCATTTTCAATATTAGAACCATGTAACGACAAACGATAATATAAAATACTCCAAAATATTGTACGAAAATACTCCCATAATTTATCGCAAACTGGCGTATAATAAACGCAAATAATTCTATACTCCAATGAATATCGTAAATATCTACTGTACCAAACGTAAAAGTCCGAAGTGCCAATTTAGATAGCGAAGCATAACTATATGCATCTGCACATACTGTTAAAATACATATCGTGGTCAATAATAAGAAAGAAAGAATAACTGTTTTTTCAGGAGGTGAAATTTCAAGAAGCTTTACCAATTTTCGCATTTTTCCAATTGCTTTAATAAAATTTTCTTCACATTTAACAATATGATTCCACATTAGATATGATCCCCAAAACAGAGCTGAAGTAACTAAAAGCGTTTTCGAGTTTTCATGGTATTTTAATTTTAGGTATATTTCTGATATAACTATGCATAAGAAAATGAACAATGCCACTCTCATGAGAATCTTTGTAGTAAATATAACAGTGCTTTTTATTTCCTTATGATTTGAAGGTCTGATATCAATACCAAATATTTGAAATAATTTCATATAAGTATATATACTTGCGTGGGCATTTCTTCTACTGTTATTGGAAAAGGCATTTTGATATTGTACAATTTCAGCTTTTACATTTGACTTTGAAAGATACATTATTTAATATTTTAATCTAAGAAGCCGCTCGAATGTAAGCTGGATCTCTATTCAATATGATACTGATCATTTGCTGTATACGTAATTCTTTCATATGATATTAATTTATCCATTTTCATAAAATATTTTAATATTTAATATAAATGGACAAATCGGCTTTTACTTGTGTATGTAATAACGTCACGATCATGAATTGAAGACATCGAAAACTAACAAAGCAAAAAAAGGGGAAACATTTTTTCATTAAGTTAGTGAAAATGTATAGTGAATTAAAAACGGTTTTCTGTTAATATTAAATTTTATCATGTGATCAATATCCTTTTAAAGAAATTAAAAGAAAGTAATATTTGACGTATGATACATAAAAGCAATAGTTTTTGAAGAGAACAATAGAGAATTCTTGATCTTTTCATTCAATTGATCTTGTAGGTTTTTGTGTATTTTCTGTATGTAGAAGTTGAGAAGGAGTAACAGGAGATGGGTAAAATTACATTCGCAAATATACAATTTCCTGAATGAATACAGAAATGTGCGATTATTAAACTAAAGTTGAGACGTTAGCTACCCGGATGCGAATTTAAATTTCCCAGCAAATCAAGGAGCTGGTGCGTTGGTGTTAACAGAACGGAGGTTGAATTACATCTGTGCATTTCCATTGAAGATCAGTCTGAATAACGAAGTGTCCTTGAAAAAATGTTCTTGATATTAATAACTGATCACAAAAGTTAATTCAATAAGCAAATTAAAGATAATGTTTTTAAGTAGCAATTTCAGGCAATACAGGAAACAGTTTTGAATTATTGCATTGAATAGTCATGAGTTATTTCACAAAAAATATGAAAGATGATGTTCCACTTAAGTAGAAAGTTATTTTACACATGATATATGGCTTTCTAAATTGCCGTATTTATTTAGAGGAAATGTATATTTAGCACAAATAGTTTATAGCAATAAATAACTTAAATGCTCTTTTTCATAAACATGAAATAAGGTTTTTCAATAAATGAACAAATGATTGAGGATTGGAGTTATGAGCTGTTTAGATTAATAATATTTATTTAAACAGATCTAAATATAATAAAGTATATATTTTCTAAGCAATTTTATGCTATAAATAAATAAAACAATACAGTTTTAAATGATGTTGATCCATGCACATTTTTTTCATTAGAAATCTCGCTATCATGTATCTCAAATATTAAAATTATATAATCAGGGATGAGAGAGCTCCGACCCAAATGACCGATTGCTACCACTAAATTTTAATAGTATTTCTCATTATGTAATGACAGAAATGCTGAGATTTAATAATACGAAGAATACTATTGAACAATTAAACTTTGAAAAGAAAAAGTTTTTATTATTATTTTCACAATACAACGATCTTCTTTCGATTTTTTCAGACTATCTTCAAGCTGTTTTTCGATGGAATGTAGTTGCTCCTCAATGTACATTTTTAATAATTAAAAATGTTTCTTTATATTCACATTTAATTGCTTTTCTTCTTAGATTCTTCCGTTTGCCTTACACTCATTTATAAAATGTGGAAAGTCCGAAGAATTTTTACATTCAAAAAATACATACCGCCTTCATCTAGAAAGAGTAGTTATCATATTCTAAATCCCTATACTAGAAATATAGATTTCCATGTTGTGCTAATAAGATAAAAATATAAATTGAATAGAAGAAATGATCGAGAATTTCTAGTCTGTAGTTTTCTAGGTGATGAAGTGAAATCGTTTGAATTTCGAGAAATTATCACTTTATTTATTGAATTAATTTTTAAACTAGAATTATAGTTACTAAAACTCACTTCTTGTGTTCGCATTTATTTTCGGAGATTTTTAAATAAATTTGCCCACGATAATGTAGGAAAACACCCTGGAAATTTTATGGGGATAAAGAGAACTCTTTAGCAAAGGGAACTAGTATTTATAAAGATGGTATGGAGCTATTTTTTCTAGATGCCAGTGACAGAATTTTTTTTCAGTTTACAATCATCATTTGCTTCGAATAGCTGTACTTTATAAATAAACTAGGTGACCGGCCCGGGAGTTGACCAGGCCCGTGATAATAAACTTCAATAAACATCAGATTTGTATGACTTAATATTTGTAATCCGATTTTGCCTGTATTTATATTTTTTAAGGAAAAAATAGCGAAAATCCATTGACATTTAGCGATAAAAACTCTCGAAAGAAGATTTTTTTTCCAAGTCGGGTCGTTTCATCGCTAAAAACACAAGTAGTTCTTTTTATCCGAACTCTTCGAAATTTTGATCGGTTTTAACCCTTAAATGCCTAATTTTTCAAAAATCATTGTAATAATGTTTTTTGGCTTTCAATTTTAAATAAATCATGGGAAAAATACTAAAAAAAAACATATTTTGTTTTAAATATAGTTTACGGCTAAAAAACAGTTTCTTACTAATCGGCAATACTGGTGTTTAATTGAAAAAATAACTTCCCTTGATATAATTCTACAATATTAAACACACAAAATTCTAGGAAATTTAATAAGAAATAAATTTTACTTGCACACTGCAGGTCAAAATAGGGCATTTCGCAAACTTCCAAACAAAACAAAAAGTACAAGTAGAAACATTTGAAAAAATAAATTTATCTTTATTCTTAAACAGCACAACTGTTGCCATCTAAATGTTGAAAATCTATTTAACACTATTTTCAGACTGCATTTTATCGGCAACATTAGGCATTATAGCTTCAATATTATCCTAATAGTATTTTAGAGCCTAAGTTCGGCATGCTATCGAAAAGCAACACCAGGCATTTAAGGGTTAAATGTAACGATTTAGCAGCTCGCGTAAAAATTTATTTAAGAAAAGATAAAACTTTAGCAGAAGTACTTAACACGTCCACGTCGGTGCCTATATTCATGTTTTTCGCTGTGAGGCGGCTCTCGAATTCACGTTTTGCTTCATCTAGCGGTGCAGTACTTTCGCTTATTCAGACACTGTATGTAATAACACGCCCTCTCATATTTATTAAATTGAACTCGAATATAACAAGCAGAGTTGATTGTGAATGTCTGAAAGTTCGTGAGGAGTAAGCAAATTACTTAGAGTCATTAGTTTATTGACTGCATATTACGAATTTTATATAAAATGTCTTAAAATCTAAAGAAATATGGACAACATGATATAAATGCATTTTCTGTAAGGTAGAAGCCACGCCCTTAGTCAATGATATCTTTTGAATGTAAACGAGAATTCTCGTTTCCCGTCGTGAATGTATCAGGTTTATGATATTGAATTGTTTTTACTACTGAATTTTCGAATATTCAAGTGTGACCAACCTGTAGTGCACGCCTTCGATGGCATAGTCGAGTGTGACAACTGTAGTACACGCCGTCTATTTAACTGTGGAGTGTGACCCACCGGTGATACACGCCGCCCGATGCGACAGTCAAGCGTGACCCACCCTTGCACCCCGGCGTGAATGTGTTACAGAAGTTATAATTATTGAATGCTTGAATCAACATAGAGTTAAATGACTTAACATTTCTGTGCAGATAAAATAAATTTCACAACTTATAATTCTACAAATTATTCAACAAATAATTCTACAAATTCTACAAATTGGGTATGTTGCCGAAAAGCAACACAAGGCATTTAAGGGTTAAATACAACGAATTAGCAGCTCACGTAAAAATTTCTTCAAAAAAAGATAAAACTTTAGCAGAAGTACTTAAAGAAGTTATAATTATTGAATGCTTGAATCCACATAGAGTTAAATGATTTAACATTTCTTTGCAGATAAAATAAATTTCACAACCTATAATTCTACAAATTCGTTAATATTTTTTATATGTTATATAAAATACGTGTCTGGTGACTTTTTTTCAAAAATTGTTAAAAGAAATATTAATATTTAGCGGTATAATGGCTCGAACAACAACGTTTACAAATATACCTTTCTTGTCATCCAAAATCTTTAATTTTCCTGATAAGATATTGATATTTATTTGTAAAAAGCAGCATTTTTCTTCAGGTATTTTTACTTTTTTTACTTTTTTTCTAATGAATAGATTATATGGGGAATTTTATAAATCAAAACTGATTATTTTCATCCTTTATGTTATAATTTTGAACTAAGTTTATGAGTTATAATGTTTCAAACGACTGTGTGCAATTGTCGGAAATTCGCCCCAAACTTTTTAAACTAGTTATTAATATAGCGGAGAATAGCCGAATTTGCACTGTTTCTCTTATTTTCAGGTGTAACTCGCTTAATTTTTGGAATATCTGAAAATCATCACTACACGGGGTCAATCTATTCATCTACTAACTAAATAAATCATTAGATCAATTTCTTTTTGAAAATCTTAAATTTTATTTTAATTTGAAAAATTTGTCAAAAGTGGTCCAAATTCAGTAACTGGTTCCCTAAGATGGACCCCCAGTCTCCTAAATTGGACCAAACAATATCAGGTTGTTTTAAAGACTAGGGAATATAACTAATTTTATGAAAAGTAAAATTTGCGATTAATGAAACAACCAAACAAAATAAATTCTTTTCCGTCGTTTTTTTTTTTTCATTTCAAAGTTTACTTTATTTGACGAAGATGTTAACACAACTGTTTTTTGTATACCTCTGTACTTCGATTAAACTGAATTTAGCAAGACAGATAGAATTTCTAATGATTTTTTTCGGGTTTTTTGGAGGGGGGGGGGATTTGTAGCTGCAGCCTTCTTGCAGGTCAATTTATTCACAACTTACGCTTTCTTTTTCGTTTTCTATACCTTTAACAGCTTTTGCTGTCATGGGTGTTTTTCTTCCAGACAGTTTGTCTGTGTCGTTTTCAACATTTTCAACATTATATTTAAAAAAATGTTTAAAAATTATGTTCTATTGAAAAAAAAATACGCTACGATTAATCAAACGCAAACATTATATATTCAAACAGTGTTGAATTCAGGTCCTCCCCCCACCCTTCCACACACCCGGAGCCTTGAAATGACCACTCTCACCGGAAAGTTTGATATTTTATACGTTTTAATGCAAAAAGTGTAATTCCACTCTCCAGAACTGTAAAACGTCTCCCCCCCCACCACCCCTCACGGAATCCCAAATATCTTCCAAGAGGGAAATGTTTGAATTCAACTCTGTAAACCAAATACGCCGTAGGAATAAAGAATTCAAAGAAAATAAATATAAATACATACAAGATAAAAGAAATTTCAAATAAAATTTATTGCATAAGCATGTAAAAATATTTTTATGTTTACATAGGCCTAAACTGTATAAAGGAATTTATACAGATATACAAAGAAAAAAAAACCTTGCATGGAGAAAGTAATCCATTATAAAGAATAAAAAATGTACAAAGCGCACCGTTCTCGAAATTTATTACTTACTTTTTATATTTATGATCGTATATTTGGTCCAATTAAGGCAACTGCGCCATTTTATAAATCAGATAATACCAAGACTAAGAACAAAAACGAAATCAAACTAATCCGCGAGAAAAATATGCGCAATAAACAGATGAATTTAGATATGGATATGAAAACATAACAACTTATCTTAGTTTTAAAGTATTCACTTACGTTTAGTACGAAAAAATTAGATCAAAACAGCTAACTTTAGGTTTTTAAAATTTCTGAAAACAGCACGTGGTAGGTGGGTGCTTCTTCTAATCATAAATGACGTCATTCTGGTGAGTAGGATTTCAGTGGTAGATGGCGTCTCTTCCTGTAATTAACGGCATAATGGCAACGGTCCAATTAAAGCGGCGTTCCAAATGTGACTACTCTCCCCTATTAATTAATAACTAGTTCAAACATTTGGGTTTTACGAACAACTCCTTTTTTTTTACATTTAAATTTTAAGTGAAAATTTTCGACGTTTAAATTTTTTATTTCACTCCTAAATCCCATTATACCTGAACCAAATCGATACTCGATCAATATCTAAAATGTGAGTATATAGTATAAAAAATTTCAGAGTTGTTGTATAAAATTTATTGTATCTTTAAATAAAAATGTACAAATATGCGTAATGTTAAACGTACGGAAAAGTGCGAGGAAAAATGAAAATTGACTTTGGAAAATGAATTTCTTTCAAAGTGTTAATTTTAGTTATCAGAGACCTCAGAGACCATGCATAATTTGAAGTATGGTTTTTAGCATCATCGGTTTAGTATATCGGATTTTAGTATATTTCTCAAATTGTTCACACGTTTTATTTTGTAAATAAACCGTATAAGTGGGAGTATTACTCGCGCGTAAATGGTTCAGCACAATAAATATATGAATTAGTAACTGGGAATAGCATTACACAAATATATCATTAAAATTTCTTAGCTAGGCTTTAAAAGCCGATGGCGTACAGAGTAAGCCGCCCGTGTCTTTATGCATGTCCAAACCGTCCGTATTTTTAAGCGTTAATATCTCGGATAATTACCGACTTTATTTTTTCGAAAATCATAATCAACAAACCTTTTACACTTCTACGATGATAGGTAAATCCAGTGTTTCTCAACTCCTTTACTCAACGCCAGCAAATCGAATTTTGAATGTAAATGAAAAATGCGATTCTCTGAACAACTATATGTCCTAGGGGAATTGTTATAGTTTTCAATTAAACCGAACAGTTTAGGCGATGCATGCTAACCGAAAACAGTGAAAAAGAAATACAGGCATTCGGTTTTTCATTCCCTTCTTCTGCGCAAATCGGGTTCTATGCTTGCGCGCGCGTCTTCCGAGTTTTGCAAAAACAAAATATCTCTTGTTTGATTAAATTTTTATTTATACTTCGGCAAATTATTGAAACATTGAACATCTGAGTCTTGCGTGCCTCAAGACCTGCGTCAAGTTTCAGACTTTTACACGAGGTAGACTTTCTCTAGCCATCCCAGATAGACACAGACACAAACAGACAAACCGAGACTTTCTTACATTAGTGTAGATGGGTTTTAATCTGCAATAATTCACATTTAAAGTTATTTTTCTTAAATGATAGAGAATGGAAAAATAAATTGATTTCCATTGAAAGAAAAAAAAATATAATCAGTAAGTGCTTAAAGAAAGTACGGTAGGGTTTGAAATGTCGTAAAATGTAGCTCCAGCTCGATTGAAGTCCCAAGTTTTTTTTTTTTTTTTTTGTTTTATTCTGAAGGTTTTGACAAGTAGATTCCAAATACCTTAGGTGCTATTTTTTATACACATTTTTAGGGGTGATTTTCAAGATGCCGTCCAAGATGGCTGCCATTTACTGACTTCTTTAATATTTGAGGCATATTATTACATTATTATTAATAACATAAATTATTGAAGATATTGAACAAAATTATTAAAAACAGCATTTATATGTACATTATACAGTACTGGGATGTTACGTATTCTCTTCGGAATCACTGCTATCGCTGTGATTATATTGATAGTACTTTCTATTGTTGCAGTCACTGCATTTGCAAAGGGCAGTACAAACCGGAGAATTCTTTAAGCAAGAACATTTCCCAACTGTACATGTTCTCTTGCACTCACATTTCACAAGTTCAATAACTCCTTTGGGCGCAGGTAACTCCAGGCATTTGACTGGAGAAATTACTCTTTCACTATTTTTCTCCCAACCATTGCCAATAAGTTGGGGTATTGTAGGTCAATGATTTCTGTAGCCCTTTCCAATTTGGCAAATTAAGTTGGATGTTAGAATATGTGGCTTCAGTGCCTCAAGGTTTGGTGATAATTTCTCCACTTCGAAATTTTTAGTTCTGAAAATGTGGCATCTTAACTCTGAAATCCTTGAAAAATTACTATTTTTCAAATAAGCCAAGTTGGTGAATTTTTCAAACAACGACAGATTGGATAATGGATCAACATTAGTCTCCCTAAGTTCTTGAAAATCTCTTATAATATCATCATGACACTGAAGATTTTTTTACATTTTCTCCACTTCTGTTTTGAAATGCCTACAAATTTTCCTCCCCAGTTGCCACCAGTATATGAATGTAAATCTAGTAAACCTTTGCTTTTATGAGCACCTATTGCTCGACATATTTTATTATTATTAATTTTTCTATGTTTGTTACATCGACCAGTAACAAAATTTATTTCACTGTTTATTAGATGACTTGAAACCAAGTGAAACAGCAATATGAAAATGCCAGTATCTTATGAAAATACATAGATCTCATAATTATCATGATGGTTCACTATATAAAGTACGTGCAGAGGTATAATGGTGTCTGCTTCTTCATGCATATGATCACATAATTCTGAATCGAAAACATTCGCGTGGTTACTGTATGCCTCACTGCCAAAAACGACAACAATTTTCTTCTCACTAGCAGCAAAAACCTGTAGTAATTTATTTCCGGGATACTCAGTCAGCTGTGATTTTGTTTTATTATGTGAAAGAAACGTCTTTAATGAAACCAACGTTATATTGGTACTATTTGCAATAGTAAATCTAATAGGTTCTGCGGCCCCAATCTTTTCTTCCGAGTTTGCTTATTCAATGAATGCTCAAGGTATTGGTCAAATATTATTCTCCCTTCAGTGAATGATCTCGGTAGAAGCATTTGCGAAGTCTTCACAAGTTTTCATGGCAGGTGTCTTTTTTACTGATTGTACGATTGCCATTCCATCTATAATACAAACTTTTTCTATCGGTAAAATTATCGAGGATTCTAATGGTTCAAGTATGGGTGATCGATTATATTGTTCTATTTCTGCAATAAATGAACTTTTGCCAGATTTAATATGAAGATATCCATCAGAAGAAAATAATGATCTTGGTATTACAGAAAACTCGTAACTTCCAATTGCATCTTTAAGGTTTGTAGACATTTGAGGTTTTGATTCCATAACAACAAGGAAACGAGCAAGAAGTTCCCTATCTTTTCGAATTGTAAACAATTTTTCAGCAATCTTAAATACAGTCTTCTTGTTACAAGTACTGAATGTCTTTAATTTAATTTCTTTCATTGGATGCCAAACTGATAATTATCGTGTTCAATTTATCGTGTTCACTCTGAAGTCGTTTTTCGTTAACAGGCCCTTTCTTCATGGCGCAGACAATCACGGTGATATGCTATATCCAAAGCAAGGCAATCAAATGGTTCATTTATAATTGACAGCGCTGCCCGAATGTTATTATTTTCTGTGTTTTCTTTAATAACCAGGAATGTCTGTCCCATATTTTTCGTTATAGCAATAAACACCCTCGTTCGGTGTCTTACATTGAAATACACATCGCTTCTCTTTAACACGTTCAATGCTTCGTATTGATTAAGAACTTTCACTATCATCACCCATCTCCGATGAGGACGTTGAAGGACGACCCTTTTTTGCTGGCATGGGTGACGGACGATTCGTGAAATCGTTTTCGAGATCTCTGGAGTTTTTGAACATGTACAATTTCTTTGTAGCAGGAACTATGATATCGGGACATAAGGTACTCCTCTGCTGAGAGTTTATTTGATCTTTCACAGTGCGGGGCTAACTTTTTACTCACCAAATTTGATAGCTTTGTAGCGTATTCTTTCAGTTTTTCAATATTATCTATTCCAGGTTTTTGACATAAATATCCTCCTTTCACGCACACTAAACAATTCATTGTGTATTCACAAATTTTAACACAGTCACTCTTATTAGTAAGTATCTTCCAGGGAACATATAGTTTTCACATCGGCAGCAAAGGAGAAAACAAGCAATATTAGTAATTTTGTAGTAAATTTATCAATAAATAATAAATAACACAATTTATGCCTATTTTGGTTGTAGATTTGTATTTTTCGACCCCCTAAACGTATAATTTGATATACTGATCAATAATATGGCACAGATATTAAAAAAGTCAAGGAATGGCAGCCATCTTGGACGCCATCTTGAAAATCACCTCAAAAATGTTTAAGAAAAAAATGGCACCTAAGATATTTGGAATCTACATGTCAAAAGCTATAAAATAAACAAAAAATATCAAACTTGGCACAAAAATCGAGCTGGAAAACGTTTCAGACCCTACTAGTAGGTAGATGTCGTGAAACACTTTATTTTGTTAATTGTGCTTAGGTACCTTTTAAAAGAAAATGGCAAACGTTTGTTCCTCTCTGGCAGATGTAATTTGTCCCAAAAATGAAAAAAATGTACGTCTGGAAGATTATCAAGCCATTTATAAAAATGTATACGCTTGATTTATGTATGTAAGTAAACACATTTTCCTATTTCAGGATCTTTATTACACATTAAAGGACAAAGATGTTTCACAGGTCCTAAAAGTTAAGGTATTTGAAGTAAGTTGTGATTGGCTGTTTCGGTTTCATGACAGGTATATTGCATACTATAAAAAGAAATACTTAAGAATGAAAAAAGTATAGATGGGTAGTTAGAATAATTTGAAATACGATGAAATTGTTATACATAAACTTCACGTCGCATAATAGCAGTGAAATTTTAAAACGGTAAAGAGAATTAAAAAAATCTAAAGCACAAATTACAGTTTTGTACGTTGTAATTCTACCTGCAGAAAGAAGCAAAAAACTTTTCAAACTTTAAAAACTCTTTTGAGAGATCTGCAAGCGACATAACTTCCAAAATTGCATGCAAAACTTCAATCTAAGTAATAGCCGAACTTGAATGTCTGAGAAAGTCTTTTTAAGTGCATTATGATTTTAGATGAACAAACGATAAAATAAACAGAAAACAACTTTTCTCAGGCAACACTACTGAACATGTAGTTGAGCAAATTTATTCAACATAGAAGTAGTACCCGCACATAAAGGCACTTTTTGGGCAAACTGCCAAAATGAATTTGAATTACCAACTAATAAAAGTTGCTTTTCGGGAAAAACTGCACGTGTGTACATATTGGATTGAATACCATGCTCCTCTCTGGATCACAGCTATAGAACTCTTCCATCTCCTTACTTCATTATCTTTGTTATTTAGAAAAATACTTACAGTTATATTTTACAAAATCAAATATTTATATTTATTGGATGGTGGAATTACCACATATCCTGATCTAACTACAATAGACATTGTTTAAATTTTAATAGAAGACGGGAAATCAAACAAATGAAAGTGAACATTAGGATAAGTTATTAATCGAGTGATTATTACTCCAGTTCTGAAATTGGTGTTCTACGATCGAGAAAAACTCAGTTGTACATCAGATCTTTAAAAAAAAACATTTCAAAGAAAAATAATCTCCGGAAACAATTTAAACAGTATTTAATAATATTCAAGAATTTCTTTTGAAAAATTTGTTTTCACCTTCAGAAAACACAATCTCACCCTCCTTTGTGTTTAAATAACAATAATAATAATAATAATAATAGTAAAAAAATAAAATAAAGTTTACATTAATGGCATGTATCAGTGAAAGTTATTCAAAGTCCAAATTTAAGTTTGAAATCCGCATATTGTAATTTCCCTTTAAGAAAATTTTCAGAATAGTGAACTTAATCGATAGTCCATAGTGATTCCTTTTAACGAAAGCTTATTGTATAGAAATTATTATTCCACAGGAAGTGTAACAACTCTGACCATTCTTAATTTTCTCTTACTTTTCCTAACCATTCACATTTTATCAAAATTAATATTTTTCCGATATATTTCTTAATCAAAATTTCGAACCCAAACATATATATATATATATTATTGCATCTATTTTTTTATATTGTTTACGGATTTAATCTAGTAATGTAGCAAAAGAGTTGAAGCTTTTAATAACGAAAATAGTAATTTTATTTAAACATATAAAATGTAATTTCTTGAGAAAATTATCTGTTTGTATTTCTTGCGGATTTAATGTTTTTTGAGTTATTTTGATATTGACTATAAAAATGTTTTGTATTAACTATAATTTTTGGGGGGGAGCTAATACATGTACATAATTTTCTACATGATGCCAAAATCTATTTTTGAAAACAATTTTTCTTTCTCAATTTGTCAACTGCTTTGCTATAATTTGACTTCAAGAAAAATATTTTTGCAGTAAAATTGCATGAAATGTGACATAAAAATCAAAAAGAGAGAGTTTAAAAAACTTGAACGTAAATTTGTACTTGACGTAGGATTAGGGAGAGAATGTGTAATATCTAAAGCCAGACTAGTTTTTAATTTTTCTTGTTATTAACCATTCCAGTTTCAAACGGAAAGACACATTTTCACACAGTCTTTTTTTAAGTGAACCAGGTGAGACTGGGGTGTTTATTAATTTTTACTAAAATGCTCGTAATTTGTTTTTAGCATGTAACAGCATCTCAGTTCGCCTTATATATATAGTTTATTAACTATTATATATTCTTTACAGCGTCAAAATTTTAAAAATACTCTTAACGATTTTTAAAGTCCCGTAACTCTACAAACTTGATTGTAACAATTCAGGAGCATTTGACCACTAAAAAACGTATTCGAATCAGATCATTTTTTTAATAAAATTCTAGCTGACTCACCTGGCTTTGTCCGTGCATGATTATAATTTTAATTATACCAAAAAATCAATGTTAAAGGATTTAACGTTTTTTAATAAAAGTCCCTCTCTGCGTTCACACTCGAATTTGCATGATTTAATATTTTAAAAATAATATCTGTGTAAGTGAAATAATGGACTCGGTATATTGATTTCACATTTCATTTCTTACATTTAGGTGTTGAAACGTTCGATTTGTGTAAGATATCAGTGTCACATTGATAATATATTCCATGGAAAACGTTATGATATATCACATTTTCCATCAAATTGCATTGAGAGAACTTGTAAATCGGCTAAAATAATGACTTAAAACAAATTTTAAAAAGTGTAATGTGAAAAGAAGTGAGCCTAATTAGGAGAAATCAAATTACAAAATGTTTCCTAGTCTGTCTTGACATATAATGACAATTTGTACGAAGAAGATTTTGTATGAAAATAGAACATGGTATGAAGATTATACAGACACGTACGTTTAATGGTTTTTCAAGTGTGATGCAATTAGTTGATTCACGTGTGTGATTATGTTTTTAAGAACAAAAAACATAGACGCCAACTGGCGTTTGTTCGCAACCATGGCAATGTGAAATGGTGAAAGTTGACAACGGCACAATGTTTTCTTGAAACCTACTTATGCAACCACTTATATACTTTCTCATACATCATCGTCATTTATGTTACAGGTACTGTTTGAACATCATTTAATGGTATTCTTGGAGGAGATCATTTTGGGGGGAAACCTGTGAGTATTACATTTGAAATTCTCGAAATTTATCCCGTGTCATTTTAACTAAAAGTGGTTGTTACTATTAGCATGTTTCTCGTGCGCTTAATTTAAAATAGTCCCCCATTTTCCTGAAACGATAAGATCTCTATTATCTCATTACACGGCTACGTTTTTTCATGATCATCTTCTATAATTTTTCAAGTACAGAGATGAAAAAATAACCCCCTTCTTATTATTCTGGCGCATATAATTGTCTAAAAGTATAACTGTTACTAATTATGGTTATAAAATGTATATTAATAGATACTATAGTAAAGTTTTGCTTAGAGAGTCGTCTACATTTAAAAATTATATAACACTTTACACCTTTCTTTAAATATTGTAGCCATATTAGGTGTTAGTAGATTCTAACGTGAATGTTACTCTCGTATAAAAATAAGAAGTCATTTGGTGAAGTAGTAAAGGCAAAATGCATCCTCGCAATTTGGATTTCATATTGTTACATTCCATTTCAACGGCAAAAGCAATGCGATAATATTTTAAGTACAGTAAAACCTCCCTAAAGCGACCACATTTCGTTCCAAGAAAAATTGGTCGCTCTGAGAGGTGGTCTGTTAACGGAGGTCATGCTTAAATCTAGATTTTAATTGTTGGAAAAATGTAACAATTAATGTTACTGAAATTTATTTTTCACATTAGGAAAAAATATGAAAATGTAAGTATCAAAACAAAAGTAAATTACATAAGTTAATCACTGCAGAATTTAAGAAAAGAATACATGGACGTTTGCTTTGATTTTACGGTTTTATCTTTTATAACTTTTATTTCCAAGTGCTTTCGAAGTTCAGTAAATACAAGCAATTTTTCTTTTGGACGCGAACAAATAATGACGATTTCATTAATTTATTTCTTTGAGAGTTTCCTGGCAAAATAGGGCAGATGAGATTATTTTCCGACATTATTAATTTATCATCAGAGTTAAATTCATTGGCTAAAAAGGCACAAAGGGCTTTAAACACATAAAGTTACCGGAATAATAATAATAAAAAAAAAAAAACATTCTAAATTTTGTTAAGAAATTTGATGAATAATGCGCTTTCCGGAATTATTTTTGTAATAAAACCTTCTTCAAGCGACCAGCGAAAAAACAGAATTTGTTTAATTTTCTTCAAAGAAATGGGTCGCTCATGGAGGGAGTCCAGCTAGGATGGTCTCTCGATGGAGGTAAAATTAGTATTGAGTGTATGGGAATAAATTTCGTTCCATGAAAATATGGTCGTTCAGGGAGGTGGTTGCTTAATGGAGGTGGTCGCACAGGGAGGTTTCACTGTATATCTCTAAAGCTACTTTTTCGAATCAGCTGTAAACCTGAATTCTCTTATTTAAAGCTTCAGTAAGACGATTTCTGTTGAAAATTTCATATGCTATGTTGATATTTATTCAAAAATTATTTAAAATTATTTATTTTTCCGAATTTATTTTTAAATATATATATATATGAACCTATGCATATATTGTACCAATATAAATATATTATACCTATTTAACTATTTTAACCAATGAGTTGTTTTATAGAAAGTTTTAGTTTTATCGAAAGTTTTAAAGAGTGTTTAGAACACATTAAAAAAATTTAATCTAGAATTATAGCTCATTGCAGTTTTTAAGTATGCTTAATTACTCGTATATCAACGCATACGTTCCTCTCATATCAACGTATTTTGCATGTATTAAAAATGAATTTAACATTAACTGTTTGAAATTTTAAACTTTCATAAATCTTAAACTAAATGAGCGTATGAATTTCCGATTGCACCAAAAGGTAAAATGTACCCCATACTTGAGATATCTTGTAAAAATTAGATATTTGTATTGTATCGTTTGACTTTTGGTACAGTTTCTATGTGAGGAGCTCAAAACCATAGTAGACGAAATACAGGATGTCCATAATTAAACGATCCTACTTTAAAGTTGTTACAGACAAAACTGTTGTTCATAATCTTGTGAAATTTTGTGAAAGACACAATAAAGATATGGAAATTTGTTTAATCTAAAAAATATATAAATAAAAATAGTTAAAAATTTACCACCAAAGGGCGATTTTTAATAAATTACACATTTAGCATTACGATAGTTTAGAAATTTTATTTACAGGATTTTCATAATTAATCGACCCTATTTTAACCCTATTTTTATTTCCCCCCTTGTCCACAGACGAAACTATTGTTCAAAATGTTGTGACATTTTTTGGAGGCCATAATAAAAGAATGGAAATTTGTTTGAGTGGAAAGAAAAATAGGATGCCGATTTTTAACGAATTACACATTTAGCATACATTTACGATAGTTTAACAAATTTTGTTATAACCAAGCATGACTTTCATCATTTTCAGATACCATCTGGAATCATCTCTATATAATAAAAGTCAGTGTAACGCTGGGCGGGGCGAATCCATCAATCTTCCAGTCTCCCAGGAAGAGACTCAAGGGGAAAAGGATCCATTTTCCCATTGGTTGACAAGAAACTAGAATCCCGCGATTACTTCTCAAGGTTACAAGTCCTGATAATTGAGCAGTAGTAGACACTTCTTCTTAACAAATCAGTGCAAGGCACATCGCATTACACCACCAAAATAAATCGCCAAGTGTCACTTGAGATTATTTCAAGTATTAAGTTGCAATCATATTAAATTTTCTTTGCGACATGTAAGGAATTTTAATTTATTTCTCATATAAAGTGATTCACGGAAAACAATGATATGGTATTTTTTAAAATATCCTTTTTTTTCCTGCAAAAAATTGATAAAATTGACTTTCTTTTATAAAAGTAATCAATTTAAATATTTTAGGCTTATTATTTTTTAAATTATTTTTAAATTACATATTACTTATATTTTCCTTTTCTTCCTTTTCTATATACAAGTGTATGTAAATTTAAACTTAATATATATATATATATATATCCCATATATTAAAAGTAAAAAATTAATATTTATACGAAAAGTAAAATTAATAATTTTTGGTTTATAGCTTTGCATCAGGAGGACAGAAGCTTAGGGGATGAGACGGTTGGGATTCAACCCGAGATACTTATTTATTAATCAATATACATATTTAAAAAAATTTGGAGGGGATAAAATACAATTTCAAAGTGTTATTAAAAAAATAGTATTATTTCAATAGTTGCAGCAGACTGTTTTAATTACGCACTTTTATTGCATATTTATTAAATTTTGGTTTTACTAAGAAATCTTAATTTTGTTATAGTCGTATATTAGCCGATAAACCTGGTTTACCCAGAAATATTGTAAATGCTAATTGTGTGTTTATTAGAACATAAACTAGCCGAACTTTGCTCATCTAAACGCTTCCATATTGTCAATTATTTTTTTTATCAGTTTTTCAAGTTTTAAGTGAAAAACACAATTTTTACCCACCGTCCTAGGGCGGGCATTTACACTAGTAAGATAGCATGTTCAACAGTTGACCACAGTGTGTTCTGTGAAATACTAGGAACATGTAGCAAAACGCTGTTTTTAAAATAAGGTTAAGTTAATAAATAAAATTTCTAAACTATCATAATGCTAAATGTATAATTTATTAAAAATCGCCCTCTGGAAGCAAAATTTTAAACTATTTTTATTTATATATTTTTTAGCTTAAACAAATTCATATCCCTTTATTACGTCTTTCAAAAAATTTCGCAACTTTATAAACAATAGTTTTCTGTGTAGACAACTTTAAAGTAGGGTAGTTTAATTATTGACACCCTGTATATTTATCTCTATTGTGAATAATAACGCTTTAAATTTCTTAATAAATAATTAATTCAGTTCAATTAATTTAAAAGGATTATATATGTCAATTTTCAATTTAAAGTATAATTTTTATAATGCCCTACTTTTACAAATGACAAATTAATATTTCAATTGTAAATTTATATGTTTTTTTTTGTTTTTTTTTTATGAGGACTTGGTGCAGTATGGGTCTGAAATTTCAATGTGTAAATAAAATCTTGTTTATTATGAATAGAGAAACTTGATTTTAGTTTGTGTTTAATTGTTTTATTTTTATTTTTACGAAGTTATTTTTAAATATATATATATGAATCTATGCATATATTGTACCAATATAATTGTATTATACCTATATAACTATTTTAACCAAAGAGCTGTTTTTTAGAAAGCTTTGGTTTTATAGAAAGTTTAGAACACATTCAAAAAAGTTAATCTAAAATTACAGCTCATTTTAGTTTTTTAGTTGCGCTTAAAAATCTACTCGCATATCAACGTGTTTTGCATCTATTAAAAATGAATTTAACATTAACTGTTCGAAATTTTAAACTTGCATAATTCTGAAACTAAATGATCGTATGAATTTCCGATTATACCAAAAGGTAAAATGTACCCAATACTTGAAATATCTCTTAAAAATTGCATGTTTGTATTGTACCTGTTAACGTTTGGAACAGTTTTTATGTGAGGAGCTCACAAGCATAGTAGACAAAGTATATATATATCTATTGTGAATAATAACGCTTTAAAGTTCTTAATAAATAATTAATTCAGGTCAATAGATTTATAAGGATTATATATGTCAATGTTAAATTTAAAGTATCATTTTTGTAGTGCCCTAAAGTTTGAGTTTTGATAAGAGATTTATATCTGATGTATTTCATGCAAAATTCTAACAATAATAAATAGAAAAAATTCAAAAATAGCTTATATTTATTTATTTAAAAAAATGTTATTAAATTCATTTTAAAAAGGACTTACAATTATTTGAATCATCAAAAGAATTTTTTAAATGGCTCCTTAAAGTTATTATTCATTATAAACTTAATCGTAGAAAGAAAAGAAAATTGCATAAATTAATTGAAATTATTTTCTAATATATGATTTAAAAGCAATAGCCATGTTTCTCATTTTACCTTATTTTACTTAAAAATCAAATTACAAAAAAATTTAAAATTATTTTGCAAGCTATAAAAATATAAGAAAAACTATCCATCATTTTATCATTAAAATTTAAAAGAAAAAGATTAAGAAATTTCCAACTTCTTAAAAAAAAAAAAAAAAAAAAAAAAAAAAAAAAAAAAAAAAAAAAAAAAAAAAAAGATTAAGAAATTTCCAACTTCTTAAAAAAAAAAAAAAAAAAAAAAAAGATTAAGAAATTTCCAACTTCTTAAAAAAAAAAAAAAAAAAAAAAAAAAAAAAAAAAAAAAGATACTTCTATTTTTTACATTAAGTTTAAAAAATGCTGATAAATAAAAGAGTTAATGTTGCTATATAATCCTTAAAAATATATTCTACATTAAATCAACAAATGACATAAAATGAATTCTTATTCTAATTAAATGTGATAAATTACCAACTTATTTTTTTTTATAAAAAATAGTTTTTCTATGTTACAAATATATATATTACTTGAATTAACACACTTAATTACATTATAATTCCTAAAGAGAAAATTGTATTAACAGAAAAACCTCTAAAATTCAATATTTTATTTAATACCTAAGCATTCTTAAATTTATAAGAAAAACCAATTCGTTTCCTTTAATTCATTCATTTAAATATTAAATTAATTTTTAGCGCATAAGACAATTACAAATAAATAAGTAAAAGCACTTAAAAATTCCAATTTTTCCCATCTACCATTTACCTTCAACGACAAACTATCACTTATTGAAATGTCTTCCCCTTATTACCTCATAGAATCCTCTTCTTAACAAGTCTCAGTGATTAAGACGGACCTTCTGTACTTGAGGCCGTCGGATCAAACCCAGCTTCTTCCAACTCCAAAATATGTTCCTTTCAAATATACATACCACGATGTCTCATAGATGGCGTTATCAAAAAGATTTTTTAAGTTCATTCTGGTGTCGGGCTACGGCCGGCATTCGTAGGGATAGCTATCGTCGTGCTGTCGGCATAGTGTTCTGCCGATACTGGACCGGCTGCGTGTTTCATGAATCGGGCCGCATTCGCGCGGCGTTTCAAAAAAGATATGGAACCGGTAGCGTGCCAATACCGCCGGAAGTGGCAAGCGGCTGACGGCCGATTGCTACCGATAGCTCAGTGTTTGCTGGGCAGTAACATAAAGAAAAACCTCTAACAACTCTCAGTCATCTAATATCCATCCAACTAAAAAAGCTACCTCGGTATCCTTCTTCCTGTTTGTGATACTTTGTTCCAACGCTGTAATGGTCAAAGTCTGAATTCTAAATTTCAATGGCTTTAAATTTAGGACATTTTCTCTTTGCATTCATAATAGCTACCTTCAAATCTCCAGAAAAATAGATGTGTTGTTTCTTACGACTTACTGCTTCAATTAGACAAAATTCTTTGTCCTTTGAAAGGAACGAGTGGCCATGAATTGGTGGTCAATTGACAGTACTGTTATGTTTATCCTATTAATTAGTTTCAACAGCGTAATAACCATATTGATGTTCTTATTTTACCCACCACAGGCATCAGAATATAGAATAATTTTCTTATATTTAGAGGTTTTCTCTCTTAGGTCTCATGGAACAATGCTAGAAAGGTCTTGAGAACCTCTTCCTCTCTCTATTTCATTCCAGACGTACATGTATCTTACATTATTATTAAACGGATGCACTCCAAAGTTTTAAACATATAGATTGCATTTATAAGCAATAGATCTTGAAAGCTTTGGAAAGGGAAGTGCTTTTTGCAAGTTGAATGTACAGCAGTAAGTTTCACCTGAGGATTTACTTTTATCAATTTTTATTTTCTCTTTAGCATGTTTAAGTTTCCGCAAGCGAAGCTCTCGTTCAATTTCTTGATTTGTTTTAGTGTTTGCATCATTTTCCGTCGAAAGCTTGATTGATATGCCATCACATAATTTACATGTATCTTTACTTGTCTTGCATTGTAAATTAAACTTTATGCTGAAAACTTTGTAATGGAATTTCTCTTTGATGGGGGCCTTATTCTTTGTCGTACATCCCTTTCTAAGCCAAAGATCGAACTATTTGATTCGAGTTTTTTCAATCTTTGCAATAAAAAAATGTAAAACGTTGTCGGTGTGTTTACCATTTGTTTACCGAGAGAAGGGGGTGGGGGTCATCAAAAACAATTTACATTCCATTCATAGTTTATCCTTCTGATGATTCACGAATGTTTATTTTTCATCAGAATTTTTTAAATCGCTACTTATTTAAACTAAAACGTGTTTTGATAGCAATGAGGCAAGATTTATACAACAACGGACCAACGATGAAAGAGTAGTGCATTGATGGATGGAATTGACTCAGTATGGTTGTGAAGGTTTCTTGTATTACTTCACCAACTCTGGACACAGATGCAATCTGTGAGAATGTGTATGTGAACTACAAACTATGTGCACTATGGTAGTAGATAAAAAAACAGTTTACTGCACCTTCTAGATAAAATATCTCATTTTTTAAAGGTGGACTTTATCTGCTATGGTTGTGACCCCCTCATATGTAGGCAACACACTATACAAGGTTTAACAATGCAAGTCATTAATATACGATAAGATTAATATTTCGTTAGCAGTTACATTTTTATACGATGGTTTCTTGCAGATCTGATACGGAAATAGCATTTTTTTTCATGAATGTGCTAACAAGAATAGGTTACCTGATTCTTTGAATTAAATGAGCTGCATTTTATTTGCAAACAACGAAGTGTGTCAAACAGCGTACTCTTTAAACGCTGTCCATTTCTTCGCAAGAATCTGCTGCTTTACCTCTTTCTAAAATACCCAAATGAAAATATTGCTTTTTCTCTACATATATATTTGATATATATTGAAAACTCCTGCAAAACATTGCTTTTAAAAAACGTTCTTCTAATTCTTTTAACAAACCTTTTCTTTCAGGCACTTTCTGAATTTAAAGACTGATATAACAATATTTCGAAATTCAAGCTATTCTTTTTTTCATTAAATAAGATTAAAATACAAGTTATTACTCGTATACGAATCCTCATATTGATGCTTTTTTAAAACATTGTTATATGAATTATTAAAGTGATAAGAAAAATTTCTGCCTTGCGTTTAGATGTTATGGGTTTACCACTATTTTCAACACCTCAAATATTGCTCCCGCTTTTACTTATAGAAAAATATTATACATTCGAATGAAAATTTATTTTAAATTATTTATTATATCAACCTTTAACATCATTAACATATACTTAATTTATTAAAAATCAAAATAGCAGAGGTTAATCTCTGGCAATATGATTATGCTAAAAATTTAGCCCTTTGCGGCTGTGCTCCAAAAATGACCAGGAACAAGAGGGTTTTTATGTCACGTCAGTGTTTTTTTATGTGTTTTCTACTTCAAATTTATAAGAGAAATGCACTGTCTTAAAAAACGTTTTGTCCTATTGTTTTTTATTTTGTAAAGCATTTCTTTTCCCATTCTCGGACCAGTTTATTAAAAGGTATTTATATGACTTTAAATGTGCTTTTTGTCTACTCTTAGCATGATATATATTTAGTTTAACTACATCCTAATTCCTAATGTATTCGATAGCAAAGATACTAAAGTCTCATAAAATCATGCATAATTGGAGACTTATAAACCTACCGCTCATCGTCGCATTAACCGCTAATAACTAAAACGCCAACGTGATTTGGCATTAAAAAGTATTCAAGTAACCAAATTCCCTATTAAATTGCACTATCTGCACCATAATTTGTACTACATGCTGGGTGGGGGGGACGAATAATTTAAATATTAAATTTTAAAATTTCTATAAGAGTAAAATAAATTTAAAATAAGACTAAAAAAGAGCTGTATGATAAAAAAATTTAAATAATAATAAATGTAATTTTTTAAGCCATGCTTTCGTTAACATTTACAAAAAATGTAGAAAATACATGTATATATTTAAATGCACTAAAAGTGGAAAATAATTTTGGGGGCAGAAAAAACTGTTTTATTCTCTCATGTCCAAAAAAAAAAAAAAAACGAAAGCGCGGGTGCCAACTTTATATATATATATATATATACACATACGTACAGTCGTGGAAAAAAAAAGTAAACACCCCCTACTAACTCCTCAACAAATAATCATAGAAGAAAGTTACTGGTATCGAACGATTGGAAATAAAGTCTACCTTTAAATGATGTATATAAAATTTTCTTAGGGGGTCATCTACATATTAAAACGAATCCTAACTTCATTTTTTTCAATGCCAATACCCAATTTTAACGAGATATTTCAAATCTTCGGTTCAAACTATGCCTAGACACCAAATTTCAAGTCATTTGAATGATAAGTTTTTGAATTATAAGCATTAAAAATTTAGTGCTTCTAATGTTAAATTATATTTTCATATTTTTATTTATATCTCCCGAAATTATGCTCCGAATGTGCTAATTTTTTTTTGTGGTAATAATACTAATATACCCAAACATAAATAAGCTGAATTTGCAATTTTTATAATTTTATGATATGAATTATAAATTATGAAATTAATATTCGAAAAAATTATGAATTGCAACCTACAATTTTTTTGATGGATTTAGATTTATTAAGTCCTGCTTTATGGAAATTCAAAAATTTCACATTTTTCTTCCAAGTAGTTTTCAAATGATGCTTAAAGAACGGCAAAATGATGGTTTAAGGGGCCGACTATGATGGAAGTGAGTAGACATTTTGAAATTTATTCTGCTGTACTGTAATCTAACACGCTTCATTGACTCCTTGAGTGGCGCTTAAGGTGCCTTGATCAAGGAAGCGGCTCTCTCAGTTAACAATCCAGTACGGAACTTCAATTTCTATACAGCCGTTAAAATACGCTCATTTTAAAATAATTAATTTCTCGGAAACTTATGGTACGAATTGCATAAAAGTTCATTTTTAGGCTAATTGAAGAGTATAGAGTTCATTTATGCTGTCAGAATTGGGTACTGCTATTGAAAAAACAAAGTTATGGTTTGTTTTAATATGTAGATGGCCCCTTAAACAAATTTTATATATATCATTTAAAAGTAGACTTTATTTCCAATCGTTCGGTACCAGTAACTTTCTTCTACGATAATTTGTTGAGGAGTTAGTAGGGGTGTTTACTTTTTTTTTCCACGACTGTACATAATAGAATATACGAGGGTGAGTCGGAAAATAAGTTTCTCCTGGCAACTGTGGACACAAGCGTGTATGAAAGACAAAATATTTAATGAAACATTAAAGATAAGACGTAACTTTATTTTTCTACTTAAGTTCCAAGTGAGTTGAGACATTTACCATACCCTTTATAAGTTTCATAAAGCTCTCCAGGAAAACAAAAACAGGGCCCTGCGTACAAAGGAAGCGTTGAACGGCTGGTGTGCCTTCAGCATTGCTTACAAACAAGTAGTCAAGCATTGCTTTCGTCTGTAGTGACCGTGCACGTCCGTCCAGCTCTCGGTCTGTCCAACACTTGCTGACGCCCCTCGCTGAATTGGCGGCACCATTTCCACACCATTTGTTTCGGCATCACATCTGACCCATAGACTCTCACGTGGTGGTTATGGATTTCTGCTCCCGGTACTCCACGTGCCCAATCATAGCGGACAACCGCTCTCACTTCTTCCTTTGAGCACAAATTCACAACGTACTTTTTCTCCACATCTACCGGGAACAGAATGATGCAGAGCCCTGATTTTTTCAAGGGGCGCTTTTGAAGCTTATAAAGGGGTATGACAAATGTCTCAACTCACTTGGCACTTATGTAGGAAAATAAAGTTACGTCTTATCTTTAATGTTTCATTAAATTTTTTGTCTTTGATACACACCTCTGTCCACAGTTCCCAGGGAAAATTATTTTCCGACTCACCCTCGTAATATCATAAAAAATGTCAAATTTCATTGACGCATTTGAAATGAATAAGTAATGAATGAAAAGAATTGATATGAAGGTAATTTCCAGTTATACTGTCGTTTGCAATGACGTTGAATAAGTCAGAAGTACAAACATTTTCAGCAATTGACTGCATTTAAAAGAATATTTCTTTCTCATGAATAAGTGTATGTAAGTATTTCATGATATAAAGGGGGAGGGCAGTTACAAATTTACGTCGAACATACTGAAGAGAAAGGTCAGCATTTAAATAATGAAAGAGTTGGTTTTTAAATCATCGCACATCCTGAAGTTTTGTGGTAAAATTTTAATTTATTCATAAATTGCATTTTTAATGCATTCATTACATGCATAGTTTTTCATAAATGTGTTTCATATTTTAAATGTGTTATTTTCATTTATCAGTGCGAAACAAGCGATAAAAGCATATTATTTCTCATGTGTTGTATATATGTTTATATTTCATTTTCCGTCATTTTTGACAGGTTATCTTTCTAGCATCAAAATAGTGTTAAAATGCATAATAATGAAAATAGAAAGCAACAAATTTTAACTGTAAAATATGCTTACATCATAGATTTGTGAAGAGTTGTCTAATGGATAGTTCTTGATTACAATTTCAAAATGGGACATGGTCTACGTCTATAATATAAAATTTCACAGAGTTTTAAATATTCATGGTATAGTAGATAAAAGTTTTTCTTCATTTTTGTTCTATCAACAAAGTAAGTGGTATATCTATATCTATATAAATATTGTCAAGAGCTAAAATCACTCACAGTTAGATCACAATTATTCAGCTTTCTTTTCCTTATGTGATAAATTTTGAACAGTTTCCATCTATGCCGCTATACAAATCCTTAACTGTGTTGTTTCAAAGGAAAAATGTCAAGTTTTCGTTCTTTTCCTATTATACCTAACTTAAACTGCGTTGTTTTAAAAATAATTGCCTTCATATTTTCTTCTATCGAGACATGCCAGAAGATAGGGCGCTTCATAACAAGACAGATGGATTTTTATATAAAATCTCAGATGAAACGGACTATGAGTCTTGTTTCATTGACTTTTCATGTATCTTTTTTGTGTTTAAAAAAATGCAAACTTATAAATTTATTATAAGCAAAGAGTACGTAACGAAACACCCAATCGCTGTTACGTAAAAGCTTCTGGTGAATTCGAAGATACTCCAACCTGTTAATGCAAAAGCTGGAGAATAGCACATTTGAGACAAACCTTCGATGTTTTCTTTTATTTGAGCCCTGCCTTTGTTGCTTAATGATCGCAGAACTTTAATGTTAGATTTTTTTGCTCTTTTATCAACTTCGTTAACATCAGAGGCAGCAAAGGTTGTTGAAGTAAATAACATAAAACTGCTTAGTAATAAAGAAATGTCTTTAAAGGAAACACTATGTTCAGATTTCCAAATTACCAGTGACGATAATACAATTTCCCCAGCGGTATAGCTGCTGACTAAAAAAATAGGGAACCCTAATATTGAATTCATCGTGTCGAAAATAGATAAAATCGTATCATATCGAATAAAACAATTTTCACAATGTTCAAAAGTTACAAAACGTCGCTTAAGCATGCGTTCATTCTTCCAAATATGCTTGGTCAATATTAGTACCATGGAACGACAAACGATAACATAAAAAAATCCAAAATATTGTACGAATAAATAGTCGCAGAATAAGACAAACTCCAGTATAGTATACGCAAATAATGCTACACTCCAGTGAATATCCTGAACATTTACAGTACCAAGAGTAAATACATTAATTGATATTTTAGTTAAGTAATCATAACTATATGCATATAAACATGAAGTTAAAATACACATTGTAGTAAAAATTAAGAAACAAAGTTTAACTGTTTTTTCAGGAGGAGAAATTTGAAGCAGTTTTTCTAATTTTTGTAACTTTCCAATCGCTTCATTTAAATTTTCTTCACGTTTAATAATTGCATTCCATATTAAATATGATATCAGATAGAGAACTGAACTAACGAAAAGCTTTTTTGAACTTTGCATGTCTTTAACTATCAGGTATGTCTCCGATATCAGCATAAATAAAACCGTCAACCAAACCATTCGCACGATGGACTTTGTAGTTAATACAAGAGTGCTTTTCTTTTGCTTGTGATTCAAAGGTCTAATATCAATACCAAATATCTGAAACAATTTGATATACGTATTTATACTTATGTGCGCATTTTTTCTGTTATGATTAGGAAAAGCATGTTCCTTCAACTTGTTAGTTGTACATAACTTAAGAAGATTCATCGTTTGTTGTCTTAATCTAAGTATGATCTTGAATATCCACTGTGTATGTATTCAAACTGAGGATTCTAATTACCGTAATTGCTTGATTCTTAGCAACGATAATCTCTCACCCTAAAACAAATGAAATATAGTGAATAAATATGCTTTTATTTCTGTATCTGACAATGATTAGGAAAAGCATGTTCCTTCAACTTGTTAGTTGTATACGAACAAATGAAGAGACACTTTTAGAGGAAATCGAATAAAATGTGTTTTATAAAATTTGGAAATTATTAAGTGAATTTAAATAGTACATTCAGAAATGCTTTTTAACAATGAAATTTCTATTTTGGCGATCAATACCTGCATAAAGCATACTTTTAAAGAAATAAAAAAAAAGTAAAACTTGTTTGTATTATATATATTAAGCTAATATTTTTTCAGCACAATATTTATCTTTACATTCAATGGATATGTATATATTAAAGTAATTTATTTCAATACTGTTGTATATTATACAACTTTAAATTCACTAAATGTTATAGGATTGAATGGTATCGAAAAATGGCTTTTTTGTTGTTAGAAATTTCGTCATCATGTTTCTAAAAAATTGTATTCGTATGCAAATATATATTAACATTCATATAGAAATTTTCAAAATATATAATGTCTCTGTATTTTACGCGTAATCTGTTTGAGTAAAATTGATTATCAATATAAATAAAGTTATCATTTAACAAAAAGCATAAATCATATAAATTAAAACGCAGGGCTATTTCTTTAAGATCAGTTCAGATCCTTTTTCACACACATGCGCATGTGCGAGCTGTACCGGTTAGACCAGCTCCGGGTAAACACCGCATGTACAGGGTGTTTCCTGTCCATTACCAGATATGAGATCATGATTGTTAGGATGTACGATTCATTCATTCTCACGTGTTGTAGTTGTTGGCTACACGCATGTTGCTTTCTGTCATGTGATTTACTGTCGTTGCTGCTTTGAAAAAGTAAGTTATTTGTTGTTATCTATTTTATATATTCAGTATCCACTTCGATCTCTTATTATTTTGTTCATCCTCGTCATATATATTAAGACTGGGATTGCGGTGTCTCGCTATCCTAAATCTTATACTCGATCGCAGGATATGCGTTACTGCGATTGGTCGTCAAAAGTAAATTTCACAGAAGAAGCAAAAGAAAGTTTTCATAATTTTACTATAAAATGAAATTTCAGCACTAAGCTCTATATGCAGGAATAAAAACGTGCATAATAGCATAAAACCCTTAAGAATGAAGACGTAGGATGAGGTTTGGGGGGGGGGGGGTAATTTTTCCTCCTCACACAATCCACCTCCCTTCTGTGGTCACAAATGGACATAAAGCGTAATAAAGGGAGTTTCCGTATAACTACACTTAGGAAACTGTTCGTGTAGCAAGACACACCTATGACAAACATATTAGTGGAATAAAACGCAGAATATTTGCGAGATGCGTCACTTTTCTTGTGGATGAGCGATATGATTTATATTATATTCATTCTGTTGGGCATAACAAACCGCTGGAAATAAAATAACCAATATTGATATTATTTATTGCTAAAAACCGTCAACGTTGACAATAAATGTAGACTAAATTACTGTTTTCTATTATTTTTGTTTTCTTTTACATTATTTTTCATTTTTAACGATTTTATGAATATAATTACACTTTGAATGTGATTGGCGATTGGCAACGCCATAAACAGAACTGGTGTTTGACAACCGGTTTTGGTGGTGTATCCACCTCTCCCGATAATAGTTAAGCACAGTTTATGTTAATGGAGATTCATAAAAATTTGATACTTTTTTTACGTTTCCAATCAAGCTGTAATATGCATTTCCTCACAATAATACATTAAAAACAATATCACAGTACATTACTGCGTTGCCTTTGTATGTGTATTCGGCTTTTGAGAAAGTTGGCTGGAGAATTTTAGCAGTGGTACTCAACTGGTGTGCCTTGAAAGTAGTTGTATATTTATCTACCTTTTTAATTTCATCGTTACTTACCATGAGTTTTGTTTTAATAATTTTCTTCATATTTCACACAGCGAAATAATATTTAAATAATTACCGTATATACATGGGTATAAGTCGAGCAATTTCTGATAATTTTCGACAAGAAAATTGGGTTGTGGGGGGGGGGGGGAGGTCGACTTATACGCGAGTCAATTAAAAGAACAAAAAAAATTCGCTTGCTGCAAATTTCTCGCTTTTTATTTGTATGAATAATAACTAAATAAAATATACAAATAATATTAATATATCATTAAATTTTTTTATAGATTTGAGTTTTATTGCTTACTACTTTTTCGCATTGGAAAGTGAAATCTTTGGTTTAATTTTGTGCAAAATTAAAGTAAAAAGTTAGGGGGTCGATTTATGGGTGAGTATATGGGGCATTCTCACAATCTTTTGACTTTCGGGAGTAAAAATCTGGTGAAATTAAACTTGCTAAAATAACATTTTAATCTGATAGACGAATTGCTTAATGATTCAAAATAAAGAAAAAAATGGTCAGCAGCGAAAATGATTTATTTATCTCAGGTTTAAGTTAAACTTGCGAGTTTAATTTTCCTTACCGTTTTACCCCTATAACTTTTTATTTTCTTCTAAATTTTTACTTATAATGAATTTGCATAGTAACATTCAAATAATAAATAATAATAATGTAGTACTTTTAATACAGAATTTTTGTATAACATTGTCTTGAACGGGTGTTAAAGAAGGGGCGTTAAGGTAAAAAAAGGGGAGGGTATAGGAAAAAAGGGACAAAATGGAAAAAAAAGGAATGTAAGGATGGAACGGTAAGGAAGATTACCACCTATTTTTAGGAAAATCATGTTCAGACTAAGTGACAACCACAATGTTCATTGATTTTTAGAAACAGTTGTTAACATTGGATTAAACTTTTAAAAAATTAAATTTACCTCGAAAAGTGTAGGAATAAACCTTTTGGACGGTAAGACTACCAATAAAGCCACGATCTTGAAATTGATATTTAAATGCTGATTTAAATTCTGCAGTAAATTTCCTGTCAAAGAATTTTAGACATTCTTTCTCTAGCATACTTCTGCATGAGAAAAAACTTGAAAAAAATTCTATGGCTCCATCTGAAGTGATTTTCTGTATAAGTTTAGCAAGAGGGACGGTAAAGAAGAAAAAGCCAGGGACAGAGTTCAAAAAATAATATCAACCGTAAAAATGAGTGCAGGTCAATTTTTTTGCTACGTATTTATATAAAACAATTGTTCCAGTTTCGGAAAAAAAATTACATCGAATTACTTTTATTGAAACAATTTTATACAGACAGCTCCAAACTTAAAAATCAGCATCAGGGACACGGGTCGGTACAGGAGTTTTCCTGGTATTTGGACCCCAAACATCGTCCAAAACGTATTTAACTCGTTAATATTGTTATGAAATCATGAAATGGGATGTTCCCCAGTATATGAAATTAAAAAAAACACAAAAAATGTATTAAAATAAAAATTATTATTCAGAGACATAAAAGTCAAAAGCTTGTGAGAATGCCCCATTTACGGTATTTATATTGAAATTTATTCTATTTCATAATTATACCAAATTAATCCTTCATACCAGGATGACTGTCAACAAAATACATGGACAATCTTGAGATTTATGTACCCTGTCGTGTTATTAGTCACGTGACCAGTTTACCCTGTAGCAATGTCTCGGGCGCATTCCTGTGAGAACTTACAGTTTCAGACGCTATAAAAAAGTAACAGAACACTGTATGTCGTATATTTAGGAGGTTAAATAATGAAATTTAGTACAGAATAAAATAACATTAATATGCAGTGTTTGTGTTTAAGCATTTGGTATATTACATGTCATCTCTTAAATCATTGTTTATGTTTTTTTAAATATGTACTTTAATATGTGAGTGCACTTATGTGTGTATACTTTTTTTTTTTTTTTTTTTTACAAATTCTGTATTTGGTAGAGTTTACGACTGCTGGTCAAAACAGTACTCAATACAATATTACTTAGAAATAGATTAAAAAAAAATAATACAATTAATTAAGAAATATTTAAAACACATACATTTTTTAAATATTGAATTCAGTAATTATTAGTATGAAGACATTTGATTTACGTTGTGCAAAAAAAAATATATATATATATATTGTATTTATATATTTTTGCATGTAAGGATTCGCTGATTTCTGTGTTACAAATATGTATGTACTTCGATATTCATATAACTTAAAAGCGCTTATCCATTAATAAGCATGATACCAATACATATTGTACACGTTTGTCATTGTATTATATTAGTGCACATAGAATGCATTTATATACACTGTATGCTTTACCAGCTACTGATTCTGATAATAATTTTATCATTATAGTATATATGAATGTACTTTATATGAAAATAGTACCAATTAATGAAAGTTAATGTTGTTATTATGCCAGTAAATTGAGAAGTGTCAGATAAGATAAATTCTATGACTGCATGTCCGCATTATTTTTGTCAAACTCTGCCAATTGCCCGGATTTAAAATGCAGTTTTTTTATCACTGTTAATAATTATTCTTTAAAAATATCTAACATTTTAAAGAGGTAAATATATTTTTTGTTTGGTACTATCAAGTTGTTTGGCGTCAAGTTCTGTCGGGTTCTATCTATTATTATGACTAAGACATATTTTCCCTAAATTTTCTAACCATATTTATTTTTTAATAATATTATTTTTATTTATTGAAAATTATTTTTATCATCAAAATTTACCATGCAGTCATCCATATGTTTTGAGCATTGCATTTTTTTCCTGTTATATTTATTACGGATTTAATCAAATAACGATACAACAAATGTGAACACGTATCAAGCCCGTTAAAAGAATAACTTTCTGAAATAAGTACAAATTTCTGTAGTCCTTATAAGTAAGTAATTTACTTCAAAATTCAATAGCTATACTTGAGAAAATAAAAACTTCTCGTCATCTTTAATGCCATAATTTGACTTCAAGTCCAATATATAAGTCATAAAACTGCGTAACATGTAGTTTAAATACTAAAAGATAAAACCTTTAAAACACTTTAAATGTGTGATTAGTTCTTTAGTAAAACACTTCTAATTTGTGTTTGACATACAATCGTGTGTCAGTTTGTCTCTTATACTTAGATTATTATGAATTAAATTTTTTTAGAATGTCAAAATTTGAAAAGGCATTTAATGATTTTTTTTTTAATTTTCCATAACTCTGTACATTAGATCAAACCACCCAATTTCAGAGACATTTGAAAAACTGTAAAAGCTATATTCCTTCTAGAAATCTTATTTAATGAAACATAACTTATTCAATTACAGAGTATATTGCTCTGCTTTTACTAAATACTTTTCTTACGAAATATATTTTTTTCATATGGCCACTGGGTAAAATTATTGATCCTCAATAAGTCAATATTTCACTTTCATTAATTTTACAAATATCATATTATCTTAAATTACACTGGTGTCCAAAATTAAGGACCGATCACAAAATGCTAATTTTCAATTCCGCGAATACTCAAAAGGAAATAATATAATTCGAATAATTACTATATCTACAGCACATTTCGCCCATATAAAATCTCATTCATGTCACACATGCTTACAAGTGTCTCAGTAAGTACGGTGAAGCAAAAAAAAAGAAATTCCATACATCTCATTATGAGTCTCAAATGATCACTGCATATGTGACTCCACTGAGACGTCACTGTGACTGCTGCTTTGTGACGAGTTACCATGTGACTTTACAATGTAGTTACATTGTGACTCTCATGTGACTGCCGTCTGCAAACTCAATTTCAAAGTCATCGTGAACGCTGCATTGTGATAAGTTACCAAATAATGTCACATTAAAGTCACATGGTGACTTTCAGGTGACAGGGAGACTACTGTGACGTCACCATTGTGCTCTTTTGTAAAAAGTCACCATGTGACTATAATGTGATATTATTTTGTGACTTATCATAACGCAACGTTCATGATGACTTTGAAATTGAGTCTAAAAATGACACTCACGTGAGAGTCACAATGTAACTACATTGTAAAGTCACCTGGTGACTCGTCACAAAGCAGCAGTCACATTGACATCTCGGTGGAGTCACATATAGGGATCATTTGAAGCTCATAATGAGACCACGAATGTGGATTTTCCTGGTTTTTTTTTGCTTCACCGTACTTACTGAGACACTTGTAAGCATGTGTGACATGAATGAGATTTCATATATTCGCGCTGCGTAAAAAGATATCTATTGATTCTCGGATAATGGAATGGCAAATAAAGTCATGGTGGATAATTTTTTCTATTATTTTTGATTGATCAAGTTCTATTGGAACCTCCCTAATGAAATATCATAGTTATTTTCCAAAGATATTCTACATAGAATCTCTTTCCTCCATGGAGGCTGAATCATTTCATGTATCCGCGCTGCGTAAAAAGATATCTATTGATTCTCGGATAATGGAATGGCAAATAAAATCATAGTGGATAAATTTTTCTACTATTTTTGATTGATTAAGTTCAATTGGAACCTACCTAATGGAATACCATAGTTATTTTCCAAAGATATTCTACCCTTAGAGAGACCCCGACGGAGGGCACTCCCCCTAGGGCCTATGTCCCTCGAGTTGATAATCGGCCGTCAAAAATCAACCCAACCTAACCCAAAGATATTCTAATTAAATGATTATGATTGTGTATTGGACATTCATGGCAAGGTGTTTTCTGGAACGGTTTTTAGAGGATCTCTTGTTTAAAGATATTTTAGATATGATTAACTCCTTTCGTGGATATTTCCATGAATTCTATGTACAGAATCCTGTGCTTTATGCATGGATTGCGGATTTAAATTCCATCTCGTTGAAAGATATACTACCTACGATCAACGTCTACCGTTTAGGCTTCCATTAGATCGGAATACTGAAGTCTGTGTTTCGAACGGGTAGGGGAGGATGGGAGAATAAAAAGCATGGAGTAATGTCTGTCATCAATGTTTTGAAACTACCGTGAAACTTTGAAAGAAGTCGATCATCATGATCTCCCTTAAAAATCAAAAAAACTACGCGTGTATATGTTTGAAATATTGTAAGTTTATGCTTAGATGCGACCAGATTTATTTTATCAAATCCGCTGCAATTTTTTTTTTTACAAAACAATTATGCCTGTCTAACGAAATCTAATTATCAACGTTCTGTATAGCGTAGCAAGGTCCCCTGGGGTTTTACTCCCCAAATGGACCTGGAATTTTATTTTGCCTATCCATACCGCATTCTCAAACAACGTACACAGGGTTATTTTAAAATTTTGATATTTGTAAAAATAACAAGCGTAAAAACAAATTTTTGCATAAATATTTTATATTGTACATTGTTTAAAAAAATTGATCAAGCATAAAAATCTTATGTACATTAGAAAATGGGTTACAAATCTTTTTTTAAAACCCTCTGAGTGTTTTGAGGGCTTCCATGCATTTTGTTAAAAATGCTTATGAAACTTACGTTAATTAAAATTTTCTTTCCCTGTTTGTTTATAATATACACTTCATGCCCCTTTATTTGACATACATTTTAAAATACAATTCTGTTAAAATTATTTTTGTCTACAACCAATTTATTGATTTCTGTTATTTTAGGGAAACGGAAAAATAAGTTTAGAGGGTTAAAATTTGATGTGATACGGTGAAGGTTGTCAATATTTTTCTGCAACTTCAAATACACTTTTCAAGGCGGTGGGTAATGTGTCTGTAAACATTTTCTTTAAAGATACGTAAAATATGTTAATGATGTTAAAGATGTGTGAAAGTAATACTTTTAACAAAATTTCATTCCAATGTATAGATTTATCAAAAATATATCAAAAATTCGTGATTGTCAGTTGTCGGACGTAGTGTTACTGCATAACAACCAAAAATAAAATCAGCAATAAACTTTAAGTAACTTTTTTATTTCGAATTATATCAAAATTTACCGTTGTAATTATCTAATAAAAAATGAAGGTCTGTATATAGTTATGAACTTGATTTGATTTAAATTGTAGCCGCTGTTTTTTCATGAAATCATTGTACTCTGAAATAGCTTTCGATCCTCTTGTTGACTTCCGATTGCAACACGTTTTGAAGGATAACTACTTTAGATTAATTTTAACACAATTATTCTAATTGGTAAACAAATCATATTAGATGTAAATTTCCAACTGGGCGAAAAATGGGCGGACCAGGATTCGAACCCGGGACCTCCTGGCTGAAGCCGCCAGTGCTCTGCCATCTGAGCTATCCCGGACGATTCTGGTCGAACTCTTTCACCCAGCTAACCCGGGTTAGCTGGCCGGGCTAAATCTGCAAATATCACTAGAATAGAAAAATACGATTTCTGTTTCCCCTTCATTATGATCAAAATATCATTAAAATCATTTTAAATAAAATAAGTAATTTTTAAGGGATAAAAGTTTTTTTTTTTTTTTTTTTTTTTTTTTTTTTTGTACATGAATAAATAAAATTTTGAATGCAAGAGAGATTGAGCTCGAGCCCGCCTAAGCCCAAAAACTGATATAAAAATTGATCCCATTTCATATCCATCTCCTACCTGTGCGACACATTTAAGTGTTTTGATAAAAATTTAAAAAAAAAAAAAAAAAAAAAAAAAAAAAAAAAAAAAAAAAAAAAAAAAAAAAACTTGGAGGCGGGAGGGAAGGGAAAGGGTAATTTAGGCTTCTGTTTTTGGAAGCGCCAGAGACCCGTATTTATGGGCTCTTGCGAATTCCGACCAATATTTAGATATTTACGGAAAAAAGAGAAGTTTCGGAGCTGTGATCCGATGGGCTCGGTCGCAAATTAAGTCCTGAATGTTCCATCGCATTTCTGTATTTCTTTGTTAATTCTAGGGATTACCTGAAATTCTGAGGCTGTATGCAAATAATTACAATATTTAATTTTATTTATATAAAGCTTCTATTAAGTAATTATATAAATCCAATTAATTTAAAATAAATTAACACATATAACTCACAACTATAGGAATGTTTTCCTTAACTGATTATACACAGCTAGTTATTTTAGAACAAACAATAATATAACACAGTGAGATCTAGCCTTAAGCTACAAAATCTGAATTTATGTACATTTTTACTTTATAAATAATGGTAGACCATGTTTTTATTTAATTAATGTTTTATTTTATGTGTGTAATTGTATATTGTAACGTTTGTAAATAAATTTATGTTAAGTTTTACTTAACTTCCTCTTATTTTAGAATTTGTGGTAAATTACATTCAAGATGCCATAGTGACTTTTTCACCCAGTTAGTTTTAAAAACATGTACATTGCAGGCTATGATACTGATCACTCTTAAGAAGAGATGCTTCAAAAATATCTACACAACCCAAGACTTAAATATAAATAGGACAATTAATTCATTTAATTGAGGAATTAAATCTTAGCCATTTAATTTATAACTATCGAGCCTATATGTTTATTTATTTATATGTATTGAAACAAGATTATTATTAAAACTACATTCATTCATTATTCAGAAAAAAAATCAAAGGTATCAGATTGTGCTGTTTTGAAATCTTTAAATCGTAACTTAAAATTAATTTTTCGCCAGATTCCACTCTAACACAATAATTAGCAGATACATTAAATTCATTGTTTCATTCCGAAAAAATTAAATTGCTAAATATTTTACAATAAAAAAATACAAAAATAATTAACTAGTAATATTAAATTACCGCACAGCGTATCCTAAGGTAGTCTATTCTATTTTTTGTGTAAGAATTATATAAAGAGTGTTTCAGTATAACGTTTAGAAATTTTAAGAAGTTGTAGAAAAGACCAAGACAAACATTTTTGTATAAGAAACCCGGTTTTCAATCTACACATTCATTTAAATTTAGACGATCCTTCACTTCAATGTAAGCCCTGATTTCGGTCATAACTTTTAAAACTAGTCGATGTGGAAATCACAAAATATTCTTCTATCTCATACATGTTAGAACTTTCTGAAAAATGCCGCATAGCAGCGACACCGGTTAGGTAATTTACGCCAAAATCTAATCAGCAATAAATTATGTCAACTTCTAACTGAATCTTAAGTTTGATGAAAATACGTGCATTAGCTTTTGAGGTACAGCTATTGCGGAAATCATAAAAAAACTGCATAGCAGTGCCACCGATTTGGCTGATTTACACCAAAAACTAATCAGGACAATTTATTTCAAGCACTAACTAAATCAGAATTTTCATTAAAATTCATGCATTAGTTCTCGAGCTACAGCAATTGTGGAAATCGTGAAAAATACAGCATAGCAGAGCCACCTTTTGGGCGATTTACACCAAAATCTAAACAGCACCAAATTATAACAAGGACAATCTGGGTCTGAAGTTTTCTGAAAATCCGTGCGTTAGTTCTTAAGATATTCTTGGAGCATATCAGCACCACCTGATGGGCGATTTACATCAAAAAGTAATCAGCACCAATTTATATCAGGGACTAACTGAATCTAAAGTTTTATTAAAATCCGTTAATTAGTTCTTGAGGTAGAGCGCCTACAAAATTTGTGCCACATGCAGACGGATAAACAGACTCATAGACAGACTCCCAAACAAACTTTTTGTAAAACATGTTTTCCGGGATATCTGACCTTTAAAACGTTTAAATCAGTCGAAATCCGGAATTTGAAAATTTTACCGAATACAATACTTTCTTCTTGTAAATACAGGAGAAAGTAATAAGGATAATAATCTTATGAATACACGGTAACTTCCATTTAACGAAGTATCATCGTTACACCTAAACACTTCGGTATGAAGAAAATTCGTTGAATAGAAGTCAACTTAAATTCATTAAATTTGTATAAATAAATACACACAAAATGGAAATATTCGAAAAATCTGTTTTAATTCTTATAATAAGTAATTTTTTTATTGCAATGTAGCTATATGTGTAAAGTTTAATTAGAATAATTTCTAAAAAACACATAATAAAAAGAGGTAAAAACAAGTGTACCGTACCTTTTCTCATTTTTCTCAGTATTGTAGATTCTTAACTTTTAGAAGAATCTGTAATATTACTTTGTACACGTTTAAAAAAGAATACACTTTTCATTAAAATTTACTCGTATCCGAACAATTCATCTGTAGCATTTTCGTGAAACTTGAATCCCTTCTTATTGTATCGAAGGCTATACTCCGCACTCTCAGTGCCAGAGTGTCTGTGTGAGAGAGTGGTGATAACAAGTATTTATCTTAGCGTCTTGAGACCCAAGCTTGCATTTTTCACACAAATTTTACCATTTTTAAGATTAAAGCTCTTTATGGGGCTTGAAAACTTTATGTATATTCATTTATTTTTAAAACTAAAAAATATATAGTTTTGGCGTGTCCAATATAATGGACATTGGGTCTTAATCCTGTAAAAACCATATTATTGAATTACCTGATTCTGAATGAAAAATTCTTAATTGTAACATTTTCTTTCATTATAAATGTGTTTTATAGTTCTAACATCAACTGTAAATATTGCACAACTTTAATTTTTTTCATTATCAAAGAGAAAAAGTATTTTTGGATGAAATTTATTTGAAAAGTTTAAATCAATTTAGTGACTTTTTAAGCATTTTTTTTTTTTTTTTTTTTTTTTTTTTTTTTTTTTTTTTTTTTTAAGGAATAAAAAAAATCTATTATATCAATAAAAGTATTTTTTTTTAAAAAATATAAATAATTAGAGGCATGGTTATCACAATTGACATTTGGACGCCAAAGGGACATTAAAAAGAAATAAAATGCAATTTATTTATGATTTTAAATTATTATCTTCAGCTACACTTTATTTAAATTTTTATTTATGTTTAAATTCGATTAAATTAACTAATTTAATTATAAACAACATACGAACAGTAAAATAATATAAAAAGCTAGCAATTATTTTTTATAGTTAAACGAATATACAATTACAAGTTCCATTTCATGCATACAACCTTACGTTATATTGTACTTATTAAGTAAGATAAGATCGCTACATAGGCTTCAAAACCCAGATTTTTAGCGTCATGTTCCTATTTCTTTCACTACAAAATTTGCTGACATCAGAAGCGTATTTTTATCGTTCTTACGTTACTTCCAAATGTCACATAAATTCAATTTTTGCATCATCAAATAGAAAAAGTGTTCTTTAACTAAGAAACGTGTTGATCAATTTATCTCATTTAAGAAAAGTTTTAATAAAATTTTATTTTGTTTTTTAACTCTTAACTCCAGTCATTTAGAATAATGGTAATAATTAGTGGCACAGCTACCACAATTTGGCAAGTAAGTGCCAAGAAGAAATTTAAAAAGAAATCAAAATGAGATTATTTAGAATCTTATACTGTTATCTATAATTGTATTTTCTTAAAATGTTTGTTGCTAATTAAATAGGATTATATTTATTAATTCAATTATAAATAGCATACTAACGGAAAAATAACGCCAAAAATAGTTTTTATTTATTTAAGAAAATATATTATATACTTCTGTATCTATTATTTGTTTCAATACTGTGTTGATTTTTAAGTAAAAACAAATGCCTCTCTTCAGTATACAAAGAGAGTATGAATAAAAAGAGTCTTATATGAATAAAAACAACTGTTGAAGACCCAACGTTCAATAGAATGGACATTAAAAAAATGTTTATTCTCTAAAATATACATTAGATTACTTAAACTGCGATGTCATTTCATTGATACAACACTTAAAATTAGATGTCTGTAGCACTAATAACAAAATACTTTTAAAAATATATCAAATTAGCGTTAAAACTGCTTACCATCAACAGTCTTTCTCTTGTTCCCTGGCACTTTAAAATGATTAAAATACATATTTAATTGCAATTAATTTTATTATTTCGGCGTACAGATAGCAGCACTAGACTATCTAGTATAATGGAAAACAAGTACGAGGGTGAGTCGGAAAATAAGTTTCTCCTGGCAAATGTGGACAGAGGTGTGTGTGAAAGACAAAAAATAAAATGAAACATTAAAGATAAGACGTAACTTTATTTTTCTATATAAGTGCCAAGTGAGCTGAGACATTTCTCATGCCCCTTTATAAGCTTCAAAAAGCGCTCCTTGAAAAAAATCAGGGCTCTGAATCATTCTGTTCCCAGTAGATATGGAGAGAAAATGCGTTGTGAATTCGTGGTCAAAGGAGGAAATGAGAGTGGTTGTCCGCTATGAATGGCCACGTGGAGTATCGGGAACAGAAATCCATAACCGCCACGTGGGAATTTATGGGCCAGATGTGATGTCGAAACAAAAGATGCGGAGATGGTGCCGCCAATTCATGAGGGGCATCAGCAAGTGTTGGGGAGGCCGAGACCTGGACGGACATGCACGGCCATTACAGACGAAAACAATGCCTGACTACTTCTTTGTAAACAATACTGAAGTCACACAAGCCGTTCAACGCTTCTTTTGTATGTAGAGCCCTGTTTTTTTCCTGAAGGGCTTTATGAAGCTTATAAAGGGTATGGAAAATGTCTCATCTCAATTGGCACTTAAGTAGAAAAATAAAGTTACGTCTTATCTTTAATGTTTCATTACATTTTTTGTCTTTCATATACACCTCTGTCCACAGTTGCCAGGGGAAACTTATTTTCCGACTCACTCTCGTATTTACAAGTTCAAACTGCAATTAAGTATTTTACATAAAAAAAATTAAAATGTTCAATAGAATGGACGTGGGGTATCAGGAGTTATGAAAACTATTCTTTTGTTTAGCACCAAGAAGAATGGAAATGATTAAATGAATAAATAATTTCATTTTCATACAATCCGCGGGAGAAAAAAAAATTATACATATAACCGCCGCGGCGAGCGGCCCATCTTGGTCCGCAGCCCTTTATTCTTCTACTCTTGTCCGACTCTTTTGCGGAAGCAAGATTCTTAAGTCCCCAGCCACGTCTCAAATAAAAGACTCTCTAGCAAAAGCCAGATTTGAAAAAAAAAAATCAAAAATTGAAACCGGACAAATTTAAAAGGAAAATTACACAAATTAAAGACACCGAAAATCGGGAAGGGTAACAACCTTTCCGTTTGAATGCTGCACACGCACGAAAGTGGAATAAACTTAGTTATATAGAATATATTTTTCGAAATAAGGAGATTAATTTGTATGTTAATGGTGTCTAAAGTCAAGGTTTAGCAGAAATTTTGGCTAAGAACAAAACCTTGTTAAATAGGGACTTCGTTAAATGGAAATTCCACTGTATTTACAACGGAAATAACTCGCTTTATACAAAATCCAATAGAATCACAAAAAGTGCTAGAACTTCACAGTGTACTGCATGTTATGGCAACAACTCTGAAAAATATATGGTTTAATTAGCACTGTTGGATGAATCACATTTAGCAAATCTCCTGATATTGTCTCATTTACCCGGTCTGGCCTTTTATTAATGTTGTGACTACAGTAGACTGGAGTATTTTACCTGTTTTCAAATTTAAAAAATATATATACTTCAGAGATTCCATTTCTTTCTTTTATCTAAAATTCCAAACCCTTCACTTCGAATATGAGTGCATAATATAATAATATTTGCTTTATGTTTTTATAAACAATAAACAGTGAACTAAGTTTTATCGTGGGGGAAAAAAAAGTTTTACGTTTTTAGCAAAAAAAAATGATAATAATGATTTCCTTCTTAAAATATTCTTACTGCATATGGTTTAGAAGCATAATATAAACAAATACAGTAAATATAGCGACTATTAAAAAACTTATCATTTTGTAAAGTTCGCTTTTATGTGAAAAAATGGCAGAATCCCAAAACAGGCGAGACACCCCATTTGGCGACTTTTCTGACATGCGCCAAACACCACACATACGCCAACCTAAAATGCGGCAACCTGAAAACTAACGTGATTGGTCATATTTCCTGAATGCTTCCAGACTGTGTTTTACTACGTTATCACCCTGGAATCATGGAAAATACAACATTTATAAATAACGACATATTAGAAAACACAGTAAAGCTGATTTTTATGAGATTCAAACTAAAACAAACGATTTAAACATAAGTTTGTTGAAAAATGTGAAATTTTTAAAGTACTTTTCCAAATAATAGTAACGATTTAATGATTAAAATTTTCAATTATCCACAACTTTCAGAAAAAATCATTGCGTCATTTAATATTTTAAAGTACGTGCCTATATCAGAGTAAACATTGAACAAATCATTTCTAATTTACGGAAGTTTGAACGCTTCGCGTTCATAAAAAATAATATATATCACTGAATACAGCAGTTCTCGCTCAGCAGCAATCTCAAAATGTACAAAACTCGTTAAAGTGTCAATCAGTAATCGTCGTATGAACTCTTACGTGTTCATTAACCGAAAATAAACATCATTGGATTCATCAGTTCTCGCTGCGTAGCAATGTCAAAATACAGCAGTTCTCGCTCTGTAGCAATCTCAAAATGTGCAAAAATCGTTAAACCGGTAATCAGTCATCGTCGTATGAACGATTATGCGTTCATTAACCGAAAAAAACGTCACTGGATTCACCAGTTGTCGATGTGTGCAATCTCAAATTTCAGCAGTCCATGTTCTGTAGCAATCTCAAAATGTACAAAACTCGTAAGGGCAGCGTACATGAGAAATATGCAATAAACGTTTAATATAAAGCGCTACAACAAACAGTGCATAAAATTATTAACATACCTTAACAGACATTTCCGTTCTTGAAAACTAACTCTAAAAAATGTTGAATTGCTATAATTTTGTAAATTTTCCAGTCAAACTTCATTTAACTTTCCAGCAAAAAAAGAAAAATTAACAAATACTCACAATTTCAAATTAAATTATACAGGTACTTTAACTTTAAAATTTTACAACTAAAAACAGCAAAAAAATATATATATATTAACAATAACAAACTTTTGACTTGCCCACATTCTATTTTTACAAATGCGGAGTTGAGTTGTCAAAACAACGCCGAGCTAATTGTGAATAAAAGATTTGAGGTAGGCGTAACCATCCAATACACAACAAATCAACAAATCCCAATTCAAGATCAGACCACTGTAGGCGTGGAAAGAATTTACGAAACGAACTGGTCACAACAAAAATCCATTTATCGCCTCGCCAAATTGAACGATGGCAAGTGTCTGGGCTGTTTTGGGATTCAGCCGAAAAATTATATACATGTGCAAGAACATCCCACAAAAACGAACAAATTATAGGACGTGCGATGCCCTCTATATTTCATTTCGGAAATCAAATATCCACCAAATATCTTACAGCAGTCTGTGCTCCTGTATGCAGTGGGAAATTTAAATTTAAAGCTTTAAATTCACGCACGAGTATTACTCAATTGCCGTCGAACAGAGTAACATATGGCGTTCGAGTAGAGCTCGACCATTTTACACAATTAAATTTAGAACAAACACACAATTATAATACACTATATTAATAGAAATAACAACATTTACAGAAATAATCATACTATAAAATCTCAAAAACCTCACTTAACTATAAACGCAAAGGGAAGGAAAACTCAATTTTTACCAATGTGACGCTTTTACTTTCCACGATTTTAAATTACTATTTATCCTGTGGGCAGAGGATCTCATCTGTAAAACTTTTAGAACAGAAACTTTTACCCGAAGCACTCAATTTTTCGCAATTAATTTTTACGTATAAACAGGACATCCAAATATTCTCATGTCCAACGTAACTTCCTAAAATATTTCTTCGCAGCAAAAATTTCACTCGGTGATTAACACAACAAACAATTTTTACGGGTTATCGGTCAAAAACTTTAAAATCCGAACTGAACATTTTTTCCTTTCTTAAAGCTTCGCATTTTTGCACTTAAAAAAAAAAATAGTATCTTCTCTAGCTTTGAAACTACATGTCTACCCGAAATAATAAAAAACTTCTACCCTCTTACGTAACATTATTACATTAACCCTAAATGCACTCGAAGAGAAAAAATATTCTCCGTTAGCAGAAAACGGACAGGAGGAAAACATTATTTTCGTTAAATGCGAGATTTAAAAACACATGGCCCTTGCCAATATCCTCCTTCCTTGATTTTCTTAAAATCAACTATTTCATAATTGACAAAAAATTCTTGATATTAGAAATTAAAGTTAAATTGAGTATTACTAGATTAAATAAAATGACATGAAAAAAATAATAACTAATTAAACACAATACAATATAAAAATGATATGACATGATAAATTAGAGTTCTCAATAACTAAATTAATCAAATAAAAGTCATTATTTACAGTCTTACACATTATTTCTTACATGGTTTGAGCAACCTTCCATACCTGGATCTATTTTCCGCTTCAAGGGTGAGCACAGGATCTTCAGAAGTTGAAACTTCTAATGGATAAAGTTTCTGAATTGGCCGTGTTAAACAACCGTTGTTAGTTTTCACCTGTACTACACTGGAAGCACTTGTAGATTTTAACAATTTTGCCCATGGGCCACAACACACGTTTTTTTCTTATTTTCTAGTTCGATGAGGACAACGTTCCCCACTTTAAGTTCTTGCCATTTATCACTAGCCTTTTGAACAAGTTGACCCAAATACTCTTTGCGGAAACGATTTCTCAGTTCTTGTCGCAAAGTGTTGCAACAGCTCACACGCACATTCAGTTTGCTGGAATCGATGGAATCTAGATCAGGCACTCCTATTAGTTTTATGTCTTGCAAAAACATGGAGGGTGTCAAAGGTATGAGCTCATCAGAATCATCGGAAATGTAAGTCAATGGACGGCCGTTTATTGTGGCTTCGACATCACAAAGGATCGTTAAAAGCTCCTCAAAATTCACAGAGGATCTCCCTAAAATACGCACGAGTAATGTCTTATTTGAACAAATAAGACGCTCCCACCATTCCCCCCCCCCATCAGGCTGCAGTAGGGGGATTCAACTTCCACTTGATAGGATAACACTCGTTTTCAGCGATTTCCTGCCAATCAAGCCTTTTCAATGCATTGTCCGTTCCTCTGAAGTTGGTTCCGTTATCGGAATACACAGTTGACGAGCGTCCTTTTCTGGCGATGAATCTTCGGAAAGTTTGTTGGAAGAATTCCGTGCTGAGTACCGTGAGGGGCTCAAGGTGAATTGCTCGGTACGCTGCACAAGTGTATAACACGATCCAGGCTTTTCCTTTTGGCTTTAAAAGTAGAGGGCCACACAGTTCAATTCCTGTTTTTTCAAAGACCTCAGAATCCATTACTCTGTCAAGGGGTAAATGTATTGGTGGAGTAGTAAAAGCTTTAGCCGTGAATCTTTTGCATATGACACAACGGTTGACGCAAGATCTTATATTTATTTTTAAAGAAATGATCCAGTACTGCTGCCTTAATTTGGCAGCCCATACTTGTACACCAGAGTGGCAGTACTGTATATGATATTGCCATATTAAGCAATTAGTTAGGTAATGTTTGGATGGAAGAAGAACTGGATATTAAAAGGACAGTTCATCATCTCGTTGGATGATTTTAGTCTTCACTCGAAGAAAATCGTCATCACCTCGCACCACCAGCAGACCATGGACGGTATGTTTTTTCTCGTGAAAATACTTTTTCTGCTCTATATCGCACAGAATCATCTCAGCTTTAGTTTTTTCTTCCACCGTTAGGGTGTTAGTATTGTAAGAAGGCTTCTTTATCAGTTTATTCACAAACCGCAACATCCAGCAGAAAACTCTCACAATTTGGGAAAAACTAGAAAAACGTTTGTACCACTCAGACCTCTCTATTTTCACGTTTAAGGCAATAATTTTTGTTCTTCTTAACTCTGATGCGATTAATTCTTCATCTGGAGAAAATTTAAATGCAGGCCATTCCTTGGGAGTTGTTTTCAGAAATGCAGGCTCCTCCCACCAACCGCATCGCAACAAATCCTGGGAAATACAGCAACGAGAGGCTATATCAGCAGGATTCAATTTTCCTGGGATGTGTCTCCAGCATTCTTTCTTCGACAGATTTCGAATCTCCTTGACTCTGTTATTTACGAATACACCCAAGTTTTCTTCTCGTTGTATCCAGCAAAGAGCTACCATCGCATCCGTCCAGTAGTAGATTGGAACTTCTTTCAAGAACACAGCGTCAGCCATGTATTTGGCTAGACGTGCGCTTAAAACACACGCAAGTAATTCGAGGCGCGGAATTGTCACCTTCTTCAATGGAGATACACGAAATTTTGCTGCCACGAACGTCACATGAACCTTTGCGTCGTCTTCACTTCTTAGAAATATAACGGTGGCATAAGCGCTTCTACTTGCGTCACAAAAGACATGTAGTGACCAAGTATCTCTTTTTCCATAACCTATGCGACGAGTAAACCTAAGCTTGGAAATACTAGACAATCCTTGTTACCATGTTAAGAACCGAGTTTTTAATTCGTCTGGCAAAGGTAAGTCCCAATTTGCCTTAGTTGCCCATGCTTCTTGAAGTATTAATTTTGCAGGTACCATTATTGGCACAATGAAGCCTAGTGGATCAAATATCGAATGCATTATGGATAAAAGTTTTCTTTTTCATAAGTCTGATGAGATTTGCTCAGGTTTGAAGGGAATTATAAATTGATCATTTATACGGTCCCACTGAAGACCTAAAACGGGAGAGACTGTATCAGTGTTCTGTAAAGGTATCGTTTTAAATTGGGGACCAAAGGTCCACATACGTAATTCCATTTTGGCTTCTGCCATAATGTCAGTTGCTTGGTTCTTAAATTCTTCAAGCTCTGCTCTCGTATCAACTGAGGCTACGCAGTTATCTACATAATAAGAACTTGAAAGCTTTTGGGCAACAGCTTCGAATTCGTTAGGCATATTTTTAAGATGGAATGAGATCACCGCTGCCAACAGGTATGGGCTACTGGTAACCCCCAAAACAACATTTTTATGCCGGAATTCACAAATTTTGTTATTTTCCCACCAAAGAAATTTTAGATAATTTTGGTCTTCCCGCTGTATGCCAGTCTGTAAAAACGCACGTCTAATATCAGAAGTTACGCCAATCGCCTTTTTTCTAAACCTCATTAAAATCGCTGAGATTTCTTTTACGAGATTCGGTCTTTTTATCAAACAATCATTTAGCGACAACGAATTATCTGATTTGCACGAGGCATCGAAAACGGGCCTAATTTTGCTAGTTAAACTATCTAATTTGATAACTGTATGATTTGCAAGTAATGTCCCTTTTCGTTCTTTTCAGATTCTGGGATTTTTTTCTATTACGTCTTCCGACAACCCTTCCTTAAATATCTTATCATATTCGTCAAAGTTATTTAATTTCTTTAATTTACGAGTAGTAGCAAAAAGAATTTTTTTCTGCAATATGCCGATTGGAGGAAATGTTAGGGGGAAATATTTGAACCCAAGACAAGCTTAAGCAATATCTCCCATCTTCCTTTCTATGAAGCCCCTTCAAAAATTGTTCCTGAGCTAATTGATCCTCCACCATTTTAGGAAACGTTTGTGCTTCATCGGCAATGCCGATTGTTTCCAAACTCCACATATCAGAGACTTTCATGTTTTGAACGTGAAGATTGCTTACTAACATGAATTGGGTACCCTCAAAACTCTGAATATTTAATCCTATTGGTTTTCCACACAAAGTCCAACCCAATTTAGTATTAATGGCTGTCAAACCCTCATTAAGTTGAATTACATCACCCGTAAGAATTTGTCCATAAATATCACTACCTATCAAAATTTCTATTTCCGGGTAACCGTCGCCCACATCTGAAATCCAAATTCTATGCTTTTTTAATTCCTTCAATAAAGGACCTTTAGAGACGCGTGGTATCCCTCCACAATTTTTTTCCTGATCTACAAAGGAGAACTGATATTCAGTACGCCTCCCTACAGGACTTAATCTCATAGAATATCGTTTATGATTTTTAGACTCAGTTCTTGTTCCCCCAAACAGGGTATGCGCTAAATTCTCAGATGAGGGGCTTTCTAATTTTAAAGCTTCGGCTGTAAATTTCAGCACATATGACCTTTGAGATCCGCAATCTAAAAGACATCTGACTTTTTTCCTCATGCCCCCTGACACTACTTCAACCATTAATGTCATAAGGAGTACTTCTTTCATACACGAAGGTGTAGACACAGTAGCTTGTACCGTAGTCGACCCTTTTGCACTCGATACACTCTCACTCTTTTTTCCCTGAATCTCGGGACATAAAATTATGTGATGAGATCGCTTGCACACATGACATTGTATAAATAATTTACAATCTCTAGCAAAATGTCCAGGCTTAAGGTAGCGTAGGCAGCACTTTAACTCTTTTAATTTATCTAACTTTTCCTTTAGGGGCAAAGACCGAGCCAAATAACACTCTTTACTCTCAGGTTTTTTTCCGCAAAATACACACTTTTGCTCCTTGGTTGCTACCAAACTTGCAGCACTCACGGGAGGTTTTTTTATTTTTTAATTTGACTTCTCTAAGGCGTTCTTCACGTGATGGAGGAGAAATTTCAAACTCGAACCGTGCAAGTTTGACGCTCTGTTCCCCTTCAACTTCTTTTCGCAAAAATTCTAAGAGATTTAAGAGACGTGGTCCCTTGTCACTAAATAGAACGCTTCTCTGCCACACCTTAATCATTTCAGTCGATAAACATGATTCAGCTATAGGATACAGCTACGCAGAATTGGAGTCTTGGTGTACACCTTAAGACTGAAGAGCTCTAAGATGGGACTCAATTTTGTCAAACAATGACACCAGGGGTAACTTATCTTTACCTTGTGAAAGTACGTTTTGGATAATTAATTTTCACAATTCTCTCACATATATCTCAGTTGAAATTTCTTTGTTACCAAAACGCTCCTAAAACGCAGAAATGACTTTCGGATAATTGTCCGAAGTTAAGGGATAACTCTCAATTAACTCAAATGCTCGAGTCCCCGGTAACATTGATTGTGCTAAATAATGAAATTTGTCAACATCATCCAGACTCTTATCCTCGTGGATTTTTTTAAATTGGCCCTAGAACGAAAGATAACTTAACAGTTGACCATCAATTTTTTTAATTTGAATTTTCGTCAATTTCTACAGTTTTTCATTACATTTATTTACACTACTATCAATATTAGAGCTCATATTAATTTTAAAGTCCGAATTATCCGTTTTTTCTTTTATTCGGCGACTGAGTGTTATAAATTCATCGGAATATTCCTCGCAACTTATAACTTCCGTTTCTAAATTATCATCAGTAGCCTCAGCTGCTATCATTAAATTTAACATTTCGGAATCATAAGATTTTAATTCAATGACTGTTGTTTGTAATTTAACAAATTTATCATCTAAAATGGCTTTATCCGGTTGTTCTTTTTCTAATTCATCCTTTAAAACCTTAGCTGTTTTAGTATAAGAACTACGTGCCGTTGCACGTTTTTTCTTCAATGTGTCAACATTCCTTTTTTATATAAATGAAAATATACTCAAAATCTCAAATACAAATCTTATCAATATTTCTAACAATGACTCATAAATTCTCATAAATTCTAAACTCAACAATCACAACATTATAATTATAATTTAACACAATAAATAAAAATTCACCTCACGACGAGTATGAAAACGAAAATATATTATAAATACTAAATATGCGGCATCAGTTATTGTTATTCCTAACCTAAATACACCTATCCAATAGTATGATTATTTCTCAAATTCAAAATCAAAAATCATAAACTCGCAATCCTGGCAGGCTTGCCACTTTCTGTGCCAGAAACTTCAAAATAACAACTTATAACAATGACATAGAAATGTGCCGCTAAACTGCGATGACACGCTCGCAGGGCGGCTGTACTTACTCTTAAAAAATACACACTAAACTTCAAATTTAAACCAAAACAAATTAATAAATCTTAACTTTAATGAAACATATTTATATATACAACTCTTAGATATAAAAACATAACACTGTGCTTAAATTTTGACTATGCGCAATACGCTTAAATTTAGAATAACCATAGACCGGAAAGTGTTAAGGGTGTGGAAATGCAACCCTCCGCGTCCAATTAGCTTTAAATTAGACTATCCATTATTCTTAGAAATGAAATGAAACCAACATTTACATTATCCTTGCACCATCCAAATTACAGTGTACGTCTACTACTTTTCGTAATTCCATCGCACTTTCATAGATGCAAGTTACAGTTCTGCTGTAACGTTAAATAAAATACTTTCTTTTTTCCGAAAGTTTCGCAGAAAATTTTGGCTCAGATTGAAATGAAACATCCTGTAAGTAATTTGACTGGATGAGTATATTGCGACGCTCGATTCCTATACAAAAATTATTTGTAGGGATATACTACATCACCTCTTTAAGTTTCCAAACATTAAACTGAAAAAAATATATACTTCAGATATCCTTTTTTTTCTTTTATCTAAAATTTCAAACCCTTCATTTTGAAAATATGTACAGTCGTGGCAAAAAAAGCAAACACCCCTTACTAATTCTGCAAAAAATTATCCTAGAAGAAAGTTACTGATGCCACACGATTGGTAATGAAGTCTACTTTTAAATGATGCATATAAAATTTGCTTAGGGGGTTATTTACATTATAAAACGAACTATAACTCTGTTTTTTTTTTCAATATCAGTACACAATTCTGACAGCATAAATGAACTCTACATCCTTCAATTAGCCTAAAAACAAATTTTATGAAATTCGTACGATAAGTTTCCGATAAATTAATTGTTTTAAAACGAGCGTATTTTAGGGGCTGTATCCAAATTCAAGTTCGGTACTCCATTGTTGTCCGAGAGAGCCCCCTCCTTGATCAAGGAATATTAAGTGCCACTCAAGAAGTCATTGAAGACTCCTAGATTACAGGATAACATAAAAAAATTCAAAATATCTAGGCACTTCTATCATAGACGGAAACCATCATTTTGCCGTTTTTTAAGCATAATTTCAAAACTAGTCGGAAGAAAAATGTGAAATTTTGGATTTCCTTAAAGCAGGACTTAATAAATCTAAATCCATTAAAAAAAATTGTAGGTTGTAATTCATAATGTTTTCGAATATTAATTTCATAATTCATATCACAAAATTATAAAAATTGCAAATTCTACTTATTTATATTTAGGTATTTCATCAGTATTAGTGCTACACAAACAATTAGAACATTAGGAGTATACTTTCAGAAGATGTTAATGAAAATATGAAAACGTAATATAACATTAGATGCACTAAATTTTGAATGTTTATAATTCAAAAACCTATCATTCAAATGACTTGAAATTTAGTGTCTAGGCATAGTTTGAGCCGAAGATTTGAAATAGCTCGTTAAATTTGGGAAATGTCATTGAAAAAAAGAAAGTTTGGGTTCGTTTTTATATGTAGATGGCCCCCTAGGTAATTTTTATATACATCAGTTAAAAGAAGACTTTATTTCCAATCGTCCAGTAACAGTAACTTTCTTCTACGATAATTTGTTGGGGAGTTAGTAGGGGGTGTTTACTTTTATTTTCCAAGACTGTACATTAGAGTGGGCCGAAAAAATCTTCTTTTCGATTTTCGATGGTGGGTAGTGCAGAAAAGTTGCCACTGGTGGCAATAAAACTTGAGATTTTTTGGACAATTCCTTCATTTGGAGCAAATGGCTTGAAGTTTGGCACAAAAGCTGATTTTTGAACTTTTTTAACAAAAATTTAAAAAATATTAAATTAAATTTATTTTCGCTAAATTTACTTGAAATGTCATGTTTAGTGTACGAAATGTTTAAATGAGCTCTGATTATCTATTATTTATTAGTTATGTGTATTTTGAATTAGGCGATTTTTATAGGCTTTTCGCGTCTAAATGAGCAAAAATTTTAAGTACCGTTTGGTTCGGTCGTCGGTTTCTCTATTTTGTCTTTATTATGTTCCTAGCTCTTCCTTTGATTTTTTTATGCGTTCAGAGTCACATATTTTAATGCACACAGAGCATGTCTTGACAGCAATTCTGGAAGGAGAGGAGTATGTGGAGTAGAAATTGATGAAAACGCAATCAATCATAATGAAGATGCGGGAGGAAATAGGAGATGAAATTAACTGCGAGATGGGATGTTAATTATTTTTCTGCTCTAAAATACAACTATTGTCAGAAGATTCAAAAGGTGGGAACTTTGAAGCAGGCAGTTTGTCTGAATCAGAATTTGAACCAGGGCTTTCAATAGCAGACACTCCCAAACGCAAATCACTTTCTCACACAGCGTTATCCGGATTTCGAGCTGGTATATCATATAGGTAAAGTGCGTTAAGAGCTTCATCTCTGCTTCAGGATGCAGGAATTGTGACAACCAGGAATAAGGACCTCGTCATCGATAAAGAATTGGTTAGGAGACTTGAAAAAAAGATACACGAGGGGGAATAATATCTTGGAGGGTGTAAAATTGCAACCATATTTCTTACGGTAGAAATAATAACATGATCTTCCTAGAAAAAAAGGGAACATCGGCATCGAGTGAAATACGAAGCACATATCACTAATGGCATGCAAAAATGTACGTGTCCTTTTATACTAGCCTATTTCTCTTTCATGGACATCAGAAATGCAAAAATCTGAAGGTTTGAGTACTCTATTAATCTAGCTCCGTTTCAGTTTGTAAAGGTCTTAGGTCAAGTGATTCTACCATCTAGTTTAGATAGTTGATGTTGTTATCAGAGTAGAATCTCGTTCGTATGAAGAATACATATCAAATGTTGCAATTCCCTCTCTTCTTCATTTTTTTCCAAAGCAGAATTTATTTTGGCTTAGAAAATGATATAATGCTTTTGCTATTTCTCCGCAGTGACCAGAAAAAGGTGTCAAGTGACCCAAATATTCCGAGCCACGTTCAGACAGCATGGCCATATTTGTTTCGTCTTTCTGCAGACAGTGTTCCAAGTCCCCTGTTTTTTCTATGAAGATCGTTTTATTTTTGCTACTATAAAAAAAAAATGCTTGTAATTTTTCTTCCTCTGCCTGTATCTTCTTTCTAAGCTTCTTTTTCTGCCGGCTGACCAAGTTTTTATTGATGATGAGATCCTTATTCACTACTGTCACAATTCCTGCAATTTTTGCTCACTTATACGCGAAAAAGCTATAAAAGTCACCTTACTCAAAATGCATGTAACTATTAAATAATATATAATCGGAGCTTATTTAAACATTTCGTATGCTAACCATGACATTTCAAGTAAATTGAGCTAAAATAACTTAAATTTAACATTTGTTTTTAATTTTTGCTAAAAAAGTTCAAAAATCAGCTTTTGAGCAAAATTTCAAGCCATTTGCGGCAAATGAAGAAATTGTCCGGAAAATCTCAATTTTTTTTTATGTGAACTTACTGCCACCAGTGGCAACTTTTCCGCACTACCCATCATCGAAAAAAAAAAAAAAAAGGTTCTTTTCGGCCCACCCTGTTGTACATATAGTATCTGTGTTTGAGAAAATTATAAACGATGAACTAAGATTTATAGAGAAAAAAAAGTTTTACTTATATATATATATATAAATGTAGTTATAAACATTTGAAGAAGAGGAGGGGAAAAGAGGAAAGGATAAAGGGAAAAGCAGGGAATCTGCTGATCTTGAAACAAGATAAATAGATAAGCGAAGACTTTCAGTCAATCAACTGAGGATGTTCCGATAGAAAAGAAAACGTTATTGTAATGCATTTTTTACATGCAAACTCATGAATATATTTTTTACATGTTACGTCTAATATATTTTTATGGAAACAGATCTGTATGTAGGGCAGAGATTAAAATTGTCTTTAAAATATAAATTAATGTCTGAAATTGGTATTAAAACGAAAAGTTTTTCTTACATTTTTAGAAAAAAATATATATAAAAAAATATTAATAAAAATATGTAAACGAATACAATAAAAATATTGTTCTTATACGAAACAGTTTTAAATCAATTTAGAAACATGTTCAGTATGATCCATACTTATATAATAAATTATTACCGTAAACGTCGCCATTTCATTTTTCCACTATTAAGGGGTCTTGTACCTTTTAGACACATCGAAAATTAACGAAAAACATCAAAGTTGGAATTAGTCTATCTTCAAAATCTTTTTATGTATAAACATGAAATTTTGGATATTGAAAAAACACATTGTGCTTTGTAATATGCTAACAAATAGGTGTGTTTAAAATGAACTACTTTTAAGTATTTACAATGGTAATATTTTTAGTCTTTATTATTTTTATTCATTAATTTTTGTATATATATATATAGTTAATGAAATAATTGTGGCCTAAAAGTAGTTCATTTTAAACGCACATATATGTTTAATATCTTTACAAATTTCATGACAATCCATACATACTTTTTGAAGATATCATGCGTCAATGACTTATGGAGTAAAAAATAAGAGCTACTTTGAATTCAACAATACACAAATTTCGTGAAAGGCTAATAAATTTCTAATGACAGTACATTACATAGAAATCTGTTTAATCAATATCCAAAATTTCATGTTTATACATAAAAAGCTTTTGAAGATAGACTAATTCAAACTTTGAATTTTTCCGTTTAATTTCGTCGCGTTTAAAAGTTACAAGACCCCTTAACCCATTTACGCAAAAAATTTTGTATTATTAAATTTGTTCGTAAAATCACTTTAAAATGTTACAAAAGTAACTAGAAAAAAGTAAAAGAAATAACGCTAAAAATTGTATTTATTTGATAAAATGTAAACTTAACATGTATAATATAATGAGAATGCGTATAATGAGAATATGTGTAATATTTGTAATAGTAATATATGCATAACTATATTTTTTGTCTAAATTTATATAAATAAGCTTTTAAATTGTATATTATGTGCTATAATTAGTATTTTTCTGAACTACTAAAAAACATTTTTATTTCTTTACATAGACTAATAACATTATAAGTATTAGTAAAAATAAACTAAGAATAATCATATTTGAGGCTTAAAAGTAATTTGTTTCATAATCATCTTGAAAAGGACTTTATATAAATAACTGTCCCCTAAAAGGCTAATAAAGCTATGTACCGATTCGTGCGCCTAACACTCTAAAGTTTGTAAGTTATAAAAATGCATAAAAAATAGTCTCGAAAATATAATTTTACAATTAAAAAGAATACGTACTTCAAAGAAGTCTACAAGCTAAGATTATGACTTATTTATTTCGATCCTTTATAGAAAATATCCAATTTCGCCATCAAAACAACATTTCGCTATCTTGAATATGAAAAATCTATAAACACCGAAAAAAGTCTTAATTTAAGCAAAGAAATATCCATCTTATGCTGTCATCTTTCGGTGACAGGTAAAGACATTTATAGGTAATTTTTTATACAGTTTTTATGTTATAAAAAAGAAGAAAAAAATTATAAAATTTATTAAAATTCAAAGCTTCTCAAAAAGGGGACGCTAGGCATAAATGTGTTACTACAAACGATACTATATATTTATTTTATTTATAGATGTTGAATAACATTCAATTTATATTCAATATTTTTAGATTTTTGAGAAATATTGAGAATATCTTAATGCAAAAACCTCAAAAATTTTTTTGGCGTATTATAAATTATTATTGACAAAGCTTTAATATTTCTGATAATTCAATGCACGAATTAAATCTTTTACCTTCTTGTATATGACATCTTAGTAACATTAAGTTTATTTAATCTTATAAAAATTTTAATAATGCTAATCTTATGTGCATGTTTCACCATCATTTTTCAAATCCTATAAAAAATGTTTACAACACTGAAAATGGAACTAATTGAAAACAGATATTAATGTGAAAGATGTTGCTAACTAATTAGTTACGATGATTGTTTTCTTTATATAATATATAAACATTATATATATATATATATATATATATATATATATATATATATATATATATATATGAGTAAATATTTACATTTAAATAGCGTATCTCTAAATATTAAGTCAGATAATTTTGTTAGTGAACTCTTAACCAAATGACTGTACTTTGCTTTATATTTCCATAATTTGTTCAAAATTTCGCTCTTACGATATCGAAAAAAGGAAAAGATATTTTTGTAAATTATTTTCCCCCATATTAATTCAAATTAATAAAAAAATATAAAAGGTGTCCCTAAACGCATGGTACATACGTTAGGCTGTGATAGAACACAACTATACAAGAACAAATCACCATACAATCCATGGTCGGAACACAAGCCGTAAAGCGCTGAGGGCGCCCTCAGTGACCGCAATAAAAAGGCTGTTCACCGCAGTTGTCTTCATTCTTTCTGTAGATCTTCGATGAGTTGAATGCGTGCTCAAACCAGGAGAAGGCCTAGATGCATTACATGTACGGAGGGGAAGACGGCAATGCAAGAGAATCCCAAAATGTTGTACCAATCAACGAGCCGGCCTGTTCACCCGATTTTATATGCCTGGACTTTTTTCTTCTGGGGTCACATGAAGATCCTCATCTACGATGATGGTCCCATAGATTCCGTGGCAAAAGACCTTGTTGCAAAGACATCCGGGCAGCTGTTGACACCATACGGGAGATGCCTGGTATTTTGGCCAATCTACGTCGGTCACTCCATCGACGGTGTGAAGCCTGCGTTACTGTTGGCGGTCTCAATTTTGAGCAGTTACTGTGATTGCGGGGGGGGGGGGGGGGGGCGTACATGTTGCATACTTATATTTTGTTGAATAAAATGTTTTTCTTCATATTATCGGTTTCCTTTCATTCCATCGCTGTCTCTCTTCTTTCTTGTCATTTTGTGCCACAGTGTGTTTCGCGCTCTAGCTTTTTACGACTTACGTTCCGACCATGAATTGTATGTTTTTTTGTGCTTGTCTAGTTGTGTTCTATCACAACCTAACGTATGTACCATGAGTTAGGGATACCCTGTATAATTGTGTGTAAATGAGATTCGATTTTTCAAAAATTTGTCACTCGATTTATGTATGAAGCAAATATATTTAAAATATATTACAATTTATTTTTCAAATAAATAAATTACCATAAGTATTTTATTGTTAAAATATTATAAATAGATAATTGCTGTAAACTGAACAATAATGAAATAACAGAATCCCAGCTCTTTTATCAGATTTTAGTGTATTTATTATATTGAATAGATAATATGTGCCTAATTCGGTTACAATTCCAATAACCATGAACTAGTGTAATTGATGCATCAGAAATAATTTGTCAGAATGAAACGTTGCAAATCCTTCTCATAATAATTAATTTATTCAAAGAGGTATTCAGAGAAAATGCTAACAAGACTTGAAGATATATCCTGCAAGAAAAATTAGTAAATCATTATATGTCATCTTTCATCAACTATAATCTTAGAAATCCATAACGGCGGCTTTAATATATACAAGTTCCAAGAGAAATGATACTCTTTACTATTTTACTACTTCTAGTTAAGACTACTTTACTTACTACTTTTACTTAAGAATAAAATGAATGAAACACAGATTGTAAAAATTGTTTGTTATATTTCATTTCACATGCTTCGTGATGTATGCATTCTATTTACCAAAAAATATCTTTCGAATTTATTTCTTTTTGTATCATAAATACATTTATGTTTCAAAGTACTATTCCAGATATTTTATTATAAGACGCATCTAAAAATATAATGTTTTTTGGCTAATCATATATCTTTATAATATCGATTTCGTTATTTATTCTTACGTATAAAGGCGCACTAGTAATTACTGAGTTAAATGTATTCAGATTTGGGGATTATCGGTGTCTGTTTAACACAACATTATTAAGATTAATGTAAAATTTTAGGAAAACATTAAGTTTGTGGTGTCAATTACTTTTGAATTTTTGACTTTTTTTATTAACAGAAAGTGAGTTTGGAAATTTCACCTACTTTTTTATTTTGCATAATCAATTTTCTAACCCACTCCAATAGATGACTCCACATCAAGCAAGACTCTAGAAACAGAACGAAAGTAAATAAAGTCTTTTATTTTTACTTTCGCTGTCCTTTAATTCAAAATATGCTACATATATCATTACAAATAATCATAATAAATATCTTTAGGTTTTCTATAATAGACACACTGCATTTTCTTTAATTATACTTTGAGAGTTTTATATTATTACCAAACACTTTATATACTTTCAGGTAAGTAAATAAACTCACATAGGCCTTTTTTCCTGGTACCTGATATTCTGTTGCCGCTTCTTCGTTGATTAAGCAAGACCTAAACATGTTCAGCTTTTTTTCTTATTTCGAATTTTCCTCTTGAATATTTTCTTTATATATTTCCTAAATGACAGCTACTTACAAGCAGGTTTAATTTTTAAAAAATTACATTTTTAAGTGAACAGTTATTTAAATAAAAAATGATTTACATAGTTTTCAGACATTTCGCTTTCATCATTTTCACACCAATCATTATCATATATCGTCGCAAAGATATAGCAATTTTGAATTTTTTAATTATCAGTCATTTAGTTATACATTTCTTACAAGATAAAGGCAACTCCGTCTTGTACATTCGAAAACTTTCTTCTTTTTAAATTTTTTACGCATTTTACATTACGAATCATAATAGATAATTAAAAACTGAGTTGTTACAAGATTATCTTAGTAATGAAATTAGTTTTTAACTATCGATACCTCAATGATTATTCATCGTTTTTTCTCTGCTTGATATCCTGTTAGTTTATTCGACATAAAACTAAGTGTGAAAAATCGTTAAATGTTAGAAATAATGGTGGAATGATATAATATCAAAATATCACACAGAGCAAAGTAGACAGCTAATACTCCTACACACGATTATACGCCACACGTGGTTAATCGTCACCTCGGAGAAGTTTCATCGTGAAAATCTTTGTGTGTACTATGCAAAGAAGCAGTAATATTCATTCGATTATTCGATATATCTAAGGTAGTTCGACGCATATCAGTTTCAACCGGTAGCTGATATTGTTTCTAAAACTAAATATTTTCCATCATAAAATACACAGAATAAATAAAAGCAAATCATTGCAAAACAATGCATACAAACAACACATGCAATGAAACAGACTACAATAAAATTACTTATCCACACATTTTAGTTATATGAAATATATTTACATCATATTTTTGTAAAGAGTGCTTTGAAGGTTAAAACTTGATAATATTTTCGAATTTCACAATTTAATAAATATATTTAACCCTTTCTGGGGCAAAGCACTTCTATTCCTAAAACGTTGAAATGAATGAATGGCACCGTGATTTACAAACAAATTTACATGGAAATAAGAGAAAGCTATATTTCACAAACATAATAAACCGATTTTTTTTAAACTAACATTCAGGTGCCATTGTGGCATTTGGGAATTAACATTAAGTGGATTCATAAACGTAACACCACCCCTGAAAGGGTTAAAGCAAAATGTGCCTTTATTTTGATCAGTTTTTCCTTTTATGTAGATAATCTTCAACTGTGCATTTTTTAAAGGATTTTCATCGTTCTTGTCTTTTTATACCTATCTTCATGTGCGTAATTTTTAAAATTATTGTCTTCATATTTTCGTTGATCGAATACTGCAAACTCCAAATGAAAAGTACGCCTCTCTATAAGACACAAGGATTTCCATCTAGAATCTGATAGGAAACGAACTATCAGCGTTTTTACCATCACACTTCATATATATTTAAAGTTTAAGAATTTTCAAAATCACAAGTTTATTATAAGCAAAGAGTACGTTGCAAAACACCCAATTGCTGTAACGTAAAAGCTTCTGGTGAATTCAAAGATGTTCCACCCTGTTAATGCAAAAGCTGGAGAATAGCACATTTGTGTCAAACCTTCGATGTTTTCTTTTATTTGAATTCTCTCTTTGTTGCTTAATGATCGCAGAACTTTTATGTTAGATTTTTTCGCTCTTTTATCGACTTCGTTAACATCCGATGCAGAAAATGTTATTGCTGTAAATAACACAAAGCTGCTTAGCAGGAAAGTAATGTCTCTAAAGGAAACACCATCCGCAGATTTCCAAATTTTCAGCGCTGACAATAGAATTTCGCAACCTGAATAGCTGCTTGCCAGGAAAATCGGAAATCCTAACATTGAATTCAGGACGTCGAAAACAGATAAGATCGCATCATATCGAATAAAACAAATTTTAGAATGTTCAGAAGTTACAAAATGTCTCTTAATTATATGTTGATTTTTTTCCACATGCCTAGTCAAAATTAGCGCCATGTAACGACAAACAATAACAAAAAAAAAATCCAAAATATTGTACAAAAAAATATTCATAATGTAACGCAAACTGCTTTATAATAACAAAAAGTAATGCTATACTCCAATGAACATCATAAACTTTTAGTGTACCAAAAGTAAAAATGCTCATTGTCCTTTCAGTTAATGAATGATAACAATATGCATCTCCACATACTATCAAAATACATATTGTAGTGAATAACAAGTAACAAAATTTAACTGATTTTTCAAGATGTGAAATTTTATGTAGTGTTTCCAATTTTCGTAATTTTTTTATTGCTTCAGTCAATTTTTCTTCACGTTTAATGATATAATTCCACATTAAATATGATCCAAGAAAAAGAGCTGATCTCACAAAAAGCTCTTTTGAATTTTCCTCATACTTAAATTTTAGAAATGTTTCCGATATCAGTATACATAAAAATATGAACCAGGTCATTCTCATAACACACTTTGTTGTAAATATGAAAATACTATTTGTTTGATTATGGCTAAAAATATCAATACCAAACATTTTAAATAATTTCATATACGTATATATATTTGTGTGCCCATTTCTTCTATTATCGTTGGAATAGTCTTTTTGATGATTTGCAAGGTAGTTATTTATACATGACTTGAGATCATTCATTGTTTTTTTATCTATGTAGTAGCTTCTATATCCGTTCTTTCTCTATTGAAACCTGATTTAGATCATTTAGTGTAATGCGCATGAATATTTTATACGAAAATAACTTAGCTGTTTTTAAATGAATGTGTAATATAAATGGATAAATTTGTTTTTGTTTTTTCTGTATCAAACACTGTTCAGAACAAGGAATGAAAAGAACCTTGGAAAGAAAATGAAGTATAATTTTTCCTAAATATTTTTATATAATTAAGTTGAATGGAAAATTAAATCGAAACAAGTTTTTCATCTTTGAATTTTTTTTTTTTTTTCGATTTATACCCACATAATGCAGACTTTTAAAGAAATTAAAAAGGAAGTAATATTTGTTTATCATATACAAAAGTATTTTTTTTCGCAAAATTATAACCGATTTATTGATTATTACATTCAATGTGTCTAAATATATTGATGTACATTATGTCTAAAAAATTATGTAATATGTATCATTATAAATCAATAAAAACTTACAAGTCTAAAATGATGTCGAAAAACAGATGGTTCTTTTGTTAGAAATTTTCTTATCCTGTTTCTGAAAATCGTTTTCATATACGGTGGTGTATATGTCAACATTTTGAGAATGGCAAAATTTATTTTCATTTTCGTCTAATCTTTTTCAGTAAAATAGATTTTATGAGTATTACAAAATTATCATTCAATAGAAAGAATCATGAACATTGTATCATTTATAAATAATTTTATTTTCTAACTATCCTTGTTTTTTATTAGGGTTATTTTTATTCATCAATACTTGATACTTAATCAGCCATATGTTTAGACCATTACATTTTTTCCAGTTAATATTTTTAGGGATTTCGTCAAATGCAGATGCAACATACATATTAACCTTCTAACCGCCATGAACTGATTTATCCGTTCTCTAAGCTGTAGGTTTCACCACAATAAAAACATTTTTTAGTTTAATATAATTCTAAAGATATAATCCAGTTTTGAAAGATTAAGTAATGATTAATACTCTCAAGGATTATACTCCTCTACATAATTAAATTTTTTATATCACGGCGAAAAAATTATCTTTTTTAGTATTAAAAAAAAAAAAAATACAGATAAAACAACATTACAATTTTGCCCTTTCGCTTGGCAGTGAGGGAGTGAAAGCTCTTTGACATAACAACATAAGTAAACATTAATTTAAACACATAAAGGGGATTTTAGTTATGGAAGCATGTATTTCTTCTTTTAAAGTTATTGAATGCTTAATTTAAAAATAGTCATATTTAAAAGAATATATCTTCCTCAGTTCTTCATCTTCTTTGCTATAAATTAACTCGAATTCAAATATTATTCAAGTATTTTTCATATTTTCTCTTTTGAAATTACTATAAATTGTGCTGGAGATTTATTAAAAAAATAATTTTTTACAGAATTTAAAAATAGTCAGATATGTAAATATATATCTATCTTCCTCAATTCTTCAACTTCTTTGCCATAATGTAATTTGAATGTAAAGATTTTGTATATAAATCAGCGAAAATGTAATTTAAATACTAAAAGGGGAGTCGCTGTGATATAATGCTCAAAAATCTGTAGTTGACATAGAATTATGAATAGTATGGGTACGATTTGAGGCGACATTAATTTTTAATTTATCTTCTTATTGAATACCAGTTTGAAACTGCTTGCGGTACTTACATGCAGGTTAATTGTAAAAAACTACCGTTCGGGGGACTGGAGAACTTTTGTCAACATTTAACTAAAATGCTCGTAATTTAGGTTTCACATACAATAGCATTTCAATTTGTATCCTATACTTAGCTTGTTATGCATTCTATTTATTAAACCATTTATACTTGAAATGGCACGTAATAAATATATTAACTTTTTTTCTTATCTCTTTAAGCTGAATCAAACTTCACGGCTTCACGGGTGTTTGGCCAGTTAACAAAAAAAAATAATCTATATTCCTACCAGAAATCATTTTTAAATGAAATATAACTTTTTCTGTAATGTATTTGTTTTTTGTTATTTTAGAAAATATATTTCTTGTTACGAAGCAGTTTAGTTTCATCTGGCTACTGGATAAAGATACTGATTCCTCTACATGTCAGTATTTCACATTCACAATTTTATTAGATGTAGAATTCTAAGTAAAAAACATGCAAAATATTAACGTAATATCGAAAGCACATGCTGTGGTATACAGATATTATACATACAATTGTATTTGTATGACTGGTTACTATGTTCTATGAGTACTTTACTGGCGAATAAATTTTTGTGATTTTGCGTTCAAGCTAGTCTGAATCTTTAATATTTTTATGTGAATGAGAAATATTTTCTGCATTTCTTTAAATTTCGCAGGGGATATACGTATGAGTCCCTGAATTGATTGCCACGATTATTTTACAAATATATTTTAAGTAAATAATTGTAGTTGTGTAACGGCTGTCTATAGTGAGGTGTTAGCAGGAATCTTTAGATTTGCAGCTGACCTGCCTTAAACAAAGACGCATAAAGACATAGTTTTATTACTCCTTTAATAGAGAAATATTTAATTTTCCTGGTGTTGAGCAGACGACGTAGCAGTTGTTTGGCTAATCAAGAGTAACAAGACGTATAGCAGCAATCCCATTTACTTCTTGAAGACAGATAAATATTAAGGGAAAAGGGAATTCCATTCATTGAAACTGCAGGCTGAATGGCATACGATTGAGTCATGGCACCTTTCTATTGAACCAAAACAGATACGCCTTTGAAAGACAGAATTCTTGCTGAATGCATTTCGTAATTGAAGGAAGACTTATCACTGTTATAGACGTAAACCTAAACAGGTGAAAATTTCTTAGATAATTCTTTACATTAGCGACTTAATCTACACATTGTCCCCAAGAGTGGGATCGTTTTATAAATGTATGTGAGTTGCGACGTTAATGATCTTACGACGCACAATTCGATTATAAATTTTATAAATAAATTTAAAAAATATATTACAGAAAAAAAAAATACAAATTTTTATTATACTGATTTTTCGATTTCTTTTTAGTCGAATTGAAATTATTTCAGTGATCAAGCCCCACTGCATATTGTTTTCTCTTTTCACATTGTATTTAAGTACATATACACAATTATAATATTTATTTCAGAAAAAATCCTATTTTCTAAAAATAAATATAACAATATTTACGATTTGTCATATGATTTCTGAATGTATCCATTTTTCTATGTATGCGTTCTTGATGTTGAGATAACAGTTATGATTTATGATATATTCGAGTATTTTCGCAGTCTTTAACTAACAAAAATGATTAAATTATAGAACATTTAATACTTCTTTTCTTACATTGTAAAGGAAGACAAACTTTTCTTAATTTAGAAAGATATATTATAACTTACAACCGATAATATTCAATAATCTACTCCTAGTTACCCACGCAAAAACTAATATATCTTCCAGATTTAAAGACGTATTTGCGAAAATAAGTTTATTCCCCTCCCTTCCCCGCCGGTTTTGGGAAGAGTTTACGGAAAGTTTTTATAGTTCCGGAATATATATATTTCGAATGCTACAAATTTTCTAGTAGATATTTTCAAATTCAACAAACATGCTTTACAGACAAACATGATAAATTAACATCATTAGCATTTAAATTACTTTTTTTTATACTCATAAATATACAGCGGGCATTAAATAAGCCGGGATTTCTGGGTTATAGAACATAAATGAAAACCATTTATTTAATTCTTTACTATATTATAATTTTGACATTTAATACGACGGAAAGTGAATAAGTAGGTCACAAACTGATATGAGAGGTCGGAAATTAGTAGTATATTGTTTCCAAACATGCCAATAGGTGGCAGCAGAATCCAACTATAAGAAATTAATTTCTAATTTATGAGATAGCAGTTGTACAAGATGAGCAGGGTTGTTCAAAAGCTGTTGTCGAAGAGCGAAGTTGTCTCCCAGTTGAGATTGCAACAAAATAATCAGTGTACAAGGTTAAGGAAATGGTTGCTATACTGTGTATTGTTGTTCGTATGTCAGCTCTAACCATTTCCTTAACCTTCCGTACTGATTCTTCTGTCGCAATCTAAACTGGATGAACTCTTCGCTCTTCGTCAACAACTTTTGAACGAAACTGCTCATCTTTGAAGGCCGCTGCCTCATAAATTTGTAATTAACATCTTATAGTTGGATTATGCTGCCACCTATTGGCATATTTGGAAACAATTTACTAAAAATTTCCGACCTTTCATGTCAGTTTGTGACCTATTTACTGACTTTCTCTCGTATCATTTTAGATTATTCACTAACAATACCAAAAATTACATAAATATGAAAACTAATAATTAGTTTAAAAAAAGTTTTGAATTTTTTTAATGTGATAGTTTTGTATATTAGACTCGTGGCAGGAGTTAACAGCAGATGAAATCGCCAAAAATCTGCCTTAAATCGCGAAAAGTTAGCTTTTTTTAATTCTGGTCATTTTAGTGGTTTAAGTGCAGAGTTTGATCAGATAGATGTCTTACATTTGTATTTTATTTATATTTTATTCTTTTATTTATTGATTGACGAAGGTTTTAATTCCGTTATGTTCTATAAGCTAGAAACAAACGCTGAGCTATTTATATTAATTTAAGTACAAAATGATTAATCTTAAGTAATCGTCTGCACGCGATAGGCACATAATAGAGTTTTAAAAATCATGCCGAAATTATTTTTTAACAATAAGAATTACGTAAATAGCGATGTAATTTTCAAACAAATTGCGATACAGTTTTAACACAAATTTCATTTGAAAGTACATATTTTCGGCGTCGTAAAAATTTTAAATTTGGGATGTTTAGAAGTTTTAAAAAATTGCACTAAAAGTGAAAATTAATCGTTTGGGGTTGCCAACGTCAAACTGACGTCAGCGTTACTCCCAGGCACGTTTGTCCTTTTATAATATAGATAAGATCATTTGCGCAGGTTCAAATATTTAATTGAGAATTAATAGCATTCTAAAAACCGTTGTTTCAAGAGCTTATTAATACACTATAACAACTATTTGCTTACGTTCCTAAAAACCAATATCATATAAAAAAGCTTTGGTTTTATATCTTTTTCTTTAAATCTCGAAATTACACTGATTCCGTTGTTTCTAGAGATAAAGAATGTTTTTTGAAATCAAGAATACCTCAGAAGAGCTTATCGCATATGTTCGTCCGCGTAGTTATTAACCATTTGGAAAAATGGTCATTATTCTCGTCAGGGTAGGAAATGAAAAACATATCTGAACGTTTTCATTGGTTTAATACGCAATTTATTCGTTATCTGATTGGTATATACAGTAATCTGTATTTCCTTTTGGTTTCAACAACAATGGACAACAGAGTGTTGCCACTATGACAAAAAAGTAATAAAAACTACAAAAAAAATTAATAAATCAGAAACAAATTGAGATACAGCTTTCAAAAAAATTGCATTTAAAAGTACATTTTTTTCTCTATCCGACGCTATAAAAAGTAATATTGTCGGCTGTTTAGAAGTTTAAGAATGAAATTTTATTTAAAATTGGTCGTGAGATTTTTTGGAAATCTGATGATAGAAAAGCCTTTTCCCGAACAGCCAAGGAAATGCTTGGCTATTATGTAAGATTCATAGGAAATCTGACGAGTCGCAGGCGATTTTTCTTGCTTGCAATTTTTACGTGTAATAACACTATTAATGTTTAATTCATGGCGTACGTAATGTATGACCAGCTCCTTAGAAGTTTAAAAATTTACAGTACCGAAAATTGTAAAACTGAAATTTCTTTTAAAATTTGTTCATGATGGGTCCAGAAATGTTATCGTTTAATCCATGGCGTACGTAATGTAGGATCAACTCCATGGGATTTTTTATGTCTTAAATTTTAGTCTTTGAAAAAATCATTTTCCAAATGGTCGTTGTAATTTGTTAAATTGCTTTTTTTTTATTAATATTATATTTATGTAGATTAAGAGGCATTTGTTATTTTGTACCCTGTACGATGTACAAAAATACGGGGTGCAACGAGGATTTTCTGTAGGTGTAAATACTTTTTAACTGTCTAAGCTATTACTCATAGAAATAGCAATGAGGTACACTCCACACACACAAGTAAACTTTTGTAGGTTAACAACAGTTCTCCTAATCCATGATCATTTACCGGGAATCGGCAGCACAGGCAAGCACCTCATCGAGTTCACGGATGAAATTCTAGGATTAGTTAAATCTCGATTCGCATATTAAAACGCAATCGGTCTGCCGAGTCCTATCTTGGTGGAAAACACTTAAAAACCCGATTTTAGCGGTTGAATCGTAGGTTTACCATTGTGTTTTCCTGCTGAATTGAACAACATATATGCTGAATTCTTTAGCATAAATATTCGCGCCAGACTTTTTCTATTTTTTTTTCTCCAACTAGGGGGCTCGGCCCCCTACGAGCTACGCTCGCCAACCCCCGTCCAGACATCACAGACTCTAAATGCACGCTAATGTGATCGACTTTAAAAAGATTTCGAAAGATTGAATTATAATTTAAAAAACAGTGGTGATCTCCCTATAAACTGATTTCTATTCATTTCTCTTTGATTGGGGAAATTTTAACGCCAAATCCGCTGCGGTACTACTTGATTATCCCGTCGACTAATTTCGCCAAATTATATAAATCGCCAAACCACTCGCCAAATTATACAAATTGACATAATTTTTATTTTAAATAACGAAAGAACAAATAAATTAGTACAACATTAATAAAAATACAAATAAATCGTCGAAATAAAAATAACTTGATGACGTAGACACGTGTAACAACATTCCAAAATAAGCTAATATAAAAGGAATTAAGTAAACAGAATCTTTGTCTCCCGGTATTTTTTAACAAAGCGAAAAGAAAGTTCTTTTAAATGAGACATTTTAAATTAATCGTTTTTAATCTGACGTAGTTTTGACCAAACTATTCTTTCTCTTTTTAATATTCAAGTGCAAATACTTGTGTTAGAAATAAAATATTATTTGCGCTTTCCTAAGAAAAATAGTTGAAAAGTATCCTCTCAAAATATCAATTAAATGTCTAGCGCAATTTGTAAATTTAAACCGTTTTGCAATATTATTTTGTGTTCATTTTATGTAATAACTGTAATGTGACGTAAATATGACGTAATTTCTCCTATTTAAGACTTCTAACGCATGTTAATATATTTATTATTTTACAAATTCCTTTCTCTCTTAAAATTCACGTGTAATTATAGTTTTTATGACGTAATTTTTAATAAGTTCCTGCTTTTTGTGCATAATAATTTAATTCTAATTCTAAATGTTTTTTTTCTGTTTATAATAGTCACGTGTAAATAAATTTTTAATTTGTTGCACGTATAAATATTTTTTTTTTTTTTTTAAGCAAACATTATTGTCTCCGCTGTTTATACAGTTGGCAACAGTTTAAATTAATATCACTTTCTAAAATCTGTAAAAATTATCTCTGGAAATGCTGAAAATTTGAATTTAAAATAGATATAAAACCTCGAAAAATGAGTCAAATTAAAAAAATAAATCAATTCTGCACACCGGGAAATTATAACGTATAAAATGAGCTAAAAATTATTAAATTCCGATGTATAGTTTTTTCTACTATAAAACTTTTTTAGTGGAACGATTTTGTCCAACTTTAGCAGTAAATATCTCTTAAAATAATTCTTCGATTTGAAAACTGTCTGCATCAGCGTGTTTATCAAACATTTCTGTATAACACTACCGATTTTCATATTTTTGTATGCATTATTTTTCTTAATATTAACGAAGAAAGACCTCCGGTCACAAAAAATTCAAAACCGGCGGCGGCGGCGGCGGCGGCGGCGGTGACAGCGGTAGTTACTTTTTTTTAGAATAGAGAGATTATTGAAGTATTTGATTTTTGTGGTTTTCGAATTTCCACTGAACAAAGTACGGGGCAAGCGGTCAATCGACGACTTAATGTGTAAAATCTTAGTAAAAATGCGTTTTTGTGGATAATAGTACGACATAAATTTATTTTTCAGTATATATTAATATAAATGATGTTTATGTTTTTTATTAACATTATTCGTGCTTTTAAATTTAACTAGGAAACATATCCATTTATTCATTTTGCGTTAAAATGAAAAAAAAAATTGTATGTAGGAAAAGTTTTATTTTATTTTATTTTTGTTTGTTTGTTTCCTTACTTTTAATTTCAACCGCAAAAAATATCTCTCTATTCTAAAAAAAAGTAACTACCGCTGTCACCGCCGCCGCCGCCGCCGGTTTTGAATTTTCTGTGACTGGAGGTCTTTCTTCGTTAATATTAAGAAAAATAATGCATACAAAAATATAAAAATCGGTGGTTTTATACAGAAATGTTTGATAAACACACTGAAGCAGACAGTTTTCAAATCGAAGAATTATTTTAAGAGATATTTAATGCTAAAGTTGGACAAAATCGTTCCACTAAAAAAGTTTTATAGCAGCAAAAACTGTACATGGCAGTGTAATCATTTTTAGATCATTTTATGCGTTAGAATTTGCCGGAGTGCAGATTGCATTAATTTTTTTATTTTGACTCATTTTTTGAGGTTTTATTTCTATTTTAAATTCAAATTTTCAGCATTTCTAGAGATATTTTTTACAGATTTTAGAAAGTGATATTAATTTAAACTGTTGCCAACTGTATAAACAGAGGAAGCAATAATGTTTGCTTCAAAAAAAAAATATATTTATACGTGTAAATAAATTAAAAATTTATTTACACGTGACTATTATAAACAGAAAAAAAAACCCATTTGGAATTAGAATTAAATAATTATGTGCAAAAAGCAGGAACTTATTAAAAATTACGTCATAAAAACTATAATTACACGTGAATTTTAAGAGAGAAAGGAATTTGTAAAATAATAAATTTATTAAGATGCGTTAGAAGTATTAAATAGGAGAAATTACGTCATATTTACGTCACATTACAGTTATTACATAAAATGAACGCAAAATAATATTGCAAAACGGTTTAAATTTAAAAATTGCGCTAGACATTTATTTGATATTTTGAGAGGATACTTTTCAACTGGTATTTTCACGTGAATATTTAATAGAGAAAGAATAGCTTGGTAAAAATTACGTCAGATTAAAAACGATTAATTTAAAATGTCTCATTTAAAAGAACTTTCTTTTCGCTTTGTTAAAAAATACCAGGATACAAAGACTCTGTTTACTTAATTCCTTTTATATTAGCTTATTTTGAAATGTTGTTACACGTGTCTACGTCATCAAGTTATTTTTATTTCGACGTTTTATTTGTATTTTTATTAATGTTGTACTAATTCATTTGTTCTTTCGTTATTTAAAATAAAAATTATGTCAATTTGTATAATTTGGCGAGTGGTTTGGCGATTTATATAATTTGGCGAAATGGGTCGACGGGATAATCAAGTAGTAACGCAGCGGATTTTGCGTTAAAATTCCCCAATCAAAGAGAAATGAATAGAAATTCGTTTATAGGGAGATCGCCACTGTTTTTTAAATTATAATTCAATCTTTCGAAATATTTTTAAAGCCGATCAAATTAGCGTGCATTTAGAGTCTGCGGTTTCTAGACGGGGGTTGGCGAGCGTAGCTCGTAGGGGGCCGAGCCCCCTAGTTAAATAAAAAAACACAGAAAAGGTCGAAAACATAATCCATTTAGAGGTTAACTCTGAAAAGTGAACATAAAAATTTTAAATACGTGCGGCTTTTCATTTTTTTTTCATTGTTAATGTAAAAACTTCGTAAATGTTGGTTTTAGTTTTATCTTAAATTAGCATTGTGAATTTGAAGTAGATATATTACATTTTGTAAATTTCAACAACTTTAATACGGAATTTTTCTTTGATTTTGTTAGTTACATTTAGTTTATTAAATTCTAGGTAATATTTAAAAAAATATTATATATCTTCCTTTAAACTTTCTTATAGTAAGGTTCGCATAAAAAATAACTTTGTGCTTTCTTAATTTCCCGATTCTAATAATCTCTGAATTTTATGTCCTAAGATTGAACCGTATTACAAATTTCAATAAGAACAAACTGTTAATAATTAATCACTTATTAGTTACGAAAAGTATTTAAGGTATCTGGAATATATTGTTTAAAAATGGATTTTACTTGAGTTATTACTCATTTCTTTTTGAGTATTTATGATATTACAAAGCATTATTCCAATGTGTAAACATTTTACGGATAATATTAAAAAAGGACTATCTTACACGGTGCTAATTGAAAGCAAAATAAAATACATTAAAATTGTGAATGGATAAAAGTAAAAAATGACATTTTTATATAAAAGGTAAAATCATAATTAAATTCTGATGAAAAAACACTGTTTTTTAATTGGAAATGTGTTTCTTTCTTGTTTGCAATCTGAAAATATTCAGAGTTCAAAGAAATCAAATTAACTAAATAATAAAAAAAAAAACCTCCTATTCAAAGTCTATGCATTTAAATGGTTCCTTAATGCATTTTGAAACTATTTTTGTTAGTCTATTTAACACTTATTTAAAATAAGTCCTTTTTTATAGCATGCTTTCGCTCAAAAAAGCATTATGTATATTTATATCATATATAATTTTTCTAAGGAAGAATAATAAAACATAAAATCTATTTTTTACACTTGAGTTAATATGTAGAAAAAAATATTTAAATCTTTTCAGTCGGTAAATTTTGAACATAGTTAATTATTCATTAATTTCCATAAATGAGGTACTTTTCAGCCTTTCTTCCAGAAAATATTTTCTCTTTGTGTTTTCGATTAATTTGTTATTTTAATTTTATTTTCGCTGTATTTTTTCAGTCAAATTACATTCATATAAAAAAAGTAATACTTACATCTTAGCATTTAATTCTTCAAAACGTTGTTAAATATATTCATTCAACAACATTTTTGAGATTATATATACAAAAAGGATTAAAATGTAGTTTGTTGCGACATTAATAACAATGGAGATACATTGAAAAATTGGTTTGGAAAAACGTTAATTCAATATGAATAATTGTTATTTAAACTTTGGTTTTTTTAAACATTTGTAATAAAAATTATTTTGAGTTTTTACAGAATAAAAATGTACTCTTGCAAACATAGACGTATCTATTACGATTAGGTATGTACATTTTTTTTCTTATTTTAGTTACGCACAATAATTTTCTAGTTAAATTGTCTCTAACATTAACAGTTAAAATTGGAAACATCTTTTTTTTATGTTCGCAAAAGTTATTTAATAGAATTAAATAAATTTGGTCATGTGACCAAAAGTTTTATATAGATATTGTTTCATTAATGACTGTTTTAAATAAAAAATCATTTTCTTTTAAATAAAGATTTTAAGATACAAAAAATAACTAAAATATTTAAAATTTATTTAATACTTATCGGAAAAGTATTAACTATACCTTGAAAATGAAACTATAACTTAAATAAACCATAAAAACAAAACCTTAATATTAGAATTTATATTCTGAGAGCATTATAAGACTGTGATATCGAACGTTATTTTTTGTTCTAAAAAATAGGAAAACATTATCATTCTTATGTCCTCGTCCTGGTGTTCTATTCCAACAGCTGCCTTGTAAAATTTGCATGCTTAAATTTCCCGCCATTTTGTAGCGCTTAAAATCCTTTTTTACATCTCCAGTGTATTCGATGTTATAAGATGCACCATTTGTGTTTTAAATTAATAATGTACACACACACACACACACACACATATATACATATATATATATATATATATATATTGAAAAATCCAAATTCATATAATTTAGTACACGAAAAAAACATCTAACAAACCGTAACTAAAACAATAATTAACAAAACCAAGAGTAACTAAGAAAAAACCAAACATGAAGACAAGTGGCCAAGGCTTGTGACTTGTACTGCGGGGTTATATATATATATAATTATATGAAAAATAAAGCCTTGACCCAATCGAGAGTGAAATTCAAATGTTAAATTCGCTCACAATAAATGAGATAAAATTAACGCCATAAAAAAGAAATCCTGACAAATGATAGTTTCTAAGAAAAAAAAACCCAACCGGCTCGGCCTTCAGAAGGAGGTCGATTTCGATGTTAAGCGCTAATTTAACCAACAAAAACTAAATCAAGATTAGAGATAAACGCATTTTTACAATTTTATCTGGCCGCTTTTGACGAATATTTAATTTCATTTTTCTGTAGGAGCTGGTTTTATCAGAATTTAAGGCGGAATTAAAAAAAATATTTTTCCACACTCAACAACTCGAAAATTTCTGACAAGTGACCTGTGTTTTTAATTTTCGTTCAGTTAATTAGAACAAATTTACAAACAATTATTTTCTCAGTACGACCATTTTTTTCAATAAAAGCACTATCGCTTCGAGAAAATCGGTTCAAAACGACCACTTTGACAGCACTTTTTGAAATATATTCTGCTTCTATATAAAAACAAAAAACAAAAAAAAAAAAAAAAAAAAATCGGCCGATACGGCCAACATTAAATAGTTTCTGAATAAGATTTAAGAGTACCTGCCAATTGAATGCGTTTGAGAGCAAAAATGAATTTAAAAAGGGTCAGAAAATAAAGAGTTTGGATTTGAGACTATCCTTAATACGATAATTTTTTCTTCAACTCCTATTTCTGATTAATTTGTTTTTGCTGTAAGAGTTCTGTCCTATCAAAAACTTTTCAGTATAAAACTTGTAGACAATATCAAGAAGATTTATAATAAGCTTATTTGAATTTCATATCTTGAGACTTGACGAAGCTGTGATTTTTTTAAATCTCTAAATTCGATTTTTTTTTCGTATTTTTATCAATGATCTGTGATGCATAAAAATTTGACCCGTTTCCTAGAAGTAATAATAATTTTAAACTGATTTGATATGTATTATAGTTAAGAAGTTAATGTTTTTTTTTTCACAAAACCACTCCCTATTTCCACATCCTTGGTTTGATTTTTTCCATTAACGAACTAGACTAAGATTTCCTGCCCCTTCATTTTATATGTTACTTTAGAAGAGATTTGTGCAGAATTATGGAAATTTTTTGTGCCCATAAAAATGTGATATATATACATATATATATACAGAGAGAGAGAAAGATAAAGTTTTTAACTGGGTGTGGTTTTAGGATCTAGGGGTCATTATCGGCGTAGATCTGCAAAAATACTTCAGAAATTCCAACACAGGAGAGAATGTAATAGGTAGTATTTCTTACGAAATCTACCTAATAAATTTTAAAATATGATTTTTTTATAGTAGAAGATGTTAACACTTTCGAACCAGAAGATTTTCATAATCAAATATTAAAAATAAGTGATTTGCGATATTACTAAATAATAACATTTAGTATTACTAGAAAAATAATAACCCCAGTGAAATAATGATTTTTTCTTAAAAAATGATATACAAAATATATTGACAGAATTCGGTAATTTTTGTTTGTTTACAATTATCCATTAAATGGTTATAAATGAACTGTTCGTTCTCATGTTATTTTCGAAAATTATCTGTGTGATTTTGTAAATTTATTAAAATTTTTATTAAAACAATCTGGGCAATGAATGGATTAATAATTTGTATGAGTTCGTAATTTACGCATTTACAGTTTTTCTTTTCAATAAATATCTTCTGATCGTTTGCGTGTTTATCATCTATATTTTACTCAAAAGCAAACTGTTGGGAAAATTCAGCTTCTGTGAGCTTAAGGGGTACAGCAATGTCGTTGTTGATCGCTGCCCTGGCAGAATACGAAACGTTCTTACTTTAGGGTACAACAATTTCTGAAAAGAATTTTCATTTTCCATGGAACAATTTCTGTAAATAGATAAGCTTTCTCTTCGAAAATAGTGATAGCAAAATTAGAAATATGCGAGCTATACAATTAGTCCTAAACAAATTTGTTTTCGACGTATCACCGGGTTCCAAAAGGCTCTAACATTAAAAAAACTGATTACATAATTAATTATTATGTAAAAGTGAATATAGTTAATTAGCCCCGAAGAAATTCGATGACATGAAGGAACAGTTGACAATAACCATGATCTATTAAGCGGCATCTTATGTATTTGTATTACCATAAAACATGGACATGAGAAATCAAATTATACAAAAACACATTGATTTCGCATTTCTCTTTTTTATTTAGACAGATTGTTGGATAATGCAGATTTAATAGATTAACATAAAACACGTGCAAGTATTTAACAAAATAAATTCAATTTACAAGCTAATATCTATGTTTAATTTTGTTGCAATCGTTAAAGAAAACGCAAAACAATATAATAAAATTTTTGTAAATTAGTTAAAAAGAAAATATTTTAGTAAAATCAGCTTTTCTGAATATAATCTTCCGGATGAAATAAATCATCTCAGTAAGCAAACATATGAAGTAAATGCGCCCTTGGCTTTTGTATCTGTTCCTTGTTTAAAGTTTCTGGTAAACTCACCAAAATCCATGAACTTATTAATGTTGTCAAAATTTATAAACTTTTCTGACAAAACATATCAAAATTTATTAAATTTTAAATGTAATCAAAGTCAATTAACTGATCTGATGAACTCACCGAAATCTATGAACTTATTAATGTTGTCAAAATTTATAAACTTATCTGACAAAACATATCAAAATTTATTAAATTTTAAATGTAATCAATGTCAATTAACTGATCTGATGAACTCACCAAAATCCATGAACTTATTAATGTTGTCAAAATTTATAAACTTATATGACAAAACATATCAAAATTTATTAAATTTTAAATGTAATCAAAGTCAATTAACTGATCTGATGAACTCACCAAAATCCACGAACTTATTAATGTTGTTAAAATTTATAAACTTATCTGACAAAATATATCAAAATTTATTAAATTTTAAATGTAATCAATGTCAATTAACTGATCTGATGAACTCACCAAAATCCATGAACTTATTAATGTTGTCAAAATTTATAAACTTATCTGACAAAACATATCAAAATTTATTAAATTTTAAATGTAATCAAAGTCAATTAACTGATCCGATGAACTCACCAAAATCCATGAACTTATTAATGTTGTCAAAATTTATAAACATATCTGACAAAACATATCAAAATTTATTAAATTTTAAATGTAATCAATGTCAATTAACTGATCTGATGAACTCACCAAAATCCCTGAAATTATTTGATAAATGTATCAATGTCATCAAATTACATGAACTCATCAATCGCGTCAATCACATCTCATAAGGAGTAATTTCATATTTAAGTACACGTTTCATTCAGAAAAGTTAAAATTTCATCGTATTCCGTAGTACAATTAATACGTCAAAAAACTTGCAATATTAATTTTTCAAGAACAGTAAAATTTTAATTGCTTTTATTTTTTTAAATTATGTTTTATTAACCCCCGGTAACGGTATGCTATTTCTTTCTCCCAGCTTATTTTGTGTATTCCAAAAAATAACGTTCCTTACAGACGCTAGCCGTGAAACAAAGCAGTACGATTAAATACTCTACTGCAATTTTTTAACCTTCTAAACATCGCACATTTTCAATTTTTATACCATCGTATTGGAAAAAAAATCTTTTAAATGCATTTTGTTTGAAATCTGTATCTCCATTTATTTTTCAAATATTAATTTTTTTGTAGTTTTTAGAACCATTTGCTTAATTTTGGCAACTCAAGTAATTCATTTCTGTAGAAAGTAAAGGGAAAATAGTTGAAAAATAGCAATTACATTTTGTTTCCATTTTCTCGTTACAACCGAAAGAAAATGTAATTAAAATACGTGCTATTTTGAAAAAAATAAAAACGAATGATTTCTGTCATAAACTATATTTAATTTTAAGTATCTATGAGTCATTAGATAGCCGTTTTTTTTTATTTTATTTTATATTTTTTTTTTTGTCGATTTTCTTGAATGACAGCATCTTTTTGCTGCATTTGTGCAGTATTTCGCGATAGTGAATTGCTATGCATGCTTTACTATAGATGTTTAAGAGAAGATCGTAAATGTGGAATTCTTAAGCGGATGTGAATGACGTCATTTTACATAAAATAAAACGTGTGCTTTAAGTCTTAAAATTGAAATATGTTTTGTACTGCAGTAGAGTCCCGCTTAACCGAGTTATTTTCTTTTGATGGACTTGTGGGTTTATTTAAAAAAAAAAAAAAAAATTAAGTCCATTTTTCTCCCCATTCTGACCAAAAAATTAGAGTTCTAACTTTTTACGGCTGCTCTTTCTTCTTCACCAAACGATTCATTTATAATGGCTGTTTCATAATAATATAAGCCACCAGTCCATCAGAAGAAAATGAAGTAATGGAAATGCCGGGGGTCGACACTTAATTCTGTAAAGCCGAATCCCTGTTCTCTAGTTATTTGTTTACTATTTCTCCAAACGAATTTACAAAAATACTTTACTATTATATGGAGATTAATAAAATTACTCGTACATGTACTTCGTGAGGTTTATCTTTCGAAATTTTTTCCCTACAGATTTAGCGATAAAATTATTGTAGTAGTTCAAATATGTTTAAATTTGGAGAAAATTCGAAAAATCAGAAAGCCATTAAAATTTTGGACAAGCATATGGAAACATTCGTCAGTGTGCTTTGCAGTAGTTGCAGTAGTTCATGTATTATCACTCTAACAATATATATTGTATATATATATATATATATTTATATATACACTGGTGTGCAAAAATTAAGGACGAAATGAAGAAATTAACATAGCAGCGGCACAAAAAGGCAGAACGGATTTGAATCATTTTTAGAAAATTCTGTTCACTTTTCCCACATTCTTATATCTCGAGGATGGTACAATTTGTATAGATTTTCAGAAATTCTGTATGACGTTAAAAAAAGTCCTGTCCTTAATTTTTGCACGTCAGTGTGCAACAAACACAGAACTTTCGGGCCACTGATAGATTCGTTAGCTTTGGCCGGAAGTGATGGATGGGGGCCGGCTATCATTACCGTTACGGCTCCATAAAAAAAAGTGTCACGCCGGACACAATAAGACCGCAAGAAAATTGGCCGTAAATACAAGAAGTTGTCCACAATCGTGAGCCTAACTTTCACTAAAAATGTTAGATAGCCTTAAACTGCCCTCAATTATTATTTTAATGGCCACCTAAAAATAAAAGCTAGCCAGAAACTTGCCTTTGTCCTACCATTTGTGGTTCTCATAAATTAAATTTAGCCCAAATCTGCCCATAAAAAAGCCTATTATGGTTCGTTAAAATGTAATCAGTAACCATTGTTGTGTCCTAACGATTGTTTAGGCATAAATCAAAATTTATTCTATAAAAGAAAATACCTTTTAGCAAGCTAATTAAATGAAAAAATAATTTTGCAGGATTAAAAAAAATCTTTTAATTATTTAGGTACGCTTTTCAAGAAAATAAAATTCTTTCCCTTTGAACTTTTTCAAAAAAAAATTCCAAAGCACAATACTTCACTTAATGCATTAATTTATCTGTTCATTTATTCACTTACATATTTTCAAAATTTATATGCAATGCATATTTAAATATTTGCATTTCTTAAAAATTTATAAAGTATATAATTGAAGAAATAAACTAATCAATTAATCCATTATCAAATATTGCATTTTGAATATTTTTGAAAAAGTTCAAGTTAAATTAACTTCATTTTCTTGAAAAGTATATCTAAATAATTATAATTTTTTTTTTTTTTTTTTTTTTTTTTTTTTTTTTTTTTTTTTGCCTACCAAAATATTTTATCATTCAATTAACCTTCTGAAAATTATTTTCTTTTAAACAATATATTTCGAATTTATGCTTAAATAAAATACATGATTTTAACATAGTTTATTATATATTTTATAATAAAATATGACGGGTTTGTGATATTCTTTTTACTTAGATTCTCACTATATTTTACACAGGTTTGGTTGTAAATCTGTTATATTATGCTTATTCATCAAAGCTTTATTAAATCACTATAATCTAAATTTTTGCATCATTTCTGATCACTTTTTATTCAAATATTATATAAAAATAAGTTTAATCTTTATGAAGTAAACGAAAGACTATTATATTTCTCATGAATTTTTAAATTTTGCTTTTATCAGATAATATTTAAATATTTCTCTAGGCAGTTTAATAGTCAGACATTAGAAAAAATATATTATTTCAACATTTTCAAAATCCTTGAAAGTTATTTATAATTATTAGAAATGTAAATAATAGTTTAATAAAGATTTGAAATATTTATTAAATTAACATTGATATATCTAAATTTCATTAAAATTCAATTTAGTCAATCAAATTTTCTCGAGTATAAATTCTTAAATAGTTTCTCCTCGTAGAAGAAAATAAAACACCTTTCTTTTTAGTCATATTTTTATATTTACACTAATACAAACTATTTTAAAGAATGTGATACTGATAATTATAATGTTTAAAAGTTATTTAGGCAATCCTTTAAAAATTAATAAAAATAATTTAATAAATAAAAATAACCTATTGATATGAATTTTACACTATTTTATCAAAGATTACAAAATGTATGTTTATGAAATTCTTGTGCATTCGTAAAGACTATACAGTAAATTAAAATAAACTATTTAAGGTCATTTAATCGAAAGATACAAAATGTATGTATAAAAAATTCTTGCGTATTCTTAAAAACTAAAATATAAGTATCAAACAATAATCCTGAAATCAATTGATGCAAAAGATAGACTCTGCGATTAATAAATTTGCTATGAATAAACATAACTTAAAGATTTACAGAACCGATACCAATGGATGGAACCAAACATACCGTGCAGTGCAAATGCAATTCTATATATTGAAATGAAATGGGTGACCGGTGGTAGTTGTTATCGCCATACAGAAATAGCACGAATGACGCAGCAAACAAAAGAAAATCCAAAGCTGAGTGGGGTGGGGAGTAATAACAGGAAAGATTCTCCATGACCTTGCTTTACCGCCTTAGCGATACGAAAGCGGTATTTGTTTTTGGGGGAAGGAAGGGGGGGAATTTTTAAGAGAAGTCCTTAAAAGTATAATAAATAAAATTCACTTATTTCTTAAATCATATATTTTTCCCTTTAATACATATTTATTTTAAGTCACTTGAAAAAAAATATTTTTCTTTTTGTAGAGAAATAAACGCTTTAGATAACGTGGATTTTTAAACTACTTGATGTAGTTTTCAGTTCATGCAGTAACATTATTTTCCCCCTCCATTTATAGGTTTTACCAGTTACAATTTGATCGCTATTATATGGAGAAAAAAATTCGTTATCGTGTTTTATGTAAAAACAAATTTTAAGTATTATAAATTCGCACAATGCAGCTGTAATTATGAATTATATTTTAGTTGCCTCTCTAAGTTAATTTTTTTTTTTTTTTTTTTTTTTTTTTAACATAAAATGTTGGTTTATATATTCAACGTAACATATACTTTGCTCTTTATGGACGAATATTTTTCTGCTGAAACTAAAAAAAAAAGTTATAAATTGGCTTTTTCTAATTATTAGTCATCTAATAAGTCTAATTATTGTTCATCTAATAAGTATGTATACATTGTAGTTTATTCCAATTAATAGTTAGTATCGATTAAATTGGAATTTCATATACTTTCTATACTTTTTTTTTGTCTATTTATCTTCTCAATTAAATATTATATGATTTGAAAATAATATATATTTGTTTTGATTCTGATATGCTAACAACAAATATCTTATGTGTATATATATATATTAAGAATTATTTGAGAATGAAGATGATTTTACTAATAATTTATAAGAAATGAGTAAAAAAGTTTTTCGTGTTTACTTTAGTGCATAAAATATTGTTTAAAACTTTCATCTAATGAATGATTCATCATATTTACCACTTATAACCATTGTATCAAATAAATTACATTTTCCCTATTATTTCTATTTGATAAATTTATATTTTGGTAAATAAAAATTATATAAAATAAACTTTAAATATATTCATTTTTGTTTCAATGGGTTCACAAAAATGTATTTGTTTCAAGTTAATGCATATTTTAAAAGCAAGAACATGAAGTGTGTTTATTTATTATTTATTTATTTATTTATTTTTTTTTTTGTAAAAAATCTTTCAATAATAATAACAAACATATATTTTTAAAAAATCTCATGTATCATTGAAATTTCTAGTAGATGATTCGTATAAATATACAATGCCCAATGATTCCATCTTACTGTAATAAACATTTTGTATATTTCCGATTCAGATATATTTCCTGTTAATTTGTTGCCTGTTTATTTTGGCTATTAAATCAATAGAAATTGAAAAATAATACATTCATTTTTTCCGGTGTGGCCATGAAAATGTAGCACATTTTGAAGACTTTTTTTTACTTTTTAGAAAAAATATTTTTAAACTAAATAAAATATGTAATCTATTTTACAACTTTAAATATAAATCTCTCAACGTATTTATATTTTTACTAAAATCCAGATTTAAAATAATTAAGCTTACTTTGAAAGAAATGAAGAGAAAAATAAATTTTCTTATTTAAAATAAATATGTAGGTTTGGTGATATTAGCCATCTACTTTGCAGACAATAAGGTCCATTACGAGTTTACGGGAAGCTTTTTCAAGAAGGCTCACGTTTTGAGCACCTTATCGCCGGAGTAACGGTTGACGCGGGATTCAACACTACGCACCCTTTATTGTTCGTGACGTCATACGCGTAGCGAATAGTAGCCCCATTCCTTTACTGAGAGCAAAGAGACAGTGTTTTGTTTTTTTGTTTTTTTTGTTTGTTTTTTTTGTTTTGTTTTTTTTTCCGCAAATGTAAAAAGCTATAAAGCAGACAATAAAGTATGACGAAATGTTATTTCACCGTTGTTTACAATTAAAACCTTGCTTAAAACAAAGAGCTTTTTCGGATTAAAATGCTTTCCATCCCACAACACAGTCGACGCTCGTTTTTACGAACTCGTAGGGGACACTAAAATAGTCCGTAAAATAAAAAGTTCGTAAAATAGAAAACACCATAAATGATATTAATACGTACATTATTATTGTCTATTTTTATCAAACTGCCCCCTCTTCACAAATGAAGCAGTATTTCAAGATTTTTATTATTTAATAAATTTATACGTGTATTTTTAAATATACAAGAAATAAATGCAAATTTATGCACAAAAAATAATTTCAGTACACAGAAACATACGTTACTATGCCTTAAAAACATTACATATAAAAATACAGACTGGATTAGTACTTAATAGGTGAAAATACATAGATGAAAACATAAATAAAAAAATAGGAATGGAAATAATCACTTACCTTTTTTTTTAAATCACATTTTGGAAAATATATATTTCTATTTTATCTATGCTTGAAAACCTTTCACAGTTATTGCTCCCTTCAAAAAACTGCCTTAGTCCTTACAACCACTACTTGAAATTGTTCCTATGCCCCCTCCCTCCGAAAGAGATTGGGGAAAATAACACGTTCTTGGAATGCATCTGATGTCTCATTGTACTTGTTGAGAGTTTAATTGACGTGACACTGCGTTCCGATATTTAAAAAAAAAAAAAAAAAAAAAAAAAAAAAAAAAAAAAAAAAAATGCAGGAGTATCAAAACTGAGTTCGCAAAAAAGAGATTTTCATAATCCGTAGTTCGTAAATGGGAGCGAAAAATTACATTGTTTCTATGGGAGTGTATTCGGGACCACTCTATAGTTCGTAAAATCGCAAGTATTCGTGAAAAAGAGGTTCGTAAAAACGAGCGTCTACTGTATATATAATTCAAACATAAGTTTTTTTTTTTTTCAGTTCAATAATATTCATTTATTTCATTAGGGCTGCTCACAAATCCAAAAGGGCAACTTTCTCACATAAGTTTTAATTTATTTTTGTTCTCAAATGCATGAAAAAAGCAGGTGTTGTTGTTCAGAAGCTATGTCATCGAGCTGTTTTTCCGTCTTTTTTCAAACACAATAGATCTTTCAGATAATAATGTCAAAGTGGCCGAAGTTGAACCGAAGTTCCCGAAGATAGCAGACAATCCTGTCAGCGAAGGGCGAAAAACGTGTTTGTCACATGATCAAAATCGTTTATAACTCAATAGGTAATTTATGGATCAAAAAATGGAAAACACAGTTCAATTCCAAATCGCTTCCATGGCCAAGCTTTCCAATTTCTTATTTTTCCGTTAAAAAATGAATTTGTAAATGTGTCAAAACGTTTTGCGCTTGTTGAGCAGAGCAGTTAAGAACAGCCTTAATTCGCTATGTTCGAATAAATTGAGAACGTATTTTATTTTTTTTAGGAAAGATAAAAATAGGTGTAAAGATTTTCTTGAAATAAACATAATTCTATTGATCATGTTTTTATGACACAATTGAACTTAGTTTTATTAGCATTACTACTGAATTATTATTTTTTTTTTGTTATTTTTTTTTATTAAGCGGCATAATTGAGTGACGTGTTGGTTGCATTAATAAAATATATTTTCACTGAAATGATTTATTAAAAATTAATTGTTCTTATTTTAATTGCGATAGGAAGTTGAAACTAAAATCAATTCGATTATAATTAGATTGAACGATAAATCATTAATTATTTAGCTATATCCTGCAATTAAATCAAACATCTAAAATAATTGCAAGTTGATGCATGTAATTAAATCAATCACTATTATATTTTAATAATGTTAAATCTTTAACATTATTTGAATTTTTATGAAAAAAAAAATTGGTCTGACCCTAGTGCACAAAATTAAAAATCTTTAAAATTCTTCAGTTTTTTGTTTTAAAATTTTTTGCTATATTTTTAAATATTATTCATCCAAGTTGTTTTCTTTGTTATTTTATAATAATAATTCGACATATTTGAATAAATCATCTAAATTCTTCTCTCGAATGAAATTCCTCCCCCCTCCCCCCCCCCCCCCACACACACACTCCATTTTTCGTCATTTTTCACACATATTGCATTATTTTTTAAGTTGAAATGGCAATAAAATAATGATCAATCGTCTGAGGCAGCCTCTCATTTTGAATTTTTATCTTCTGCCCCACTCCCTCTCCTCCAGCACACCATTTTTTGACCATTTAAAATTCATTGTTGCCTTGTCATCGCAGAAAGTATTGTAATTTTCTGCCACAGGTATTTTTTAAAATCTATATACATCAAAATGCACTGAAACTGCATTAATACATCAGCCCCATAAATCCATCTTTACATGTAACCAAATATATAGATTTATGAAGGTAATGAGTTTTTGTTTAACAGGTATGGAATTGATAATACTTAATTGAATGAAAATGTAATGTTTTGAGGGGATCAAATAATCAAAATTTTAGTCTATATCATCAAAAGTAATAAAGGCCTTTGATAAAAAAGAGTATAACATTTCTTAATACAATTTCTTTCGAAGAAGATTTCTTTTCATCTAGAACACATAATTCAAAATATTTCTTTAATTTAGATAGGACTGTTATTCTAAAATATACTTCCGCCATTTCGGTTCAAAACAAAACACAAGACGACGATTGGCGTTAGAGCTGGCTGAAAGTTTCGCCAATTCGCCAAGGCTGCTGCTGAAAACATGAGCCTTCCTGAAAAAGCTTACCGGAAACCGGTCCTCAATAGTTGACGGGTAAGGAAAATGCAAAGTTTCCCCTTGCCGGATTGTAATTGGTTTCACCATAGCTGGCGCAATTAACGGCGGGTCACTTACGGTACATCACCGTTTGGTTACAAATGGCCATAACTCATTTTGGCCGTGAGAAAAGCACCATTAGCCAGAAATCGTGTGCTTGTTGGGTATATATTAGAGTGGAGTGAAAAAAACCGAAAATCGGAAAATCAAAATGTAATACCACGCAAAGGTTGGGTATGGTGTTCACAAAAATGCACAGAATTTTTTTCGAAATCAAATTTTATCTTCCGGTGCCACTAGAAGTCCCCCTTTTCGGCGAAATTCGTCAAAAATTCCTTATACGATTTATAAATCGAAGTAAGTGTGAAGTTGAAAATAAAAATGTCATACTGCAGAAACGTTGTATGTGGTACGTAGTAATATGCCTACACAAGTTTTTCGAAACCAAGATTTATCTTCCGGTGCCCCCGGTCCCCCAATTTTTGCGAAATTAGTCAAAAATGCGGTGTATAACTTATAAATCGAAATAAACCTAAAGATGGAAAATGAAAATGTCATGCTGCGGAAAAAACCAGGCAGGCCAGAGTTAATGTTATATATCTAAACATTAGCGCGCGTAAATTACTGCGCAAAAAAAGGCGGCATTTTTTTTTTTTTTTTTTTTTTTTTTTTGCCAACAAATATAGTATAAACACGAATGGAAATGTACAATAGCATCTCTCGATTTGACACGATTGAAACAAGTGTTCTTTATCTTTAGAAACATTAGAAAACAATTTGTTTTTAAGGTTCAAAAAAGCATCCCGTAAAAAAAGTTTATTTTGTTGGCACTGATTTTAGGAAACGTTTCCTAGTTGCTTATATAGTGGATTTATCACCGCTATATAGGTTTCCAAATGCATTCATTTCTCAAGTGAACATTTTTTTGTTTAACAAACATGTTTTACAGACAAACAAAAATCATGACTTTAACAGTTAATTAAATATTATCCCTCTACTCATGCATGTATAAATTTAATTAAACGTTGAATATGTTTTATTTAGAGTTCATAGAATCCAAAAATCCGATATTACGGTTTGAGAAAACTGACAACCGTAAAGTAGCAGACATGGAATTCTAATGATTTTAAGGGGACTTATAATTGGGACTTTTGTGAAAAGGATAGAAAAAGTTGGGAGGAAGGGGTACAGTATATACTCGGGTATAAGCCGATAAATTTTGACCAAAAATTACCTATTAAAAAGGGAGAGTCGGCTTGTTCATGGGTCAGAGTTTGGAAGAAAAGTTCTAAGCCACAGAGCTTTCTGACTTGTGCAAGCAAATTGATTTTGGATCATCAAATCATTTAAAGAAAGATTGCAAAAAATCTGGACTAGATTCAGTAATACTTTTTGGAGATTCAGATACTGATTCCAAATATGAAGGACTCGTTTCATGTTTCCTAATTTTTCATATAACCTTTTTTTCTGGTTTAGTATTTCATTAAAAATATGATTTTTGTCTGAAAGCATATTGAAATGTTTTAGGTTTTGCTTATACGCGAATCGCGGATTTTACCAATATTTTGTCAGTCAAAATAGGGGGTACTATACGCTAGCGACTTATACGCTAGCGGGCTTATACACCGCAGTATATACGGTATGTGGAATTTGCGATATTCTACAATATTTATAAAATTTCCCAAAAAAATAAAAAATAATCGGATCAAATTAATTTTTTTTGCTTTTAAAATTCCTTTCCACAGAAGTTCAGTAGTTTTCATTAATAATAAAAAAAAAAATTAATGAAAAAAAATGCATAAGATAATTAATTAAATAGGAAAGATATATGAACAAAAATTATCAAAGTTAAACTCAATATAAATATCTATTAAATTTTAGTGCATAAAAATTAAAGAAAAGGTTAATAGTATAACATAGAGAACATATGCCATTCTGACACCAGGATATGTAAAGAGATTAGGGTAAAATAAATTGCATAACATAAATTCTTTTAGGAGATTTGGAAATAAAAATATTAAGGAATTTCCTGGAAAAACAGAAGTATTGAAAGCGTCAGAAAATAAAACTTGAAGAGGAAGGCTTAAAATGGCACTTTAAAAAAAAAGAAAAAGTTCAGATATACCAGGGAGGAGGGGGCTTTTATACGAAGGCGGAGCTTAATTTCGATACTTACGGTAAGACACAATAAAAAATAATGTTTCCAAAAATTAGTGTCAGTAACATACACTTTGTTTTTATGTATGCTTCCTTAAATTCCGAAAAAAAAAATATTTTTTCTGAGGTTTTTTAGGTTGGAATCATTTAGATTGGATAACATTTTTTGAAATCGTGGGTAACTCGGGAGAAATTATATTATATTTTTTAAAAACTGAAAACGCTTATCTTTTTAATAGTGTATGTTATACTGCGATAAAACGAAGTAAGCAAGTAAATTTTTATTCATTTACAATGCTTTCTGCTGGTAGTGTTATCATATAACTGATATAAACACTCTTGATACCACTTCAGCAGGTTGTTATTTTTTTTAATGCCATAAAAATATTATTATTTATATATTTTGATTATTATTATTATTTTATAAAGTGTGTATGTGTATATAGAGTGTGTTCTGACATAAATTTATTTTGATTATTATTATTATTATTTGATATAAATATGCTCATATATGTATCTACGATGTAAAGCCTTAATAAGAGAACGACTGCACAGTTGGATCTTAACTTTAAAGGGGATCTTTTTAGATAGACACGAAGTCTCCAAGTTTAACAAAAGGTTGACATAAAATGCCAAGCTGTATTTACGACTAGATGTAAGATTATTTATTGGCCCTAATAAAGAAGTCGTAAAAGATGGACCACACGGGCAATAGAAGAAGGCCCGGGGTTTCCACATCCCATGATCGCTGACGCTCAGCGGGCGGAGCACTGTATACCCCGAAAAAGTGTAATACCAAATCACAGGTTTGCGAGAAGACGGAAGAAGAGGGGGTCGGAAGACTGACCGACCATTTGACGAAGGGGGCAAAGGACCATCCTCCATATTGTTATTACGAGGTGATGTCGTAAGCGAAGAATGAAGTTATAGTCAGATGCGTTAGATATCCCAATAGAGATGGTTTAATAGTGAGTTCAGTTCGAGTTCTCAACTATGAGGTTTTAATAAGAGATTAGTTCTACTTCTCAACTATGAGGGATGTTTTAAAAGACTTGTGCTGTTTCTCAACAAAGTTGTTCCAATTCTCAACTATGATAGTTTAATAACGATGAGTTCTATTCCGCAACAGGGATAGTTAAATCCAGATGTCCTAAGGGTTTCAACGGTACTTCTAACAATGATTACGGGTTATTCGCGTCATGTTTTCCCGCTAAGGGAAGGCCCTAAGAACGGCAGTTCGTGGACTTTGATACATCACCTGTTTTAAATAAATTTGTGAACTTTTCCTAGAGTGTGAAAAAACATTCAAGGAGCCACGGATATAAGTGTGATTTAAAACTACGAGTAAGCCTCTACTACAGAAGGTATGTGTTATTCAATATATTTGTATTCCCATTGTTTTAATAATCTATGTTGTGCTAGGGATGTACAATTTATGGTATACAAGCAATTAATTAATATTTGTAATGATAAATTAAAAGGTAAACTTAATGCAAATACTAATTCAATTTCCTTCTTTGGAACGCTGGTGTCTTATGACACATTTCTATTTTATTTTTGTAAATATGTAAATTAACTGTAAATAAACTTTTGTTTATTGTTAAATTTTGGCTATGTTTTTAATACAACATGAGTCCATTGTTTTAGTTTAATGTAAGTTTTATTTCAGATTATGAACTTCTTTAGTATGTTATTTATGCGTAGTTTCGATAGGTTTTATTTAGATATAACAGCGCGGTCTATACGCTATTTCTTCACTAAAATTACACAACGCAGTTTGTGGCAGTTTTGGAGATGTGTTTCCTCCCACCTCAATTTAAGATAATTATGGTTAATCTGATTATCAGGAATAGCCAGGACCATTATTCAATTATTACGATCACAAATGTTTGTTTATAAATTATAGTGTTTTTAAATACCCACTATAATAATTCAGGTACAGTAATTGAGGAGTGGTTAACCTGCAATTACTAAAGTAATTACGTTTATTACCAATTATTCCCCCCCCCCACCCACCTGCAAGATTGGGGTTTACCCTGTCCCCAATCCCATGTATGTTTGGGTAGTTAAGTTGGTGCCGGTATATGGACCTATATGATATGTTGGGCAGATCCAGGTCCATGTACCGGCACCAACTTAACTACCCAAACATACATCCTTTTGCATTATTTTTATTGAATTTATGAATACTAATATTCATTTTCATAATACCTCTGTCACATTCTTTTCATGAAGTATTATCTATGATTAAAGAATTGCAGTACTAAAAAAAAAAAAAAACTGTTTACAAAGTCTGTAAGTCTAATCGTAAATCTACTGTTTTATTTATTTAATTCTTTCTTTCTTTTTTTTTTTTTTAAGAAAGATTTATTATTTAACTCTTATTTTATTTGCTCAATATATACATCAACACAAATGGTAGATTTATTCTTATCAACCACAGAATACGTAACCTAACGTTTATTACTTCACTCAAAAGATAGCTGTCAATCTCTTTCCACTATTTGTGAAAGAGAGCGTGCATGAAAAACTCGTTCTCATGATTGCTAACATTAAAATAAATTCTAAAAATTAGTCTTGGTACCAATGAATTGTATGAATTATTTCTGACTTGTTTTTCCCAAAAAGTGCATGGCTCAGCGAATTTATATTTTGATAAAAAAAAAAAGTGTTGTCATGAAACAATATTTTATAATTGAAGTGTACCTTATACTGTGTGTATAGGGAATTTCAGGTTAGTACTAGTAGAAAAAGTTGCATTTATTGAGTACAAATTTACAATTACTTTGTGAGAATTAAAAAAAAATGTTGAAACAATTATTGAAATGAAAAGAGAAAAATCTTTTTCATAAATAAATTGTAATATTGAAGTATGATAAAGAAAAATCATACAGTATTGAAAAATAATTCATGGTTGTGTTTAAAATCAGTAAGTAGCGCTGAATATTTTTGAAAAATTATTAGCGTGTTTATTTATGGTACTGAGAAAAATTTATTGATTTTTAGAAGAAAGAATTTATTGATTTATGTGTTATTGTGTATTATTTGTACATTTTGGGGGGGAAAATCACAAAAATTATTGCGTATTATTGTGTATTTATGTGTATAGGATTTTAGAAAATTTACTTTATGACAAATAGAAATTATTGCAAAAGTAACGATAATTCTAATTCAGCAGTTAGCACGCGTAAACAATTAAGAGAGGCAGTTAAACAATTAGATTTAGAAAATATGTCTCACGAAAAAGAGGAAAATTTATTATCGCAGGTGTTGAGTTTAATCAACCCTTTTGATATAAAGAAAATTCCTAATGTAAAATTCTATTTAAAAGAATTTGATCATTTCCTGGATAGGACAAAAATAAAAGAGGACTTCAGGCTACAAATTCTAAAATCAAAATTTGTAGGAGTTGCACATGAAAAATTGGTGCAAAATGACAATTTAAATTCTGAGCAAGACTATGCTAAATTTAAACAGAAAATTTTGGATGTTTTCTCAAAAAGAGAATCGTTTACAGAACAGCCGACAAAATTTAATCAAATAAAGCAAAAACCTAATCAAACTGTCAAAGAGTTTATAGAGGACTTTAACATTTTGGCCTATAAATGTTTACAAACGACAGGATATGATAATAATAAAGGTGCGAAGGAATTTTTTGAATTGATTAAAATAAATAAATTTCTGGACGGAATTTTTCCGAATATTTCTTTAGAATTAAGGAAATGGGATATCAAAGAATTCTCTAAATTATGCGAAAAAGCATTGCACCTAGAAAATGCTTCCAATTCTTCAAAAATTGAACAGGTTAATAATGTGACGGAAAATGTAGAAATTAAAGATAAAGTTTACGAGAATTTATTAGAGCAAAATAAAGAACAATTAAACTATATTTCAAAATTGACGGAGCAATTGAATGTAAAGAAAAGTAGCGAAAATAAAGACGAAAGAGTTCAGGAAAATTATTGCGCGATCTGTAAAACTAGTAAGCACGGTATACAGAAATGTTATTTTAATGGTAAAACTAATACAAAGAAACCTAATTTTCTTAGAAAACAGAATTCTGAAAATTTTAATCCTAGAAGTGATTATAACAGATTTAATGCAGGTTTTGGGTATCTATCTCCAAGTGTACAGGGATATTCCAATTTTAATCCCAATTTTACTCCCAATTTTACACCCAATTTTATACCAAATTATCATAACAATCAACAGTATGATAATAATCATGGTTACTTACAACAGAATTACAGGTATGGGAACTTGGATAAATCTAATAAACAGAATTATTATGATAACTTTCAAGGGAATCGGAATTTTTCAGTGTATAATTCTGAGTATTTTACGGATGATAATTTTTATCCCAGGGGTTCGAATAATGGAAATTTTGCACAGCAAAGGCAGAATTATAAGGACTCTAGGGTTAGAAGTAAGGACTCGCAGAGGGATAATTTTGATAGAAAGGAGGATTCGCGTAACATAGCTAAGAGGGGTCGCGCCAACGTTAAACAATTTAATGGAAACACTTACACGATAGCTAGTGTGAATTTGCAGAGAGACGACAGGTTACCTATCATTGATTTAGATGTGTTTGGGGTCAAAGTCGCTACTCTCTGTGATTGCGGTGCTGCGGTCTCGCTCCTGTCTCCAGGTCTGCTTGAAAAGCTTAAGCAGACTAATGCTAAGATTAAATATTTGGGAAACAGATTTACAATCCAAACTTTCGACAACTCTATCATACCCTTCAAACAATGTGTCAAAATAACTTTTAAAATTAAAAACGATTTTATCACGGGTACTTTTTATGTGACTACACAGAATTTTCATGGGGAATATCAGATGTTATTGGGTTCCGACTTCCTGAAAACGAATAAAATGATCCTTGATTTTGACAAAAAAATATTAAAATTTAAGAATACAAAAATTTCTCTGGAACCGCAGGATGCAAATAAGATAGTTCAGAAGGTGAATAACCTACATAGTTCTGGGGTGAATGTTATTGATCAGGGTAAAACAGAAAATAAACAAAGTGAGATATTTGCCGTCATAGATAGGGATACGCATCTCCACCCAGGCGAAACACGAATCATTCATTTAGGATGTCCGGATGCAATTCAGCCTAAACAGTTCATTCTGCTGGAACCGAAAGAGGAGCTTGTAAATCTAGTTTCGGAGTGTTCGGTTCATGAAGTGGCAGACAATAACAGGATTAATCTGATTATGACAAACAATTCGGAGAAAAAACGTATATTGAAACGAAACTCACAAGCGGCAGTCATAATTCAGGACTTTACCAGTAAAACCAATTTAGTACAGAACGATATAGAGGAGGGTAAAATATACCCCATACACAGTTTAAATCTAAGTGAAGTTCGTGCTTTGAGACAGGCGGAGTTAGAAATAGGAGATTTTAACTTGGAGCACCTGACGGAAGATTTTAAAAAGAAAATGGAGCACTTATTACCGAGTCATGCGTACGCATTTTCCATATCCTATAAATCGTTAAGTCAGACTTCGTTAGTGACTCCAAAAGTGAATTTAAGTCACGATTTCCCTATACAGCATAAACCGTACAAAACACCTCAAGCGGTTAAAGAGTATGCAAAGGGGGAAATACGCAAACTACTGGAAGCGGAGATAATACAAAAGTCGGACTCCGATTATGCGTTTCCAGTATTATTCGTGAAAAAGAAGAGTATGGAGAAAGACGCAGTCCGTTATCGCCTAGCGGTAGATTACAGAACGGTTAATGAAATATTAGAAGGTTTTCCGTATCCGGTGCCAGACGTGAAGGATATCCTACAGGCTATCAGTGGAAAAAAATGCTATTCAGTCCTGGATCTACACTCCGCGTTTTTCCACATAAATTTACTGCCTGAGGACTGTCACAAATTACCGTTTGTGACCAAGTTTGGCAAATATTCCCCTTGCCGCCTTAATTTTGGGTTAAAAATTAGCCCGACCAAATTTGCAGAATTAATGGATAAGGTGCTAGGACACTTCCCAAAGGATAAGGTGCGGTATTTTATCGATGATGTAATTCTGGCAACTGACTCTCCTCAAAAAATGCTTCAATTATTACAAGAGGTTTTACAAACTCTAATAGACCATAACCTGACAGTCGAACAGTCTAAAGTTCAAATTTGCAAGCCGGAAATAGAGTTCTTGGGTTTTAAAGTGAACAAGGACGGATACGCACCTTCTGAGAAGAACGTTGGAAAGGTCCAACGTTTGGCGCGCCCAAAGAACAAAACAGGTGTCAAGTCGTTACTGGGACTTGCTAACTATTTCCGCTCGCTCATACAAAACTATGCAGAGATCGTTAACCCTCTGGTTGAACTTACAAAAGAAAAGGTTAAGTTCAAATGGACGGAAGAAACAGAAAGAGCCTTTCTCAATATACAGAAACCATTATCAGTAACCCAACTCTGAAACCTCCAAAATTCGACAAGGAATTTTTCCTTATTACAGATGGCTTTAAGGTAGCGATATCAGTTGTTTTGGCCCAAGAGGAGAACGGATTCTTTGTCCCCATTGAATTTTATGGGCTTAAACTTAAACAAACCGAAATGGTATATCCTAGCATGAAGTTCGAATTATTGGCGATTCATGATTCAGTCATGCATTTCAAACACCTGTTATTAGGCAGAAAATTCACCATTTTGACAGACAGTAAGTCTTTAACATATCCCTTAAAGGTTGAAAATCAGGCTGATATTGTCACAAGATGGATCCTCAACCTGAGTGATTTTGACTATTCAATAGATTACATCGAAGGAAAAATCAACCCTTCGGACTTTTTGTCAAGGAATTTAGTACAAAACATTACCACGGATAACGAACTACAAAATAATTTATTTAAAGTCTATAGCCAATTAAGTGAAGACAATATAAGAGAGAAGCAATGCACAGAGCAAAAATTAATGGCCATCATAAAAAAAAATGAAACTAATATAAATAATAGATTAACGAGAAAATATGATTTGAATGAAAATAAAACATTAGTATTAAAACAAAATGCCAAAAACCCAGAGCTCATCGTAGTGCCGGAGGAACTAAAAATGACAGTCATGGCAAAGGCACATGGCCCTCATTTCGGTTTCAGGAAGACATATGAAACTATCAAGACACGATTATTCTGGTATGGTATGCACAAGGATGTTAAGAACTGCTGTGATGGAAAGGGATCTTCAAATTGGGGCGACCCTGCATATTGACATAGTGGGAAAATTACCTTTAACATTCAGGAAAAACTGCTTTATCCTAACTATAGTCGATACGGGATCCCGTTTCCTAGAAGAAGTGCCCCTCAGAAATGTGGAATCACAAACTATCTTGAATGTGTTGAACAAATACTTCGGATCATATGGTTTATGTTCTACAATTACCGCAGACAATGCCCAGTACTTCCGGAGTGCGGTTTTTAAAGAGTACATGATGACTCTAAACATAGATCTTCGCTTTACTTCAGTGTACAAGCCGATTGGAAATGGTATGGTAGAGATAAACCACAAACTGCTTAAAGCATCATTAGTCGCAATGTCGAATTCCACTCTTGAATGGGACACGAGGCTAGATTATTTCAAATTGAACTTCAACACCACCGTGCACAGAGCTCTTGGTTATTCGCCATCAAAATTATTCTTTGGTCGGGAAATCAAAAACCAATTTACGATCCTCAATACCCGGAATTAACGTGCACACAGACGTTTGTCAAAAACAGGATCGAGCACATGAAGGAAGTTCACCGACAAGCAATTGCAAATCAATAAAAAATAATGGCAAAATATATTACTGAAAGCGATCTCCAGGAAGTTAAGACTCTAGATGTGGGTCAGGAAGTATATATAAAGGTAATAGGCAAACCCAGAGCCCTACATCCTCGTTTTGAAGGACCTTTTGAAGTTGTGAAAAGTGTCATACACAACAATTATATTTTACGTCTTAAGGGGAAATCAAATGGCACAACTATACGACGACACATTAAATTTTTGTTCTCACCGAAAACAACGGCAGGGAATGCCGAAAATTCAGAGATGCACCAAGTGAGTCAGACTCAGAACAAGAGGCTGACGAATAAATTGGGTATTTAATTTTAAGAGTAGTTTGTACATAGGTACTTGGGAATTTTATCTAAGGGATTGTCGCACTTTCAAAAAATAAAAAAAATAGCAAAAATTATAAAACCCAATCTTATTAGATAATAATTTCTCTAAAATTTGTATGTATAATTTTTCTTTTCTATTTAGTGTATTTCGTGTTCATTTGTTTTCATTTTAGTGTAGTGTATTTTCAGTGTATTTGGGTCTAAGTTCAATTATATCAGGGTAATTAATGGTATAAATTGGATTTTATGTCGTTAAAGACATGTTTTACTATATATCTCTGAGATTAGTTGATATATCATGGGTCTGTAGTGTAGAAAAACGATAGGATTTCGTTTAGTTGGGAAAGTGTCAGGTAGTGACATGTTTTGGTGGACGCTCAAGGGTTAAATTCTGAAAATTTGTATTTCAAGCAAAATATGGGTAATCCTTTTACTATTTGCAAAGTACTTAAGCATAAATAGTTTTAAATATAGGATTTTACATGCTCCGAAGCAAAAAGCAGCTTTTGTAGGAGTTGAAGAAAAAAGTGTAAAAATTCAAATAAAATCAACTTTTGTAAGTAAAATTTGGTTCTAAAGGGTTGTAGTAGTTAAAAAGGTGTTAGTTATACAGTAGCAGTGTTTTTGGAACACCTACAGGTTTTTTTAGACAGGGGATTTTACTTTTATGTGGCTCTAGGGAGCAATTCAGTATAAGTTTTAAAACTTAAAAAAAAAAAAAATTAAAATAAAAGGATAACTTTGGGATAAAGTTTGGTTAGTGAGGTGTTAGCGTGTACTGGCATTCGGGTATTTTTAGGGTAGGTACGAGTGTCTTTTCATTCACATGGTGGTATGTACCGATATTTTCTACGACCGCGTAAGGGTTAAAAAGCGGTACTCAAAATTTTACGTTGTAGTTAAAAAAAATTTTTTTTGGGGGTGTTATAAACTACGGAATGTCAGTTTGAGATTTAAACGGTTATTTTACTAGATGATGGTTACTGGTAAATATATATAAAAAAAATGCAAATTTCAAAATGCTAAAAAATGCTAAAGGGGGCGGAGCACTGTATACCCCGAAAAAGTGTAATACCAAATCACAGGTTTGCGAGAAGACCGAAGAAGAGGGGTTCGGCAAGGCTGACCGACCATTTGACGAAGGGGGCAAAGGACCATCCTCCATATTGTTATTACGAGGTGATGTCGTAAGCGAAGAATGAAGTTATAGTCAGATGCGTTAGATATCCCAATAGAGATGGTTTAATAGTGAGTTCAGTTCGAGTTCTCAACTATGAGGGTTTAATAAGAGATTAGTTCTGCTTACCAACTATGAAGGATGTTTTAAAAGACTTGTGCTGTTTCTCAACAAAGTTGTTCCAATTCTCAACTATGATAGTTTAATAACGATGAGTTCTATTCCGCAACAGGGATAGTTAAATCCAGATGTCCTAAGGGTTTCAGCGATGCTTCTAACAATGATTACGGGTTATTCGGGTCGTGTTTTCCCGCTAAGGGACGGCCCTAAGAACGGCAGTTCGTGGACTTTGATACATCACCTGTTTTAAATAAATTTGTGAACTTTTCCTAGAGTGTGAAAAAACATTCAAGGAGCCACGGATATAAGTGTGATTTAAAACTACGAGTAAGCCTCTACTACAGAAGGTATGTGTTATTCAATATATTTGTATTCCCATTGTTTTAATAATCTATGTTGTGCTAGGGATGTACAATTTTTGGTATACAAGCAATTAATTAATATTTGTAATGATAAATTAAAAGGTAAACTTAATGCAAATACTAATTCAATTTCGTTCTTTGGAACGCTGGTGTCTTGTGACACATTTCTATTTTATTTTTGTAAATATTTAAATTAACTGTAAAGTTTATTTATTGTTAAATTTTGGCTATGTTTTTAATACAACATATGTCCATTGTTTTAATTTAATGTAAGTTTTATTTCAGATTATGAACTTCTTTAGTATGTTATTTATGCGTAGTTTCGATAGGTTTTATTTAGATATAACTGTGCGGTCTATACGCTATTTCTTCACTAAAATTACACAACGCAGTTTGGGGCAGTTTTGGAGATGTGTTTCCTCCCGCCTCAATTTAAGATAATTATGGTTAATCTAATTTTCAGGAATAGCCAGGACCATTATTCAATTATTACGATCACAAATGTTTGTTTATAAATTATAATGTTTTTAAATACCCACTATAATAATTCAGGTACAGTAATTGAGGAGTAGTTAACCTGCAATTACTAAGGTAATTGCTTTTATTACCAATTATTTTCCCCCACCTTCAAGATTGGTGTTTACCCTGTCCCCAATCCCATGTATGTTTGGGTAGTTAAGTTGGTGCCGGTATATGGACCTGGATCTGCCCAACACTTTCCGTTCAGCACCTGCTCATTATAATATCAAAATATTTTCTTTGGTCTACCAACATCGGACAAATTTTTGCTGATATGGTTAATAATTATGAACATTTAAAGTAAATCTGCATTATTGCTGTTGGCGATATTTACTGTCATTCGTCAAAAATATTTCTAAAAGTACTCCATCATATTTCTTAAAACTTATTTAGAGATTCGAAATATTCATAAAAATAAGTTCTTTTATATGTATTTATTTTAAAGCAAAAATTATTTGTTTTACTAAATTAAAAATAGTGGAAAAAGAAAAAGAAACACTGTTGAAACAAATCTCGAGAATGTTAATAAATTAAAGAATTTTCTATCTGGACTATAATTATTAATTTATTTTTATTTTATAAAAGTCGTAAATTAATATCCTGCAGTAAAATTAGATTAAATTAATTAGAGTAAAAATATTACTCTCACGAAAATGAACGATGTTTCATTGAATTCAATTTTTTTTTTCATTTGTTCTAATAAAAACAACTTCTTAACGTAATCTTCGGGGAGCGTGCCAAATTTGAAATAAATTTAAATTATAGCTTTCAAATCATAAATATTAAATGCATGGGCATTTTATTACACAAGCCTGCAATTTAAACAATTGCCGGTATAGTAAGTGGAATTTTTTATAGTTTTTTGGATGCTGATTACTAGAAAAATAATGAAAAAATTCCATCACGTACAGTTTCTTCACAAATCGTATTTATTTTTTTTATGAATTTAGTATATTTCGGACCAAAAATTATTATTTATATGAGTTTGATAAATAAATTTACGGACTTAAAATAGTAAATTGGTGCATTACACTAATAAAAAAGAAAGAAGAAACTATTTCAATACAGATATTTCTTTTTATCGGTAAAGTGCCTATTAAATACAATATTCAAAACAGACGAATCCAGTTGAAATCGGATCTCTCCTGCTTGCTGATGTCTGCTCGCCATCCCTTCTTCACACGCCTTTTCACTGACATTATCACTACTCCTGAATCAGTGTCTTTCTTTACTCTGTACTGTACGCATGTATTTTTATTCCTACCTGTGAGTTATAAGTTATAGTGGAAATTTTTACTTCTAGTTTTTGCTGCATTAGAGAACATGGCTTCAAGAGGATGTGCTAATTCACCGCATTGTTTCTGCTATATTGTTTGGAACTATACAGTGAGAAAACAACAAAGAAGCATTTCTGATTTTGTACATAAAGTGTATTTCGCTTATTTTGGCAAGAAATTGGGCGATCAAGACAGGCCTTGGCCTCCACACAAAGTTTGTTGTATTTGCGTAGAAGAATTAAGGCAATGGTTTCAAGGTAAAAAGCAATCTTTTCAGTTTGGAGAGAACATAAAAATCACAGTGATGATTGCTCTATTTGTATTTGTAATGTGACGGGTTTCAATTTAAAAAACAGAAAGGAAATAACTTATTCTGACATTCCGTCTGTCATACGTCCTGTGCCTCATGGACCTGGTACAGGAAAAATCTTGTTGATCCAAAAAAGGTGTTACTTCCGCCGCTTCATATAAAATTAGGTCTAATGAAACAACATGTCAAGGCTTTACCAAAAGAAGGTGAATGTTTCTAATACATTTGTGAGCAGTTCCCGGGTTTATCCCAAGCATAACTGAAGGAAGGTATGTTTGTAGGACCAGACATCAGGAAAATGATGAAAGATGAAAATTTTGAGAATAAACTAAAAACAAACGAAATAAAAGCCTGGAAATCTTTCAAACTTGTTATTACTAGCTTTCTTGGCAACAAAAAAGATCCAAACTACAAATCTATTGTAGAAGAGATGGTAACATTTTTCAAGATTTTAGGGTGTAATATAAGCTTAAAAGTTCATTTTCTCGATTTGCACCTAGACTATTTTCCTGAAAATTTAGGTGCAGTTATTGAGGAACAAGGTGAAAGATTTCACCAGGATATAAAGGAAATGGAGAGGAGATATCAAGGCAAATGGAATTTCAGCATGATTGCCAACTACTGCTGGATGCTACAAAGAGACAATCCATGCAATGTTCACAATAGGAAAAGTGGCAAAAAAACTTTTGATGTAAAGGAAAAACATTACTCTAAGGACTTGTAATCTTCTACATATACTTAACTATTACTTGAACTCAGATATCAACGTAATTTTTTTAGATTTATAAATAAATGAAAGGTCAAAATTTTGTGATTTCATCCTTTTCTTTAAAAATATGCAATCATTTTGTGAAAAATCCTTACGTGATAGAAACAAATGGATTTCATTTTCGGAATAAGCGATAAAAAATAAAAAAAAACATAAAAAATTGTTATAAAAATTAATGCAATTTTCAAAAAGTATTTTTTTTGCAGGTCTGTGTTATTAGTTTTATAAATTTTACAGTTTTACCATAATATTTCATTTTTAAATCCCTTAACGTATTTTTTTTTGCTTTGTAATGTTTATGCAGAGCTTAATTACGCGGATAAATTTGTATTCTGCTTAAAAACTGCACATGGAGATAATTTTAAAATTATGAAAATAATATCAACAGTAATATTTTAATGTGTAAAATAAAGATACTTTGCGATTTAATTGATTTATTTTTTTATCAGTAAGTCTATAAAAAGAGAGTTATTTATACTTATTTACATAGTGTTTAAATTCTATTTACGTCATTCTACATTACTATGTAGATAATTAAATAAAGTTGTTTTAAGCTTATTTAATATCTGGAGAATTTATGCTATTATTATATTTAACAGTTTTATCATATTTATATTAATAACACATAATGAAACGACCCTTCAATTCCATTTGTATTAATCTATACTCATCATACTCCTATTATAAAGAGGTAAAAATTGTTTATTTGTCGGAGATAAGCTCAGGAACTACCGAACCGATTCCAAAATTAATGGTATCAAAATGATCGTGTTCGCCCAACTTAGAACATAGGCTATATCTTATGTCGGTGCCACAACCCCAAAAGGGGTGCAGGAGCAAAAAACGTTCTAAAAATGCGATTTTTGCGTTACTGAAGGGCCTAGAAATATGAAATTTGGAATATTGGTTACTTATAAGATATAAATTGTGTCTAAGAACAGTTCTTAAACAATTCGAAATTTAAAAGGGGTGAAAATGCACAAAAAGCGTTCTAAAAAACGTTCTAAATGGTAGTTTCTACATAATCTCAGGAAATACCAAACCGATTCCAAAATTAATGGTATCAAAATGATGGTGTTAGTCCAACTTAGAACATAGACTATATCTTATGTCGGTGCCACTACCCCAAAGGGGGTGCAGGAGCAAAAAACGTTCTAAAAATGCGATTTTTGCGTTACTGAAGGGCCTAGAAATATGAAATTTGGAATATTGGTTACTTATAAGATATAAATGGTGTCTAAGAACAGTTCTTAAACAATTCGAAATTTAAAAGGGGTGAAAATGCACAAAAAGCGTTCTAAAAAACGTTCTAAATGGTAGTTTCTACATAATCTCAGGAAATACCAAACCGATTAAAAAATTAATGGTATCAAAATGATGGTGTTAGTCCAACTTAGAACATAGGCTATATTTTATGTCGGTGCCACTACCCCAAAGGGGGTGCAGGAGCAAAAAACGTTCTAAAAATGCGATTTTTGCGTTACTGAAGGACCTAGAAATATGAAATTTGGAATATTAGTTACTTATAAGATATAAATGGTGTCTAAGAACAGTTCTTAAACAATTCGAAATTTAAAAGGGGTGAAAATGCACAAAAAGCGTTCTAAAAAACGTTCTAAATGGTAGTTTCTACATAATCTCAGGAAATACCAAACCGATTAAAAAATTTTGGTGTCAAAATGACAGTGACAACGCTTGCTCCAAGATAGGCTATGTTTTATGTCCGTGCCACTACCCCAAAGGGGGTGTAGGAGCAAAAAACATTCTAAAAATGCGATTTATGTGTTACTGAAGGGCCTAGAAATATGAAATTTGAAGTATCAGCTACTTATTAGATATAAATGATTTCTAAGATCAGTTCTTAAACAATTCGAAATTTAAAAGGAGTGAAAATGCGCGAAAAGCGTTCTAGAAAATGTTCTAAATGGTAGTTTCTACACAATCTCAGGAAATACCAAACCGATTTAAAAAGTAATGGCGTCAAAATGATGGTGAAAATCCTTGCTCCAACATAGGCTATGTTTTATGTCGGTGCCACTACCCCAAATGGGGTGCAGGAGAAAAACGTTCTAAATTGCGGTTTTTGCGTGACGGAAGGGCCTTGAATCGTGAAATTTAGAATGGTAGTTAGTTATAAGATATCAATGATCTTTAAGGACATTTCCTAAAAAAATAGAAATTAAAAAGGGGGGTCAAAATGCGCAAAAAGCGTTGTAAAAAACGTTCTAAATTGCAATTTCTATGCATTCTCAGGAAATACTGAACCGATTTCAAATATAATGGTGTTAAAATGATGGTGACAGATCTTGCTCCAAGATAGGCTATATTTTATATATGTTTCTACTAACCCAGAGGAGATGCAGGAGCAAAATGAGCTAAAAGCGTTCTAAAAACGTTCTAAAAGCCGATTTGTCACCAATATCTCAGGAAGAATCAAACTGATTTCAAAAGTAACATTAAGAAATTGATGCTGACTGCCTCTGATCTAACATAGACGCTATTTTAAGTCGGTATCACTATCACCTAGACGTTGCAGGAGAAAAAAAGCGTTCCAAATTTCGATTTTTGTGATCGGTAGGGGCTAGCAACTTAAAATTAGGCAAGGTACATATGTATTACATATAAATGATCTTTAAGAACAGTTTCGAAAAAATTGGAAATTTAAAAAGGTGTGAAAATGCGCGAAAAGCGTTCTAAAAACGTTCTAAATTGCGATTTCTACTCAATCTCAGGAAATTCCAAAGCTATTTCAAAAGTAATGGTCGCAAATCAATGGTGACAGTCCCTGCTATAACATAGGTTATATTTTATGTTGCTGTCACTACCATCTGAGGGTTGCAAAAGTAAAACATGTTCTAATTTGCGTTTTTTTCACAACTGAGGGGTCTAACACATTAAAGTATGGCATGGTATTTACTTATAAGATGCAACTGCTTTCTATGAACTGTCGAAAAAAAATTTCAAATTTAAATAGATGAAGTGAGCGAAAAGCGTTATAAATTACAATTTTTGTGTAAGCTTTTCAAATACCAAACCGATTAAAAAAATAATGATAACAAATTGTTGGGGATAGAACCTGCTCAAACATAAGCTATATTTTATGTCTGTGCCACTACCACCAGAGAGTTGCAGTAGCTAAAATCTTTCTAAATTGCGATTTCTGTGATTCTGAAAAGGCCAGAAACTTTAAATATAACATGGTAGTTACTTATAAAATATAAATGCCCTCGAAGGACTGTCGAAAATAAATTCGAATTAAAAAGGGGTGAAGTGAAGGGGAGGTGCGAAAAGCATTCTAAAAAGTCTTAAATTACGATTTTTACGCTATTTCAGGAAATATAAACCAAATATAAAAGTAATAGTTGCAAATCAATGGTAATAGTCTCTGATCCTACACAGGCTATATTTTATGCCGATGATTCTACCACCTGGGATTCACAGGAACAACAAACGCTCCAAAAAAAGGCCTTTAAAAGCTTTCTAAATTACGTTTCTGTGGAATATTAGGAAATAACAAACCAATTTCAAAATTAATGTTGGCAAATTAATGGTGACAGTTCCTATTTTAACATAGCCCTTTATGTTGAGAGAGGTGGTAGGACTTGGAATTTGACATGATGGTTAATTTTAAGATGTAAGAAGATGGTTTCTAAAAAATTCAAAACTTCAAATGAATACTGAAATGGGCGTATTAATTGAGCATAAAAGTTTCAAAATATTTTCTAAATTATTATTTATTAATTTTTATTTCGTTTTATTAATTTAAGTCTCATTTCTGCCTTCTGCAGTGTAACAATAATGTTTAATCAAACTGTGTTTTAAATAGTAATTTTTTTAAATTATTCCTAAAAGCAATAAGTACCTTTTAATAAAATAAAATATTACCTTTTAATAAAATAAAAATTTACTTAGTACCTTTTAATAAAAATTAGACATATAAATATCACTTGGCATATCTCTCTATATAAAAGCCGTTCTCTGTGTGTATGTCCTCTATACAAATGTTTAATTTTTGACCGATTTGCACGAAACATGCTGTACATAGGCTTTAGAACGTGGAATAGATCCCTGTCACCTTTAAAAAATCCTCAGACCAATATTTATCCCTTTTTTTCTGTCATCTTTCATAATTTAACATTATAGAAATATCTCATTTTAAATTTTCAAATTCAATAGCTTCTTTCCTGTTGCCACACATCTAAAAAACTGCTCAATAATTAAAAAAAAAATGATAACTCGAGTACTTTGTCTTATTAGCCAATAAAAATTCAGACTCGACTGCTATATTTTTACATTTTTGAAATCGACGTCATTCTAATCAGATAATGCACATTTTTCATATATTTATGTAAAAACTTTAACTAAGCATATTTTAAAATGACCTTAGAAGTACTTTAGTTGAATGTTAAAAAATCTATTTTAATGAAGTCGTTTCAATATCAAGAATCAATTAAGGAAAATGACAATAGTAAAAAAAAAAAAATCGTTTGCTAGATATGACGTCAATATCATCAATATAATTTCAAACTGGCTCTAAAAACTGGATGCTACAATTTAATCCCTATTTCTTTGTAATCTTTAATTATATCATTTAGATAAATGTTTTAATACCTGAAATGCAGTGATAACATTCTACGATTTGTATCGAATACGGTTATATAAAATACGATTTTTGTACGATTTATATTAAATAGAAATTATAGCTACTATTTTTTAGGGTAAGATTTTTTTCTTTTTTAAACAAAATTTCATTACTGACTGACTTTTTTGTTAGACGTTGAAATAATGGGATGCATGATGTTTAGAGATCAAATTGCAGTAAAGGCGTAATTTGTGGTACTGTTAGGTTGTTGCCACCAACAATATGGTGCTAGGCGTTACTCATAGATATGTATTTTCTTCATAATATTGCATTAATAGCAAACGGATATATCTTTCTGAAATGGGTTACAGGTATATTTAAAAATATATCCGTGATTGAAAATTAATTTAAAATGGATAAACAATCCGTAAATTGAGATAAGCTTTAAAAAAAAAAATTACTGAAAGTACTTTTTGTTTTCTATTAGATTTTGGAATAATCAAATGTGCGATGTTTAAAGGTCAAATTGCAGTAAAAGTTAAATTTATGGTTGGGTTAGGTTATTGCCACCAACAATAGGATGCTAGAGTTACTCATAGTTCATCAATGTCTTTACTTTATAATATTGCATTAAGAGCAAACAGGTATATCTTTCGTAATTGGGCTGCATGTAAGGATGAGATTTCCACGTTTTTGCACACCGGTATATTCTTAAAGAAAATGTTGTTCTGTTAAATCAAGAGAGTGTCCCGATTAAATGAAATATCATTTACTCTAACAAAATACTGGTGTGAAAAAATGCGGAAATCTTATCCCTGGCTGTATGCAAATCAAAAATATCCAAGATTGAAAATTACTTTAAAATCCATTCACATGAAAAAATTGAGAAACAATTTTCAAATAAATTTCATTTGACAGAAGCTTTTTCTATTCGACAGTGTGAAAAACGAAATTGTATGATGATCATAAGTTAAAAAAATTTTAATAAAGGCAAAATTTATGGGTTAGGTCATTGCCATCATCAGTATAATGTCACAATTGGCATTGTGTTTGTAGTTTTTTTTTTTGTATATATATATTCTGAAGATGACTCAATGAAAGAGTCGAAACATGTAAATTTTTTATATTTTTAATGTTTTTTATTATTTAAATGACGCTTTTTAAGCAAATAATTGTACTTTAATATATGTTATGACATTTGTTTGGAATATACATTATAATGGTATAGTTAATAGTAGACGCAATTAAAACTATTTTACTTATATTTCTTATCGGTTTTTTAACGATTCGTGGACGGTAATGCACCAATCTCAGTTATTGTCACTGCCGTATTATTTCATTTTAATGTATTTTACCCTGGTGGACCATTATTATTGACACGAGCGAAGCCGGGTAGATCTGCTAGTCATATTATAAAGAGGAAAAAATTGTTTATTTGTCGGAGATAAGCTCAGGAACTACCGAACCGACTCCAAAAGTAATGGTATCAAAATGATGGTGTTCGCCCAACTTAGAACATAGGCTATATCTTATGTCGGTGCCACTAACCCAAAGGGGTGCAGGAGCAAAAAACGTTCTAAAAATGCGATTTTTGCGTTACTGAAGGGCCTAGAAATATGAAATTTGGAATATTAGTTACTTATAAGATATAAATGGTGTCTAAGAATAGTTCTTAAACAATTCGAAATTTAAAAGGGGTGAAAATGCACAATAAGCGTTCTAAAAGACGTTCTAAATGGTAGTTTCTACATAATCTCAGGAAATACCAAACCGATTTCAAAAGTAATGGTATCAAAATGATGGTGTTAGTCCAACTTAGAACATAGGCTATATTTTATGTCGGTGCCACTACCCCAAAGGGGGTGCGCACTGTAAAAAAAAAATCTGTGAAGTTACTAAAGTTTTTCTAGGAAACTTGGATTCCTAGAACTTTTCATGTAACGGCAACAACAAAATTTCATGTAACAGACACACTTTTGCGCCGAAAATCAAAAAATCTGTAAGGTTACTAAGAATTTTTTTGGAAACTGGGATTCCGAGAACTTTTCATGTAACTGCAGCCAGGGTTACAAATAAAAGTTTAGTAAGATTACTGAAATTTTAGCAGATTCATTTGTAAAGTTACAGATTTTTGTAGCTTTACAAAAACTAGTTTTGTAGATTTGCAGCTTTTTTCGTACAGTTACAGGTGAAAGTTTAGTAAGCATGTAACTTTACATCTGTAGAACTACAGATTTTTTTTTACAGTGCAGGAGCACAAACCGTTCTAAAAATGCGACTTTTGCGTTACTGAAGGACCTAGAAATATGAAATTTGGAATATTAGTTTCTTATAAGATATAAATGGTGTCTAAGAACAGTTCTTAAACAATTCAAAATTTAAAAGGGGTGAAAATGCACGAAAAGCGTTCTAAAAAACGTTCTAAATGGTATTTTCTACATAATCTCAGGAAATACCAAACCGATTTAAAAAATATTGGTGTCAAAATGATAGTGACAACGTTTGCTCCAAGATAGGATATGTTTTATGTCGGTAATATGAAATTTGAAGTATCAGCTACTTATTAGATATAAAGGATTTCTAAGAACAGTTCTTAAACAATTCGAAATTTAAAAGGGGTGAAAATGCGCGGAAAGCGTTCTAAAAAACGTTCTAAATGGTAGTTTCTACACAATCTCAGGAAATACCAAACCGATTTAAAAAATAATGGCGTCAAAATGATGGTGAAAATCCTTGCTCCAACATAGGCTATGTTTTATGTCGGTGCCACTAACCCCGAAGGGGCTGCAGGAGAAAAAATTTCTAAATTGCTGTTTTTGCGTGACGGAAGGGCCTTGAATCGTGAAATTTAGAATGGTAGTTAGTTATAAGATATCAATGATCTCTAAGGACATTTCCTAAAAAAATCGAAATTTAAAAGGGGGGGGGTCAAAATGCGCAAAACGCGTTGTAAAAAACGTTCTAAATTGCAATTTCTATGCAATCTCAGGAAATACTGAACCGATTTCAAATATAATGACGTTAAAATGATGGTGACAGATCTTGCTCCAAGATAGGTTATATTTTATATATGTTTCCACTAACGCCAGAGGAAATGCAGGAGCAAAATGAGCGAAAAGCGTTCTAAAAACGTTCTAATTGCCAATTTGTCACCAATATCTCAGGAAGAATCAAACTGATTTCAAAAGTAATGTTAAGAAATTGATGCTGGCAGCCTCTGCTCTAACATAGACGCTATTTTAAGTCGGTATCACTATCACATAGACATTGCAGAAGCAAAAAAGCGTTCCAAATTTCGATTTTTGTGATCGGTAGGGGCTAGCAACTTAAAATTAGGCAAGGTACATATGTATTACATATAAATGATCTTTAAGAACAGTTTCGAAAAAATTGGAAATTTAAAAAAGGGGTGAAACTGCGCGAAAAGCGTTCTAAAAACATTCTAAATTGCGATTTCTACTCAATCTCAGGAAATTCCAAAGCTGTTTCAAAAGTAATGGTTGCAAATCAATGGCGACTGGCCGTGCTATAACATAGGTTATATTTTATGTTGCTGTCACTACCATCTGAGGGTTGCAAAAGCAAAACAAGTTCTAATTTGCGTTTTTTACATAACTGAAGGGTTTAACACTTTGAAGTATGGCATGGTATTTACTTACAAGATGCAACTGCTTTCTAAGAACTGTCGAAAGAAAAATTCAAATTTAAATAGATGAAGGGAGCGAAAAGCGTTGTAAATAACATTTTTTTGTAATCTTATCAAATACCAAACCGATTAAAAAAATAACGATGACAAATTTTTGGTGATAGAACCTGCTCAATCATAAGCTATATTTTATGTCTGTGCCACTACCACCAGAGGGTTGAAGTAGCTAAAAATTTTTTAAATTGCGAATTCTGTGATACTGAAAAGGCTAGAAACTTTAAATATCTCATGGTAGTTACTTATAAAATATAAATGCCCACGAAGGACTATCGAAAATAAATTCGAATTAAAAAGGGTTGAAGTGAAGGAGAGGTGCGAAAAGCATTCTAAAAAAAGTCCTAAATTACGATTTCTACGCAATTTCAGGAAATATAAACCAAATATAAAAATAATAGTTGCGAATCAATGGTAGCAATCTCTGATCCTACACAGGCTATATTTTATGCCGATGATTCTACCACCTGGGGCTCACAGGAACAACAAACGCTCTAAAAAAGGCCTTTAGAAGCTTTCTAAATTACGTTTCTGTGGAATATTAGGAAATAACAAACCAATTTCAAAATTAATGTTGACAAATTAATGGTGACAGTTCCTATTTCAACATAGCCCTTTATGTTGAGAGAGGTGGTAGGACTTGGAATTTGACATGATGGTTAATTTTAAGATGTAAGAAGATGGTTTCTAAAAAATTCAAAACTTCAAATGAGTACTGAAATGAGCGTATTAACTGAGCATAAAAGTTTCAAAATATTTTCTAAATTATTATTTATTTAGTTTTATTTCGTTTTATTAATTTAAGTCTCATTTCTGCTTTATGCAGTGTAACAATGATGCTTAATCAAAATGTGTTTTAAATAGTAATTTTTTTTTTAATTATTCCTAAAAGTAATAAGTACATTTTAATAAAATAAAATATTAACTTTTAATAAAATAAAAATTTAGTTAGTACCTTTTATTAAAAATTAGACATATAAATATCACTTGGCATATTTCAAATATTACGCGAGCAAAGCCGCGGGGTTTGCTAGTAATGTATATTTTTGTTAAATTTCATTTTAGTATTACTAAAACTGTTGTTTAAAATTACTAATTGTTTTTATTTGTTCTAATTAAGTAATTTCCATCCAAATAAATATTATTTGCTATAAACATATTAAACCGAAAATAATATATTATAGCTATTATAAAACACACTGCAAATAGAGGCGTCTTAAATTTAGACACTTATGTGTCTGAAAAACTAATTCAGACACTTAAATGTCTGAATGTGAAATTTCAGACATCATAGATGTCTAAATTTGAGACACATAAGTGTCTTATTATGATCATGGTATAAATGAACTAAAAAAATGTCTGAATTCTGGTGACATGTCTGAAATTAAGACATTTAAAGATTAAGACGCTTAAGTGTCTGGATTTGATTAGGGCACCAGCAAAGAATGTTTATTAATGGATGAGAGGTGATTAAAATATGCTTTTTCACTCACTGAACGATATTACTTTACAGAAGTATTTTTCTTAGACCATAAGATGTTTGTCAAAACTGTACTGCACAAGTCTGTTAACCAATTCTTGAAACCAATTTTATCTTTTATTTATTTATTTTTTTTCATTAAAGTAATTAAAAAATTCTTTACATAAAAATATAAAGTTCTGAAAAAATCATTAGCTCTTGTCGGTGTACGCAGGAGAGTACAGGGATCCCCCCTCCAAAATATTTTAAAATAGTAAGATATATGTCTTGAAATAGTAATATATATGAGCGCCGGTAAATAAATGAAAAAAAAAAAATGTAGGGAAGGGCTTGAAAGAGGACCCGATTTTCCAACAAGTGTGCCTGTGGCCCACAACCTAATCTCCTTTTTTAAAATGCAGAATTTGAATATGAAATATGCTAAGAGTTTTTTTTTTTAGAATGCATCGAGCAAAACAATATGTAAACATATCAAATTAAAAAGCAATACAAAAAATTTGCAAGTAAAAGAAATTAAATATTCAAAAAGAAACAAAGAACTGGAACTTTTTTTTAATATTCAGGGGACTCTGCCCCCTATAGCCCTCTTTTAAGATAAATTTGAAAAACATGAACGTAAAAAAAGAAGACACAGAATTAAAAATGTTTTCATGGAGAAATTCAGAGGTGAGGGGAGGGGGGGGGGGAGTACCCTGACAAAATTGTCTTACGTGTTTTTACTATTATAGTTTAATTATTCTATAGTCCTTTAGAATATATTTTTTAAATAAACAGAAATAAAGAAACTAACTAATTTTCAAAATCTGGGAAGTGGTCATGGGCCCCATTAACAACCACCGCTGCAGACGATTATGTTTAAATAAGGTATCTACTAGACCCTGCCACCTCGCTAATAGGCGACAATCTAGCACCCCAAAAATATTTTCGCTTGATCAATCACTCATCTCCCCCCCCCCCTTCCTATATACTTGCTATCTCACACTCTCGCTTTTAGAATTAGATAAGAAAAAATATGAACTGAAGTGAAAGTACGAATTTTAGGGAGATTATACATTTATAAGCCTTCCTTTATTTAAAAAAAGAAAAAAGATTTAAATACAAATCTAATTGCGAAACGTATCATGAAAGTATTATTACATCTCAGCCAATCAGAATACAAGTTCGCATCCGTTTGTTTGTTTCTGCAATTTTGGCGGGCAACGACTTCCGCTCGACGGCCAACGAAGGAAACAGTTAAAGTATACTAGCAAAGTAATTTCTGCTTAATTTTCAAAACATTTCATTTCACGCTGACAAAACTTTTAGTAATTTGAAGTTTCATCACTTGTACAGCGAAGCTTGAGTCACTGAGTCGATGACATAGTTAAAGAAAAAAAAAAAGAAGCTGACATAGTATATTTTTTGTACGTGAAGAGATATGTTTTTCATCTATTGGAGTATTAGAATTTGCAGCAATTGATTCTTTGGTGTGAAACATCTTATGTGTGTGTTTTCATTTTAAAGATGTTAGATGGAACGTTTTTATTTATTCGGAAGAATTGTTTGAAATACCGTTAACGTTTGAATTGCTTGGAAAGTTCACGTAAAAGAATTGTGAATTGAATTTTTTAATACATGTATTGAACTTTCAACAGATTTTTCAATAATTTTATTTCATCCATTATAAATTAGACTATTTAAAAAATATAGTTGAAATATAGGAAAATGTGAATGTAAATTTCAAAATGGATTTCCCGTTTAAAACATTTTGGATAACCCTCCTAAAGGTAAGCTTGAATAGAACGATATGATATTGCTCAATTTAGAAAACAGAGCATTGAAATTTCATATATATGTAATTTTATTATTTATATTATTTTATCATAATAATTAATAATTTGCATTTTTCATACTAGCTTCTTTCTTGTACTCAATAAACATTTTTTTGTGTTTAAAGGTTTGTGTGTTCATTTTTGCCATTTTCAATGAATGATTATCATTTTCTGTCTTAATCAATTTGATTAATATTTATTTAGATCTTCATTTTATAAATTAAATTTTTATATAGTAAATAGGTTGCTTGAATCATTTGCTTTTTTTGCTTATGTATCACTCCAAATTAATTGGCATTTCATATTAAACTTTTGCGGATAAAAACCACTAATTACAGAATATAAAATAATGCATATATTAAAATAATCATTTTAATAATTGCAATCTTCATTTAAATTACCATTAAACCTAATTCTGAAAAACTTGTCAAATTAAGTTCTACTTAAAAAACAAATTTTAGTTGCATTAATATGCTATTAATGTGCTATAAACTATATAAAAAATAATTAAAATAAACAAATCTTTGAGATTTATTGATTATTATTAACATAATCACTATTCAAATCTTTCATTTTTCAATAGTTGACTTTATTAACAATGTATATTTTTCAGCTTTAATTTTATTTCGTGTAGAATAAATTAATATATAAATCATTATTTACTTTTTCCTTTATGTTATTAAAAAAATATATTTATTTAATAATAGGTAAGTAGTTCTTGTGATTATCATCTGATCTATATTTTACAAAACGTCCATATGGCAATATTAAAAAATCCTAATTTTTATATACTATTACTATACTATTAATTTCTTTCCTTGCAATTTCTAGATACTTTGTGTTATTGATAAAATTTTGCATGTGAATTTTAATTTTTATTGACAACAGTATCGTTTAGTAATTATTTTACGGAGTCTATATTATCGAAGTAAATGTTTTGATATTAACAAATTTAAATTTATGTTTGGTAATTGCTATGAACTCTCTTTTGCTTCAGAAGGTTCAAATAGAACACAAAAAGAAATCATGGAAGCATCAGATTGAGTTATCATGAATTCTTGAATATTTTATGAATAAAGTTTCAGTTTTTCCAGTGAGAAAGAAATCCCTACTGCATGACGATGCAATTTTTTTTTTATATAGTCCTCATAAAAACTTTTTTTTTTTTTTTTTTTTTTTTTTTAAGAATACTTTGATACATATTTTTTCTGTGTTCAATCTCAATAACATAATTAAATTAAAAGACACAGGACCACTTTGAAAATAAATTATAAGCAAAACATAAAAATAGGCGTAATTAATCCAGTATAGCGGATTTCTTAAGCTCATACATGAGGGTTTTTTTTTTTTAAATCAAGTTGAATAATATGTGTAAAAAGAAATGAAAATAATATGAGAAAAAGAAAAACACATGGGTACAAATAATACGCATTTGCGACCCAATGACAGGGACATTTAGTTTTCTAAAGGGGTTTTCATTTTTGTAATAAAACTTCTAATCTAAATAAACCAATTATTAAAACACAGTTATACTCTAATAATCGAGACGACTAATATCACTAATGCCTACTGATTGGTAACAATGATATTTAATATTTTAGGAAGATAACGTGACTTTAAAAAACTATTATTCTTATGTTTTTGCTGTTTGTGTATATATTTTCACAAAATTATTATTTTTTAATTAATAAATAAATGAAAGTTAAATAAAAAAATTTTACTGTGATGTTAATAAAAAAAAAAAATTTAGTTTTTTTTTCCTTCAAAAGAATTTTTTATATATATCTGGTGGTAAAAAAAAATCATGAAACTATTTAAAAAGAAAGCAATTAAAAGTTAAATCTGTTTTTTATGGGGGGGGGGTGGAGTTGTATGTGTGTGTTTGATACTGTGCTTCGCAACACACATCATTTTTGTTGCTGTTCAATTTATGTTGTAACTTATCGTGTATGAATTATTAATTCGTTAGTTTGCATGTTTCGATTCATGTGATTAAAGTAATTTTGCAAAATATTATTGATTAATCTTACCCGATGGACCTTGAATTCATTTGAAGCAAATGTATTATTCTGCCACCAAAAATGAATCAATTTTTATGATTTCGAATATATATATAAATTAATATACAGTAAAACCTCTAAATAGTAAACCTTGAGAGCACGGAATTAATCCGTTACTGAGAAGTAAAAATGTGCAGATTTATAGGTGTTGGGAATAGATGTGTCCTCTATTCGAAAATGTTCCTTACGGATGTTTTAGTGTAAATATCTACAGTAAAACCTCTGTAACGGACTCCTCTATTTAGCAAAACATATAGCAGGGTTGGTTTGATTCCGGAAGCTGGACATGATCAAGCATGGGCAAACTGCGCAATGGTCCCTTCCCCGGATTTTTTTTTTTTTTTGGGGGGGGGGGGAGGAATTTGTTATGCAATTTTTGTAAACCTGATACTTTATATCTCTTTCGAAATTGCACGTCTTATTATGAATATTTTTAACTTTTAGAGTAGTATAGTAAGATTTAAAAGGTGTTCGCTAGAAAAAGGTAACTGCTATTCGGGAATGTTCATTAGCCTCCTTAACGGACACTCCAGACTACTGGACACCTCTATTAACGAACAGTAATACAGGTCTGATTTTTTTGCAGATGCAGGATTTGATTAAATCACGATAAAACTGGGCAGTGCTCCCCCCCCCTCCTCCACCGCCACCACCTTCTGCTTACATTTTGAATCTGTTTCAACATTGTACTGTGATTATAGTAAATATTTTGAATTTTTAGGTTATAATAAGATTAAAAATAAAAAATAGATTTATCTAAATACAGTAAAATATCTCAAAGGCAAGCATCTCCGGAATGCTGAATTTGTCCGCTATTCGAAGGTGTTTGCTTCTCTGAGTTACCTCAGAGAAGCAATATATATATTTATGTATGAGTTACAAATTGGAAAAGGTGAGTCGTCGCTAAATAAAATTGTCCGTTATGAAAGTTTTACGGTAAAACCTCCATAACGGACACTCCCAAGAAAGAATATCTCTATTTAGTAAAACCATTTTTCAATTCTCACCGCATGCATTGTTGTATACTTTTACCCCAGAAAAGCAAATATTTCCGAATAGCGGACGAATTCCGTGATTCTGAGGTGCTCACTATTGATAGGTTTACTGTATTTAGACAAATATATATTTTGTTTTTAACCTTATTCTACTCTAGAAGTTAAAAATATTAATCATAATTAATACAAGGTCGAAAGAGAATTAAATTATCAGCTTTACGAAAATTGCATACCCTGTTTGTGCCCCCCTAAATTTAGAAGGGAGGGGGGTCATGACCCAATTTGCCTGTGGTTTAATCACGCCCTGCTTCTGAAACAAACGTACCCCTGATTTATGGTAAAATATTTTCCCAGTATTGAAGGTGGTCCAATCATGGCTACGTATAATGCTTATTATTATTACCCCTGTTTTATGATCAAATATTTTCCGAGTATTGAAGGTGGTTCAATCATGGCTACGTATAATGCTTATTATTTTTTTTTTAAGTGATAAAAAAAATGTCTGCCTATTGCCAACAAGTGAGAGGTGGGTCAAACATGGACGCAAATCAGACATTTCAAATGTGTGAAATTCAGACACATACAAGTGTCTTAAAAATTAAGACATTTTGAAATGTCTGAAATTTGAACACTCTAGTTTAAGACACTTAAATGACTGAAATTCAGACACATACAAGTGTCTTAAAAATTCAGACATTTTAAAATGTCTGAAAATTGAACACTCCGTTTCAGACACTTAAGTGACTGAATTTCAGACATTTTAATTTAGAGTGCAGCTAATTAAAACTAATTTTGTTAAATTTGTTTACAACTATTTTTTAATTACTATCTGAAACTATTTTCTTTACTTTAGTTAGCCCAAACATGCTAATTATATTTGTAAAATTATTGAGCAGGTGTCATTTATCTTAGAACGTTTGAAGTTAACCATCTTCACGACCTTGGCTACATATGTCAACAGTTAGGTTTTTTATAATTAGAATTACTGTCTATAATAAAAATGTACAGAAATTTCATAATAGCTTTTCACTACAGAATCCTTCAACAAAAAAAGTAAAAAAATTATGGCTTGGCTGCACTGATAATGCCCGATGTACAGTTATAAAAAAAAAGCTTTAAGACATTTTTGGCAGTCAGTGTTGTAGAATTATTTGAACAAATTGTTAATATTTAGTAACAATAATTTCAGATATATTAAATATATTAAGTTTTAATAATTTGTAGGAATGTAAGAAAGAATTTTACTGTTAGTTTTATATTTTATAAGAAAACATTTTCCTCAGAAATTATCAATAACGCTCAACGGCCACAAAAGTGGACGTTATGTAACTTTTTTCTTTTTTTTTTTGTGGGAATTTTCATTGTTTTTTTCTTTTTTTACTTTTTGAATTCCTAATAATATAAAATTAATAAATCGTGAAGTCACCTTTTTATCGCTATAAAAAATCGTCCCTAAAGAGGTTAAATAAAATAATCTTTGAATATTTTTAACACATGTGAAGATCGGATGTAGCCCATTTAGCTAAGATAAGTATTAACTAGTTTATTCTCAATATGTATTAGTTAAACCAACAGTGTTAAAATTATGCTACACACTCTTCTGTAAGTCCTCGATTTAGAAGTTCACAAATCTATTTACTTTTACATATTTAACTACATTCTAAAAAAATAAGTCATGCCATAAGATTCTTATTAATTCTGTACTCACTGTAACTGGGAATGTGGTTCACAGATAACTGTTCCAGTTTGTAGTACTTTGAGTGAAGTGTTTATGATTTAGTGGATGCGTATACCTTAGAGGCTGCCAAGTTAAAAAGGTAGTGTCTATATTCTAATCATTATTCAATGCACTGGTCAGGCAGATATATTATCACTCATTACATGCTTGTAGAATTCCATAATATTGCTATCTTAGATAAGGATAAATGTTCAGTATAATAACACAGAAACGCTTCTGGTTCAGACGACAGCGGCAACTCCGAAGTTCACCACATACTTCTTTGACACATTTTTGTAATTTTAAATACAACATTAAGACCAATGTCAGACGGGCGTCTTTATTGCTGCTTTTTGCTTAATTATTATCCATTCACAATGCTATAGCATCGTGAACGGATAATACTTAGACCAATGTCAGACGGGCGTCTTATTTGCTGCTTTTTTGCTTACGTATTATCCATTCACAATGCTATAGCATTGTGAATGGATAATACGTAAGCAAAAAAGCAGCAAAAAATATGCCCGTCTGACATTGGCCTTAAGCAAAAAAGCTGCAAAAAAGACGCCCGTCTGACATTGGTCTAATGATGTAAAACGCATAAACTGTAAACAATTTTTAACATTAATAATTGCGTGCAGTTCATTACTTCATTACTCCTACAGTTCATTATTTCAATTTAATTAACTCTCTAAAATATCACTTATTTTACCACTCTACCATTTTATCACTCTAAAATATCACTTAGTGTTTGTTTTTTATCCGTATTTAGTTCATGTTTCCCTATATTTGCGCAGATTTATTCTCCATTTTTAACACTTTCCAACAAAGTTGAAAAGTGTTTATGACTTCGGTTTTTCTGTCCGTCTGGCCGTCTGTCCACTCTCTAACTCTCGTAAATATGCTCGGATCGTTCTGAAATTTTTAGATGTTAGTGACCTCTACCATAGCACGATCCCTATTTCAAATGAAGTTTGTAGAATGTTTAGTTCATTTACAGGAACAGTCAAAAGTTTTCTGTTATATTACGGCCAATGGAAACAAATCGTTTTAAATGATTTTTAATGATGTTACACTCTTTCAAACATAGTAAAATTGATATTCATTTATGGAGTCCACTAAAATATGCATTATGTTGATTATGCGGTGCAAAGAATAGTTATTGTTCATCTACAGGGCCACACAAAAGAATTCCGTTCATAATGGTATAGGGGAAACTGTTTGCGGTGTATTTGAAAAGATTTCAAATACTATATTGTATCCGAATTACTGTATATTAGTAATGATTGCTCGAAATGCATTTTTAATTATGATATGCGCTTTTTTAGGGTTTCGTTCATCTGACGAAGCACTATTCGTCTCGCTCCTCAGTTTGTCTGTCTGTTTGTCTGTCTGTCCGTCTGTCCTTCTGTCACAGAGCCCTTTCTCAGAAACTATACATATTGGAGGCTTGCAATTTTGCATACTTATAGATGAACACCACACATCAGATGAAAAATCATAAAATTTTGAAAAAGTCGTAAATTTAACCCTTTGGGCTCCCACATGTGTGTTTTAAAAAATTCTTTCTAAGTGAGCCCCTAATTAGGTTTGAGGCGTGAAATTTGGCATACTTATAGCTGAACGCCTCACGTCAAACGACAAATCATAAAATTTTGAAAAAGCCGTACATTTGACCCTTTGAGCTGCCACATGTGTATTTTAAACAATCCTTTTTAAGTGAGTCCCTATTTAGGTTGGAGGCAAGGGATTTTGCATACTTATAGCAGAACACCACATATCATACGACAAGTCATAAAATTTTGAAAAAATCATACATTTAACCCTTTGGGCTCCTACATGCGTATTTTAAGCATTTTTTTTCTAACTGAGCCCCTTATTAAATTGGAGATTTGAAATTTTGCATACTTATAGGAGAACACCTGAGGCCAGGCGACAAAAAATGAAATCTTGAAAAAGTCTTACGTTTAAACCTTTGAGCTACCACATATCTATTTTAAGCAATTCTTTCTAAGAGAGACCCCAAATAAGTTCGAGACATGAATTTTTGCATACGTATAGCTGAATATTCCAGACCACACGGAAAATCATAAAATTAAAAAAAAAAATCTTGTTTTATTTACTCCTCCGGGCTCTAACTTCTGTATTTTAAGCAATTTTTCAAACCTCCGCCTTTCAGCCGGGGAGCACTTTCCGAACTTTTGCCGACACCCCTTTGACCATTCTTTCATATTATGCACAATAGCCTTACATATTTAGTTGCACTTTTTACCGCCAGGGGCTTATCTTGAGTGCTATCGGCCCAATCCCCTCGACTAATATATATACGGATAGTATGTAATACGAAGTTTTGTTCGGATAGAGAATATTAGATTTAGAATAGAGTGCGCCCCTGGTTGCGAAATGTGGAACTAACAGATTTTCAAAAGGATAAAGTGTTTTGAAAGGAATATTAAACGAAACACTCTGTGCGATCTGTGATCACACTTACCTACTTTTTCACTCTATTTATGCATACTATAAAGTGCGTATAAATGCTATATTTCATATACAGAGGTACAGAAATGAATTCGTAAAGTTTAGTGAGTATGAGCATAAATTGCTTAAAGGTGTGTTTTAAAGGAGTTATGCCTTTTTACGCTGAACTGAATATAGTGTACTAAGAAATATTTGTAGAATATAGATAAAATAATATACAGGGCCACGCAAGGAATTAGACACATACCGTCTATGGATGATAATTTCTGGAGATGTAATTTCAGTAGTTTTAAGCGTGTTTTAGTTTGAATTAAATTTTAGCTAAATAGCGGCATGTAATAAAGGTGCTAGATAAACTACAGGGCTGTATAAAAGTATTCAAGTATTTTTCCATCTATTAGTATAAATTGCTGATAGATGAATTTCAACCTGTTATGCATTTTCTTGCTAAACTAAATTATCCCATTATATAGTATAAATATCAACCTACAGATCGAATACAGGGCTGTTCAAAAGAATTTGAATAAATATTTAATTATGGGCGGTAACTACTGAAATCAGATTTTTAAATGTTTACTTAGTTATCTTACTTACCTTATTTCCCTAAGTAACGAAGTTTCGTTAAAGCTTTCAGGGAGTGTTGGGATGTGTTTCATAATCTATGCTGTACGCATGATTTTTCTTATTTGTGTTAGCTTAATGCGATTTAAGTAATGCTTGCTGACATTAAAATATTTGTTCATGCTGGTAAAAAGATTTTCTTCACACATTTAAAAATTGGGTATTTAGATGCAAAATAACACAAAAAAAGGGAATTTTATGAATAAAAAAAGGAAGAGAGTAAAGATAAAGAATAAAAAATTGTCGTATGTAAAGTTATAATAGATAAGCAATTCCTTTTCTTTATTAAATTTGCAATATTGTCAACATTCTTGTTGTAACTGTTTACAGCTGTGAATTTCAAAAGGCAGCTTTTTAACACTTTCCAAAAAAGTTGAAAACTGTTTATGACTTCTGTTTGTGTGTCCGTCTGGCCGTCTGTCCACGCTCTAACTCTCGTAAATACGTTCGGATCGATCTGAAATTTTTGAATGTTAGTGACCTCTACCATAGCTCGTTCCCTATTTCAAATAAAGTTTGGAGCATCTTTAGTTCATTTACAGGGACAGTCAAAAGTTTTCCGTTACATTGCGGCCAAAGGGAAAAATCGTTTTAAATGTTTTTTAATGGTGTTACACTCTTTCAAACATAGTAAAATTCACTATATTACTATTTTAAACACCTTGCATCAAAAGACAAACCAGAAAATTCTGAAAAAGCCGTACATTTAACCATTTGAGCTCCCACATGTGTATTTTAAACAATTATTTCTAAGTGAGCCCCTATTTAGATTGGAGGTGTGAAATTTTGCATACTTATAGCTGAACACCACACATCATACGACAAATCATAAAATTTTGGAAAAATCATATATTTAACTCTTTGGGCTCCCACATGCGTATTTTAAGCAATTCTTTCTAACTGAGTGCCTTATTAAATTGGAGATTTGAAATTTTGCATATTTGTAGCAGAACTCCTGAGGCCAGGCGACAAATCATAAAATCTTGAAAAAGGTCTTACGTTTAACCCTTTGAGCTACCACATATGCATTTTAAGCAATTCTTTCTAAGAGTGCCCCTAATTAAGTTGGAGACATGGATTTTTCGAAAGTTTTATTTTCAAAAAATCTTATATTATTTTCTCCTTCGGTGTTTAACTTGTGTATTTTAAGCAATTTTTCTAACCTCCGCCCTTTTCACCCAGGGAGTACTTTTCCAACTTTTGTGGACACCACTTTGACCATTCTTTCATATTATGCACCATAGCCTTACATATTTTAGTTCCACTTTTTTACCGTCAGGTGCGCCTACTTTTCTCGGGTGCTATCGGCCCAATCCCCTCGACTAATATATCTACGGATAATCTATACAACGAACTTTCGTTCGGATAGAAGTTTGTTTAGAATAGAGTGCGTCCTGGTTGCGAAATGTGGAACTAACAGATTTTCCAAAATGATAAAGTGTTTTGAAAGGAATATTAAACGAAACCCTCTGTGCGATCTGTGATCACACTTACCTACTTGTTCACTATATTTATCCATACTATAAAGTGCGTATAAATGCTATAGTTCATATACAGTGCTACACAAATGAATTCGTAAAGGTTACTGAGTATGAGCATAAATTGATTAAAGGTGGGTTTTAAAGGAGTTATGCATTTTTATGCTGAACTGAATTTAGTGTACTAAGAAATATTTGTAGAATATAGATAAAATGATATACAGGGCCACTCAAAGATTTGGATACATGGTGGTCTATGTGTGATAATTTCTGGAAATGTAATTTCAGTAGTTTTAAGCGTGTTTTAGTGTGAATTAAATTTTAGCTAAATTGTGGCATGTAATAAAGGTACTAGGTAAACTACAGGGCTGTGCAAAAGTATTCAAGTATGTTTCCATCTATTATTATAAATTGCTGAAAGAGGAATTTCAGCCTGTTATGCATTTTCTTGTTAAACTAAATTTTCCCATTATATTGTATCCCGTAAGGCATGGTGACGTCACGGCGGCGTCGTTGTGAAGTCACACTGTGATTTTGTGACCGTCGATGTGACGTCATAGTGACTAGAATGCGAGGTCGTTATGGCCGTTTTAGAGGTCGTTTGTGACGTCACATTGTGACCACTCTGTGAAGTCACGGTGTGACAAATTTGTGAAAAGTATGTCTTTTGTGATTATTTTGGCATTAACTTTGTGACTAACCTGTGACGACAGCGACAATGCTTTGACGTCACACTGTGACTAATTTGTGAAATATGTGTCATTTGTGACGAACTTGTCATAAACAATGTGATGATTTCAAATGAAAATCAAATTTCAAATTAATTGCTTAAAAGGGCAAAGGCCAACATAGAGAAAAAGATTCCAAGCCGGGACTCGAATCCGGGCCATCAGTGTAGCGCACTGACATTCTACCGACTAAACCACATGGAACGAGACCCAGCCTGGAAAATTTCTTACTAGTACATGTTGGCAAGGCTACAAACGCAGCACAAGATGGAATATTTATCGTGAGCCGCCAACATCGGGGAAACGCGAAACTTAATTAAATCCAGCATCGATTCAAACTATATAAATACTTGGAAATTTTTCCATAGAGAACCATTCGCCTTGCATACAATATTTCAAATAAAAATCAAATTTCAAATTAATTGCTTAAAATGCAATTTTAATTTGAAATTTGATTTTCATTTGAAATATTGTATGCAAGGCGAATGTTTCTCTCTGGAAAAATTTCCAAGTATTCATATAGTTTGAATCGCTGCTGGATTTAATTAAGTTTCGTGTTTGCCCCATGTCGGTGGCTCATGATAAATATTCCATCTTGTGCTGCGTTTGTAGCCTTGCCAACATGTACTAGTAAAAAATTTTCCAGGCTGGGTCTCGTTCCATGTGGTTTAGTCAGTAGAATGTCAGTGCGCTATACTGATGGCCCGGATTCAAGTACCGTTATGGAATTTTTTTCCCTATGTTGGCTTTTGCGCCTTTTAAGCAATCAATTTGAAATTTGATTTCCATTTGAAATATTGTTTGCAAGGCGAATGTTTCTCTCTGGAAAAATTTCCAAGCATTAATACTGTGATGATTCTTGTTATAAACACTGTGATGAATTTTAAAATAAAGTTTTGTTTGAAATATACAATATTATCTTTTTACCGTACTTTTTTGCAATGTATCGCTATTTTGGAGTTCTATTCTTCTAAAATACTTTTAATTTTTACACTGAAAAAAACAATGCTTATCAACTGGCATCCTTTTTTATTAAGTTCTAAGCTTGATCTTGAGTTCAAGCTTTATATTAAGAATGTTTTGTGTGTTGTGATTTGTTATTATTTTATTAATTACGAACATGGAGTCTAACGGATATTAATACATTTCCTATTTAAAGAAGAATAAGATAAGCCATATTTATTTAAATTTTTTATTCCCGTGCATATTGTATTTTGTTAATATGAGCTAAATAGATTTGGTATGATTTATAGGAAATGACTGATCTGGGAAATAGAAAAAACAAGTAAGAAAAATCATGCGTTAAGCATAGATTATAAAGCACTTTCCAACGCTTCCTGAATGCTTTAACTAGACATCGTAATTTAAGGAAATAACGTAAATAAGATAACTAAGCAAATATTTTAGAAAACGCATAAAACATTTGAAAAACTGATTTCAGCAGTTACCGTTCATAGCCAAATATGTTTTCCAATTCTTTTGAATAGCCCTGTATTTAATCTGTAGGTTGATATATACTAGTATATAATGTGAAAATTAGTTTAGCAAGAAAATGCATAACAGGTTGAAATTCTCCTTCAAAAATTGATACTAATATATAAAAACATACCTGAATACTTTTGTACAACCCTGTAGTTTACCTAGAATCTTTATTACACGCCACTATTTAGTTATAATTTAATTCAAATTAAAACACTCTTAAAACTGCTGAAATCACATTTCCAGAAATTATAATTTATAGACGGCCATATATTCATTTCCTTGCGTGACCCTGTGTATCATTTTATCCATATTCTACAAACATTTCTTAGTAAATTAAATGCAGTTCAACATAAAAATCCATAACTCATCTAAAAAACACCTTTAAGTAATTTGCGCCCATACCCCTTAAATCTTACGTATACTTTTGTGTAGCCTTGTATATGAATTATAGCTTTTATATACACCATATACTATGCATAAATATAACGAATCATAAAAGCGCATATTATAATTAAAAATGCATTTCGAGCAATTATCGCTAATGAACAGTACAATATCAACTTTTATAAATATCATAAATTATAAATATTTTTTTATAAATATTATAAATATCAAATTTTAAAAAGTATAGTAAAGCAGTTTAATCTATAAACTTGTTATCAGGCATGAAAAACACTTTATTTCAATGCTTAATTGTCATATTTTATTTTTTAATGGGAAGTATCGAACGTGTATCGAAAACGTAGAAAATGAGTTTACAATCGAAGAAAATTTAATAACTGATTCTGAATGTCTACAATTAAATGTTTGATTAAAATCACGAACAGCAAAAACGTGCTTACATACAATTTAAAAAAATAAATATACCAATTTGAAAAACACTATATAATTAGTATTTATAATTGTACTATTAAACAACAACAAAGTACAATAGATGAATTAAATGTATTATTAGATTTAACAATTTCTCAAAAATCTCTCCATATGTTACAAGGAATTCCTATTATTTTCTAATTTTGGCAAATGTATAATCTGAAAACATTGATATGAAGATTTAGGATTTTAAATATTAATTTAAAATATTATTAGCAATGAAAAAAAGTCTTTCAAAATTTTCACTACTATAGTATGTAAAACGGCATTTCCCATTCAGTATAATGTTAATTTCTAATCTGAAAAACAATCCCAGAACAGTCTCTTTCTATAGGTATAATATAAAACTATTTAACTCATCTCACCAAATATACAAAACAGGAACAAACAATTTAAATTAAATAAGACTTACTTTTTGAGCTCCATAAATTAATTATTAATATCCGTGTGTATCCGAAAATGGCGACGTCTTTTTCTTCCATTAAAAAAAGCACACGCAAAAGCTTACATTTTAGACTAGTAACTTACCGCATCTGTAAGAACAAAAAGTTCTCTGTTTACCCTACGGTATCGTGGCAGACGATTTGGGGCAGGTGTGAGTTTATTTCCTTTTATATAAACAGATATGGAACTTATATGTGCAATCATTTTATGAGACTGTCTGTATTTAAATTTTTGTATTTGAAGAATTTTCCAATGTATTTTACCTTTTCTTTTTATCAGTTTTAAGCCACCCCCCCCCCTCCCTTTTTCTAAGTAAAGATTGTTTCACACAAATACAAAATATCTTCCTAAAAAATAAAAAGATATAAATAAATATCGAGGATAAAAAAAATTTCTTTGTCAATCGTCATTCTTTTCATGTTAATTTCCTGTAAAATAAAACAATTCGTAAAATAACTTTTTTTTAGAGTCATATCTCTAAAACACAAATTTGAAATACGAATAATAAATTATATCATGGGTTTTTCATAAATTTTGTATTATTTTTATTTATTCGGAAAATGCTAATTTTATTTTAAAAGTCTGAAAGAAGTAGAATTTTTTAAAAAAATAGTTACTTAAAATAGGTACACTAACAGGAAAAAATATGACTTGAATGCAAATTATAAAGCAAGAAATGTATGTATGACTAAACTCTGAAGACTCTTTCTATGTGCTCATTAAAAGCTGCAGACTTGACTATAATAGAAATTTTTTAGTTTGAAGCCACAAAAGTGTTTCGAATACCAGTGGTCGGTAAAAATAAATTAAAAATTTTCCTTCCTGCAAACTAAATATGTAAAGTGTATATATTTAATATTCCTAATTCTAAATATGTTATCCAAATTGCTCCAGCACGTACCATTTTTCCGAGAAACACTTTTATAATAATAAGAATAAGAGAAGGATTATTATATTAAATTGCAATACTAGATAAAATTGAAATCAGGAAAAAAGTATACTTTCACACTCTTAGATATCAAGTTGATAAAATATAGCATGGAAATCTAGTTTGTTGATACTTGTACCGTGCATTTTCCCTTATATGCCCCCCCCCCCCACCATCTTTTCGTGTCTGAATTTACTACTTGCTACCCACTAATATATTTTCATTCCTTATGCCGCTGTAACGCGGGCCTTTTTAAAACATTTCTCTTCATTTTCAAAGATTTTTGAAGTTCATATTTTTCTCACACTGTGACTTACAATATGGGTTACAATTTTTTACAATTTATTACAATTTTTTTTTGTGAGTGTGTCGTGACCTACGTTACATGCAGTGACATAACAATTCTTTTTTATTGCCAGAAAAATAAAATTTTACAGTAGCAACATGTTTTGAAGATTTTTTGTAATTTTTTGTAATTTTTCTAAGAAGTTCACATCTCATTCACAATGTGACATCACTGAGTGGTGGCATTTCGGTCACAGATGTGACGTGACCACAGTGACTCACAGTGACGTCACAACGACGTCACTGGGACCATGCATGCTATGAGGGATATATATCAACAAGCAGATCGAATACAGTGCTGTTCAAAAGAATTGGAATACGTATTTGGCTATGGGCTGTAACTACTGAAATCAGATTTTTAAATGTTTACTTTGTTATCTTATTTACCTTATTTCCCTAAGTAATGAAGTTTCGTTAAAGCTTTCAGAGAGTGTTGGAAAATGTTTCATAATCTATGCTGTTCGCATGATTTTTCTTACCTTTTTAATTTATATCTGCACCTCAGACACACATATATTTACACATGCATTATGATCCTATGCATTTTTTATGAATTCTTACTTTTTAAATTAAAAAAAAACAAGTCATCATAAATGTATACAAGAAAAGAAGAATGTTTTTTTTATGTTTTTTAGGGGGAAGTAAAGATTTTCGACATCGTCTATGGTTATACTCTTTTCAACTTCCTATCATTCCTGACAGTTTTAAAATGATATGTCTCCGAAGTAAGGCGAGCCATGTATTTTCAAGATGAAATATTTATGATTTTTCGGAATATATTGATCGGAAAGAAGCATTTTAAACATTTTAGCATAAAATAAGGTGTTTAAAGAAAATACATCTATCAAAACTTTAAATAATCACAGTCTAATAAAAAATATCCATTTGTCCTCCGTATTTCCAAAGTAGTTATATTATATCAATGCTCACAGAAATTTTTATGTCACCGAACTTTCTTTGTTTGCGCTTAACATTAACTTTATGAATGAAAATTATTTAACCACGCTATTACTCATTTGAACAAAAAATTACTAATACGAAAAAAGTGCTCATTTATACACGTAAAATTTGCTACCCTTAGCTCAATTTCCAGTGATTTGTAATATTTATTTAAACATTGTTACAATTTAATAAAAATCTTTCTTTAACTGACACAACAGAGACTATGCCTGTAAAATGTAATCTTACTCCATAAATCATAAACAGCTGTATTTTATGTATAATAAAGATTAATTATTTTTCTGAGGCGGAACAATCACACATAAGCAGTTTTTACGGTTATCACGAGTTTACTATTTAGCTTTATTAGAATAACAGATCCCAATATATACAAACTTAGCGGTGTACTTAAATAAACATATAAAAACTTAAAAAATTTCCATAAAATATATTTTAAAGTTAGTAATATAGTTCATTCATTCTAAATTCATGAAATATACAAGGTAAGCTAAAAAAGGCTATAAAAGTAATAAAATACCTTTAGTTATATTAACGAAGATCACAAAAGAAGATGGAACAATGCAGTTTTATATAGTATGACAAGCAGAATACTTAAAACTAGAATCAAAGAACATATAGCAGACATCAAATACAACAGAAGAACCACACCATTGGCCAGATTATGCAGTAAAGAACCTTTACAGATCGATTTTTAAAGTAACAAAATAATTTATGTCATGATTTTATTTACCATCCATAATCCGGGCATCAATAGAGATATTTTTATGCAACAAGAATATTCGCAATGATTCAGTGTCCCTTGAGTTATGCAAATTTTGGAAAGATATAATATGCAATTATAGTAACAGCAGTAAAAATTAATCCACGCTCACAAATATCCTATTTCATTTTATTTTATTTTTGCACTGAATTTCATTATGCATGAGGCCTCGTGACATTATTTACCAAGTTATTGTTTTTAAAATTTTGCGAAAATATTTCTATCAAGAATGATTTTGAAAATGTAGCCGTTTGTGCGATGAAACGTTCGTAAAGGGTGTTCTCAAATCGAAAAGGACAACTCTCTGTCATAAGTTTTAATTTATTTTTGTTCAAAAATGCATGAAACTAGCTGGTGTTGTTGTTCAGAAACTATGTAATTGAGCTGTTTTTTTCCATTTTTTTGCAAACGCAATAGATCTTTCAGAAAATAATGTTAAAGCGGGCGTTTCGAACCGAATTTCCGCGCGAAGGGAGAAAGAGCACTCAAGAGCGGACGAAAAACGGGTTTGTCACGTGATCGAATTGGCTTATAACTCAATGGGTAATTGATTGATCAAAAAATGGAAAAAACAGTTCCATTCCAAATCGCTTTGATGGCAGGGCTTTCCAATTTTATACCTCTCCGTTAAAAAATGAATTTGTAAATATGTCAAAACATTTGTCGCTTGTTGAGCAGAGCAGCAAAGAACAGCCTTAATCTAAACAAAGGTATTCTATCACTTTTATAGCATTTTTTAACTTAGCCTGTTTATAAGTATTTATCATACATATTGTTATGTACAGCGTGTCTGCAAATTCCAGGACACATTTTAAAATCAACTAATTGTCGTACAGCAGTGCTGTTTGGGCTAAAATGCTTCTCAGGCTGATTTGTTCACGCGAATGAAAATAATTAGTTCCACATTTCGATCATAGATGGCGTCACTATATAACGTCTGTATGCTTGCTTCCAAAGATACGGTTTTTATTTTTTATTATTATTTTATTTATTTTTTTTTTCTTTGTCAGATTAATTTTGACGCTGTGATACAGAAAGGCCGACTCATAGTGTATAGTCGTCATTTCTGTGTCACAACAACAAAATTAATCTGAAAATAAGGAAAAAACCCGCATGTTTAAAAGCAAAGATACGGAAGCCATATAGTGGCACCATCTATGATCGAAATTTGGAACTAATTATTTTCATTCGCTCGAAGAAAACTTTTCAATCTGAGAAATATTTCAGTTCAAACTGCACTCCTGTACGACATTTATTTGGTTTTATATTGAATTTTAAAATAAGTCTATGGATATTTGGACACACTGTATATCTATTATTTTGGAATATTCAAGCTATAAAAGATTCGCGACGGTTATTAGTCGATTCAAAACAATTCAAAATATTTCCAGGAATTAAATATTCAAAAGAACTTGATTTTTATTTAAAATTATCGGAAACATATAACATTTAATTATTATTTCAGGTAATTCAAGCTACAAATATGAGGGATAAAATATGTCAAAATATCTCTGTTGAATATAAGTAAAATTTTATGTGAGCTTACTTTTTCCCTTTAGTATAAAATTAACGATTAAAAGGAATTGTACTATTAGAACTATTGTAGTTATTAATGAAGACAAACCTCATTTCTTTTTCCTTCCTGTCGGATGATTTCTCCACAAGCTAAAGATAACCCGCTTTTTTTGAGGTGCCACGAGACATTTTGACTAGCAGAAGAATGTACTCCTTTTGAACGCTCTTGATCTGAATATCGAGTTTTGTAAAATATTAAGCTTAAATGCTACATTTGATGCGGGTTTTTTCTTTTCCGTATATTACTCGAAATACACACCCACAATTTTCCCATCTGATCCGATAAACAAAAAAGTAGGAACTGAAATGAAGTTTTGACCTATGTTTACTCGAAAGTATCCTTGCTAGACTCAACACATTTTATTCACCAAATATAATAGTCATCAAAACACTTCTGGAAACCTGCCTTTGAAATGTGCGTCAAATAGTCGGTCGCACTTTCTTGAATGTACAGAATGCCGTTAAATATTTTTCCCTTTTGATGCAATTTCAACTTTGGGAACAGGAATCGGTCACAGGGTGATAAATCTTGGGAGTAAGGAGGACTGTTGAGCACGACCACCTCTTTAGAAGTCAGAAAATCTTGCTTTCTAGGGTCATCATTTATAGAGTGTGGCACAAACTTTTCAGAGACCACCTCCCTTTTCTTTAAATCTTCCGTCAGGATAAAGATATAAATTATGTTTTTGATGATACCTGCCATGCCCTCAATCAATATAGCCTAAACTCAAAGGTCTATGTTTAGAATGTCACTCACTTTCATGATTTGTTCGTGTGGTCGATTGCTTTCTCGGACGGTAGCAGTGTTCATCATCTTCCAGACTCGCTCTTCATTTTTAAACCTCTTCTACCATTAAAAAACAGTCGACCGACTTAGGGAATCATCTAGGGAAAATATTTGTAGCCTTTGCACTGTTTCTCTTTTCTAAGCTTGAAGCTTTCTGTCGTGTCTGGCCTTTGCGATCCCCAATATGTCCACATTACACTGTTAAAACAAACTGGATGCACTTAGCATCACACAAAAGATACCAGCGCAGAACTGTACCGCCTTACAAGACGCAGTGTAGTCGTACTTTAGACATCACCTGCAGGCATGAAGCCATTGTTGGGTAATTTTAGCAGTCATGAAAATTTTCGGACGCACTGTGTATATTTTCGTAATCTTGCCCAGGGGGAATTTTATGGGGATTTGAAGTTCATGCAGTAAATTCCCTCACAAGCATCTGCAACAATAGCTTCAGAAGAAAAGGGATATTAAATGGATTTTTACAGTGCTACATTTAAATGCAGCAATAATACTATAAAGTAACTGGACAGTATTTAATATTTTTATTATACAAAATAAAATATAAATTGCAACATACATGAAATATTATCACAGACATACATGTGAAACATAGCAATGATACTGATTAATATTTTGTTTAATATAGATTCATTAATAGGTTATATATATGTCGTGGCCAAAGTCCGAAGTCTGGCTAGTTCGCGAATTTCCGATGAATCCTGGATAATGTCAGAAGAGCAGTGAGCTTCGGATTCTGACAGGCCAGTTCCCGAAGTGACCGGATATTTCTGGCCCATATCCGAAGTGGTGATCTAGAGCTGTACAGTAGGTACCACTGACGCCTACGTGGAGGGAAAACTCCATGCTTTTGCGAAAATATTCTGTTCGCCTGGTGAATTTCTCGTCTCTGTGCTTTATTTTGATACATTGGATTCATTGAGAGTGTTTCATTCTTCATATCTGTGCTGTATTTTTTAAATATTGTATATAGCTATTCTATAATTTCTCTCTACTTAAAAAAAAAAAAAAAAAAAAAAAAAAAAAAAAAATGTAACTAATGCTGCTGCTGTAAACTGAATTCATTCTCGCAGTTTACTTTATCAGTTTATCCTGCAAAAATCATTGCATATAAATGCATGAAAACTGAGAGCTTTATACATTAATATATGATACATAAGTTGCAGCTGGGAGTTTTTAAATAGAAAAGTTGTTAAAAATTTTACTTAATATTGGTATCGGTCAAGATATTTCACTTTAATAAAATTTATAGAATAAAAAACTATTCATAGCAATTTAAATAATATACTTCATTACTTTGTGAAGTGTCCAATTATTTATTAAATTTGTCTTTAACTTTTAAGAATTTTCCTTTTTTTGAAAATGAAATCCCAAATAATAAATCCAAATACACATTAATTGAAAAACATATTTGTACGTGTATTTTAAAAAGAAAGAAAACTTTAACATGATTAATTTATAATGTTGCAAAAAGCATTGAATGCTGAAAATTACGTCTTTTTCAAAACAGCATTTATAAAAGGATTTTCCTATATCACCGAAAAGAAAACTTTTCTTCTAGACGTTAAAAATGTCCGGGAACCAGCGATATTTGTTACTTCATCTTTTACAGAAGAATATTTACAAATGTGTAATAGAGCTAACTTGTTCCGGAAATCAGTTATAAGTTGTCGTGCCAGTAAGGAAGCGACCTTAAGCACGTGTATTTAAAAAAAAAAAAAAAAAAAAAAAAAAAAACCGAGCAAGTTAGTATGTTTTTACAGCCTGCGGGAGTGGACCGGGGATTTGCGGAGATAGCTCGTAGCTCGGAAGAGCTGCCTAGTTATATATTTAAGTATTGCGCGGCAGCACAATACTTATTTATTTCCAGTGTCACTTTTCAATGTTAATTTAACATAGAAAAGCCTATGGAGATCATAACTTTTTCATTTTTTCTTCCCACCTTTTTGTCCTTGATGACACCCATTTTAGGTAGCTTTCTTTACAAGAAAGCTACCTATTGCAGCCGTTCGGAGGAAAGCGATTTCAAAAAATTTTGGTATATTTTCATCGATCATGACCCCCAGACCCCGAAACCACCTCTGTTCAAAATTGATATATATATATATATCTGACATATGTCACACTGTAACTCCCGTAATTATGAACCGATTTCGATGTAATTCGGTGTGTACATAGTACATACCAATGTCTCGACCGAGTTCGTTGGCCAGCTTCATCAGCTGTTTTGTTTCAAAATGGCGGCCATTTAAAATTTTAAAAAACATTTTAAACTTGAAATGTGGTACCAAAAAATTAAAAATGGAAAAATATTTTTTTCTTATGTATTTGATCTTTATACAAAGATTCCGGAGCAGTTTTTGTTTCGTCTATATCTTAAGAAATGGCTGAGTTATAGCATTTTGAATTTCTAGCGTGGCTGACATTTTGAAACGTCCTGAATTTTGTCACGCGATAAAAGGCGTATTTATGAACCGATTTGGATGTAACTCGGTGTGTACATAGTACATACTAATCTCTCGACCGAGTTCGTTGGCCAGCTTCATCCGCCATTTTGTTTCAAAATGGCGGCCATTTAAAAATTTTTTAAAATTTTAAAATTTGAAATGTAGTACCAAAAAATTGGAAATGGAAAAATATTTTTTTCTTATGTATTTGACCTTTATACAAAGATTCCGGAGCAGTTTTTGTTTCGTCTATATCTTAAAAAATGGCTGAGTTATAGCATTTTGAATTTCTAGCGTGGCTGACATTTTGAAACGTCCTGAAATTTGTCACGCGATAAAAGGCGTATTTATGAATCGATTTGGATGTAACTTCGTTTATACATAGTACATACCAATGTCTCGTCCGGGTTCGTTGGCCAGTTTCACCCGCCATCTTGTTTAAAAATAGCGGCCATTTAAATTTTTAAGAAAAATTTAAATTTGAAATGTGGTACCAAAAATTGAAAATTGAAAAAATATTTTCTTCTTATGTGTTTGACCTTGATAAAAAGATTCGGGAGCAGTTTTTGTTTCGTCTATATCTTAAGAAATGGCTGAGTTATAGCATTTTGAATTTCTAGCGTGGCTGACATTTTGAAACGTCCCGATTTTTCTCACGTAATAACAGGCGTATTTATGAACCGACTTGGATGTACCTTGGTGTGTACATAGTACATACAAATATCTCGACCGAGTTCGTTGGCCAGCTTCATCCGCCATCTTGTTTCAAAATGGCGGTCATTTAAAAAAATTAAAAAATAAAAAAAATTAAATGAGATACTAAAAAATTGGAAAATGAAAAAGATTTTTTTTGTATGCGTTTGACCTTAATACAAAGATTCCGGAACAGTTTTTCTTTCGTCTATATCTAAAAAAAATGGCTGAGTAATAGCATTTTGAATTTCTCTTGTGGCTGACATTTTAAAACGACCTGATTTTTGTCACGCGATAACAGGCGTATTTATGAACCTATTTGGATGTAACTTGGTCTGTACATAGTACATACCAATGTCTCGACCGAGTTCGTTGGCTAGCTTCATTCGCCATCTTGTTTCAAAAGGGTTGCCATTTAAAAAAAAATAAATTTAAAATTCAAAATGAGGTATTAAAAAATTGGAAAATGAAAAAGATTTTTTTATGTGTTTAGCCTTGATACAAAGATTCCGGAGCAGTTTTTGTTTCTGAAAATTTGTTCTTTTTTTGATATCTTAAAAAATGGTTGATTTATAGCACTTTGAATTTCTAGCATGGCTAACATTTTGAAACGATCTTGTATTTGTCACGCGATAACACACGTATTCGCCTATTTCGATGTAAGAAGGCATGTGGACAGTATACATCAACACCTCGTCCAAGTTCGCTGGCCAGATTCATCAGCCATCTTGTTTCAAAATGGCGGCCATTAAATAAAAAATATATATATATATTTAAAGTGAGGTGCAAAAAAATTAGAATTTGAAAAAGGTTTCTTTCTTAAGTATTTGATCTTGATATAAGGATTCAGGAGCATTTTTTGTTTGTCTTTACCTTAAAAAATGGCTCAGATATAGCAGTTTCAATTTCTATTGTGGGTGACATTTTGAAAAATCTGATTTTTTGCATGCGACAGCACTCCTATATATTAACCGATTCCGATGTGAGTGAGCATGTGCACAGCAATTACTAAGGTCTCGACCAAGTTCACTGCTTAGCCTCATCCACCATGTTATCTTAAAATGACAGGCACTTTAAGAAATTGCCGAATTTGGCAGCCAAATATAAGTTACTTTAAAGAAAAGCAGCTTGGATAAAGCTGACTAATTTCGCGAAATTCTCATTCATTATATTGATAAAAATTAGTATTGAATCTCCTATATTCGGTTTCCACTAAATTGAGCTTCGTGTGTTTGCATGATATAAGTTGGCTTTTTTTAAATAAGGATTATGAAAGCTACCTCTTCCTCCCGGCACTGGCCGGAAGGACTTTTAAATTCTTTGCTAATTCTAATAATGTTACAAATTCAAAGTGTAAAAACATTTGCCTGACGTCAGGATCAAAACGGATCATAAAATGCCTTTGCATATAGGTGGATTATAATCTAGAGAGTAACATGGGCTAATTTGTATTTACATTATTCAAATATTTTTCTTAATAATTCCAAATTTCGCTTTTTTCATTGAGAATCAACGGACATTTTCTGATAAAATTTAGCATGTTTCCTTCATCGTTGTAAATCATTCAAAAGCTGTAATAATAGTATGCCTATTTTTAGTTGAATGAATTTCACGTGAAACATGAAACTGAAGAAACTGAAATAGGTTTTGTTTTTTTTGTTTTTTTTTTTTTGTTTTTTTTTTTGTTTTGTTTTTTGTTTTAGAATTAAAAAGAAGGTGAATATAGCGTCATAGAGGAAATAAAAATGACATTTTCAAGCAGATTTTTTTAATGCAGATTGTAATTTTTTGACCAAACCACAGCAACCTGCATTACTGCACTAGTGAAACATTTTGAATTATACATAGGTAAATTGCATCACAAATTGTGGTGCGATGTCGCACATATCAAAGCCTGATGACGATACCCTCTATTAATTTTGAAATGTGTTCGTCTGAATCCAGTAGTTTTTAAAAAACATAGCATATTAAACAAAAACCTAATTTGCAGAACAAATTAAAAAAAAAAAATATTTCCTAAATTTTTTAAGCCCGAGAAGGGGCAGATATTAAGATATTTTATTCAATTCGTTCTACATTTAATGTTAAATTTTTGTAACAAATAAGACCAACTAATTGAACATTAAAAAATAAAAAGGAAATCCATACAATATAGTACTTTAAACACCTATATACTTAGATTCCGTTCACATGAAATAGAAATAAATCTTAGACTTTTTCCATTTTTAAAATGTAAATATTTGTACTGCAGATTTTGCATTATGTTTATGATGATTGTACATAATGTGATACGATACATGCAAAATACAAAACTTAAAAAAAAAAAAAAAAAAGGTTTATTTCGATTTCATTTGAACGGAATCTAAGTATATAGGTGTTTAAAGTATTATATTGTATGAATATTATTTTTGTTTTTTAATGTTCAATTGGTTTAACTTATTTGTTAAAAAAATTTAACATTAAATGTAGACCGAATTGAATGAAATATCTTAATATCTGCCCCTTATCGGGCTTAAACAATTTAGGAAATAAATTTTGTTTTTTTAATTTGTTCTGCAAATTAGGTTTTTGTTTAATATATATATATATATATATATATATATATATATATATATTCGTATAAGAAAATATACCTTGTCTACTGTAAAATTTTATACATACTGTAAATTTTTATATATATCTATATCTATATATATCTATATATATTTCGTATAAGAAAATATACCTTGTCTACTGTAAAATTTTATTAATATGTCTTAGCTTGAAATCTCGAAAATTTTGAATAAATTTATTCTTCTCAAAAGACTTGAGATAATCAAACGTTAAAAGGAGTAGGAATAAGGAATTTTCCTCAAAGATCAAAGCCCGTCTGACCCCATCCCCTCCCACCTTCTATCCTCGTCGAAGACAATTCAATTTATTTTCCCTTTTACATCGATATGTTTAACAATTTCTATTTTAAATGTGGTTTCAGAGGGCAGATGCCCTACCGCCCTCTCCCGCAAATGAAAAAAAAATTCCATTCGTCATTTTTAATGTCCGTTTTTTGATTTTTAATATGCATTGTTATATTTATATTTTTTATACGATACGCTTAAAAATTGTTTTTCTCCTGAGGTTCTGATAAAAAAAATCTCACTTTAATTTATTTCATGTTTATGTTCTCCAGTTAAAAGAAGACAAACAATTCGATCGCATTTAAATGTTTCGGACATCATGGCCTTTGTTGAATTTTCTCCAGTGTATGCCCATATAGACAAATAAATATATCCATTGTTTATTGTACATATCATTAGTTTTACGATTAATATGTAATGTCAACATGAAGAAAAGCACATTCACATTAAATTTCAATTTTGTGCTTTATCCCAGCTTCTTTTCACTCTCTTTCTGTTTCCTACTAAAAAAGGTTTTCTTATGAAACTTTGAAGTATCTGAAAGTTAAAGTAACTTTATTTATTCTGTGTCTTATGTTTATTTTTAGCGCCACATAATCATCATATATTATCATTTTTTGTGTTTATCTTATCGGGTTTCTGTATCACGTCCATACATCTTTAATAAGCTAATTGGGTTTTTATTTGTCAAATGAAGTTCATTTACCTTAAGACAACTTCACCCTTGATGATCTTAAACACTAGTTTTTTAAATGGAATTGTTTTACTTGTAATAAAAATATTGCATAAAAAAACATAATAATTTTAATTAACCCCATTTTTACTTCGAAAAATGGAAGTAACCCATTTGTCAGCATTTTGAAGAAATTTCATTAAAAGCGGTTCAGCTTAAATATATATATTATATATATATGTATGTATGTATGTATATCTTGTGCGGGCGCATCTGCAAATAAGCAGCTTCCTTGAAAAAAAAAATTAAGATTGATTAAGTAGAAACTATACAGACCCTCAAATTCAGTTCCTGATATTTTATTTCATCTTTGGCCACAGACCCCTAGCTTTTCGCAAACTGCTTAGTCGCCCCATCCCATTTCATAGCCTTGTCGGCCACTCCCAGCCATTTCAAAAACTGGAAGATTGCCTCTAGCCATTTCTTGATCTGGACGACGGTTATTGGCCACTTCGCGAACTGGCCGACAAACTCTGGCCCTTTCGCGAATTGGCCAATGAATTTAAACGAAATTGGCCAATTCTCGAACTGACCGATTTCGGGCTTTGGCTGTAACATCTATACTAATAAAAGAAAGTTTCGCTCACAGTGTGTGCAATAACTAGAAAAATCTACGGCACGTACGGGAATGGAAATTTTTGTGAGGCTAGCCCAAACTATCTCCCGATGCACTAGGACTCAGAATTTTAAATTTATAATAATTAGCGTAGTTAATAATTAAAAACTCCAATTAAGTGATGGAAAAGTATTGATAATTGAACTAAAGCATAGATTTTTATCAAACCGTAGAAAATTTCTTCAAAAAATGTAAGAGAGGCAGTGGGTTTGCCGGAATCAAAGGTTTCTAAGTGCTATAAATGTACTGAACCTTTTCAAATAGGGCCGTATTTTAAAATCTACCGGGCCTAAAACTTAAATCGCACAGCCAGACGCAAAATAAATTCTCATTTCAGAAATTCTATAACTCATTCCGACACTGCTGTAAAAAGTTAAAAATCCCTTTATAAAATCTTTTTTTTTATTTTCATTGAAATGCAAGTCGTAGAACGCAGATGTTTGTAATCATTTGGATCCCAGACAGCTGTATCGCTGTATCTAAGAGAAGTAGGATTTTTTCCTGACTTATAAAATTTTTACAAACCTCGCATTTAAAGATTTATAATTAATGCCATTGTAAGTAATTTTTGTTCGCTGGTTACAAAGATGAAATGTTTGCTAAACTATTCCCAGTAGTACTCTAATTATAAATTAAAAATCAGATTTAATGAAAGGATTTATTTTAAATTACAATTCTATATCTACGACGACATTTAAAGCACTAGCAAATAACAGCACAGACAATTTTTGGACAAGGATTTTTTTTTTTTTTTTTTTTTTTTTTTTTTTTTTTTTTTTTTTTTGCTGGGTTTAACATTTTTACAAACATTTAAAGATTTTAAAAGTACGCACCTATTAATTTTTTTGTCGCTGTAATATCTAATTTTCTTAAAAAACGATTACGAACTTTACAAACTTTCCATTTTTTTCATTTTACCAAAAAATTTATTTTGAAATAGAAAAAAAGACTCGCTAACGGCTCACAATTTAAATATAAGCTTTATCCACTAATTAGCTGATAAATGTATATATAAGAGAGGTAAAACATTTAATATGCCGTTAAGAAAATTATTCAAATGCTACGAAAATATCATATTTTAATATACAATATAAAACAAATGAATAAAAGAAGGAAGGAACCTTTTTAAATGATTGTTCAGGTACTTTTTTACATCTTTGTGTTTATAATTAGGTAAGTATTAGGATTAGCTAAATCAATTTAACTAAAAAAAATACTAGATTTTTTTTTATATAATGAACTTTAAAAAAATTAACAGAAAAAATATTTTTTACAGATAAAGTATGTTTCAGTGATACAGAAGTTTACAGATTGTTTTGAGATATTGATAACATTTTTACTAAAAGATGTTTTATCACAGATTTTAATTTTATTTAATTAATTAAAAATTTTCAACAAAAAATATTTTAATGATTTATTTGTTACTATAATTCATTATGAATTTGAAACCTGATTAAGAACATTTTCGCCTCTATCTATTTCCTTATTCAGTCTAAATGTTTTATCAGTCTTGATAAATATTCACTCATATTTCCCTTTTTAACACGTACAATTTTTAGTGAATTAAATGTAAATTTAAGGAGTATATGGACAAAATTTGGATTTTAAAGGGAATCGAAGAATAAGATTTATTTTGGTGATTTGGGAAATCTCTTCCATAATGCTATACAAAAAAGAAAAAAATTCCATTCTGTTATCTAAGAAATCTTCGCACCAGGAAAAAAATTCAACAAAAGTAAATTATCTTAAGGGGTAGAATTTGCATTTTAAGATTACTGAGTTTAGATATTTCTAACTCAAAATGTCCTCAAAACGGACACATCGTTTTAGAAATTTTATTTTAACAGAAAATCACTTTTTTAAAATTCTATAAAAATATGCAGAAGAAATAATAATATTTATACATATAAGACAAAATACGCCTACCTTCAGTTTGTGCCTCTAAACGATAAAAATAAATTGAAATACATTTCACGAGAAATGTAAATTTAAAAAAAATGTAGTTTAAAAAAAAAAAAAAAAAAAAAAAAAAAAAAAAAAAAAAAAAAAAAAAAAAAAACTCGACCATCTATTTCCGCATGAAGTCATTGATTAAAAATGATACTGGAGTCATTTATGAAAAATGTCCACTTTGAATGTCCACGTGAAATAATAACATACTCTTTATAATAAAATGTAAAAGCATTTCTGCATTTTTAGGGGGGGACTATGGGAAGTTCTTTTAAAATTTCTTGTACAGTATACCCCGACTTACGTCATCCCCAGGGATGAGAGCGCTCTGACCCAAATGGCCGATTACTACCACTAAATTTTAATAGTATTTCAAGCATTATCTACTGACAGAGTTTCTGAGATTTAATAAAGCAAAGAATGCTATTAAAATTTAGTGGTAATAATCGGTCATTTGGTGTCGGAACGCTCGGGTGACGTAAGTCGGGGTATTACTGTATTCATTTCAATGTTTTTAAACGATTTTTTTTTTTTTTTTTTTTTTTTTTTTTTTTTTTTTTTTCGTCGGATAACTGATGCCCGTCGATTTTTCTTTCTTTCTTTTTTTTTCTTTTTTTCTTTGGCTTTTTCGATTATGTGTGAGGTTTTTATTTATTTATTTATTTATTTTTATTATTATATGAGGACACTTTCACATTTGGAATAAGTTTCGACAATTATCGTAAATTATGTGAAACCTTAATGGAAATTTAGCGCTTTCGCGTACCCTCATTCTTATTAAGGATAAATATTTATCCCATCAGAGTAATAAAATTTAGCTATTTCTATTTTTTCCCAATAAGGTCATTGTGCCTAAATATGATAACCTCTAAATGTGACAATGTTCGCCTACTTAATATGTTAATGTAAGAACCGTAAATAAATCTACATAATGAGACACTTCAGGAACAAATCCCAAAATATTTCTCTATATTTAAAACTTTTGTTTAAAAAAAAAAAGAAAAAAAAAACATCGCTCATTATAGAGCTGCCCGATCTTCCCAAATGAGGCAAAAGGTCCCGAAAGATCACGGATTTTGTTTTATAACTTTGAAGATCAAATAACTCTATAAACGTCAATAACTACGGATTATGTTTCATTTACCTGCAGATTAAGCTTAAGGAAAGGCGACCAATTTAAAAATTAGAGTTATAAAATATTCTACGAATTTTGGTGCCTTCGGTTTCATCATATACCTATTAAGGATAAACGGAATGTCCAAAATGCGGAGAGACTTTTAGGGGATTAACAAGGTAAGTTTATATGGTAATTCTCATATATTGTTTTAAAATAACGTGTAAAGCAGAAATTGTGTTTAATTCAGTTTGCGATAAAATGAGTTAATTTAAAAAAAAAATTAAAACGTTCAATAACTTAAATGCCGAATCTGATTAACGGTTGATGCAGCTGAGTTATGTCCTCGTTTGGAGGTCTCCAATTTTATTTTACACTTTTCTTAAATCTGATATTTTAATCCTGTTTTCACCTTTATTCTTTATAATAGATTTTTCTACTTTTAGATCTGAATAAGATTTAAAAAGAAATGCGTTTATCTAAATGAGTATTTATGTTTCTATATATGTGTTCTAAGGCATAGAAAATGTTTATTTTTTTTAGGAAATGTAAGGAAAATTAGACATAAATTAAGCAGCAAAATATGAAGCTCTGTGTCTCTCTTTGGGTTAATCAGACATTCTTAAATCGAATTATTTGAAACGTTGCAAGATTTTATCTGTTTATAAGTCTAATATTTTTATCATGTGTCATTTAACAATAACTCGAGTTATATGTAAAAAATATTCTTGTTAACAATGTTATAAATATTTTGTAAATACTCTTTTAGCGCGTGAACTCCACACTAATGCGAAATCGCATCCATCAAAATTTAGAATTCCGGTGTTATTTAAATAATGCTTTAATTAGTTTGTAATTTTCATTAAAAAAGGATTTTGAATAAAAATCAATATCCTATTTCGATGCCATAGTACATTTCGTATAGGAATCATGCGTTGTGTTTCATTATCACTATATTGCTAACAAAATATAAGCAGTTGAATTTACGGAATCCAAATCAGATAATATGATGTTTACCGATTAATATTCACTCGCGAATTCCTCGAATCTTAAACGATGTTTTTCCTCCACAACTGTTTAACTCCAAACTGCTGTTATCAGTCTCATATGCCACTTTCTTTAAAATTTTGCCATATTAACTTGAAATTTCCAGCTTAACTATAAATCATCGGCAAATTTTGTTTCGTTTCAAGCCTTAGTTCTAGTGCTTGAGACTTCTGAATAAGTGATTTAAAATTATAATATTCCAATACATAACATTTTGTACAGAAACAGTATCCTGTGATATTAATGAAGCTTTTTATTTATCTTTCATCAAGCTGTCTTGGAGACCGTTCACAGTAAATGTGCGACAATTTCTGTCGCAGTTGTGAAGGGTTAATGCATATTTTCATATACACAGTTAAATATTTGCAGCATTCTGGCAGGGCGTTTGACCGTTTTTTCCGAAAACAGTTAAGCAACCGTAATTTCAACACTATTCTGACCATATTATTGGTCATTTTATGGTCAGAATATAGTTAAATTATGGTTATGAAACCGTTTTTTTTTTTTTTTTTTAACGGTCGAATGACCTGCCAGAATGCTGCAAAATTTTTAACTGTGTAAATTAGCATGTAAACAACGCATTATCACATTTACGGCTTTGGAAGTCTTATTTAGGTTTTAACTGCCGTAGATGAGACAAAAATTTCATCAATGTGACAATCATGTATTGTGGGATTATACCACAATATCTTGATACCATTCCTACAAAACTTGTTAGTTTTCAATTAAAGACACAGTATTCAATAATTTTATGTGTAATAAAACATATAATTATTTAATAAAATGCCAAATATATCCTAAATGCGAGAAAACTATTTGGAATCGCGTCTCATTTAGGCAAAATGAATGACCTAATATTCAATATCTTGAGGAAACATTATTGCGTCGCTCGGGAAATGCCAGTTATTTTTCTAGTTCTCTTACACTTTTTTTTTTATTATAGATGTTACATAACGGGCAACATTTTTTAAGTTTATTCCTATAGCATGTCTTCTACTTGCGACAATTATCTTTATTACTTACAATATTTTCTAAACAACACTAATCTACTTTGAAGGTCAGTAGAAAAATGAAACAAATATTTCTTTTTTGAAATAGTGGTAGTCAAAATGCTTAAAAAGGAGTCACCATTAAAAGCCTTTATTATAAAGATAATACAATCATTAATAGCGACAAAATACATGTACAAGTATAAATAAATAAATATGTAACACTTTTAAATCCAGAAAATTAATAAAAAGTAAAATATATCATACTGTTTTCGTATTTAAATGTAAGTTGGATTTAGCCATGTTGTATACTAAAGCAATTAAACTAACGATAATAGTTAGTTTAAAACACGGACAACATTTAATCTTTAAAAAAATATTTTAAAACAATTTAATGAGATAAAGTGTTTTTACACCCACTGCGATTCTTTTTTAAAATTGTTAAGAGAATTGTGTTGTGTAATCCAATCAGATAAAGTGTATTCTAAAAAAAGGGATGCCAGAGAAAAGAATCTCTGTTTCTTTATGATTTTGTTTTCCTGTTGAATTTTAAGATATTTTCTTTATTATTAAAACATTTAAAAAATTGCAATTTAACAAAAAAACAAATGTAAATCTTTTAAAATAAACTTAGGGGAGAGTAGCCTAATTTGGACCACTTCGCTTATTTTCAAGTGTAACTCACTTAATTTTTGGAATATCTGAAAAATATCACTACACGGGGTCAATCAATTCATTCACTAACTAAATAAAACTTTAGATTACTTCCTTTTTGAAAATCTTAAATTTTATTTTAACTTCAAAATTTTGTCAAAAGTGGTCCAAATTCAGCAACTCGTCGCCTAAGTTGGACCACCAGTCTCCTAAATTGGACCAAATAAAATCAGGTTGTTTTAATGACTAGGGAATATATCTAATTTTATTAAAAGCAAAGTTTACGGTTACCGAAACAATCAAACAAAATAACAGCAATGAAATATAATGAAATCAAATATCTGAAAATAAGTGTAATTGTTTTAAATCAAAATGTATTCAAAATATAAATCAAAGTTATCAGTAATTAAGAATAGAAATTATGAAACTAATGCCAGTTACTTGAATATCATTTAAGGAGTGATGCAAAGCTTACACATGAATTTCGTTTATTGATTTTTTTTCCAGCGCACACAACTTGGAACCGTATTTGGCAATATGAACACTGAATCATTTCTGCTGTTTCACTTTCTTACAAATCAGGCAAACCCAATCATCACTATTTAGATTTTCCTTTTTAGATTCTGAATTATTAGACTTTTTTTTGCAACAGAAGTTTTCTTTACATTATGATTGTAGTTCTCCCCTTTCATCATTTCCTTGAAAATTGCATTACGCCTATTTTTTAAAACTTGATGTTCCATTTGCTTTTATGCTGTGATAGCTTCCTTTTAGTCGATTTTTTGTGTTTTTTCATTTCAAGGTTTACTTTATATGGTGAAGATGTTAACACAACTGTTTTTTTTTTTTTCGGCTCCCTCTGTACTTTTTTAAAACTAAATTTAGCAAATGATATAATATTTCTAATGATTTTTTGGCTTTTGGGGAGGATTTGTACCTACAGCCTTATTGCAGGTCAATTTCTTCGCAACTTACTCTCTCCTTTTTATTTCCTATATCTTTAACAGCTTTTGCTGTCACCTGTTTTTTTTTTTTTTCAGATAGCTTGTCCGTGTCTTTTTCGACATTTTTAACATTATATTATAAAAGTGTTTAAAAAAATATGCTCTATTGAAAAATACGCTACGATTAATTATACGCAAACATTATATATTCAACAGTATTGAATTCACCCCCCTCCTCCCGAAGGTTTGAGGTTTTATGAGTTTTAATGGCAAAAAAGTGTAATTCCACTCTCCAGAACTGTAAAAAGTATGCCCTTCCTCAGGGAATCGCAAATATCCTCCAGGAAAAAAATGTTTGAATTCAATTCTGTAAACGAAATACGGCGTAGGAATAATGTATTCAAAGAAAATAAGTACAGATACATACAAGATAAAAGAAATTGCAAACAAACTTTATTGCATAAACATGTAATTTTTTTTTGTTTATATAGGCCTAAACTGTATAAAAAAATTAATCCAGATATAACCCGCACCCCCCCCCCCCCAAAAAAAAAAAAAAAAAAAAAAAAAAAAAAAAAACCTTGCATGGAGATAGTAATCCATTATAAAATATAAAAAAATTAAAAAAATAGTGTACAAAGTGTACCGTCCTCGAAATTCATTACTTAATTTTTAAAATTTATGATCGCATATCTGGTCCAATTTAAGCAACTTAAAATAGTCCAATTATGGCAACTGCGCCATTCTTTTAAAACAGATAATTTCAAGACTAAGAACAAAGACGAAATCAAACAAAGCCGCGTCAGGAATATGCGCAATTAACAGATGAATTTATATATGTATATAAAAACACAACAACTTACCTTAGTTTTAAAGTATTCACTTACGTTTAGTAGGAAAAAAGTAGATCAAAACAGCTAACTTTAGGTTTTTTTTTTTAAATTGTCTGAAAACAACACGTGGTAGGCGGTTGCATCTTCTAATCGTGAGTGACCTCATTCTGATGAGTAGGATTTTAGCGGTAGATGGCGTCTCTTCCTGTAATTAACGACAAAATGGCAACGGTCCAATTAAAGCGGCGGTCCAAATTAGGCTACTCTCCCCTATATTGCGACCAATAAAATGTGTTAAATTTAATAGTATTTTCACAAACTTTTGTATAAAGGATAGGCATATATTAATTAAACAGGAACGCGACATAGCCTGTACTTTATCATGTTGTTCATTAGTTATTCTTAAAATAAAATTATATCATGTTTTCAAAATAGCATGCTTTTAAATATATTTATGATAATTGGTAACAAAGTACTATAATAATAATTTTAAAAAATCAAAAAACCCCACTGAAAAAGCGAATTAATTAATTATTTCTCATCAATGTGAGACTAATTTTTATATAACTTACCTACTTTTTTATTTACTTGTATTGATGACTTTTAAGTTGTGTTTAATTGTAAGTTCCTATCTATAAACACTGTTTTGTTGAGACCTATAGATGTCTATGAAGTTTAGAGTTGCAGTAAAGCTAAAGATTCTACCTACACAACTTCCAGGTTGTGTAATTATTAAACGAAGCTTCTGTCTATAAAATAGTCAATGAAACATCGTCTTCATTTTGAAAAACCTATCCAATGATATGCCACTCAATAGGGTGCTTAATTTCTTTTCGCCTCTACCGCCATTTTGTATTTTATGTCCGCCATTTTCAATTTACAAAAACAAATCTAAGCTATAACCATCGGAGGGTTGAGACAAATCGATAGAGACCTCATTCATTAAAATCCATCCAGCCGTTGGGATGTTTCGAGGGTATAAAGAAATATACACCCAGACCACATACCCAGATACGCGGGAAACACATAACCCTCCTTGGCAGTCGGGTAATAAATTTAAGATATATTTGGCCCTGCAATAAATGTCAATTTTTAAAAAGTTACAAAATCCGTTCATAAAATATGTATGCTTGAATATTTACAAAGAAAACGAGAACGAAAAATCATGCATACAGCATAGATTATGAAACACTTTCCAACCCAGTCAGAATACCATAACAAAATTTCGCAGTTTACTAAGGTTCACCTTAGTAAACGTCTAAATTAACAAGACGTCGAATTAACGAAGACGTCTAAATTAACGAGTTGGAAACCGCATAACACATTTGAAAACCCGATATCCGCTATTAACAGGAATAGTCTTTAAATATACGATTTTCTTTTGCAGACCTGGATATGATCTACAGATATGTATGCATACTTACATAGTGTGCTAAACCTTAGTACAGTTAAACGCGTAACGCAGTTGAACATTTCCACTCAACAATTTCCATCAATAAACGGATATAGTTGAGAACTTTTACGCGACCCTGTATATTATCTATAGAATTTAAACATGACAAGTAATATTTTTTAAAAGTTAAATTTGAAAACGCATACCGCAACTGAAACAGCATTCAATAAATAAAGCAATTCAATAGTTCAATAAATGCTCCTTTTCTCCTATAAGCAAATCTTTTATGGATCCCTGTAAAAGTTCTATACTCACCCTATTCTATAGTAAAAACATCTTAGTACGCCTTAGTGATGTAAATCAATTTCAATATGTTTGAAATACTGTAATAACGTTAATATACATCGCAAACGATATTTTGGCATAGGCCGAAATGTAACCGAATTCTTTTGAGTAGCCCTGTAAATGAACCAAAAATGCCATACACTTCATTTGCAATACTGATTATACCATAGTAAACCCCAATAACATGTATATATTTCTTGGCATTCGGACAATAAATACGCAAGTTAGAGCATGGACAGACGGTCAGACAAACCGAATTCATAAACACTTTTCAATTATGTTGAAAAGTTTTAAAAAGTACTTAAATTCGCACAGAAAGATGAAATTAGACAAAGCTGAACTCTCAATTTAAGGGGTTCTGGGACACATTTTAAAATAATTTTTATTGAGTGTTATTTATTGAGTTAAAAATTTGAATTTTTTTGTGATGGTTAACCATATCATTTGCAAACAAAATCACATGATAAAACTTCTCAAAATTAAAACAAAAAAAATTTAAAAGTTATTAAAAAAGTGGGGTAATTTAAAATCGTTATAACTCGGAGCATTATTTGTAGAATTTCAATTCTTTTTTCATTTAAATAAACAGAAATACATAATATTTAATTGATTGATCATTTTTTAAAAATATTAATTTAAATAAAAATTTAAAATATTTAAACTAAAATTTTTTTTTTTGAAATTTGCTGAATCAAAATTAAAGTAAAATAATTTAAAGAGACATGTTCCAAGTTTGAACCATTTACCTTTAACGGTTCTTGGCTTATAACAATTTTAATAACGGAAATGGGGAAAGAACCCATCATGAAAAAAAAACGGCTTTTCAAAAGAAGTCATTGACACGACAACCATTGCTTGGAAGCTAGATTTTGAAAACAAACCAAAATGAAAAAAATAATAATTCCTACTCGAATTAAGATAAAAAAAAATGATTTAAGCGTCATTAAAAAAAAAAGAGAGAGAGAGAGAGAGAGAAACAGAAAAAGTTTTAATGCAATAATTTTTTTTGGAAAATTTGAAGATTAATGTGTTTCGGACGCCCTTAAACGAAAGGATTGAGAAATCATTTTTTGTAAAAAAAGATATTGATATAAGAAATAATAATCTTAAAAAAGCTCTGCCAATCATTTTATTCTATTATGCCCCTTTAATAATCTACTTATAATGCATTCATCATTTCCCATTTATGCATCATTCCACAAATATTCAAAGGAATTCGGATCTTTCTTTTCCCTAGTTCAAGAAATATTATATGCGGATAACTTCGTCATTTTTCTTGAGTATTTCATTTCAAAGCATTTTATTTTTAGATAAATGGATTTTATTCATTCATATATTTTATTTCATTTACTTAAGGGAAGCCATTTTCCTATGTCTATTTACCTATATTTTGAGCTGGAAATTTTTATTCCTTCATGATACACGTAATAAATTTAAATGTAATAATTCTAAGATTAATTTCATATTCCGAATTAAATAATGTGCTTGTGTGTCAATCATTGTAGGATAACACATAGTTACAAAAAGCAATGTGCACTGGAAAAAAAAAAGAAAAAGAAAAAAAAAAGATGTAATCTTACAGATGTAATTCTACAGATGTAAAGCTACAGAAAGCTTCAAGCTTACTAAAATTTTTTCTGAAACCCGGGGGTTCCTTTATTTTTTTTTTTGTTGTTGCAATTACATAAAACGTTCTAGGAATCACAGTTTCCTAGAAAATTCTTAGTAATATAACAGATTTTTATTTTATCAGTTTGTTTTTATCTTTGTTGTAAAATCAGAAAGTGATTGAAAAATCAATCACAAATATCTGTATTTACGCACGTGAACCACCTTAAGTTAACTAAAAGGGCATAATAGTACTTGTGGCAGCTTTCCCAGCAACATATCAATTTCCAGACCCCCGTCACTCAAAATCTACTTTGAACAAATAAACTCATTAAATTAATTCTTTTTCTTAAAACACTACGTAGTTCTATCTTCATGTATATATATATTTTTTTTCTTTTTCTCTCTTTTTCGCAACGAACTTCACACGTTCAAATACAAAGTTTTATGATTTCATTTTCCACTTATTCAAAATCCCATTCTCGAATATTTATTTTTGTTTCTTAATGGCCTTTAGTTAAAAGTAATCAAAGACACATAAACCAAGTGGGGGTGCCACGTTATTTTCTGCTAAACTTGCCGCCAATGCTTTGTCTCTGTTATTCCGGCGTCGAAAAACTTTGTAAATTGTCGATAATGTAATACGCCAAGTCATGTAATTCAGAACGCAAAAAGTTCAGTTGGCTCCCTACCCCTGTACTGTAAGGTCCGATAAAGGGCCGCTGTTTATTTCTTTTTTGACCTTACGGAGCACTACTCCATGGATAGCTATATATCTACATACCTCCATATATGATGTTTTTTACGAATTGTCTGTTTTCATTTGAAAATGAATAAACATTGACTGCATTTTCTTTCACCTATAATGTTGGAGTTTTATTTATTTATTTATTTATTTATTTATTTATTTATTTTATTTTTTTTTTTTTTACAATACCATCGAACCCCTGAACCATCGTTGCATGGAGAACCAAACGACTCCATAGTACTAAAATAATATTATCAATGTTTAGTGCAAAAGAAAGATTATACCATATCAAATACTTAAATGTTTATTAAGATTCCTTTTATTCACTGGATTATCAATAAAACACTTAAAAAATGGATCTTTTCTTAAAAATGACTATCGGCATGTTTACAATCGTCATGTTACATGTACAATAACTAATACTTCTTTTGATATATATTAAATTTTCAAAGTGAATATATATGTAAAGAAATAATTTATAACAATATGTCACTTAATCGTTACTAAACTATTGTTATCCAAAATTTTAATTTCTATTTAATCTGCATACGAAAGAATAAAATTCAGCAACTGAATTTGTTTGTAACAAACCTTCACATAATTTAACTGTCTTACTACAGTCTTTTTAATACGACATATTAAGCAAGAACAAGCAAATTATATTTTAAATTTCCATTTTTTCATAACAATTAGCTTACAAAATGTATTCCTTCGAATTCGATTTTTTTTTCGTTTTTTTAGGTAAATTTAAAATAATCCAGCAATAAGAAGAAAACAAAAAATCTTCAAAATTTTATACCAGAACAAATAAAATAAAATTTATCATGGGATAATGACTTTGCGATGACTCATGTGACAGTTTCAGATTTCGCTATAGTCTAAAATTAATTAAAAAACTATAAAAACATAAATCACACAGAATTCAATCGATAGCATAAACGCGGAGATCAAGGGCAGTTGAAACAAGGTCATTCCAAAGAAACACATGTGGGGAAGAATTTTCGAAAATCACAAGCTGCAAATATGTACAAGTAATTTGAACAGAAACTCCAAGAATTAGGAATTGAACTTGATATAGAATGCGTTTACACACAGAGAACTTTTGAAAAATACGCAATTATTCCAGAATAACGACACTATATAAGAATCTGGAAATTCTTTTATTCACGTGATTTCTTGTCAAAGTGACAATGTACACTTAAAAACCAAAAAGGCGGTTTTTTTTTTTTTTTTACTTTAAACGATTTTTGAAATAATGCTTTCTTAAAATTAAGATTATCAACTTGATTTATTGTCGGGGCGACAATATTTTGAACCGGACCGGCGGCGGTTCCTTTTTTATTTCCTTTTCGAACAAGTCCGGTTTTTTTACGTGTGCTCTAGTTGCGCCGTTTGCACCAGTGTGATGGTGTGAATCATGTCAAAGACTCTGCACACGTTAAACAGTCAGGTTTTTATTACAGACGATACAGCACGTTGCATCGTCTGTAATAAAAACCTGACTTTACACTCACCTGACATTACACTCAACTCCGCTAAAGCGCGTAAAATAAATTCAACATTCATAATTCTGGTCACACAAACAATAGAATGTCTCTAGACGAGATCCATTCCCGAACTCTCCGTATATCTACAATCCCGCGCAATACTCATTCGCTCAACTCGCTTCACTTCATGTTTTGCAAAATACCCTTAGATATTTTGCTTAAATTAGAAACAGCGCCATCTATACGCTATTGAATCTATTGAAGGTAGTCATTTTGTTACAATAATAATACAGTAGAGCGCCGATTATCCGAACAAGTTGCGACGGACCCTAGTTCGGATAAATGGACAGACAATTTAACGGATGTTCCTGACTATACTAAAATCTTCACACTTTATCCACGCTTTAGACTGACAACACTAGTTAATGCTGGCATGTTTAAAAATTGATTTTTGTCTTTGTCTTTTTTTTTGTTTACTTTTTATTTTAATTTTCTGAACTCAAGAGATTATAATTTAATCAAAAGAGCTTTTGATTGTTGCTTGCTTCAAAGAAGACATTCTTTTCAATGCTGCCATATCTCGAATTCTTCTTAAATACGTTAGTTGAATAGCAACAGCATTCTTCTGCCGTTCGAGCCATTTCACAGCTGTTTCCAAACATTCAAAGGCTTCGTTGTGTGGTGGACCTTGATCATTTTCAGAGCATTCGTTTTCAATTTTTTTCCGTCTTGAATATCATCCACAATCTCATCATCATTTGAAATCTAATATCCTGGTCTAATAGGGTGTTTGGATAATTGGAAGTTTGTTTAAAATTTTTTTTAAAGAGAAATAGGTTGTTCGGATAATTGGCAGTTGGGTTAAAAAATACTTTTTCAGAGAAATTGGCTGTTCAGATAATTGGAAGTTCGGTCAATTGGGGTTCGGATAATCGGCGTTCTACTGTAATAATAATATATTTACAAATCAGTCGAACTGCATAACATAGCTGAAAATCGTTTTTAATTTAACAGTTAAATAGATTTTTACTTGTAAAGTATTTTTGAGATTGCCATCAACTACACCAAAAAGGTGTTTTTGTTACCTTTGTATTAGCTACATTCCAGCAGTCATTCTCAAAACAGTACGCCTTTTATTCATTTTTATAATTCTGATTAATTGAGTGTTTGAGAGAGTAATTCGATTACATAACAGTTAAATTCCTAGTCAATTTGCTTATTTTATTTATTTTGTCAGGTATTTATTTGTTAATGTTTTAATTACGTTTGGCAATTTAAATTATATTGAATTCAAGCAAATAAATGCTGATTTTTTTATATTGTTTTCAGTGCAAACGGGTAATTCTTGTAATTGAATTCCTGTAATTGAATTGCAATGGATTTAGAAATATTTCTACTTGAAAATTATTTAAAAAAGCGTAAATTTTACCTAATTGAGAGACAGTTTTAAACAAGATTGTATTGCAAATGTTAATTTCTATTCCATGGTGTAAAAATTAAAATTGTGTACTTTTCCAAAGTTAATAAATTTGCTAAATAAGCGAATATGATCACTCACTTCTTAAACAAGGTGTTACTGTTAAAGCATTTACATAGCGGTCTTCATTATCAGGGTAATTTTAGAAACTTTGTATGAAAAAAAGTAATATTATCATTCGTATGACCCGTGACAAAAATTAGAACTAACGCAGAATGGAAGTTAAAATTTAAAGAAAATATAATCAGTTATATTTATGATGTATTAAAAGTCCTATGTAATTAATATAATTGCGTTTGATGTAAACTGTATCGTTCAAAAAACGTCCTCAGCTAAAAAATATTTGACAATTTGAATATCTGATATTGAAGAGAGACAAGAAGACAGCTACAATAATGCCGTAAAGTTTCAGTGAAAAAAAAGTTAAAACCAACATTGAACTATAAGAATTTCAATCGCATTGCGTTTTTTATTTTTTTAGTTCAGTCGATTATAATGAAAAGTAACTAAAATAAATGAAAAATAACATTTCTGGATCTTTTGTTAAAAACCTATCCTCAAGTATAATTTGCAAATATGTACATTTTTACAAGGATAACAAATCTTATAAAGTGAATAATATATATTGTGTAAACTGTTAATGTATTTTATTAATATGACAATAAAATTTGCAAAAAAGTGCAGTTACCATTAAATTCATTTTCCATTAAATCTCTATCATATACAAAAACAAATTTAATAAATTAATTTATCGTCAAGGATATTTCACATACTGTAACTGTCTTAACATATATCATTCCTTATTCTAAGCAAAAATAAAAGAAACTTAGTTTGAATATCTATTTTTTGAACCATAAATTTACTAAATGTACTATTTTGGACTAAAGAATTCATTATTGCATTGCCATTCTTCTGAAATACAGAAAATTTACTTATTGGAGTAGGAAATAAATATTATTTTTTGGTAGCTATTATCTGAATCTCTTTCTGGGGTAAATCGTAAGATAGGGAACAGTTAAAACAAATATTATCAATTTCTAATGCATATTTTTAGCACTGCAAATTTTTTTATGTTGAAAAATGTTTTAAAATTATTTTCTTCATGTATGTTTTTGTGTGGAATTTTAAGAATTATATTTAATTTATTTTCTGAAAATTTGGTTTAGTATAACAAAAAAAAATATTGTTTCCCAAAAATTAATTGGTTTCAATTCGTCGGTTTGACGAGGTTTTAGATATTAACGAAAAAAAAAAAAAAAACATTTTCAAAAACCTATGGAAAAGGCTGATATTAAACTACATTTTCTTGGTATATACTAAAAAAATTAAATGCATATTTGTAAACTTTATACAATATTTAAACTATAAGTTGATAATTCGACAATAAATACTCAACATTGTACCTAGGAACATTTAATTGCAAGGTACCTAGATTCGTGACCTTAGATAAAATTTCAATTTGTAATGTAGAATAACTCATGAAAATCTTGTTTTCGCTTTACGCATAAAGCTGACATGCTAGAGTTTTTAAAAACTTTTGAAATTTCAATAGTTTCCATAACCTAAGTTAGTGATATGTTAATTTATGCGTTATGTTTCAAAATTATTACAAATTAATTAACATTAAACATATTTAACTTTGAACATATTCAAATCGGTTTATTTTTGACTTACGTTCGGTGAGACAAAGGTGCCCAGCGTTCCTGGGGTTGCCCACCCCCAGAAGTAGAATTAATTTCACATTTAAGGGGGTCCAGGGCTCAAAAAGAAAATTTTTATTTATAGAGATTTTGTTATAATTTTTTTTTAAGAAATAGCTTTAAAAAAATCTGAAACATTTTGGATATTTTTTTTTAATTTACATTGTAAAATTTTAAACATATTTAATATTTGATGTAACTCTGGAAGAAATTACTCGATTTACAAATTTTTTACACTTTTGTGTACAGAAAATGTGTCATTTTAATTTGTCTTCAGGATTTCTTAAAATATTGATTAGGAATTTTATAAAAAAAAATTAAGTTAAAAAATGAAGTTTTTTATGAGTGAGTTTTGCTTTCATTAGCATATTTTCACAATTATCACTCAAAATTAAAAATCCTGAAGATAATTTCTTGGAAATATAGCATGAAATCTTTGATAAAAATTTCATACGTATATCTTGCAAGGAACTTTAGATATATTCTTTTAAAATTGACAAATCGTGAAAACATTTATTCAAAGATAAATGTAGCTAAAGTTCTCGTCAGCAGGCAGCTGATGCATCGCTTCACAAGGCAAAAGTTGATATATCTCTGGATCTAATGAAGATAAAAGCGTGCGGTTTGCGGTATTTAACGCTAAAAACTCAGTATTTTTTTTAAAGCTAATTAAAAAAAATGCATTTTTTTATAATTTTTAGCCCCGGACTCCATTAATCACAAGACGGCAGTGCTGCATTTTAAATAATATATCGACAGTGCTTTGTTTGAATTTGAAGAGACCCCCTTGATCGGCCGCCATTGTATGCAGTGGTTTAACTTTTGAGTTGTAGTCATTCTAATTCCCAGATAAGAAGTTATTTTAATTTGCATGCGTTTAAATTATTAGAACTTTAAGCTATGATATGTTTTCTGAAAGCTTATTTCTGTTCTTTTAACCACGTTGACTTCAATTCTAATAAAGTTCTCAGATTAGTAGTTTTACGTCGTGCAGTTGGAGACCTTGTTCTTAAGGTGACCCGACTCCCGGAGTACTTCAGGAAACAAATGTACAAATCAATGTAATAAGGCGTCTATTTTTGTTTTTGACAGAAACCTAAAAACTTAAACCACCGTAACATATGAAGTTTTTGCCGGGTAAAAATATTTTTTCTATGCTTCAATTGTTAGAAAATAGAGAAAGTTTTCTAAATATAACACATGGAATCCAATGCCGTACAACAAATTAAATTTTGTAGGTTATACAAAGGTAAAATTTAATTAAATTTGTTTTACTATTTTTTTTTGAACATTTGAAACATTTTTGCAGTTGTAACTAGGACTCTAAAACTGGCGGTTAAAAAATTAACTTTTGTTCAGAGATGCTACGTAAAAATCTACATAATTTAACTGTGAAAAACACTAGGACTCTAAAACTGGCGGTTAAAAAATTAACTTTTGTTCAGAGATGCTACGTAAAAATCTACATAATTTAACTGTGAAAAACATTTTTTAAAAAATACTTCTAAAATTGTCTTTGAAAAAAGACAAATGTTACGTATAGTCGAAATTTCCACATATCCGCATATATGCAATATCCTGGAAAAAGGTTAAAAAAATTATTGGATTAATTATATATCATGCTTTTCAATATGATCAGAATTTTAAATTTGAGTTTCAGTACTCCTCAAATATACTTAGAAAAATCAATAAAAATTTTTAAATAATCTAAAGCAGAGTATTTTATCAATTCTGTTTTTAAATTTCACTTTAATTTTGGGCAAAAATTATTTAAGTACATTTTTTAATATTTTCTTCATATACACATATATATGATATATATATATATATACATATATATATGTATGTATGTATATATATATATATATATATATATATAACCATTAAATAAACGTTACCGACCACCAACAAAATCTGTGAAATTATGAATAAAATGAGAGTATCAAATACAGTTGCCCCCAACACACTTAACATAGATTCCAAAAACATAGTAAAAACAGCAGAAACTGAATAACAGAAATAGAATGATTTAAATTGTTAGAACTTAGACAGAATCATCGGATAACAAATGCCTTAAGTTCCACAAATAAAATGTGTGGTTTCATCTTCATATTAGCCATAAATTAGTTAAATAATATGAATTTGGGACTAACACACACATAAAACCAATAAATAAACCATTGAACACCAATTAAGTTAAAAATGAAACGAGATTAAAAAGATAGAGGACAATTAAAAAAACAAATGACCAAATTAAAATCCATACTGTCATAGCATTAGGTATAACAAATACACTCATTATGCATTTTACTCTAATTTAAGATAGTATGCTATTAGAAATTAATATGATATTGTCCTTAGTAGGCTAAAATTTAAATACAAGTTAATCGTTAACTTTATTAAATATTAATGAATATGAATATGTTTAATATGAATTGATAAATATATAAATATAATTACAACATTATACATATAAAAGTATAGAATAAACATCCATTATAAAATGTGTATTAGGAACTTAGTTATAAATCAAATGCCCCCTTTTTTTATAAATTAACCATTGCGCATTACCCAGACAACGTCACACTCATCCGTACTCTAACATCTACCCACACATCCATCCTATAATAATTTATTGTTATTATTTTACAATTTTTAATTTTTTATAATTATTTTCATAATTTATATATTTTTGTAATTTTTTTACGCATGTGTTAATATGTTTTATAAGATCATTTAAGTACTAATTATATATTAAAGAATATTTGATTTTTTTTAAAACCGCGATTTAATACATCATAAATTAGTTTTTTAATACACTGCTCAAAACAATTAAAGGATATTGCAGTTTTAGGTGGATTTTGTATCTGGTAAACTGTTTAGCTGATTGATACTATGGTCGACAGACATAGTAGGTTATATGAGAATAAATTACACATGTTTGGCAGAAAAAAATGCATTTTATTGCGCATTTGTGTACTAAAGGAAAAAAAACACAATTTGTGCATATGAGAAAAAAAGAATAAGAAAAGGTGTTTTCTTCAAAGAAAATCATTTTCAGTAGGGGGTATGGTTTCCACGGGCGGACAACAACGTTGAACACCTTTGAGGCATGGACTCAATGAGGCTATTAATCACGAGTTGGGGTATTCTGCCCCACTCTTCCAGAAGAGCTCTTTCCAGTTCTTGGAGAGTTTGTGGGGGTTATTGCCGGCCAGAAACTCGTCTTCCTAGAGCGTCCCAAACGTGCTCGATTGGATTCATGTCCGGAGAACACGCTGGCCATTCCATTCGAACGATTCCTTCCTCGAAAAGGAAATCCTCCACCAGGTTTGCACGATGTGGCCTGCAGTTATCGTCCATTAAAATGAAGTTATCTCCGATTGCTGCAGCGTAAGGGACTACAATATGTCTGAGGATCTCATCCCTATATCGGCGACCAGTCAGAGCTCCATCTCGAATGATGTAGAGGTCAGTGCGCCCGTCAATGAAGATGCCACCATACACCAACACTCCTCCGCCGCCAAATCTGACACTTTCGTGCACGAACGAAGGATTATTCCTACTGCCACGGTCCCTCTAGATGAAAATACGCCTATTATCCGGATGCACAGAAAAACGGGACTCGTCAGAAAACAGAATATTGCTCCATTCATTTCTCCTCCAGTTGACATGCTCGGTTGCCCACTCCCTGCGGTCGCGACGATGCCTTGATGTTAATCTAACACATACCATCGATCGGCGAGCATACAGACCTACAGCATGGAGCCGGTTTTGGACAGTCTGAGTTGAAATCGTGGTGCCTGTAGCCGAGCGAAAGTGTTGTTGGAGAAGAGTAGCGTTCATGGTTCGGTGTCTCCGAGCTGTTAACGATAAATACCGATCTTCATTGGGCGTTGTTGCCCGTCTACGACCTTGCCCTGGTCTTCGGCCTGCACACCCACTCTCCAAAAAACGGTTCCAGATCCTGGAAATGACACTTTGTGACACTCCAATGGCTTGCGCTACTTCGGCTTGAGTTTGGCACCCTTCTAACCTACCAACAATTCTCAAAGCTTCTGAATCTGTCAAATGACTTCGCTGAGACATCGTACTCATCGAAACAAAGCAATCACTCAATGCCGATCATGCTTGTCTTCATTCTATTTTATCCAGTTGAAAGTCAAATTTCATTCGCTGCCGCTGAAGCGACGTTTTTGACGTCGAACTCAAAATTTGCATACTCCACAGTTTGAAAACCAGAAAAATTTGCATTTGTGATTCTCTTCTTCTATTTTCGGCAAAAAAAAATTTCGTTTATATCTTTATTTTATATAAAACTTCAAATATCCTTTAATTGTTTTGAGCAGTGTATTATTGTTAATTAGATGAGAAGAACACAGACACTTTATTCTATATAAATGATTATATTATGATGAATTATATTACGAATTTATGAATTATATTACGATATACAGAATTATGAAGACAAGATTTAAAATTGGTAAATGTATTAACTTTGAATCTAAATTCTTTACGTTTATCATATAGATCAGTTATTGTTTTGTTTTCTTTTATTGTACTTTTAAGATCTAAACAGTTAATTGTATTCTTAGATAGTACGTTTTCCGTTAATTCTAAATTAGTAGTATAATGTACTGGAAATTGAGAAATATTAGTTTGATCAGTGGCAATTAAAATTATGTCATCAATATAATAATATAAATTTAGTTTAATTAATTAATACAATAACTATTAGTAAAAGTACGTTCATAGTGATATAAGTATAAGTCAGATAATAAACTGGATGTACATCCACCTTGTGGTATACCGACATTCTTTAAATATAATGTGTTATCTTGCAAAATATAATTATTATAGAAAATGAAATTTGTTAAAATTTTAAAATAAGCTATATCTATATTAAATGGTAAATCCTGTTTATGATTATGCTTTTTAAATAATACATTTATAATATTATGTAGATCTAATAAATCTATATTATTAAAAGGATCATTGAAATCACATGTCGTTATATTGTTTACACATTTATGATTTTTCATATATATATATATATATATATATAACCATTATTTAATTACAATTCATCATGTATTTCCAATTACTAAAATTAAATTAATAAATTTAGCTTCAATACATAACACTGACATTATACAAAATAAATATGGAACCTTTAACTTGAAATACAATATATATATATATATGGGAATAAAAGATAAGACTCAATGGTTAAATGAACGTGATATCTCAAGCGAGACTCGTATAACGTGAACTCAAAATTGCAGAGAGAGATGTGGTTCTTCTATAGATATTTAGCAATGGAATCGGTTGGTAATTTTTAACGCAAGGCTCAGAGAAGCTTTTGCGAGTTGTACGATATTATTTTGAATGTTAAGCTGTATGTTTGGTGATATATTAAACCTGTTTATACTTATTCACAGTTTGGAGAACATTAGTTTCGATTAAGTAATACATTACTCACATAAAAGCCCATATATATATATATATATAGCCATTAAATAAACATTACCGACCACCAACAAATTTTGTGATATTATGAATGAAATGATAAAAATACAGTTTCCCCCAACACACTTAACATGAATACCAAAAACATCGTATATACAGGCTTTTATAAATAAAATATAGTCCCTTGTACTATATTACGAGTATTAATGAGGAAGAAAAAAAGAAAAAATATGGATACCGATAAAAATATCTGAAAAGCTTATATATTAAATCACGTTATCAAGAGTACAGAATTCAATTATATAAACAAAATAGTCGTTTTCTGTGAGAAAAAAAAGCTAAAAGATGATTTTTTTTTCTCCTGTACTCAAACGACTACGTGATCAAAAGAATAGATTCAAGATGAAAACATAATAATATTAAATGCCATGAAATTGAAAAATCAATACAACCTTTTAAATATTTAATTTATAGCAATGGAATATAGTAATATTACATAGCATACCTAATACAATCCCATTTTTATTTAATCCAAATACACTCCTTCCCTTGGTATCCATTATCACTGTAATTTTAAGGTTATTGTTGCAGTTATGTTAACACAGATATTAATATATAATGGTTGCAGTTAATCCATTTTGAAATACCATGATAAATGCAATTAATTAATATAAATAGAAAATAATTACAGTATTAGTTTTTAAAATACTTATTAACACTTTTATATTTTCTTAACTAAAGTAAAAAAAAAAAAAAAAAAAACCTTATTCATTTACAATATCAGCATTAGTGCCCCCAAGTGTTGAAAATTGAAGTTATTACACTAATAGAAGCCATAAACAAAATGCAAATTAAATTTTGGTGCTGTCATCTATTATGATAAAATAAAACTATTATGATCTAATTACATAAAAGTAACCGTATTGAAGCTAATGCTTTCAAATTTTAGCATCTGCTTTACCCAACATATTCCAAAAAATAAATAATGCCATAATATATATAATTATTCGCAAAAATATTAAATAAATATAAATGTTAATAGATTAACCACAATCATTATTCTTAAGATACAATGTATCATAAATTCAAAAATAACATATTTATAGTGAAATTTAACTCTAACAGATGTAATAACAAGTTATTAAAATATAAATACAATATAATGCATACAGTATATTCTGCTACCACACCCCATTAATCTATACGGAGAATTTAAATAATATTATAACATTGATAATATTATATAGCAATATGCTTAAACATATAAAATAAATCATATATATAGTAAAGCGAGGAGAGTCTGCGCGCATATCAAAAGAATAATAATAAAAAATCTAAATATTAATATTTTGCTAAACTATGCATGAATAAATTTGACTTCATTTGTTTTTTATGCATTTCTATTGTTATTTTGTTGTTATAATGTAATTTAATAGAACAGAAGTAATAAAACCAAGAAAACTATTTTGCGCAATCTCTCCTTACAGGGTAGGAGAGAACGCGCACATGGGTAGGAGAGATTGCGCATGCGCACATTGGTAGAAGATATTGTTATTAATAATAACTACAATTAAATTGTTAACAATAATAATTACATTTAATCGACATTGTTGAAAGGTTTTTGTGAGTAAATATTATTGTATTAGGAGTGAATATTTCAACCAAATGTCTTTGTGCGCAATATCTCCTACTGCGCGAAGTCTCCTTGCTTTACTATAATAAATATATATATAAATATGACACTTAAAAAAAACATTAAGAATTACTGTTAAACATAAAAAAATAATTAATTAATAAAACGAACAGGAAAAGAAAAATGGATGTTTGTAGAACTTAGTCAGAATCTTCAGTTACTAAATGCCTAAAGTTCACAATATAAAGTTTGTGGTTTATTTTCATATAAGCCATAAAAAAGCTAAAGAATATGAATTTGGGACTACCAGACACGGAAAACCAAGAATTAATCATTGAACACTAAGTTCAAAATGAAACAAGATTAATATATATATATATATATTGACGTTTGAATTCAAAATTTACGAATAAAAACGCGCTATAAATCAAATAGATATTTAAAATTAATTGACAATGTTTGAGTTTGAAAACTTTTCAAATGATTGTATTCTGTTATTAAATAGATTCATTCAGCTTTAAAATGTGAATAAACTCTGAAAATATCTCCTGCAAAACTGAAAAATGCTTCGTGTGCTTTGAATAAATTCGAGATTTTTGAAAAGTATAGTTGTACTTATTTTTCGCTTGATATATATCTATTTAAATATCGGAAATAAATATGATGAAATTATAGCTGATAAAAAGTTTTTTATTAACAGGTTTAAACATTCTGTGAAATTGTACATTTTAACAATATGTATATTTTTGTTATTTTAATATTCTTTCAGACTCATGAAGAATTTTTTATGATTTAATTTTACAGAAACTTTAATTAATTAATATTTAATTAATAGTTACACATTTTAACACTTTCCAACAAAGGTGAAAAGTGTTAATGACTTCGGTTTGTCTGGCCGTCTGGCCGTCTGTCCACGCTCCAACTCTCGTAAATATGCTCGAATCGCTCTGAAACTTTTGGATATTAGTGACTTCTACCATACCATGTTCCCTATATCAAATGAAGTTTGTAGCATGTTTAGTTCATTTACAGGAACAGTCAAAATTTTCCCGTTACATTACGACCAAAGGGGAAAAAAATCGTTTCAAATGATTTTTAATGGCGTTACACTCTTTCAAACATAGTAAAATTGGTATTATTTATGAAGTTCACTAAAATATGCATCCTGTTGAATATTCGGTGCAAAGAATAGTTATTGTTCATTTACAGGGCCACACAAATGAATTCCGTTCATAATTGTATAGGAGGAATTGTTTGAAAAGATTCCAGATACAATATTGAATCCGAATTATTGTATATTAGATTACTAATATATTTGATAGAAATGCATTTTTAATTATGACATGCGCATTTTCGCTATATTTATGCATACTATAAAGTGCGTATAAATGCTATAGTTCATATACAGGGCTTCAGAAATGAATTCGTAAAGGTTACTGAGTGTGAACATAAATTGCTTAAAGTTGGCTTTTAAAGGAGTTATGTATTTGTACGCTGAACTGAATTTAGTTTACTAAGAAATACTTTTAGAATATAGGCAAAAGAATATACAGTGTCACGCAAAGAGCTGGATGCATGGCCGTCTATGGGTGATAATTTTTGGAAATGTAATTTCAGGAGTTAGAGTGTTTTAGTTGGAATTAAATTTTAGCTAAATAGTGACATGTAATACAGGTACTAGGTAAACTACAAGGCTGTACAAAAGTATTCAAATATGTTTCCATCTATCAGTATAAATTGTTGAAAGATGAATTTCAACCTGTCACGCATTTTCTTGCTAAACTAAATTTTCCCATTATATAGTGTATATATATATATCAACCTACAGATAAAATACAGGGCTGTTCAAAGGAATTGCAATACATCTTTGGCTATGGACGGTAACTAATAAAATCACTTTTTCAAATGTTTTATGCGTTTTATAAAATGTTTACTTAGTTATCTTATTTACCTTATTTCCCTAAATAACGAAGTTTTGTTAAAGTATTCAGGAAGATTTGGAAAGTGTTTCATAATCTATGCTTAACACATGATTTTTCTTTCTTGTTTATTATATAGATGTTGTAGTTATAAAAGTATAAATCAATTTATTTTATAGATTAGAATCCACTGTGCTGCCAAAATAATGTAATCTTTTTTTATGTACAACTGACAAAAATCACTATATACAACGGACAGTGAAGCGACCTCTACCGGCCGCTTCTGAACCATCAACGCTTTGAAAGGCGTGCACTCAGGAACAGCAGATACGGTTTCTCGTTTGTGGGACGAGTTTGGCAATCGCGTAGATGCTTGCCGTGCAGCAAACGGTGAACACATTGAACATTTATAACGTCTTAAAAATTTTTTTGAAACTTCCTCATTTCATTGGTATAAAGATTGTTCATTTTGGATTTGTACTTTAATAAATACAAATTTTTTGAAAAAGGGTCCAACATTTAGAATAACCCTGTATTTGTCGAGAATTAAATAAAAATCATGCACCCGTGACATCATAATTCACTTTTATATTTTAACAGAACATTAAGGCTACTATAATAGGTGACTCGTGCATAGGCAGTATATACACGTCAGAGGACACGTTGCATTGCCGTTATCGTTATTTTTTTACGCGAAGGTTTCTCTATGGTACTCCGTTGTGAAATTTGGTAATTTTTTTAATTCAATATTTGAAAAACGGCATAATCATTAGATTTTAAATTTATATCAAGAAAAAATACAATTTTTTTGCATTTCTAACGCAATTTGTCAAACAAGTTTCCGGCAAATACTTTTCGCTCTATTAATTTCTCAGTAACTTTAAATGTTTCATTTTCCGAGATAAATCTGTGCCAACGATTAGCGAACAATCCACTCGCCGCCAGCAACGCATAACATTTTATTAAAGAAGATACTGATAAAGAAGCGAAATTTCCTTGGGCAGTTCTTTAGATTTCAAAAGATAAAAATAATTACGAACAGAAATATTTTCTTAGCTGGACAATTCGAATAAATATACATATAATTATCTACGTTTTAATAATCTTATAACACTGGAAAATTACACCAAACTGTGTTATTTAAAAACAAATTGCCGTTGTTTACATTATCATATAATTCCCTTTTGTAATTAATTATTTTAAAAATATAAATAGAAAATTTAAATCAATATTCAAGAGAAACTATAATTAAATTGAAATTAAACGATCTGAAATTTATAATTGTGAAAATGTGCAGGTTTTAACAAAAGAAAAAGTTATGAATTAGTTAAATATTATATTAATGAAAAATGCCCAAAATAATCAAGAATTCTTTCAAAAGTTATTTAATTTGATCGATTAGAATGCTTCGAATGCAGAAAATATTTTTAATAAATTAGAAATTTATCCATTTTTCCTTCATGTTAGTTTTAGAGATATGTGTTTAGAAAAATTTAGCTACGTTTTTTAAAAGGATTATTTAAGCAGTTATTTAAATAATATTGAACATGCATTTATAAATATCGTAAGAAGTCAAATAATTTACAACATTTGTTTTCAAATGAATAAATAAATATATATATATATATATATATATATATATATATATATATATATTATAGCTAAAATCAGTGGCGTTACCTCTTAAAACAGTACTTCGCTTTTGTTTGCGAACTTGTTTTTTTTTTCCATATTCCAGAAATCAGAACAATAATCTCCAGTCTTTTATCGTTAGAGACAATGTTACTGTAAATTAATATTTCTTCCAATACAAACAACGGAAATGAAGAATAGAGCCCTTAAATAAGTGATATGTATTTCAAATATACTTAGAAAATCTAATAGTATCTATGACGAAAAATACTACATTTTATTTTATAAAAAGATAACTAAGAAAGTATTCGGTTATATATTTAGGGTTACATTGCTGGAAAAGTTAAATTGTAAGAGAAACAACATATTTTAATATCAGTTATAAGTCATTTTCTTTAAAGTCTCCAACGGCGCATCAATGAGTCCGAATATACAGGGTGAGTCTAGTTGCCATCTAGACGAGCAGTAATTGCTTTAGAATATGGGGTGAGAAATAACTTATTTAGTCTCAAATACAGGGTGTTTCAATCAACTGTAGTTGGCTTGACGGTAATAATTTTGCGAAAAATAAAAATGTGACAGTATGTACCTTGTTTTGTATGAAATGAGTGAAAAGTTCTGGAAAAACAGTTATCTCACGCAGTCGATGAAACCGTATTAGCTGATAATCACAGTCCGAAATGTGGAGCATCAAATGCATACTGCTGGCGCGTATAATGGAAAGTCCTACCACTTTATTTTTGGTGTTATCATCTATACAAGTCTGATAAAAGTTTCATTATATTATACGTCAGTCTTCTGAAAGTTATTACCGTTAACCAAAGTTGGATTAGGGCAGAATACCCTGTATTTGTGACTAAATAAGTGGTTTACGACGTCGAGTTCCAAGGTAATATTGTCCGTTTGGATGAGTACTATCACCCCTCGTATTTTGTAAAAACAATTTGGACTCACCCTGTAGTTTCTGAAATATTTAAATAGCAACCTTTTTATTAAATGAACTATAATGTGTTTATTTTCGTTTTAAGGAGATAGTTTACTTCAAAATTGATTTTAAAAATCGATTTTTTCTAAATATTAAATGAAAGTCTGTTAATTGTGAGTATTTTGACACCTTTTTAGCCATGTGGCAGATATATCGCGATATATTGTAAATTTTCGTAATACACACCTCGCAATTTCCCACACAAATTAAAACTTTAAATGGCTTTTGCTCAGTTTTCACATTTTCTGCACTTTCATGTTTTAAAAAGGCTAAGGCGCTTTTTTTTTTTTTTTTTTGTATTTGAGATAGAGATTTAAACTTTTTTTGTTCACGTTCTTTATAATATAGTATGTGATAAATCTGCGCATGGAATTAGTCTTCAGTGTTTCTTTTTTTTCTATTCTTTTTTTTAAATAAAAGTGTATGAAGATGTGTTAGATTTCATCCTTTTACACTATATGTAACAGTGAAAGAATTACATTAAATTTAATACTAGATGTAACCTTAAAATCCATGCGCAGTCTTATGTAATACACAATTGAAAATCTTAAAAAGAAATTGGGCGAAAATATCAATATTTAAAAAAGTAATGAAGATTTTAGAAAATTCATTATTTTATTATTATTATTATTAAATATGCAGTTATTTTTTTTTCAAAATGTATTTTATTTGATCATTGAAATGTATTAAGTAAACTATTTGAACCATATTTTTTAAAATAAAAAAAATGTTGAAAAGGTAATCTGTTCCCTTAAAAAATCCAAGGAACAAAACCCCATGCTTTTTAACCACGAAATCACAGAGAAAGGCACAGATATCCACTCGATAGGAAATTACATCTTCTTTATATTAATGTTAAACAACTATGCTTAGGGGACATTGTCCATATTTAAAGTTAAAAAAAGTTTTAAAAGCCGTCATACGGGCATTGGTAAATTTTCCCTTTGGATACCAAATAGGAAATCATGCAATGAAGTTATTTAGGAATTATGTAGTTTTAAAATGTGGAACACATAACGTAATTGTTTTTAAAATATTATTTTCAAATAAACTGCAATGCGCATAGTTACATAAGTCAAAATGTCTTGACGAAATGGGCTGTACAGGTTACACGACTGTCAAGAAGAGTTATGTGTTTCATGCGTATCTGGTATGTGGATTTTTTATACCATCGAAACATCCCTACGGCTGAATGGATTTTAATGAATGAGGTCTCTATTGATTCGTCTTAACAGTCCGATGGTTATAGGCTAAGTGTTGTTTTTATATATTCGAAATGGCGGCTGTAAAATACAAAATGGCGGTAGAGACGAAAAGAAATAACTCATCATATTGGGTGGCATGTCATTGGGTAGGTCTTTCAAAATGAAGACGATGTTTCATTGACTATTTTACATTCAGAAGCTCCGTTTAAATATTTCACAACCTGAAAGTTGTGTAGGTAGGATCGCTAGCTTTACTGCAACTCTAACCTTCATAGACATCTATAGGCTTCATCAAAACTGTGTTTATTGATAGGAACTAACAATTAAACACAACTTAAAAGTCATCAATACAAGTAAATAAAAAAATAGGTAAGTAATATAAAAAATAGTTTCACACTGATGAGAAATAATTGATTAGATTACTTTTTACGCAGTCGGGTTTTTTGATTTTTTAAATTTAATTTTTACTTGTGTATTCACATATTTGAAGGTTATTCAAAACGATTTCTGTTTTAAAAAAATCGTAGATATATATATTTTTTTTCAAATGTAAATTTCCAAATTGAAGTAATATTAATAATTATGAATTATAAAGTATGATTTTTGTGTTATTCACTCATTCTATCAGATAATGGAAATAATACTTAATTGGAAATATACAATTAAAAGAAAATGATAAATTCGGTTTTTTTAATGCTACATTTCATTGGAAAAATAGCAAAGGAAAAATTTATACATCTTTCGAATCTTTGGACCAAAAAATACGCTTTTAAAGCAAAAATCTATATTTGCATCAAAATCAAGAAAATTTTATGATAAAACGAAAGCTATAGGGTAAGCTGTGATAGTTTTGGGAAAAGATTCGTCATATTAAAAAACTTTAATATGTAATGATAAATATATTTTTCTATACTTAAACTTTACAACAACTTCGTGAATCTCAAGATATTTTGTCTGACTAGTTTAAGCCAAAATTATTATTAGGGAGCAAAGTACAAAAATAGCTGTAACATAAGAATGTTACAGTCAATAAGAATGGTATGTCAGTTTAAAACAAATTTCGAAATACATCTATTATTTTATTATGCTTTAAAGTTTCTTTAGTTCTTTTTCAGATTTCCTGCTTTTTTTCTTCAAGGTAACGTAATGTTAAATAAAGAGGAAGTTAAAATGTATATTAGCTTAGAAATAGCCCCATTTAAAGAACCAATCATTATTAAGTACTTTTAATTTATTGTTCTTATATTTAAAAGATGCAAAGTTCAATATTAAATTTTATTCATCAGTTCCGTGTATTTATAATAGCCTTAAAAAACATTCAATGCTGATTCCATTTGAAACATTAACATATACTCAAAATACTAAAAATATCAAATGTTTAATTGATAACATTGATTCATCCTTTATGTATGAAAATTTTAACATAGCATGTTCAAAAACATTTTCATACAATATGTTGCATTTTTCACATTATATAATTTCCATTTCTATTTTATGTTTGGTTCGTTGTATTTTTTTAATTTATCCAGCCAAAAAAATACTGAACGTTCCCTTCGCCTTTTATCCCAGTTTTCTTATTTGAATGTTCATTGATTTTTTTTTTACAAACTTCTTTTATTTCTAAAATTAGAATTACAATAAATAATTAAACAAATCAAACTACTAAAACTTATTCTATTCCAACCGTATTGAAAAGAAATAAATCGTACGATAAAATACTCTTACTCATTTTAAAATTTAAATTGCCATTTCGTTTTGCACTTTAAGCTTTAAAATACTTCACAATAAATCTAAATACATTAGAAGAACACATTAACCACAACATTTAATGTATTTTTTTTACTATAGAAAAATGCTACAAATACTGCAATCAAGTGGTGCGCAAAAATGTGCTATTTAAATAATAAATAGAAATTTTCTAGTAAGAAATATTACTAACAATCTTCTCGGAAATTCTGTAAGAGTTCATCCTTTTTAAATAAAAATCCATTTTAACACATTATGAACTCGCCATTAGGAAAATCTATTTTTCTGTAAACACAGGTAATAGTCAATTTAAAAGATAAATTCCTGAAAATTTTTGTTGAGGGAAGGTTTCCTTTCATCGGCCCAATAAGTAGTTCAAATCGGGATTTTTCTTTTTAATAGAAAGAAACATAAAAACTTAATTTACTTGCTTATTATTTATAGCATTTATTATAAAACATATTTTTTAATGCAACAATTATTAAAAAATGACGGAGACATTGTCAATTGTATATGGTTATGCAGTGTGCCGCGTATTTTACCACTTCTCAAAGTCATGTACAAAAAATAAAATTTGCAGAAAACATATTGAATTTGGGTGTCCAAGAATCTTTTAAATTTAACGAAACATTGTAAAATGGAAGTCGTTTGAAGATAGTATCATTTTTTAAACCTTTTTGAAATAACATACTCGTGACTTAATTTTTTATTTTATATATTTATTTATTTATTTATTTATTTATTTTTTACAAATGAAAGTTTCATTGTCCTGCAAAATAAATAAACTTCAGTTTAAAATATATATATATTTGCTGATCCATTTAAAGACTGTAAAAAAAGAGGTAATTGTACAGATGTAAAGTTGTAGAAATCTGTATCTTACTAAAATTTCATTTGTATACTGTACAAAAAAGATGTAAATCTACAAAACTAGTTTTTGTAAAGCTACATATATCTATAGCTTTACAAAAGAATCTACTAAAATTACAGAAATCTTACTAAAATTTTATCTGTAAACTGAGTTGCAGTTACGTAAAAGTTCTAGGCATCCCAGTTTCCTAAAAAAATCTTAGTAATCTTACAGATTTTTGATTTACGGTGCAAAAGTGCATGTGTTACATGATTTATTTTGCCGTTACATAAAAAGTTCTAGGCATCCCAGTTTACTATAAAATTCTTAGAAACGTTATATATTTTTGTCTTACAGTGTATTTTGCGGTGCGCGCTGAAAAAATCATTTTAATGAAAACGCGATTAATGTTTTATTAAAGAAAAATAATATGAAATTTATTAGTTACTGGTTATATTTAGCACCTTACAGTTGCGCCGCGATTCCTAGATTTATACCTTCGAAGCAAAGGGTGCAGTTGTGTCCCGTCGGTTGTCGCATACCTATTTTTCAGCCTGTCTTTGCTGCATTTCAGTTGATTGTAATATTTAAATATTTCGGAATTCAAATAAACGTTCCCGAAGTTTATTCTGCACACTATAGATATCTGAAATAACCTTCCCTTGATGATTTGTATGCTTTTAATTATCTATTTCTTTGGTTAAAAGTTTTTTTAATACAGTTTATTAAGAATTATTTTTATTATTATTAGAGTAGAACGGGGTAAAACGTCCGTTGCAGGAAAGAATCTGTCATAATTTGATCACACTTCATGGAAAATATTATCGATATGTATATCAAAAATCTATCTATATGTAGAAGATGTACTTTTTTCGATTTTGTATGCCTTAGCAGTGCAGGGTTGTCGCAGACCCTCCCTCGTACCTTTCGCCCTCACGTTGCAAAAAAACTGAAATAAGTGAATTCCTAATATTATTTATTAGAATTATAAAACGTAATTGTTTACTTTTACAGTTGATGTCCACAGTTATAGGAATGTGGTCTTACAAGTTTTAATAAGAACTGTTGCGTTTTCAGTTTTTCGCTTCCGGGAATTGACTTCACTGTAGTATATTTTAAAGACTGGCGGAAACTGATTAATCATATTCGTTGCATTTGCAGGCGTTTTATTATTTTCAGTTAAACTTTTGAATACACATTAACTTCTAACAGTGTAATCATTAGATTCAATTGGAACTTAGGAAGTAAGCTTGGCTGGCTGTATGGTACCTTCTGTATCTGAAACTTGTGTGTCTGAGGATGCGTTGGGAATTCCCGGAATAGTGTCTATAAAACCCTTGACAGAAAAAATGTTGTGGTCAAATGGCTAGATACCTGTTTTTAAAATATTTTTTAATCAATTTTATGATATAATCATTCTAAGATAATGGAAATTTAAGTCCTTTTGCAAATGAAATAATGTATTTTTTGTTTTCAAAAAACAATTTAGATGATAATTTAAAAAAAATTAAAAATGAAATGTTGTGTTAAAATTTTCTAATCCGTTTTGAAGAAAAAAACATACTAAGGCCATCGAAAAGGAGACCTTTTTGTAAATGAAATAATGTAATTTTATTTTTACTATTAATCTTGTGACCATCTTAGTCATCCCTAAATGGATATTATGCCTACGCCAAATCAGGAGGAAACAATAGAGATGGAGTCATTTCATATGTATTTTGTGGTTATGTACTTCAAATTTCATTAACAAAATTATTAATTTAGCTCGCTTAGGTAATTATGCTCCAGAATACCCAATGAATTTCATCTGCGACAAATTCATTTATGTGGAGATATTTAAATCTCTTTGGTAATCACCCATGATTGGGACATACATTTGACATATTTTAGCATACCTGGTTTAGTAGTGTAAAGATTGGCTCAGCACAAGATTACGTATGGATTGCTAATCTCCTTTTTTACTCATCTAAAATGTTTATTTCAAGTTTCGTAATCAGATACATTTCAATGATTTTTTATACGCTATACAATACATGACAACTATTTAAAAAAAAAGGTAAATATCAAGTCATACATTATGGCAAATTTGTAAAAGTGAGAAAAAAAATGTTTTATTTTTTGGAATGGATGGCAACAACTGTATATAGCACCAATTTTTATAAAGTTAATTGTAATTGACAAATGGATTTACAAAGTTTCAAAACGATTGAATTAAATTAATAATACTTGTATAGCAAAAATTTAGCACACATAGTTTGATATTTCAATCAATTATTTAAATGCGCTATTATTCTCTATTCTATAGGGTAATTATAGGATAGATGGCCATAAAGGAAAGATGGCCAGTCTAAATATCTGCAAAACTTGATCATAGATTGCAATATAAACATTGTCCTATGAAATAGTTCAACGAGTTCATTTATTGCGTTGTACAGTTGTGTTTTTCGATTATAAAAAGTGTAATTTTAATGTCAATTAAATAGGTGGTTGAATATTTTTTTTTGACTTAGGTATCTGAATGTTTTTCAGTACGTACGTTATATATAGTTTTTATTATATGGACTTGTAAGGCACGTATATAACATAATCTTTACTTTTAAGACTAAAACAAACTCGTATAATGGCTATTGTTGCTTTAAATTGGGCGACCATCAGTCCTTCAATTTCAGGAGAGATGGCCACTTTTAATCAATATTTCAAAATTATACTTAGTGAAGATTTTAACTAAATATAATTAAATTTAAAATAAATATGTAAATTTTACGTTTATAAGTATAATTCATTGATATAATTACTTAAATTTTAACTAATATAAATATTTTAATAATAATTATAATAATAATAATAATAACAATAAAATAAGACATAACGAATTATCTGTTTTAGAAAATACTGAAAAACGTCGGAAACTTTCATAACAGAAATTGATAAAGTTGCTAAATAATCTAAATTAACGTAATAAACTTACAATTAACGCGAGAAAAAAAAAACACGACAAGTCGACAATTTCAGTAGCGAAGAAAACAAAATACATTTAAATTATCAGATTCTACAGATTCCGAGTAAATAGAATTGGATTTAGGATCACTGTGTTGGTTGTGCAAAAGAAATATAGCATCACATCCAAAACGAAGGTCTGGATACAATGAATAAGGTACCTGAAGTGGTTCCATGAAACGGGTACAAATTAACAAGACTATAGTCAAGCATGTGGTAAGATTTTACGAAAAGTGAAGTTTTGAAATTATGCTTCAAATTTTGTTTATTTCAGTTTTCTTCACTCACATTCCATCATATAACTGCATCTTTACAAATTGCTATATGTTTTGCATGATTAACTATATGAAGTGTGTGATTTTTTTTTTTTTTTTTTTTTGCTATTTAAATTAACTTTTTCTTTCTTGTATTGGATGGCCATCTCTCCTCGGCTTTGAGGAGAGATGACCATCTGCCATTTAAATTTCGATTTTGTTTAACTTATTTTGTTTTCAATGTTTAATTATTTTTGACCTAAAATTTTATGAGTATATGCATAAGAATTTCAAATATGCATGAATATTTCTTGTATTTACATTCTAAGAATTTTTATTTCAATCTTTAAAAAGTATGGCCATCTATACTAGAGTTACCCAAAATGAAAAAATAATGAATCAATATATGAAAATCGTTAGAATTCCCCCCAAAAAATCATTATGATATTTTAAGAAAATTCTATAGTTTTCGAATGAATAGAAAAAATTTAACAAAATCAAATCGGTTTCCTAACCAACATACCTGACAAATATAATGCCATCGACATTTATCGTGGAGCATAAGCATACACATACGTACTGACAAGGATCAAAAACTTTTCTGCACCAAGTATTCTGTTGATGTTTCGTCAATTAAATAACAGAATTTTCTTTTAAATTCCATGTTGTTAGACGTTCCTTTTAAGTTATAATTTCTTTAAAAAAAGAAAAAAATCTTATTATAAACGAATTATCATTAGATAGTTTTAAATTGTAAAGCAGATGCATCTTACTAAAAAAGCTCTACTGACCTGAATTCCTCCAATACTTAATTGGATATTTGATATAAAAAGTTTAAAATTCTTGGATACCAAAAGAATTTTCAAAAATTTGAAATTTTAATTATTGCCACATCATGCAATTTAAAAGCAATATTAAAGAAAAATCAAAAGCTGTAAGACTTTGATGCAGATATCCCCTGTAGCTATAGTGGTAGAGCTACTTAAATCATATTTTACTATGATTTGTACATATTTACAAAACAGAAATCAGAAATTCAGCTATTTGGATAACAGTAATTGTTGAAATTAACCGAATTCTGGATTTTTTCTTGTAGATTAAAAAATATATGTTCAATTATAAAAATAAAGATAAATTATTTTAAATAACGTATTGCAGAATAAGATATAGATTTATACACTGTTTCATTTTTTTTCTTCAATATCAGATGGCAGACATATTAGATTTGTGACTATATTGTGAGTGTATTTTTTATTCAAATAAAATGTTTTCTACATATAATTTAATAATAATCTTAACTAAAGAAACCTATATCCCAGATAAGTAAAAAAAGATAGTATTCAGAGATAGTATTCCCAGATAAGTATTCATATCTGTTAATAAACAGCAATAATGAGGCTAACACATGATTTGGGAAAATTTAGCGGAAAAAGTAAGGAAAATAGAAAACGTAACATTGAAAATAAGCACCTATAATAGCAATAGAAGAAATATAAATATTGAAAATTATTTCTATTAAATAAGTGTTTTTAGGAATTTGTGTGTAAATTTTGGCTAAATTGGAGTAATAAAATTTATCATCATCTGGTATTTTTTAGACTAAAGAATGTTGTTTGAGCTGTTATTATTAAAAATGAACTTTTCCTTTTTTAAAATGTGAATACAATGTGACCTCAAAAATCCGGCAACTTCAAGAATCAGGCTTCAAAATCGTCTTTTCCCTTCTACACTTTCAAGTTATGAGAGAAAAGTAGCAACTCTTTATCAATTAAAAACTTCAAGATCAAAAGTAAAAATGAAAAAAAAATAAATAAATAAATAAATAAAAAATTTGACATTTTTTTATTTGTCAGAGGCGATTATTTTCTGAACAAATTTTCTGGGAGCTGCATCATTGCTTAGCAACTGGAAAAACTTTCGGGAGAATTTTGGCGAACGTATGGCACAATATATGGCTGGAACGTATTTTCGGTAACGACGACATTAATGATGAAGAAGAATTTTCAAGCTTTCACATTTCCCGTGAAAAGGACACAATTTACGAGCTCATTGACCACGCAAAATCTAAAAATGCAATAAGTGTAAAAAAAAAAGAGAGAGAGAGAGAGAGAGGATTGGTTAAACATTGGCGAAAATGCATCAACAACGAACAATTTAACGAGGAGACAGATCGCTGGCGCTGAGCTAAATAGAACCAGCAATAATGCAAGTAGCAGCTCAGAAAACGAGGATGAACAAATGACAGAAGAAAAGGTATCACTATAAAAATGCATAAATTTGACTGGGGAATTAATAAATGCTTTAGAGAAACAATACTGTATTTCCGAAATAGTTAATCTTAACTTGTATAAAATGCCAAAAAAAAAAATTTTAAAGATCGGCCAAAAAAAATTGTGGTAAACAAAGTCGACAATTTTTTGAAATTACAAGAGAAGAAATAATTTCACTGTTTACTAGATTTTTTTTTTTTCTGTAACATAGAAAATATCAATTAAAGTAATTTTTTAATAGCTAATATTTTCTTTGTCTTACATATTTATCACTTAATAATGAATTAAATTATGGCTAAAGATACCATTAGGATTATAGTACTACTTTTGATAATCCTAGTTACTAAATTTGATATTCCTTCAAAAATGCAGAATTCTCAAAAATCCGGCATAGTCTCGGTCCGGATGATGCCGGATTTTCGAAGTTAGACTGTAGTTGTAGTAACTTCGTCTTTACAATCCAATTTCTAAGAATAAACAATTTAATTGAATATATTTCTATAGTTGCTTTAGACCTCCAAATTTTTTTTTTTTTTTTTTTTTTTTTTTTTTTTTTTTTTTTCTTAAATGCTTGTGTATATACTACGGCATAGTTTAAATATGTATGCAGTCAAGTATTGTTAAGTAGTCAGCAGTATTGTTAGTAGTGCAGAGTAGTCAAGTATTCTGCATCATCAAGTTAACTCTTAATCAGAAAATAAAAATTATAATAATAACATTTAAGTATAAAAGTATAATTTTATTGAATTTATATATGAAAAAAAGCGTTTATGAAATGAGCTGATGTGAAAATCTGTTGCGATGTTGAGATAATTATTTTAATTTTCTTTTTACATTATTCATATTTTTAAAGCATTGAAAACATATCTTGAGTATGTGAGTTACGTTGTGGAATAAAGGTGGTTGCAGATTTTGAGAAATGATAAACAAACCCATATCGGTAAATGCACTTATAAAAATACCACATTATCTTGTTATTTCACTAAAAACGAAAAAGTTTTTTTTTAATTTCTCCGAGACTCTGATATAAATACATTAAAAAATTAAAATTAAATAAATGTTTTATTATAGTTTGCAGTAAGTGTCTAAAATGGTGTCTATTATTTATTCTAATTTACTTTTTGTTCATAATTTTTCGTCATTACTCAGTAAAATGAAATACAAAGTTAAAATTAAGTATATATCATTGAATTTGAAAAAAAAAAAAAAAAAAAAAAAAAAAAAAACTAAACATCTGACCTTTTTTTAACTGTAAAAAAAATGCTTCTTTCGTACAAATTGCTAATACTAAACTAAACAATCAGAGTTTCTCGACAGAGTTACAAAAAACATATTCTTAAGAAAAGGCATCTTGTGTTTCACAAGAACATTTTATTTTTACACTTATTTTCTAAATATAACTAAATTATTATTTTATTCTAAAATATATCTAAACAAAAGGTATTTATTGATTTTGACTTTTTTACGTTGAATATAATAACAATCCATAACAATTTTGGCGATTTCGATAACCCCAGTGTCTAAATTCTTCAGCTTTTCACTTCTTTTTTTCGAAACCTAATGTTAAAAAAAAAACATCTAAAAGAAAAAAAAGGAAAAAAAAAACTTCTTTTCGATCCGTTTTAGGATTATTCCAAGAACATACTTTGATGCATGATCCGTTTAAGGAGGGAAAATATAACAATACAACATAAAAAAGCACATATTGAAAGCATCATTTGAAGGTAATTAAATACAATAGTTAAAATGAACCGGATTTTCTAAATATGGAAAACTCTACCATTAAAAAAAAGAAACTCCGCAAAAATATATTTTTTTTAAATTCATAAAGCAGAGATTGCATAAAACATCATTTAAAGCAATTATAAAAATGAAATTACTATTATTTGTCCTACAAATTATTTCCTCTATGTTAAACACAACTTTTTTTTTGTTTTGTTAAAAACTCAATAAAATAATTATTTTCCTTCATAATATATTTAACAGTTTTTATGTCTCAACGTTGCACGTATTGTTTTTCCTACATAGAAGAACGGATGTAACTTTAATACTACCATATATTTTTTTCCCGCTGAACAAATATTTGCTTTTACATTATTTTGTTAAAGAATAGCAACTGCCATTTTACATATGTTTCTTGGTTGTGTAAATAAACATAAAACTAAATTAATACCGTTAATTACACAAATGAGATAAAACATACAGATAATGCACAACCACCAGCTATGATTTAACATAAAAAATAATGTATTTTTTTTGTAATAAAAGGTTTACTAGTATGCATTGTATTCAAAGTAATATTTTAAATAATGAGTATATTAAAACAATTGGTTTTATTATTAAAAATATTATTAATATATTTATTATTAACAACGATTGACACATTTATTTATACAAAAGAGAATACAAACAAATTAAAAAAATTACATCATGCACGTTAATTTTGTTTAATTAATTTCTTTTAATAAACTATTTATTTGAATACACTGTATTTGAAGTAGTAGTTTGAATAATATGGGTATTAAGAGGATTGGTAAGAACAACGATTTATACAAGCATTAATAAAAATGCGTGTATCATTAAATTTGAAAAAAAAAATTACTTTATACTTGTTAACTTTGTATAATTAAATTATTTAAATAAGTTTACATTCATTTAAGATAGAAAGAAAAAAAACACTTTTTAGAATCTTATTATATATATATATGTATACTAGCAAAAGCCTTGCATTATTTGGATTCGCGAAGCATTATTTCTACTCTATATATATAAAATACTAATAAAATGAATTCATGAAACTATTTTATGAAACGACTGATTAAACAACTGATTATATTTAACGGTGATTTCTCATAAAATACGGAATATTATGCGATTAAAGTACTTCCAGCAATCCGTATTGATCTGCAGATCTCAAAACTGGTATTAGAATTTTTAAATTTGAATTAGTTTTCAAGATATTAATTGTTTGCTAATTTTAAACACTTTTTCTAATGATGGCAACTCAAATTTTAATCATAACAGATATTTTTTTTTCATATTTTAAAAAAGGTTATTATTTTAAACTAATTTGGCGACCAGTTTGGCCTCCCTTAAATGTATGCTAAGAAATGTATCATGTTACTTTTATTCATAACTCAATTTACTTGAACAGCCTTTCTTTAAATCGGAAGATTCTGATAGAGAAATCAAGAACTCGGAATTTTTATGTTAGCGCGACGCGGTAATAATTCGCCAAACCTTTCTCCCGTCGCTTTTTTTTTTTTTTTTTTTTTTTTTTTTTTTTTTTTTTTTTTTTTTTTAACATTATTATTATTATTATTTTATTTAAAATGCAAATTTTTCATTTAAAACTGAAACATTTAAAACTAATGGCCTCCACTTCTTTTTTTACGAAACGAAAAGAAAAATATTAGGCACAGATGCGCACCGGTGCACTTAATTGGCTCCAAAATTGCGTTATTTTGCCTGACATTGAAACCCGGTTATTGGTGCATATTTATTAATAAATGTTTATTTACATTTATTTTCTTTTTTTTAAGTTATAAATTATTTTATTCTACAGTTATTTATTAAACTTTTTTTTTATTTATTGTTATTTCATTTTAAAAACAATAAAAAATAATTTTAAAAATACTTATGTAGCTGGTTTTCGAAAACGAGGTTTTCGCTAAATTGTCGTAAAAACCCGATGCGTATATGACATCTGTGCCAAATCACTATAATAATAGCCTAAATCATGTGACTGTCATAAACAGTTCCGGGTTGATCGCTTCGCTTTTTATATGCCAATCGGTCATTTTGGTACTTTAATGTTCGCCGAGCGCAGGTGATAAATCGCAAAATATTGTCCCATCGCCATTATTTCATAGTAGACAAGTCATGTGACTGTCATAAACAGTTACGGGCAGACCCATTCGTCTATCATATGCAAGGTAGCTATTTTTAATCAAAATTATTTTTTCGAGTAAAACTGCATTAAATTTGTCTCTGATCGCAAAGAATTTTTGCAAGATTGCAAAGAGTCTAGTTAGCCGTTTTTATTTCCCGCGTAGTAAATTAAAACAATGCTTTGATGTTGAAATTAAATGCTATGGTTTATGGTATTATTTTTCTTTTACTGTTATTTTGCTCTTTTTATTTTTTTTTTACTTTTTATGAAATAAGGGAAAGTCATGAATTTCAAATGTTTCATATTAAAATTAAAGTTAAGTTTCAAATAAAATGAGTGAAAGGTTTATATTTTTAATGAAATACGAAATAATGCGACGAGAACATTGTTTGGCTATTTATCATCTCAGGTAACATAAAAATAGAGAGTTCTTGATTTCTCTATCAGAATCTCCCGACTTGATAAAGGACTAACACTGTAAATTAAAATATGAATAATAGCAACATGATACAAAGGTTAGAATACATTTAAGGGAGACCAAATTGGTCGCCAAGGGCGGCCAGTATTAAATAATACATCAATTCATGACATTTAATTTCAACTTCAAAGCAATGTTTTAATGGTACTACTTAGTTATCCCGTCGACCAATTTCGCCAAATTATATAAATTGCTAAACCACTCGCCAAATTATACAAATTGACATAATATTTATTTTAAATAACGAAAGAACAAATAAATTAGTATAACACTAATAAAAATACAAATAAAGCGTCGAAATAAAAATCACTTGATGGTGTAAACACGTGTAACATTCTTACAGTTAAGCGGATGTGACATTTACGATCAACCATTATCGGCATTTAATCTTATAGTTTAGCGATAGATTTTTGGTAGACGGGATAAACAAGTAGTACCGTTTTAATTTACCACTCGAAAAGTAAAAAAAAATGGTAACTGGCGAGTTAAAAAAAAAAAAAAAAAAACTATTGGCGAGATTTGCACCCGGCTAACATAAAAGTACCAAAATTCCTTTGCGATCATAGCAACTTTTATGTAGTTTTATTTGAAAAAATAATTTTGATTCTTTAATCAAAATGGAAATCTTTCATATGAATAGCGAAGGGATCAGCCCGTAATTGCTTATGGCAGTTACATGACTTGGACTATTATAAGTGAAATGATGGTGATAAAATAATATTTGGCGACGTATCATCTGTGGCTGGCTAACATTAAAGTGCCATAATGTCCGCCTGGAATATAAAAAGCGAAGGAATCAGCCCGTAATTGTTTATGGCACTTATATGACTTGGACTCTTATAATATAGGTGAAATGATGGCGATAGAATAACATTTGGCGACTTATCATCTGTGGCTGACTAACATTAAAGTACCAAAATGGCCCGCCTGGAATGTAGAAAGCGAAAGGATCCGCCCGGAACTATTAATGATCGTGACATGACTTAGGTTATTATTATAGAAATTGTTTTCAATTCTAAAAACAGCGCAAAGAATTATATTTCCTTACGAGTAAATATTTATTTACATGTGACTATTAAAAACAGAAAAAAACCCTTTAAAATTACTATTAAATGAGTACGTGTTAAAAACAGGAAACTATTGAAAATTATGTCTTAAAAATTGTATTTACACGTAAATATTAATAGATAAAGGAAACTTTAAAATAATAAATACATGAATGTGCGTTCAACCCTTTTAGGGGCAAGGTACTTCTATTCTTAAAATGTTGAAATCAGTGAATTGCACCAGAATTTACAAACAAATTTATTTTGAAACATGAAAAAGCTTTTGTTCACTTACTTAATAAAAGGAAATTTTTCATTCCTATATTCTGGTGTCAATAACAAATGCATAAAAATGTGGCATTTAAGAATTAAAGTTAAGTGTTCTTGAAATCAACCACCGCCCTTGAAGAGGTTAAAGCAGTAAATTGTAGTAATTGTAGAAAGTTGTATTATGTAAATAGTATTACAACGCTGTTAAAATATATCGGTAGGCAAAGACTCTGTTTACTTAATTCACTTTATTTTAGCTTCTTTTCAAATGTTTAAATGATCTTCTTTAATCAAACACGGAAATAACCATTGCATGTCTTAACAGAAACTGATTATACCTCAAATTTCGCGATCAAAGGGAAATGAATGGAAACCCGTTTACAGGAATATCGCTACAGGTTTTTTAATTATAATTCAATCTTCTCTAATCTTTTTAAAACAGACCAGATTAGCTTGCTTTTAGATTCTGTGGTGTCTGAACGGGGGTTGGCAAGCGTAGCTTGCAGTGAGCCGAGCCCCCTAGTAATAAGATAAATATTTGAAAGTAACAATATTTTTTTACATTATTTTTGCATCTTTATTAAGCAAAAACATTATTTTATGTTTTGGAACATTTTAATTTTAGGAATGTAAATTCAGGAAAATAACTAAGAATTGCCTCGGATTTTTTTATCTAATAAATAAAAATGAAATGTTGTCTGTCTGTAAATATGTATGCCTGTAAATTTGTATACGAATCGACAGTTCGAAGTCAGAATTGTGAAATGTTATGTACATTGGTATTACAACACGGCCGAGGCAACTAAAGCAAACCCGAATCTAAATAATTTATATTTTAATTTTGATTAATAAAAAACCACCAAATTTTCAGCAATTTCCTATCAAATTTAAGCATTTTTCGTTATAGCAGCTGCCAACATTTAAAAATTCACAATAAAATTCTTACCACAACAATTAACCTTCTATTGCAAGATGCATTGAATATTACGTACGCCACCCTGAAATATTAAAAAGCTGTTGCGTGTATTACTAGATTTCTTTTACCTCACATGCAAATAATTAGAGACATATATATAACGTACGCCACGCACGTATTACTTACGCTGTTTCTATTAATTTCGCACCCCTGTAAACCCCGAAACTGGATACAAATTTAATCATTTTGTTTTCATGACATACTGTTTACGTACAATAAACATCTTTTTTGTATTTTCTTTTTTTCATGTTGTTGCAATTTTAATGGCCAGCAATCTAATTAGTGATTATTTAATTGTGCTTAATTATTTACAAATTTTTAAAAATAAAGAAACACATTTTATAACAAATACCAACATAATTTTTTATTCCCTTATTCCAAAGATATCGTTTTTATCGTCTGCTGCATTAGTAACATGATAAATTTAATTTCATTAAAAAACTAGTTGGATGTGCCAATCCCAAAACTTTCTGCTATCTTATGCATCTTAATATTTCAAAAAGTAGTTACACATGTTAATACTTCAATATTATTAGTTCAATATTATACCAACTTTCATTTTCTTCTTAAATTTCTGCATCAGTTATTTAAACGGACTAAAAACGAGTTAATCTATATCATGATATAAGATAAAATTAATAGTTTTTCCTTATTCTGTTGTTATCAGCTGTTTGCGAATAGCCGGCTTTGCCAAGAAGCGAGTTCCCGCTGCGCCGCTGCACGATCCGCCGATGATTCAAGAACTACGAAAAATCAAGAAAAGTATACAAAAATCGCTATCACAGAGCCCATTTACCGCGCAATATTTCCAAATTCAAGGAGGACCTGTTGGCCATGTCCAAAATTATGCACAAAAAATTTGGTTCAATTATATGGATATTTTCGATGGTACAATAAAGAAAATGTCACAAACATCGCAATTACAGCGCTCCCCTACCGGCAGATTTTCTTCAACTTCGGGTAGGACTTGCTTGCCATAGCAAGTGTGATAGAGATCCTATCACATATCACGATCTCTTCTAAATTAATTTAAAATCATTTTGTTTTCTCTTTTAAAACGTGTTTTTATTCTCCCTCGTTGAATTAAATTTTATAATTTAATTAGGGGCTTATTTTCCGTATCGAAATTTATCTTTTAGGTTTTTCTTTCTTTCAATGTCCTCGGGTTATTTAAAGTAGTAATATTAATTTTAGACGGTTGGAATCTGTCATTCCCAGAAAAGCACTTTACTTTCAGATAACTTGTGGGTCATTAAATAAATCACAAAAAGCGAAACGCAGCTGTTAGTAACTTTGATTCGTATATGCCCACGCTGAATTCTTTCACTCTTATTTGCTCCTTTTCTTTCGCGGTTACGAGGTAATAATAAAACATAAATAAAATGAAGTTTATAGCTTATGTCTCGGAAAATGATTGCAGTTAATTTTAACTTCCTCTTTGTCTAATACAGATACCTTTTATAAGTATTGCACATTTTCATGTAACGGTCATTTTATCATATAATGCATTATTAAGCATAAACAAATTTATTCAATTCAGAACTTTGACGCCGTTTTGATTACGCTTTGTGATAGTTATTTAACAACCATTTGATTGATGCCTTGAGGAATACCAGATTTCGTGGTATAATCATTTTGAGCGCCAATAAACCTTTGTTCACTCTTCGTTCACGATTATAATAGTAAAATTGGCGATGTATTTGTAACGCCAAGTTATCGAAGCTGTTTGTAAAATGAGTCACTCCTATGCTGACTATGTACTGAGAAAGTACTAACTTTCTGTATCGGCACTTCGGTGCATTTGTTTAAATGGGGGCCTCTCCCTCTCCATTATTGCTAGGAAATCCATGTCACCTCATTGCAATTCTAATTTGCTTTCTAGTAATTTTAATAGTTAAAATAAAGTTTTGTTCCCGTATTTTGTGTTGGAGTTTTTTTCATAGCATGTATGAGACCAAAACCACTGAACCGCCTTCACAGCAAGAAATATACACAAAATATTTGGTTCAATTTTATGCATAGCTTCATACACTTATTGATGGTACAGTCGTGGGAAAAAAAAGTAAACACCCCTTACTAACTCCTCAACAAATTATCGTAGACAAAAGTGAGTGGTACCGAACGACTGGAAATAAAGTCTACTTTTAAATGATGTATATAAAACGTCCTTAGGGGGCCATCTACATATCAAAACGAATACGAACTTCATTTTTTTCAATAGCAATACCCAATTTTAACAAGATATTTCAAATTTTCGTTTCAAACTATGCCTAGACACCAAATTTCAAGTCATTTGAATGATAAGTTTTTGAATTATAAACATTCAAATTTGAGTGCTTCTAATGTTAAATTACATTTTCACATTTTTATTTATATCTCCTGAAATTATGCTCCTAATGTGCTAATTTTTTTTGTAGCATTAATACTAATATACCCAAACATAAATACGCTGGATTTGCAATTTTCATAATTTTATGATATGAATTATGAAATTAATATTCGAAAAAATTATGTATTGCAACCTACAAATTTTTTGACGGATTTAGATTTCTTAAGTACTGCTTTGTGTAAATCCAAAATTTCACATTTTTCTTCCAAGTTGTTTTCAAGTTATGCTTAAATAACGGCAAAATGGTGGTTTAAGCGGCCGTCTATGATGGAAGTGAGTAGGTATTTCGAAATTTATTCTGCTCTCCGGTAATCTAACAATATTCATTGACTCCTTGAGTAACGCTTAAGGTGCTTTGATCAAGAAGGCGGCTCTCTGGGTAAACAATCGAGTACGGAACTTCAATTTGGATACAGCCCTTAAAATACGCTCGTTTTAAAATATTTAATTTCTCGGAAACTTTTGGTACGAAATGCATAAAAATTTGTTTTTAGACTAATTGAAGGGTGTAGAGTTCATTTGTGCTGTCAGAATTATGTACTGCAATTGAATAAAACAAAGTTATGGTTCGTTTTAATATGTATATAGCCCCCTAAGAAAATTTATATGCATACTTTAAAAGTAGACATTATTTCCAATCGTTCGGTACCAGTAAATTTCTTCTACGATAATTTGTTGAGGAGTTAGTAGGGGGTGTTTACTTTTTTATTTCCACGACTGTACAATAATGAAAATGACGCAGAAAGCGCAATTATAACGCCCCCTTCCAGCAGAATTTTTACAAGATCAGGGAGGACCTACCGACCATAGCCTTACACATACACAAAATATTTGGTTCAATTCTATGCATAATTTTATACAGTTTTCAATAGTATAATAATGAAAATGGCACAGACATCGCTATTACAGCGCCCCCTTCGGCAGATTTTTTTCAAATTCAGTGAGGACTTGCTTGCCACAGCCAGAAACATGCACAAAAAATTTGGTTCCATTATATGCAAAACTTCATACACTTTTCGATGGTACAATAATGAAAATCGAACAGACATCGCAATTATAGCACCCCCTTCAGGCGGGATTTTTTCAAATTCAGGGAGGACCTTCGTGCCATGACGAAAAATAATAATAAAAAAAAAACACAAAAAATTTGGTTCAATTCTGTGCATAACTTCGTACACTTTTCGATGGTACAATATTCAAGATGGCACAAAAATCGCTATTACAGTGCCTCCTACCGGCGAATTATTTCCAAATTCAGGGAGGACTTGCTTGCTATAACCAAATACTTAAAAAAAATTTTTGGTTCAATTCTATGCATAATTTCATACACTTTTCGATGGTACAATTTTCAAAATCTCACAAAAATCGCTATAACAGCTTCCCCTACCGGCGAATTTTTTCCAAATTCAGGAAGGACCTGCTTGCTATAGCCAAAAACTTAAAATAAAAATTTGGTACAATTCTATGCATAACTTCATACACTTTTGGATGGTACTATATTGAAAATCGCACAAAAATCGCTATTACAGTGCCCCCTACCGGCGAATTATTTCCAAATTCAGGGAGGTCTTGCTTGCTATAACCAAATACTTAAAAATTTCTTTGGTTCAATTCTATGCATAATTTCATACACTTTTCGATGGTACAATTTTCAAAATCTCACAAAAATTGCTTTTACAGCGTCCCATACCGGCAGTTTTTTTACAAATTCTGGGAGCACCTACTTGCTATATCCAAAAACTTAAAATAAAAATTTGGTTCAATTCTATGCATAACTCCATACACTTTTGGATGGTACAATATTCAAAATCGCACAAAAATCGCTATTACAGCACCCCCTACCGGTTAATTTTTTCCAAATTTAGGGAGGATCTTCTTGCCATAGCCAAAAACTTAAAATAAAAATTTTGTTCAATTCTATGCATAACTTCATACACTTTTTGATGGTACAATGGCAACAGACAGACGGACACACGGACAGACAGACAGACATTTTCTATAAACATGTTTTTGGGTATCTCTGACGCCTAAAACGTGTAAATCCGTCGAAAACCGGAAGTCGAAAAAAATTTCGATTATAATACTTTCTTCTATTGAGGATAGAAGAAAGTAAAAAAGACACAGTAGTAGTAAAATATTTCCGTAAATTGAATAGTTATTATTATTAGGTGCGTTCGTAATTATATAAATACGTAGCACCTATAGTCGTCGTTCAGTCCGTCCGTCCGTCTGTCCGCATGTAACAGAGCAAAAACTACCCAACCGAGTGGTCTGAAATTTCAGATATATGATTGTTGCAAAATTTTGTCGAGCCATTTCAAATTTTATGAAAATCGGATTCATAGTTTAATTACAGGGACAGTCAAAAGTTTTTCTTTACATTACGGCCAATGGGAAAAATTATTGCAAGTTCATTTTAATGATATTAGAGCCTTCCGAATGATCTGAAATTTTAAAGATATAATTGTTCCAAAATTTTGTCGAGCCATTTCAAATTTTAGGAAAATCGGATGTATAGTTTAACTACAGGACAGTCAAAAGTTTTTCTTTACATTACGGCCAATGGGAAAAAGTATTGCAAGTTCATTTTAATGATATTAGAACCTTCCGAATGATCTGAAATTTTAAAGATATAATTGTTGCAAAATTTTGTCGAGCCACTTCAAATTTTAGGAAAATCGGGTGTATAGTTTAATTACAGGGACAGTCAAAAGTTTTTCTTTACATTACGGCCAATGGGAAAAATTATTGCAAGTGCATTTTAATGATATTAGAGCCTTCCAAATGATCTGAAATTTTAAAGATATAATTGTTGCAAAATTTTGTCGAGCCATTTCAAATTTTAGGAAAATCGGATGTATAGTTTAATTACAGGGACAGTCAAATTTTTTCTTTACATTACGGCCAATGGGAAAAATTATTGCAAGTGCATTTTAATGATATTACAGCCTTCCGAATGGTCTGAAATTTTAAAGATATAGTTGTTGCAAAATTTTGTTGAGCTATTTCAAATTTTAGGAAAATCGGATGTATAGTTTAATTACAGGGAGAGTCAAAAGTGTTCCGTTACATTACGGGAATGGGAAAAAATTATTGGAAGTGCATTTTAATGATGTATCAGACTATGCACTTTATGAAGTGCAAAAAATTATACATTCAGTACAATATGGGGTGCAAAAAATAATTATAAAACTAGTTATAGTACGAACGCACCTCATTTGCCACGTTTGACGAGCAATTTCCAACTTGTTAATTATGGTTTTAGAATTAAATTCATGAACTCCCGTGCATAGAACGGGTTAAACAGCTAGTTTATGATATAACGAATTTAACAATTAATCTTATTTGTTTACAATTATTTTGTTGCTACTTTACAAAAATAAAAATAAAATAAAAATAAAAATAAAATCATAATATAATTCTTTTAAAATGCGTAAGTATCGTCTGCATAAATATTTTCGCATAATAAGAATAAATTGTGCATCTGAATTCTTAACACTGAGAAATACTTTTATTACTGAATGTAAATATCTGAAATTTTACAAATTTTAATTCATTAAAAATATGCTGCAATTTTCATAAAAAAGGATATTTTAAAAGTTTCATAAAAAAATCGGGAAGATATTTAATTAATCATGATTCTATCTATAACAACTTACTCCATGATTTATTTATTCTTCTGAAAATATGCGTGTTTCATTTTTTATTTACAAAAATGCGTCCGTAATGGAAAAGCATATAAAATAAATTAATTAAAATAATACTTTTTTTAAGGTTATTCTGTAAAAATAATAATATTACGCAAATCCACAGATAATAATTAATTTTTATGTTTAATTTCAAGTCAAAATACTGAATAGTTTTTTTGTAAAGTGTACGAAAAAATGTAATTTGAGTAGCCTAGTAGAGGATTCGCTTCGCTCATCTTATTAAATTGTCTATAAAAATAACTGAGCTACAATCTCGTCCTGTCTACTCATGACTGTATTTTAAACGAATCAAAAGAAAGAAGTTAAAACTCAAGAAATTTTTTTTATTAAAATGCATTATATCACAAGTATGAAGAAATAACTACTACGTCCAACATGTTTAATTCTCCAAAGTCTCTCTGAAATAAGGCGTAATAGTCTTTCTCATGATAATATCTCTCATGGTAATCTCTTTCAAATAAGACATAACCTTTCGAAACCCGTCGAATTCGACGAAGGAAAATGTTTAAAAGAGCTGATTGATTGAATTTATATAAAAAAAGTCCTTCCGGCCAGTGCCGGGAGGAAGAGGTAGCTTTCATTTTCCTTATTTTAAAAAAGCCAACTTATATTATTCAAACACACGAAGCTCAATTTAGTGGAAACCGAATATAGGAGATTCAATACTAATTTTTATCAATACTAAATCATTATGAATGAGAATTTCGCGAAATTAGTCAGCTTTATCCAAGCTGCTTTTATTTAAACTAACTTATATTTGGCTGCCAAATTCGGCGATTTCTTAAAGTTCCTGCCATTTTAAGACAACATGGTGGATGAGGCTAATCAGTGAACTTGGTCGAGACCTTAGTAATGGCTGTGCACATGCTCACTCACATCGGAATCGGTTGATATATACGAGTGCTGTCGAAGGCAAAAAATAAGTTTTTCAAAATGTCACCCACATTAGAAATTGAAACTGCTATATCTGAGCCATTTTTTAAGATAAAGACAAACAAAAAATGCTCGTGAATGCTTATATCAAGGTCAAATACTTATGAAAGAAACCTTTTTCAATTTCTATTTTTTTTTTTTTTTTTTTTTTTTTTTTTTGCACCTCACTTTAAATATAATTTTTTTTAATTTAATGGCCGCCATTTTGAAACAAGATGGCTGATGAAGCTGGCCAGCGAACTTGGTTGAGATATTGATGTATACTATCCACATGCCCTCTTCCATCGAAATAGGCGAATACGTGTGTTATCGCGTGACAAATACAAGATCGTTTCAAAGTGTTAGCCATGCTAGAAATTTAAAGTGTTATAATTCAACTATTTTTTAAGATATAAACAAAAGAACAAATTTTCAGAAACAAAAACTGCTCCAGAATCTTTGTATCAAGGCCAAACACACAATTTTTTTTTTTCATTTTCCAATTTTTTTATACTTCATTTTAAATTTTAAATTACTTTTTTTCAAATGGCAACCCTTTTGAAACAAGATGGTGAATGAAGCTGGCCAACGAACTCGGTCGAGACATTGGTATGTACTATGTACAGATCAAGTTACATCCAAATCGGTTCATAAATACGACTGTTATCGCGTGACAAAAATCAGGTCGTTTTAAAATGTCAGCCACAATAGAAATTCAAAATGCTATAACTCAGCCATTTTTATAGATATAGAGGAAACAAAACCTGTTCCGGAATCTCTGTATTAAGGTCAAACACATACAAAGAAAATATTTTTCATTTTCCAATTTTTTGGTATCTCATTTTAAATTTTAAAGTTTATAAATTTTTAAATGGCCGCCATTTTGAAACAAGATGGCGGATGAAGCTGGCCAACAAACTCGGTCGAGACATTGGTGTGTACTATGTACACAGCAAATTACATCCAAATCGGTTCATAAAAACATCTGTTATCACGTGACAAAAATCAGGACACTTCAAAATGTCAGCCATGCTAGAAATTCAAAATGCTATAACTCAGCCATTTTTTAAGATATAGACAAAACAAAAACTGCTCCCGAATCTTTTTATCAAGGTCAAACACATAAGAAAAAAAATATTTTTTCAACTTTCAATTTTTTGGTACCACGTTTCAAATTTAAATTTTTCTTAAAAATTTAAATGGCCGTCATTTTTAAACAAGATGGCGGATGATGCTGGCCAACGAACTCGGTCAAGACATTGGTATGTACTATGTATAAACGAAGTTACATTCAAATCGGTTCATAAATACGCCTTTTATCGCGTGACAAAATTCAGGACGTTTCAAAATGTCAGCCACGCTAGAAATTCAAAAGTCCTTCCGGCCAGTGCCGGGAGGAAGAGGTAGCTTTCATAATCCTTATTTAAAAAAAGCCAACTTATATCATGCAAACACACGAAGCTCAATTTAGTGGAAACCGAATATAGGAGATTCAATACTAATTTTTATCAATACTAAATCATTATGAATGAGAATTTCGCGAAATTAGTCAGCTTTATCCAAGCTGCTTTTCTTTAAAGTAACTTATATTTGGCTGCCAAATTCGGCAATTTCTTAAAATGCCTGTCATTTTAAGACAACATGGTGGATGAGGCTAAGCAGTGAACTTGGTCGAGACCTTAGTAATTGCTGTGCACATGCTCACTCACATCGGAATCGGTTAATATATAGGAGTGCTGTCGCATGCAAAAAATCAGATTTTTCAAAATGTCACCCACAATAGAAATTGAAACTGCAATATCTGAGCCATTTTTTAAGGTAAAGACAAACAAAAAATGCTCCTGAATCCTTATATCAAGATCAAATACTTAAGAAAGAAACCTTTTTCAATTTCTAATTTTTTTGCACCTCACTTTAAATATATATATATTTTTTTATTTAATGGCCGCCATTTTGAAACAAGATGGCTGATGAATCTGGCCAGCGAACTTGGTCGAGGTGTTGATGTATACTATCCACATGCATTCTTACATCGAAATAGGCGAATACGTGTGTTATCGCGTGACAAATACAAGATCGTTTCAAAATGTTAGCCATGCTAGAAATTCAAAGTGCTATAAATCAACCATTTTTTAAGATTTCAACAAAAGAACAAATTTTCAGAAACAAAAACTGCTCCGGAATCTTTGTATCAAGTCCAAACACATAAAATAAATCATTTTCATTTTCCAATTTTTTAATACCTCATTTTGAATTTTAAATTTAATTTTTTTAAATGGCAACCCTTTTGAAACAAGATGGGAATGAAGCTGGCCAATGAACTCGGTCGAGACATTGGTATGTACTATGTACAGACCAAGTTACATCCCAATAGGTTTATAAATACGCCTGTTATCGCGTGACAAAAATCAGGTCGTTTTAAAATGTCAGCCACAAGAGAAATTCAAAATGCTATTACTCAGCCATTTTTTTTTAGATATAGACGAAAGAAAAACTGTTCCGGAATCTTTGTATTAAGGTCAAACACATACAAAAAAAATCTTTTTCATTTCCAATTTTTTGGTATCTCATTTAAATTTTTTTATTTTTTTTATTTTTTTAAATGACCGCCATTTTGAAACAAGATGGAGGATGAAGCTGGCCAACAAACTCGGTCGAGATATTTGTATGTACTATGTACACACCAAGGTACATCCAAGTCGGTTCATAAATACGCCTGTTATTACGTGAGAAAAATCAGGACGTTTCAAAATGTCAGCCACGCTAGAAATTCAAAATGCTATAACTCAGCCATTTCTTAAGATATAGACGAAACAAAAACTGCTCCTGAATCTTTTTATCAAGGTCAAACACATAAGAAGAAAATATTTTTTCAATTTTCAATTTTTGGTACCACATTTCAAATTTAAATTTTTCTTAAAAATTTAAATGGACGCCATTTTTAAACAAGATGGCGGGTGAAGCTGGGCCGACGAACCCGGTCGAGACATTGGTATGTACTATGTATAAACGAAGTTACATCCAAATCGGTTCATAAATACGCCTTTTATCACGTGACAAAATTCAGGACGTTTCAAAATGTCAGCCACGCTAGAAATTCAAAATGCTATAACTCAGCCATTTTTTAAGATATAGACGAAACAAAAACTGCTCCGAAATCTTTGTATAAAGGTCAAATACATAAGAAAAAAATATTTTTCCATTTTCAATTTTTTGGTACCACATTTCAAATTTTTAATTTAAAAAAAAAATTTAAATGGCCGCCATTTTGAAACACAATGGCGGATGAAGCTGGCCAACGAACTCGGTCGAGAGATTGGTATGTACTATGTACACACCGAATTACATCCAAATCGGTTCATAAATACGCCTTTTATCGCGTGACAAAATTCAGGACGTTTAAAAATGTCAGCCACGCTAGAAATTCAAAATGCTATAACTCAGCCATTTTTTAAGATATAGACGAAACAAAAACTGCTCCGGAATCTTTGTATAAAGGTCAAATACATAAGAAAAAAATATTTTTCCATTTTTAATTTTTTGGTACCACATTTCAAGTTTTAATTTTTTTTTAAAATTTAAATGGCCGCCATTTCGAAACAAATCGGCGGATGAAGCTGGACAACGAACTCGGTCGAGACATTGGTATGTACTATGTACACACCGAATTACATCGAAATCGGTTCATAATTAAGGGAGTTACAGTGTGACATAGGCCATATATATATATATATATATATATATATCAATTTTGAACGGAGGGTGGTTTCGGGGTCTGGCGGTCATGATCGATGAAAATATACCAAAATTTTTTGAAATAGCTTTCCTCCGAACGGCTGCAATAGGTAGCTTTTTTGTAAAGAAAGCTACCTAAAATGCTATAACTCAGCCATTTTTTAAGATATAGACGAAACAAAAACTACTCCGGAGTCTTTGTATAAAGGTCAAATACATAAGAAAAAAATATTTTTCCATTTTCAATTTTTTGGTACCATATTTCAAATTTTAAATTTTTAAAAAATTTTTAAATCGCCGCCATTTCGAAACAAAATGGCGGATGAAGCTGGCCAACGAACTCGGTCGAGAGATTGGTGTGTACTATGTACACACCGAATTACATCCAAATCGGTTCATAAAAACATCTGTTATCACGTGACAAAAATCAGGACACTTCAAAATGTCAGCCATGCTAGAAATTCAAAATGCTATAACTCAGCCATTTTTTAAGATATAGACAAAACAAAAACTGCTCCCGAATCTTTTTATCAAGGTCAAACACATAAGAAAAAAAATATTTTTTCAACTTTCAATTTTTTGGTACCACGTTTCAAATTTAAATTTTTCTTAAAAATTTAAATGGCCGTCATTTTTAAACAAGATGGCGGATGATGCTGGCCAACGAACTCGGTCAAGACATTGGTATGTACTATGTATAAACGAAGTTACATTCAAATCGGTTCATAAATACGCCTTTTATCGCGTGACAAAATTCAGGACGTTTCAAAATGTCAGCCACGCTAGAAATTCAAAAGTCCTTCCGGCCAGTGCCGGGAGGAAGAGGTAGCTTTCATAATCCTTATTTAAAAAAAGCCAACTTATATCATGCAAACACACGAAGCTCAATTTAGTGGAAACCGAATATAGGAGATTCAATACTAATTTTTATCAATACTAAATCATTATGAATGAGAATTTCGCGAAATTAGTCAGCTTTATCCAAGCTGCTTTTCTTAAAGTAACTTATATTTGGCTGCCAAATTCGGCAATTTCTTAAAATGCCTGTCATTTTTAAGACAACATGGTGGATGAGGCTAAGCAGTGAACTTGGTCGAGACCTTAGTAATTGCTGTGCACATGCTCACTCACATCGGAATCGGTTAATATATAGGAGTGCTGTCGCATGCAAAAAATCAGATTTTTCAAAATGTCACCCACAATAGAAATTGAAACTGCAATATCTGAGCCATTTTTTAAGGTAAAGACAAACAAAAAATGCTCCTGAATCCTTATATCAAGATCAAATACTTAAGAAAGAAACCTTTTTCAATTTCTAATTTTTTTGCACCTCACTTTAAATATATATATATTTTTTTATTTAATGGCCGCCATTTTGAAACAAGATGGCTGATGAATCTGGCCAGCGAACTTGGTCGAGGTGTTGATGTATACTATCCACATGCATTCTTACATCGAAATAGGCGAATACGTGTGTTATCGCGTGACAAATACAAGATCGTTTCAAAATGTTAGCCATGCTAGAAATTCAAAGTGCTATAAATCAACCATTTTTTAAGATTTCAACAAAAGAACAAATTTTCAGAAACAAAAACTGCTCCGGAATCTTTGTATCAAGTCCAAACACATAAAATAAATCATTTTCATTTTCCAATTTTTTAATACCTCATTTTGAATTTTAAATTTAATTTTTTTAAATGGCAACCCTTTTGAAACAAGATGGCGAATGAAGCTGGCCAATGAACTCGGTCGAGACATTGGTATGTACTATGTACAGACCAAGTTACATCCCAATAGGTTTATAAATACGCCTGTTATCGCGTGACAAAAATCAGGTCGTTTTAAAATGTCAGCCACAAGAGAAATTCAAAATGCTATTACTCAGCCATTTTTTTTTAGATATAGACGAAAGAAAAACTGTTCCGGAATCTTTGTATTAAGGTCAAACACATACAAAAAAAATCTTTTTCATTTCCAATTTTTTGGTATCTCATTTAAATTTTTTTATTTTTTTATTTTTTTAAATGACCGCCATTTTGAAACAAGATGGAGGATGAAGCTGGCCAACAAACTCGGTCGAGATATTTGTATGTACTATGTACACACCAAGGTACATCCAAGTCGGTTCATAAATACGCCTGTTATTACGTGAGAAAAATCAGGACGTTTCAAAATGTCAGCCACGCTAGAAATTCAAAATGCTATAACTCAGCCATTTCTTAAGATATAGACGAAACAAAAACTGCTCCTGAATCTTTTTATCAAGGTCAAACACATAAGAAGAAAATATTTTTTCAATTTTCAATTTTTGGTACCACATTTCAAATTTAAATTTTTCTTAAAAATTTAAATGGACGCCATTTTTAAACAAGATGGCGGGTGAAGCTGGCCGACGAACCCGGTCGAGACATTGGTATGTACTATGTATAAACGAAGTTACATCCAAATCGGTTCATAAATACGCCTTTTATCACGTGACAAAATTCAGGACGTTTCAAAATGTCAGCCACGCTAGAAATTCAAAATGCTATAACTCAGCCATTTTTTAAGATATAGACGAAACAAAAACTGCTCCGAAATCTTTGTATAAAGGTCAAATACATAAGAAAAAAATATTTTTCCATTTTCAATTTTTTGGTACCACATTTCAAATTTTTAATTTAAAAAAAAAATTTAAATGGCCGCCATTTTGAAACACAATGGCGGATGAAGCTGGCCAACGAACTCGGTCGAGAGATTGGTATGTACTATGTACACACCGAATTACATCCAAATCGGTTCATAAATACGCCTTTTATCGCGTGACAAAATTCAGGACGTTTAAAAATGTCAGCCACGCTAGAAATTCAAAATGCTATAACTCAGCCATTTTTTAAGATATAGACGAAACAAAAACTGCTCCGGAATCTTTGTATAAAGGTCAAATACATAAGAAAAAAATATTTTTCCATTTTTAATTTTTTGGTACCACATTTCAAGTTTTAATTTTTTTTAAAAATTTTAAATGGCCGCCATTTCGAAACAAATCGGCGGATGAAGCTGGACAACGAACTCGGTCGAGACATTGGTATGTACTATGTACACACCGAATTACATCGAAATCGGTTCATAATTAAGGGAGTTACAGTGTGACATAGGCCATATATATATATATATATATATATATATCAATTTTGAACGGAGGGTGGTTTCGGGGTCTGGCGGTCATGATCGATGAAAATATACCAAAATTTTTTGAAATAGCTTTCCTCCGAACGGCTGCAATAGGTAGCTTTTTTGTAAAGAAAGCTACCTAAAATGCTATAACTCAGCCATTTTTTAAGATATAGACGAAACAAAAACTACTCCGGAGTCTTTGTATAAAGGTCAAATACATAAGAAAAAAATATTTTTCCATTTTCAATTTTTTGGTACCATATTTCAAATTTTAAATTTTTAAAAAATTTTTAAATCGCCGCCATTTCGAAACAAAATGGCGGATGAAGCTGGCCAACGAACTCGGTCGAGAGATTGGTGTGTACTATGTACACACCGAATTACATCCAAATCGGTTCATAAATACGAGAGTTACAGTGTGACATAGGTCAGATATATATATAAATTTTGAACGGAGGGTGGTTTCGGGTTCTGGGGGTCATGATCGATGAAAATATACCAAAATTTTTTGAAATCGCTTTCCTCCGAACGGCTGCAATAGGTAGCTTTTTGTAATGAAAGCTACCTAAAAATACAATAAAAGTGCAATTAGTAATAAATCTTACATTGACTGACCTAACTCTTAAAAGAAATATTATTTTTAGCAATAGATAAATTTCAATTTTTCGAATTATTGAAAAAATAAATTTTATTCCTATTCGTAATCAGTAACACGCAATTTAGATCAGAAATTGTGAAGTTATTAATTGAAGTTTTTATTTTAGAAATTACGTAATTAAAAATCAACGAAAATTGCGCTACTATGAAACAGTCATAATTTTTCCCAACAAAATCTAAAAATACAGTAGAACCTCGATTATCCGATGTAATTGGGGGCAACCCTCTTACGAAAAATTGAAATTTTCGGATAAACGACAATGCTTCAATTTTAAGATTAAGGAGAAATATATGCATTATTATATATGCATTCTTATTATGGTAACAAGTGCTTAATAAAAATAATGCAATAACAAAATACAAACAAGAATAAATTACCTAAATTATAAGTTTGAAATTTACTACCTTTTACATAAGCGGTTTTTTTTTTTTTTTTTTTTTTGTCGCAGTTTCGATTGCTTTTGCTTTAAAACTCTATCACGAAGTTTTCAATATTATTAGTTCAATAATATCACGGTCTTTCTGCTGCTCCAGTCATGCCAAACCTTTTTCAAAGTATTCAAAAGCTTCAGAATTGCTAATTTGTTCGTTTTCTTCTTTCCACTATGCAACATACGGGAGCTCAAGTTAAATCAAAAGGAACTTTAACAATGCGGATCGAAAATATTTATATGTACTCGTAGCTCGGAAAAGACCGCTTGCTCACAAGGAATATGATAGTTTCAAAAAAAATGCTTTAAAAATGGATTTAGCCCATGAGGAATGTAATAGCAAAAAAAAAAAAAAAAAAAAAAAAAAAGCTTTAAAAATAGATTTCGGTTAACTGAGAGTTTTGGTTAAAAGAGTTTCGGATAAAAGAGGTTCTACTGTAGTGTCTTTTTTATTGTCGCAAAATTTACCTGCATACATTTTATATTCATATTCTCTATTTTAAAAATATTTCAACGTACCATAGATTATTGATAAATATGGTCCCAAAATTTATGTTTGTCAGGTACAATTTTGCATCTGGCATTGACCTTCTTGGGTTGAAGTCCTAATCTGGGTGCCCACGAAATCCATAAATTTATGTCTCTTTAGGCACATTCGTAATAAAATATTTTGTTGTATCAAAGTAAATATTCATTTCATCTTTGTTATGACGTCATTTTCACACACAGAAGCCCTCTGAGATGAGCGTCTCAATCTCAGTATGATCGGAATGAAGAAAATATTGAAATATAACGCCAGCAGTTTGTGCTGTAAAAAGTGCGTCCAAATTGCCAGCACATTGTGCTGTTAATTTTACGCAACTACTATATTTTCCATGTTAATATAGTCAGGAAACCAAAGAAAGATACAGCACATTCACTGTGATCGAGTTTGTTCTGGAAAATCTACAGTGGTTTTTTTACAGTGCAATCACCACCTACTTTAATATATAATTTTTGCCGAATTCAATGAATACCTTCCAAATTAAGTACGCAGAATTAGTTTACGAAAATGACACACTTAAATTCATGCAGAAAGTTCTAAGAATACATCATCTACAATAGAATAAAAAAATATTCTTAAGCAGCTTAGAAATAATTTTAATGAAAACACATTTTTGATAATTAAATATCTCCAATTTCAATTTAAAGTAAATTTTGAATAGCACTTATATGTGCTATTTTAGATTTTATATTATTATTTTATTACTATTTATTATAACTAGGGGGCTCGGCCCCCTACGAGCTACGCTCGCCAACCCCCGTCCAGACACCGCAGACTCTAAATGCACGCTAATTTGATCTGTATTAAAGATATTTCGAAAGATTGAATTATAATTTAAAAAACAGTGGCGATCTCCCTATAAACGAATTTCTATTAATTTCTCTTTGATTGGGGAATTTTAACGCCAAATCCGCTGCGGTACTACTTGATTATCCTGTCGACCCATTTCGCCAAATTATATAAATCGCCAAACCACTCGCCAAATTATACAAATTGATATAATTTTTATTTTAAATAACGAAAGAACATATAAATTCGTACAACATTAATAAAAACACAAATAAAACGTCGAAATAAAAATAACTTGATGACGCATACACATGTAACAACATTTCAAAATAAGCTAATATAAAAGGAATTAAGTAAAGAGAGTCTTTGTCTCCTGGTATTTTTCAACAAAGCGAAAAGAAAGTTCTCTTAAATGAGACATTTTAAATTAATTTTCAAAATATCAAATAAATGTCTAGCGCAATTTCTAAATTTAAACTTTTTTGCAATATTATTTTGTGTTCATTTTATGTAATAACTATAATGTGACGTAAATATGACGTAATTTCTCCTAAGACTTCTAACGCATGTTAATGAATTTATTATTTTACAATATCCTTTCTCCTTTAAAATTCACGTGTATACTTTTTATGACGTAATTTTTAATAAGTTCCTGCTTTTTATACGTAATTATTTAATACTAATTTGAAAGTTTTTTTCCTGTTTATAATAGCCACGTGTAAATAAATTTTTAATTTGAAGCCAACATTATTGCTTGCGCTTTTTATACAGATGGCAACAGTTTAAATTAGTACAATTTTCTGAAATCTGTAAAAAATATCTCTAGAAATGCTGAAAATTTGAATTTAAAATAGAAATAAAACCTGAAAAAATGAGTCAAAATAAAAAAAATAATGCAATCTGCACTCCGGCAAATTCTAAGGCATAAAATGATCTAAAAATGATTATACTGCCATGTATAGTTTTTGCTGCTATAAAACTTTTTTAGTGGAACGATTTTGTCCAACTTTAGCATTAAATAACTCTTAAAATAATTCTTCGATTTGAAAACTGTCTCCATCAGCGTGTTTATCAAACATTTCTGTATAAAACCACCGATTTTCATATTTTTGTATGCATTATTTTTGTTAATATTAACGAAGAAAGGCCTCCGGTCACAAAAAAATCAAAACCGGCGGCGGCGGTGACAGCGGGACTTACTTTTTTTTAGAATAGAGAGATATTTAGACTAGTATTAAAAAATGCTCTGACAAGCACCAAAAAAGGCTAATATGTTTTTAAGTATGAAAAAGGATTTGACAAGTGCTTCTAATTGAGCATGAAAAAGGACAAGGCTGCAGCTCGCTGTCAATGCGAACTTTGAAAAAATCATATTTGCGCTTATTCCATACAAAAAAAAAATTCGCAGTACTTTAGTAAAATTTTCCGTCGTGCTTTACATGTTAACTGCACTGTTCCACTATTGTACTGCACATGCGTCTGCAATGCAACTTTGTACAGTGCACTGTGTACCATTATTTCTCTACAAATTATACTACACTGTACATTCCTATTATGCATTTGAACCTCAGTGCACACTCACATTGTGCTTTTGTACTTCCGTATTAAAGGTGTATGCGTCTAATGTTCGTTTATAATTTACATATGCATTGTTGTACTGCATAGTACATCTTACAGCCATATCCACTTGGATATAATTTCAACAATCAATGAATGCATTATATTGTAATGCATGCACATGTGGAATTGTTCCTATGCAGAGTGCTGCATCAGTCTACACTGCACTACAAATCAGTTTTCTGTACAGTTCTACACTGCGGGAGTGCTTGGTGGCACTACATGAGTGTGATACGCTGCAGGAACTAAGATTTTTGGTACTATGTCGCCTTACATTCATATTTAATCAGGCTGCGTCTTTACTGTCTGTGTCTTTACACTACAAATTTTTATCGTAACTGTGGCTGATTATTTTTTATATGGAATAAGCGCAAATATGATTTTTTCAAAGTTGGCATTGACAGTGAGCTGCAGCCAAGAAGGTACCCCTTGTCCTTTTTCATGCTCAATTAGAAGCACTTGTCAAATCCTTTTTCATACTTAAAAACATATTAGCCTTTTTTGGTGCTTGTCAGAGCATTTTTTAATACTAGTATTTTAAATTTTTTGATAATTATATATTGAATATAAATAAACCTGAGTTCTTTTAAATATTCCCAATACTTTTATCTTATTTCGCACAATAACGCACTAGTTAACCAAGTAATGCACACTGTTTTAAGAGGTTCAAAGTTTTTAAATCAAATTCAAGCTATTTTTATTCATAATTTAATTTACTTGGGCTCCCTTAAATATAATTAATATAATTCCTTAAACTGATATTAGTTTTTGGTGCATTAAAATATCTCAATTTGTTCATTCTCTCTAAACAAGTAAACCCTATTGGTTTACAATGAGAGTCTATAGGTAATTGGTGATATATCGCCAAGTTGGCGATAAACTTGGCGTTACTTGGCGACAGAACAGGGGCCAGCCTATGGTAACCCCACTTATAGGTATGGGGATGCATTAAATGCTGTTCTATAAACAATGAGATACGTTTCATTGGAGCGTTGCCATTAAACAATTAACAAATAATCGTGATTTCTGTGACACATACGATAGCGCAATACATATATAGATTAGCGTGGAAATCGAAGATTTAGGCCACATCGTATTGCTTAGCTAGACCGGTTATACTAACGTCGTTCTCATGTCTTGCTACAATTTCTTTTATTGAACAGTAATTCGCTTAAGCTTCTTACTACTGCTATCACTAAGCACTTTTTCATTCTTAGCAATCATAATGAGAGCTAATATTAGCGCAAACCTGAGTAAAAGTAAAACAAAAAGTTAATTTTTTTACAGTAATAAAGGTACACAAAGCACTCTGATATGCACACCTTACTCCAAACTTGACTAATAACAACAGTTATGTGAAGGTTGCCAACTGAACTATTCGGCAGCCTTGGTCGTGAACCGAGATATTGCACGCCAACCGAGTCAAATTTTGATCATCGAAGTTGGACATAAACCGAACTGGTCGTAAACAAAGGTGGTCGTGAACCGAGGTTTCACTTATATTTTGACCTATAAGTTTGCAAATATGGCATCATTTATATATTCAGTGGCGATGATCATTAAGCATCTTGGCGATTTTGGCGATGAAACTCACCGATTTCAAAGTAACGTTCCGAAGTGTACTTGAACCGCCACAGATGTCATATGAACATCACGTTGACGCGATTTTTTTCTGACGCCAATGTCATATATGCACCGCACCGGGGTACTTAACTGGCGCCAAAGTTTTGTTATTTTGCTTGATATGGTAACCCGAATGTTGTTGTTTATTTATTAATAAAATGTTTATTTACTTTTATTTATTTTTTAAAATTATATAAATTGGTTTGTTCTATTGTTATTAATTAAACTTTTTTAAATTTATTGTTAATCCCTTTTTAAAAAATATATATGTAACTGGTATTCGAAAACGAGGTTTACGCCAAATTGGCGTCAGAAAAAATATCGCGCGAACGTGGTGCGTATATGACATCTGTACCATACTTGGTTCAACTTGATTATCCTGTCGACCAAAAAATTATCGCCAAACTATAAGATTAAATGACAATAACGGATCATTGTAAATGTTACATTCACTTGACATTAAACACGATACACGTTATTGTTACGTCATCAAGTGATTTTTAATTCAAGTTTTGGCACAGATGTCATATACGCATATTGGCGCGATTTTTTTGACGCCGCCAATGTCATATACGCACCGGGCACTTAACTGGCGACAAAGTGTCGTTATTTTACTTGATATGGTAACCCGGATATAGATGATATATTAACGATGTTTTTGTCAAATTGGCGTCAGAAAAAATCGCGTCAATATGGAGCGTATATGACCAGTTTTTATTAGTATTTTTATTAATGTTTTACTTATTTATTTATTCTTCCGTTATATAAAATAAAAATTACGTCAGTTTGTATCATTTGGCGAATAGTTTGGTGAAATTGGTCGACGGGATAATCAAGTAGTACCGTATATTTTTGCTGTACTTTTCGACAATATCTCAAGCAAAAGTACCTAGAGTTAAACGAAACCCTAATTATTTAAGGCACAGATGTCGTATACACAACGGATTTGGCGCGGGGTTTTTTTCTGACGCCAATTTAACGAAAACCGCGTTTTCGAATAGCAGTTACAGATATATTTTTAAATTACTTTCTATTATTTTAAAAAGGAAATAACAATAAATAAAGAAAAGTTTAATTAATAACTATAGAACAAAACAATTTATATAATTTAAAAAAATAAAATAAAAGTAAATAAAAAAATAATTGATAAATAAACAATAGCTCAGTTTCCGTATCAGGCAAAATAACGCCATTATCGCGCCAGTTATGCACACTGGTGCGTATATGACATCTCTTCCTTATTTAAAATAGATGGGATGGTTTTTTTTAAGGTACTAGGAGGCGCTGCCCCCTACGAGCTACGCTCGCCAAACCCCGTTCAGACACCGCAGAATCTGAAAGCACGCTTATTTGATTGGCTTAAAAAAGATTGAATTATAATTTAAAAAACAGTGGCGATCTCCCTATAAACGGATTTCTATTCATTTCTCTTTGATTGGGGAATTTTAAAGCCAAATCAGCGACTGTTAAAAGATACAATGGCTGTTTCCGTCTTTGATTATATAAAATCAGTTATCATTTCAAAATAAGCTGATACAAAATGAATTAAATAAACAGAGTCTTTGCCACCCGGTATTTTTTAGCAAAGCGAAAAGAAGGGTTTTTTTAAATGATACTTTAAATGTATCGTTTTTAATCTGACGTTATTTTCACCAAACATTTCTTTCTCCTTTCACTATTCACGTGAAAATTCTTTTGTAAAAATGAAATATTATTTGCGCTATCCTAATAAAAATAGTTGAAAGTGTCATCTTAAAATATTATATAAATGTCTCGCACAATTTTTAAATTTAAGCTGTTTTGCAATATTATTTTTCATTCCTTTTACGTAATGTGTAATGTGACGTAAATGTGACGTAATTTCTCCTATTTAAGACTTCTAAGGCATATTAATGAATTTATTATTTTACAACATTCTTTCATTTTTAAAATTCACGTGTAATATAGATTTTATGATAATTTTCAATGAGTTCCTGCTTTTTATATTTTCTTGTCACGTTTAAAATAAGTTTTTAATTTGAAGCAAATATTATTGTTTGCGCTTTTATTCAGTTGGCAACAGTTTAAATTAATACAATTTTCTAAAATGTGTAAAAAAATATCTCTCGAAATGCTGAAAATTTGAATTTAAAATAGATATAAAACCTCGAAAAATGAGTCAAATTAAAAAAATAAATCAATTCTGCACACCGGGAAATTATAACGTATAAGATGAACTAAAAATTATTAAATTCCGATGTATAGTTTTTGCTACTATAAAACTTTTTTAGTGGAACGATTTTGTCCAACTTTAGCATTAAATATCTCTTAAAATAATTCTTCGATTTGAAAACTGTCTGCATCAGTGTGTTTATAAAACATTTTTGTATGACACTACCGATTTTCATATTTTTGTATGCATTATTTTTCTTAATATTAACGAAGAAAGACCTCCGGTCACAAAAAATTCAAAACCGGCGGCGGTGACAGCGGTAGTTACTTTTTTTTTAGAATAGAGAGATGCTTAGTATGTGAAGTATTTATGAAAATTAAAAAAAACTTACATTTACCTCCTGAACAGAAGCTTTGGATTTACCCTGTTTTTTTCCTATTAATTCATTTGTGCTCCATTATGTCCATTACTGCAGTTCAAAATATTAATCAAGAAAGTTTATATATATATTTATGAAAATTATGCGTTATCTGCTTAGGTTGACGTCAGTTTCAAAAGTACAAAAATCTGTCAGTTGAATTTCAATTTTTATTGACTAATAAAAACAAAAGTACACGTGTTATCCTTTTTTTTTTAATTATTGTACTGCTTTTTAGGGAGTGGCATCACGAAAGAAGTTATTGAATTAGAAAATTAGAAAATGAAAAGGAGAGATTTTTATAATTTTATGGAGACATTATAAAAGACAAATTCGATTTTCTCAGCGACCGTCAAACATACAAAGATGAAAAAAAAACCTATTCTAAGTTTTAACAAGAGGATCAAAATAAAACAAAAACGAAGTTAATCCACTCACTGGAACGTTAGCTACACTTTGTTGAATTTTGTGTCTTCATTTTTCCGTTTAAGATTAAATAAAAAACTACTGAAAGCTACAGTAATTTTTTAAATGCTATCAGTTTATTCGTCTCGTCGTGTTCTATCTTTCAAAAGAAAAATCATTGTCGTATGTCAACTGGTTCGCCAGAAATTTAAGAAAGTCGTTTGCATTTTCTATTTCTTAATCATATTATAGCTTAACGCTGCCGCGTTTGCTATGATTTGTATATGTGATTTCGCACTTATTGGTTGTTCTATGTCTTTTTAGGTAGCTTTCTTTACAAAAAGCTACCTATTGCAGCCGTTCGGAGGAAAGCGATTTCAAAAAATTTTGGTATATTTTCATCGATCATGACCCCCAGACCCCGAAACCACCCTCCGTTCAAAATTGATATATATATATATATATATATATATATATCTGACCTATGTCACACTGTAACTCTCGTATTTATGAACCGATTTGGATGTAATTCGGTGTGTACATTGTACATACCAATGTCTCGACCGAGTTCGTTGGCCAGCTTCATCCGCCATTTTGTTTCAAAATGGTGGCCATTTAAAATTTTTAAAAAAATTTAAAATTTGAAATGTGGTACCAAAAAATTGAAAATGGAAAAATATTTTTTTCTTATGTATTTGACCTTTATACAAAGACGCCGTAGCAGTTTTTGTTTTGTCTATATCTTAAACAATGGCTGAGTTATAGCATTTTGAATTTCTAGCGAAGCTGACATTTTGAAACGTCCTGAATTTTGTCACGCGATAAAAGGCGTATTTATGAACCGATTTGGATGTAACTTCGTTTATACATAGTACAGACCAATGTCTCCAACGAGTTCGTTGGCCAGCTTCATCCGCCATCTTGTTTAAAAATGGCGGCCATTTAAAATTTTAAGAAAAATAGCAATTTGAAATGTGGTAGCAAAAAATTGAAAATTGAAAAAATATTTTTTTCTTATGTGTTTGACCTTGATAAAAAGATTCGGCAGCAGTTTTTGTTTCGTATATATCTTAAAAAATGGCTGAGTTATAGCATTTTGAATTTCTAGCGTGGCTGACATTTTGAAACGTCCTGATTTTTGCCACGTGATAACAGACGTATTTATGAACCGATTTGAATGTAACTTGGTCTGTACATAGTACATACCAATGTCTCGACCGAGTTCGTTGGCCAGCTTCATTCGCCATCTTGTTTCAAAAGGGTTGCCATTTTTAAAAAAAAATGTAATTTAAAATTTAAAATGAGGTATTAAAAAATTGGGTATGAAACAGATTTTTTTTATGTGTTTGGCCTTGATACAAAGATTCTGGAGCAGTTTTTGTTTCTGAAAATTTGTTCTTTTGTTTATATTTTAAAAAGTGGTTGAATTATAGCACTTTGAATTTCTATCATGGCTAACACTTTGAAACGATCTTGTATTTGTCACGCGATACCACACGTATTCGCCTATTTCGATGGAAGAAGGCATGTGGATAGTATACATCAATATCTCGACCAAGTTCGCTGGCCAGCTTCATCAGCCATCTTGTTTCAAATTGGCGGCCATTAAATTAAAAAAAAAAATTATATTTAAAGTGAGGTGCAAAAAAATTAGAAATTGAAAAAGGTTTCTTTCTTAAGTATTTGACCTTGATATAAGGATTCAGGAGCATTTTTTGTTTGTCTTTATCTTAAAAAATGGCTCAGATATAGCAGTTTCAATTTCTGAAGTGGGTGACATTTTGAAAAATCTGATTTTTTGCCTGCGACAGCACTCGTATATATCAACCGATTCCGATATGAGTGAGCATGTGCACAGCAATTACTAAGGTCTCGGCCAAGTTCACTGGTTAGCCTCATCTACCATGTTGTCTTAAAATGGCAGGCACTTTAAGAAATTGCCTAATTTGGCAGCCAATTATAAGTGATTTTAAATAAAAGCAGCTTGGATAAAGCTGACTAATTTCGCAAAATTCTCATTCATAATGATATAGTATTGATAAAAATTAGTATTGAATCTCCTACATTCGGTTTCCACTTAATTGAGCTTCGTGTGTTTGAATAATATAAGTTGGCTTTTTAAAAATAAAGAATATGAAAGCTACCTCTTCCTCCCGGCACTGGCCGGAAGGACTTTTAAATATTTCATATATTCGTATAGGCTCATGCATCTCTTTTGGATTCTAATTTACATTTATTTGTATTACTGCTATGGATTTTATGTAATATCGTAAAATAAACAAAGTAAACCTGGCGCATGTTTAGTCGCATCTCAGAAATAAATACAAAAATATATTCTATAGTTTCTACTAAAATTTTGAACTTAGCTTTAGAAACTGAAAAAATTCCTTTTTTAACACTGTCCAGTACAGTTTAAGCATATTCACACTGTAAAAAAAAATCTGTAGGTCTACAGATGTAAAGTTACATGCTTACTAAACTTTCAACTGTAACTGTACGAAAAAAGCTGCAAATCTACAAAACTAGTTTTTGTAAAGCTACAAAAATCTGTAACTTTACAAATGAATCTGCTAAAATTTCAGTAATCTTACTAAACTTTTATTTGTAACCCTGGCTGCAGTTACATGAAAAGTTCTCGGAATCCCAGTTTCCAAAAAAATTCTTAGTAACCTTACAGATTTTTTGATTTTCGGCGCAAAAGTGTGTCTGTTACATGAAATTTTGTTGTTGCCGTTACATGAAAAGTTCTAGGAATCCCAGTTTCCTAGAAAAACTTTAGTAACTTCACAGATTTTTTTTTACAGTGCATGAATTTAGTTTGTGTGTCCGCGCTGTAACTATCATCTCATAACTATCATTGGATTGCCATAAAATTGAAGTTTATTGAAGTTTACAATGGCATGTTCGGTATCGAAAATGATGTATGCATTTATAGCATGGTGCTGCATTTATAATATATTAACTAGTAACTGGGGCACTCAAAATATGACCGTTACAACATGGTGAATGTAAAACAATCATTTGCAATGTATTTTAATTGTATTAATCTATAATCAAATATTTTTAAATCGATATACATCACTGGTTTACATTAGAATGCTCAATATGGAATATTGTCTTCATAGTATTTATCGTTCCTTGTAGGAACCAAAAAAAAAGGGTTACAGACTGTCTATCAGTAAAAATTGCTGGAATTACGCTTTGAATTGTGTATGCGTCTTTGCATTTAACAAATTGTACATATTATTTGATGTTTATAAATTACATAGATAATATAAAGAGCTGCAATAAAGAATTCGCTACATTACGGTTTATTGACGGATATCGGTACCTGTGAATTTTCAACTGTGTTAAAAGTTTCCTATTTGAACTAAATTGTAAGCATTTTATACAGTGTTAAATAACAGTAACACTTAATGTATTATTTATATATTACAGTTAATGCATTATTTATATATATTATCCGATAACAAGATACGTTTTCAGAAAGTGAACTACAATAATTACCTATGGTACTATGGATATTCATTATTATGTAACAAGAAAATATTAGGAAGATTAAATGTAATTAGGTAAAAAATATAAGAGCATGGTAATCTAATCTATATTTGTTATCTATATAAATGATTCAGATATTTTTTCCGCTATAGGAGGTAATTGCAGAAAGGGCTTTAAAATTGTGTTATGCATTTTCCAATTTATTTACATTGATATCAGTATTTAACTTATTAAACAGCGAAGTTATATTTTAGAATTTTGAATGTGTGAAAAAGTGTTTCATAATCAATTCTAACAACGTATTTTTTTCTTTTTTGTTTCTATCGTGGAAGATACATGAAACATTTCTTTAGAAAATCTTCAAGGTCATTATTGAAACACGTTCTACCTTTATCTATATTCTTATTTTTTTAAACTAACTATATTTATGCTTCATAATATCTTCTTTTTCAATAATGATGTATATCCAGAGTACCACAGGTAATTATTTTAGTTTACATTCCGAAAACTTGTCTTGCTATCGCATAAAAAAATAAATAATGCTTATTACGTGCTTACTATGTATTCAATTACTTTTTGCCTTATTTCAAAAAGTAATTTAATTATAGCAATGAACTAGTTCCTTGTAACATTATTAAAATGCACTTTTTGTACAAAAAGCATCTAATTAGGTACTGAGCTAATAAGTCGAAAAATGGAATACTTTGAAACACTTAAGAAACACGGAATGTTAGATGATGAATGTACATATAATAGATTGAATATTCTACATTATAAACTCGTTTTTTGTGGAAAATTGTTTGCATTCTGAATTTAAACATAAATAAATAAATAAGTAAAAATAGTTTCTTTCGAAGACACTTTTAAAAGTATTCAATGTTTATCTTAAAAATCACGCCTAATTTCATGATTTCAATTCATATAATTCTTAAATATTTCTTTTACTTTACGTTAATTTGGTTTGGGCTTTAATTATAGAAAATTCACCATGATTTACGTTTGATAAAAGGTGCGAACAAGTGAATTTAATATTATATATATATATATATATATATATGTTTCTCTGTCTCTTTATTTTTTATGTTATGGCAACAAGTAAAAGAACATTATATAAACTATTTATTCAGGTTTTTAAATTATTTTTTTAACGTATAATAATAAAATTTGAAATTATGAAAGAGTATTTATAAAACAGTTAGTATAAACTGTATTTCTAATTTTTAGTCTCTAATATATTTCGCTGTTGCTTTTTTCGAAGCCAGTGAGTGGTTTGGTGGATAAAAAGCATTATTTTTTTCCTAATTTGTTAATAGTTGAAATCCTTAATATTTTTTCGAGATCTTACCCCAGCGACCGGAGAACGATAATTGATAATTCAATTAGAATTTTTAAAAAAAAGTTCTATTGACATCGGAAACACGCATGTGTAATGCACTTTTTTGTAATTTTAGCAGATCAGAAGTGAATGAAAATTCTATTACAAAATTTCATCTGTACACGCAAACATAAGGTAATGTAAATAAAATGAGTTACAAGAGCAACTTACATCAATTATAGCAAATTCTTTAAACCATAATATGTTTATTCTGTAACAATAATTTAGTACTTTTTTACCTTTAGCCTCAAAAGAGCATTCTCATATTTGCAAGTTATAATGTATATTAACCCTTTATCTACTGACTGCACTTATAAGTACCATTAAAATAACTTATTATAAAATTAATTTAATGCATCGATTAGTAGTAATACAATTTAGACTGAGTTATAGATGAATTATTTTATGATGTTTCAAAAGCATTATGGGTTATACAAAACAAAATCATTTTTTTAAAGATGATTTCTTTGGCCTTTGCATCTTTTCAGCTTTCTTGACATTCAATTCAGAAATATTTCTATATTTCTATTGTAAGAGCATTATATTTGTAGATTTCCTAATTCCTACAAAATACTAAGAAAATATTTAAAATAAAATATTTGAGTGGGGTTATAAAAATTGCACAAAATCCCTATAAATTTAAATTTACAGAATCCTTCTAAATCCTTCAATCCTTTTAAATCCATCTAAAATTTATTAAATATTTATGTAAATATTCTAATTTTTTTTCAAAAAATCACGAAAAATGCTTTAGAACATGAAATTTTCATGAATAAATAATTCAGTACATAAAGGGTTAGAAACATGCCTTATATATATAGTTTTTAAGAATTTGGCATAAGTGCCTTATTAAAAGTATTATTTTCTTTTGAACTATAGTGAAATTTCTTTTTCAATGAAGTGTGTTTTTATTTAAAATTTAAATGCATAAAAAGAAAATTAGATGCTACACATGAATCAATTGAAAATATTAAGTAATTTCAAACGTAAAAAAAAAATCATTGTATAGAGTTAAACGTTATGAAAATTCGCGGAAAATACATTGTGTCGTTTCCATGTCAAAGTACTTTTAAATAATCAGTCATGCATTTCATAAATAGTTATAATCAAATTCAAACTAACTATTGTAAATATGCATTGATTCTTAACGTGTTGCATTTTATGCCGTTTGTCTTTTTGTTTTATTTATGTTTTATTTGTATGTGCCTTAATATGAGGTCAAATATACATATTAAAATATTTTAATGTAAAAATAAAATATATAAAAAACATTATTCGGTTTTAAAATTCACGTCAAAAATAAAAGCAATTTTATAAATTCAACTATGAAATGATTTTGTTACTGATGCGTTACATTTTCCGTTTCTCATAAAAATAAATATAAAATAAAAGTACCTTTTTCACAAAGTTGTATTTCAAACAAGTGGGTAAGTGTGACCTCAGATCGCACAGTTCAATATTCCTTTCAAAACACTTTATCCTTTATTTAATAAACACAAATTGTTGATTTATAATTATTAAATCCTTACATAGATTGGGATGGCATAGATGGGTGAGGATGGAGGTACAAAGAGTGTGAAGAATAACATTATTGAGCACATGGACTTCCATTTAAGATATTACATGATGCATCGTAGATTAATTTGTGCGAATTGTTTTCAATAGTTCTTGTCCCCTGGCGTCAGAAAGGTGAAAATGAGTGAAAATATGCTATATTTTTTTAGATTTGTTATGCAGAATTCTTCATTTATTTTGAGGGAAATTTATGCGGTAGGGGAGACCGGGGCTAGTAAGCACAGTTTTTAGTTAATAATTTTTAATAAGTTTTTGTTGAAGTTTTTTATGAAACTTTAACTGAACTTTTAAAGAACAGGCATTGGGCTAAAAATACCTGGAGTTTTTAGTTTGTAGCTTTTAAAATTTATGTTTAGCGGAAACCTGAAGTAAAAGGAAAATTGTGCGCCAACCTACCCCGTCACGTGGCAAGTTGCCTATACCTATGGGGTAAGTTGGCACACGCTTTATAAAAATTTAGATGAAACACAAATAAGACACGCGGTTAAGAGAAATCAATTTCATTATTACCAGTAAGTATAAACAAAGGCGTAATCATCGTACAATGTAAATTCTTAATTATACAGACATAAAAATAATGAATAAAACATTAACATTGAGTAACTTCTATCCTACTCGATATCATTATCCGAGTTACAGTTGTCACAAACAAAAAATCGAATGCCTCCGTTTGGGCAAGTCGCGGGTGCCCAAAATCTTGCATTGCAACCACTTTCCTCGGTGTTTGCTGTTTTTCAAGCTACCAGCATACACCAGAGACCGAGACAACTTGCCCAGTGTTCAAAGCGCCTAGTAGCCCCATAATAAATTTATTCACAAAAGGGACACGTAACCATCTAAGCATAAATAATCCAAGTAAATCACATATTTGGTAGGTACAGTTAATCATACACTAACACTGCAAAAGTTAAATCGCAATTATAAAGATAAGTATTATAAATTATAAAAAGATTGAAGCAACAAAAAATTACTTATAAGTGCAAAAAACAGACAAATCGTAATATATGTCCACTGCACGTAGGTAACGCTGCAAAACTACAATGGGATTTGTAAAAAGCAAGATGAAAGGTACTCTGTGACTGATTGTGCAATCTATCCATAAACAAACGATTCATGAGGAATGCGCCTACTTACCCCTTTAGCCAACTAGCCCAGGTCTCCCCTATTAACGAACAAAATAAAACATTAAACACCCCCTAATGGAGAAAAAATGAGTTATGAGGGTGGAGAGTGGGTGCTTAGTAAAGTACAGGCGAAGAGCTTTAAAACGATGTTGAAAAAACTAATTTCCTGCCCCCCTTCCCCACGCCGGAGTGCCCTAACTGTCTGGGGCTGAAATAGACCCCACCAAGATGCCGGGATCGACGCGATACCCCCTTGGGTCAAGCCTTCAAATGAGGTCGAATCTAGCTGTAGTTTAATTAGGGGCTGAGTTACAAATATTGCTTAAAATACTCAAGTTAAAACACAGAGGTACAAAAAAAAAACTTAGAAATTCATCCCCCCCCCCAATTTCTAAAAAAATTTAAATGTTATAAAAAATTTGCGATTTTAAAATTGATGATTTGATTATTTTCTTAATTTTAATTTTAATTTTCATTTTTTTAATTAATATTTGAAAATAGTGGTAACTACTACCACTCATAAATAAATAGGGCAATATGTTCATTTTTTACATCCTATAATAAAAAAATCGGACTTAAAATAATGATAATTAGTGGATAAACGCGTAGATTTAAATAATGTGTCATTCATTAGCATTTATTTTTCTTTTGCGGATAAAATAAATAGTGCTTAATCAATTTTTACGAAAATTACATATTTGGAATCAGCGTCAAAATAAGTGCACGTATAAAATCTATAAATGCAGTATTTGTAAAAAAAGTTTAACCCAAAAACCAATCTTTAACAATAAATTATCTATAGTTTTACCAGATGTTTCTCTTTTAACGTTTTCGCAAGGAAATGAAATCGAAAAGGAATCCTTTCATTAAACCAGATCTTTAATTGATAATTACAGTTCTGAGGGGAATATTTTAACGAATATTACATATTAGAAATCAGTGTCAAAAATTAAACATGGGTTCTTAAAAATTAAAACTATAAATGCAATATTTATAAAAAAAAAAATTATAGGTCGGCAATAAATGTCAGTACTGTATGTGACAGCCGTCTCTGGGCATGGAATATTTCTTAAAAACCTATGTTCTACTGCATGTCTTTGAAAATAAATAAAATGAGTTCATATAAATCGATTTTTAATGGACTTTTCCGCTTCTACATAGAATTTTCAAAAAAAAAAAAAATTGGCGGGTGCTTGCGCAATTTTCAAGTTTTTAGGTCCGGTCGATTTTAAGATACTTGTATGTTTGTAAACACCATGTACATTTATCGCTCTATTAGCTGGGCGAATTTATGGTAATTTTTTCGCCAGAATCGTTGTGGTTTCATTAAAATCAATGCTTTAGGGGAATCATGAATCATTATCTATAGTTTTAATTAGGGTATTTAATTAATAGCGTGCGTTAATTAAGACCTTTTTCAAAATTTTATGATTTTGGCAAGGTAAGATGGTATTCAGCATATGTAAAAAATTCTGGAACTAAAATAGTTTTCAAATACGAGCCTGTGACAGACGGAGGGACAGAAAAAGAAGCGAGACTATAAGAATTTCGTGAGATGAACGAAACCTTAAAAATGTTGTTGAACAGATGTTTGAAAAAAAAAAAACCACGTTTCAAGATATTTTGACAATTTTATCTGGATCTAGATATAAAATATGATTACAAAAATATTTTTGTAATTTATTTTTCTTTAAGTATTTTCTTTAGTATATATTATAAAAATATAAAAAATAATTAATAAAAATATTGAATTATTAACTTACAAAATACTTTAGCGACATTTCAACTCACCTTTTTAAATAACACACCCACATATCCATATAGAGTTTTACGCTCTTAACAATAATTGTCATATCATAACATAAATACTAACAGGATATTGTAAAACTCTATAAATGTTTTTGTGGATATTTCTCATAGAGGTATCACTTTTCAATTAAATGCAAATAACTTACTTGAATTTATAATCAGGTTAAAAATATTCCTTATTTCATATCCATCTTGGTTTCATTCTAGACGAATAGAAAAAAGTTTTGCCTATCGTTTTATTATGTCCGCATTTAAATGTCACTTCATATTAATCTGTTAAATAGTAGCTAAGTAAAATTCCACTTTTTTACTTTCAATCAAATCAAAATTTCTTATGACGTGCGACTGCATTTATTATAATGCCATGATATTTAAATACCGGATTATTTTTCTTATCGTTAAGATTATCTTTTCACATAAAAATGAAAAAATGGCCCGAAACTGATTCAATAAAACCTTTTAACTGTGTATTAATCTTAATAATAATTTATAAAAAAATATATATTCTATTTCAAAGATCACTAAATACTTGAAATCGGTTTATACCCTTATGCTGTATAATAAAAGCCATAAGCCTATTCTGAATGAAGGCATTGTGCTGTAAGAAAAGACAAATGATTGTTAACCAAGAAAGTAAAATATAACCACGAAACAAAGTATTCAATAACCTCTTCCGAGATGCTCAAGATTTCGAAAAGCGCTGTTTTTCATTAGAAACCTCATAAACCAATGTATTTAATAGATTTAAAGAATCGTTAATAAAAACAAAATTTTGTTGGCAATTGATAGTTTTTATAGTGTATTAATTAGTTTAATCGACCAAGAAAATGTTAATTCTGGAAGCTATCAGTTATTAAGTAAACAGCTTCGTGGCCAACAAACATGTTTTACGGACAATCGTGATACATTAATAGCATTAAAATTAAAATTAGATTGTTTAACTTGCATGCATAAAGTAAAATACGGAGCTGAAATTTTTAATTTTTAATTAATAACATCCTAAAGCAGATATTGTGGTTTAAGAAAACTGATAAAAACTATGAAAACTACACGAAAATATTACCAAGAGTTAGTAGCTGCAAAAGAAAATTTGGTTTTATATTTTTTTATTGGTAAATATTGGTATAATATATATTGGTTTCTTAAGTTTCTAAATACATAAAGAAGCATTTTCAATTGTGAATAACTAGAAAGAAGTTTTTATGTATTTCGTTTGTGGATATATTACAGGGTGAGTACAAATGAAGGACCTCATTTAAAAAAATCATAATTTCGAAACTACTGCACATATTACAATAAGTGATACATGAATTTAAAGAGAAATTTACCAATTTTTTTTCAGTTACAAATGTTCGAGGTGTGACCCCCTTGTTACACGGCATTCGTCCAATCTGTAACCCAGTTCGTTCTAAACATTTTGTAGCATCACTCTGTCAATGGTTCTGAATGCTGCAAAAATGCGTTCTTTAAGTTTTGACAGTGTCAAAGACATTGTTTAAGTAGCCGAAAACAGTACCAGAACTTAAAGAATTCATTTGTGCATCATTCAGAACCATTGACAGAGTGATGCTACAAACGTTTGGAACGATCTGGATTACAAATTGAACGTACACTGTTAAAAATTTGTAACATTCTGTCCAGTTATTTTACCGTTTTTTGTAAAAACGGTTTCATAACCATAATTTAACTATATTCTGACCATACAATGGCCAATAATTTGGTCAGAATAATGTTAAATTACGGTTGTGTAACCGTTTTCGATAAAAACGGTCAAATAACGGCCAGAATGCTACAAATTTGTAACAGTGTATGCTGTGTAACAAGAGGTCACACATCGAAGATTAGTAACTAAAAAAAAAATTGGTATATTTCTCTTTAAATTCATGTATCAATTATAATATGGGCAGTAGTTTCGAAACTATGACTTTTTTAAATCAGGTCATATATTTTCGTACATTAAAAAACGTTTTTTTTTTATGTGGGAGAAAAAAAATGCTACTCTTATATTTAATCACGCATACCGTCTGTACTAGAGATGCTTTCTGTTGCGGGAGTTGTTGTTTTTCTTTCATAAAAAACTTCAGATATTAATAAGTAAATGGAAATATCTTTTGAATTACTAAAATGAAATTTAAGATTTTCCGTAGTGGAGTACGAATCCGCGAACAACACAATAAACACAGGTTCAGAAGATTAAGGCAAATACTTGTAGCGTAAATAGAAATTTAATGAAGAATCGAAAAGACGCATAGGTGTCTCGGGAGTGACCCCGCTGACACACAAAATCAAACTTGATCTTTACATCATGAGATGCAGGCAAAGGATGCTAGAGTTCACATTTTCATTCGTAAAGTTTTGGCGACAGATAGATATTGGGTAAGACACAGATCTTGCCAAGGGGTGACCGTTACATTGGAATACATGGGGCAGTTTGAATTTCGATGAAAAGCCTAATAGGCGATAATTAGCCAAGTGCTAATACGTGAGAAAGTAAGAAAGAATTCGAAGTCTGTCAATAGCACTGTAATGAGTGCGGTAAACTGAAAGGCGACATAAGTTTGAAAGTACATCTGGATATTATTATCTAACCGCTGGTTTAACCAAAGTTTTGACTATCTCTTAGTAAAGGATCGAATTAAAAATCTGACAGAGAGAAATTTTATAGGCAGATGCAACGCGAAAAGAATGAATCTTTCGAAATTAAATGGCTGTGAATAATATTCTTTTTTTTAATTTTATTTTCTTAGATAAAAGAGCAGAGAGAGTTTTCTGGGAACGTTAAAGTAATATGAAAAGTGAAGTAGATTAATTTAAAACTTAGATACACAAAAAGAAATAGAAAAGCGCATATTTATATTGATAGTTAATATTAAATTTTAACTACCTAGGGATCATATTAATTACATATAAAGAATAATATATGTGATATCAAACGATATGACACCGTCATGCAATTTTTATAAATAACATTTTTCCTTTGCAATTTTAGTTTTATTGCTTTTAAATCCCAAGAAAAAAACGTATTGTTTCATACAAAACATATACATTAATTTATAATTACGGCAAAAGAAAATCATATAAATTCTCCATAAATTCGGGTTAAATATCAAATTTATTTCAGCTATTCTTTTATCTATGTATACAAATGGAAACGTAGCTATTTATGCAAAAAATATAGATTTATTTTAAATAGTCTAATATGAAACATCACAATACATTCATCTATAAATATTATATTTGCTTATATGAAATTAATATATTCGAAATTAAAAACTTATATATTTATACAGATGTATTTTGTATATTTTATACGTACACAACTGGCTTTCCAAACAGTTCTAGTGATCCACTTAGAGACATATTTATTTTTATATATAGAATTTTTTCAGGATAAACTATTCATTTCAAGGAAAAGTATTATTGTAGAAAAGACAAGGACTGAAATTAACTACAAATAGGAAAATAATACCATTGAATGTAGCCATCTAATAAATGATTTAGTGAAAGGTTAGAAGCGGATGAATAAAGTGTACAGCAAATATAAATGCAATTGCTCAATTCGATCTTTACGTGCCTTATTTTTTACTGGTTAAAAAAAGTATGTTGTTTAATTAATGAATGGACAGGGTGGCTATAATTAAAATGCAAGTTTTTTAAAGGCTTTAAAAGTTAAAGTATTTGGAAAAAGTTAAATTATTTTTATTTAGATTTAGATTTAGACCAATGTCAGACGGGCGTCTTTCTTGCAGCTTTTTTGCTTAAGTATTATCCATTCACATTGCTATAGCATTGTGAATAAATAATACTTAAGCAAAAAAGACGCCCGTCTGACGTTGGTCTTAGAATAAGCGGAAATGAAGTATGCAATATTAAAATTTATTTCAAAGTATTGGATTAATTGTTCTGAATTGTTAGAAAACTGTTATGCACAAATATTAACAACAACAACAAAAAAACTCATTTTAAATCCATGTTTCATATTTATAACGATGAATTTACAGTAAAATTATACATGAATTGATTAACAATAAATTACAATAAGTCAATTGCTTCATCATCCTCTTGCGTAGCTTAACTCTTCAATAGACGCACCCTCTCGTTCCATGGGTGACTAGAAGTTTTTCTACTGCTTCAGTTTTTTATCATCTTTTTTAGAACCATCACAGACATCGTCTTCCTTCTCAGTCCTTTCAGATGGCTATATTCTTTAAATGTAGCACTATGATTACCAACATTTTGATTTAAAAAAAATATTTATAAAGCGGTTTCTTTGTTCTTCTTTTCGTCAACGCCTTGGCAGAATATTTTAAACATTTCGCAGTGTACTACATTTGTAGTGCAAAAGGCTAAAATGGTAGTTAAGTTTAGTTGATGTTCAAGAAGTTGTATGTGAACCTATATGCATACGTGCACTCATACATACATACACAATGTCTGAAAACAGAAACATCTTCCATTATGCCCTTCAAAATTAAGTACCTTATCATAAAAGGAATCTTTATATATAAAATATCTCATCAATGTTGTGTAATGTTTTTGAAACTTCAACTATACAGAATTACACGTCAATTAAGCATCGAAATTTGACAATATGTTTATTTATGGTTTTATCATACGTCCTGCGCAATTAAAAAAATAACTTTATTATAATGTGTTTGATAAGCACCGTATGTAAATCATATATCTTAAAACCAATTATATGTTTTATAATGTAATAAAAAATAATTTTGATAATGGTATAAACATATTTATTATGGAATACATTCCTAGAGTTATTTTAATTATAACATACATATCTACCCTATATATATAAAATCCTAATGAAACGACTGAATTGAAACGAATTTATGTAACGACTCTATGAAACGACTGATTAAACAACTGATTAAGTTTCACGGTGATTTCTCCTGAAATATGGAATACTCTGCAATGAAATTAACACCCAAAATCAGTATTAATCCACAGATCTCAAAGCTGGTATTAGAATTTTTAAATTCGAATTAGTTTTCGAAATATTAATTTTTTTCTAATTTTAAAAACTTTTTTCTAATGATGGCAACTCAAATTTCAATCATAACAGATATTTTTTTTTTGAAATTTCAGAAAAGGTTATAATTTTAAAGTAATTTGGCGACCAGTTTGTCCTCCCTTAAATCTCCTTAGAAAAATGCTTTTGTATTTTGTTATAATTTTATTTAATACAAAACATCCCTTTAAAACTGAAACATTTATAAAATAATCTTTAAAAAAAAATACATATATATATTAACGGACTTCAAAGAAAGCGCTAAAAAGAACTGAATAATTCCTTAAACTTCTCTAATGACGAAACCCTACCCATTAACTGCACATCGGACATCATGTATCGGCATAAAAACGTTAAATTTAATATATATAATTTAATAGCTACCAAACATGGATTTTCTAGAGAATATTTTTTGCAAAAGATTAATTTACATATTTATGATTTATTTTACGAATATATACGTATAAAAAGTAATCAATTACTTTTTGAAGTTGGTACCAACCTATCTTAAGTATAGTAAAATTGTGAATATATTATAGCTATTACCATGAATAAAGTGATGATGGAAATTATTATACAAAATTTATAAAAAATGCCCCTATTTCTTCAGCAAATTATTTGTTTAATCATTATCGATTGTGAATGTTTGGCACCAACTTCAAAAAGTAACTGATTACTTTTTATACGTATATGTTCGTAAATTAAATCATAAATATGTAAATTAATCTTTTGTAAAAAATATTCTCTAGAAAATCCATGTTTGGTAGCTATTAAATTCTATATATTAAATTTAACTTTTATACGCCGATACATGATGTCCGATGTGCAGTTAATGGATAACATTTCGTCATTAGAGAAGTTTAAAGAATTATTTAGTTCTTTTTAGCGCTTTTTTTGAAGTCGGTTAATTTTTTTTTTTTTTTTTTTTGTAAAGATTATTTTATTTCCTACTTTTTAGTTATTCATACCGTAACACATAATTATCCGGATTTCAACATCTGCTGAATAAGTAAATTATTTGTCAAATAAATTATAATTTACAAAAATTATTTATCAAACAAATAGTTTTTAATAAATTCTTTATAATTTCATTAGAAGTATTGATTTTATTAGCATTTAATACAGATGATATTTTTTGAAACAAGTACATTGTATTCAGAAGAGTCTACATTCATTTATTTATTGATCACATACACCTGACGTATGTGCTTGACATAAGGGGCCCGCTTATAAGTCATCGTTAATATACAAGTACGAAATAGCACAAGGATTTTGAGCTTTGACGGGGGGAGGGGTTCTACATAGCACAAGGATATTTGCAACACCAGAGAATTGCATCTGGGAGCTCCACAAAGAGTGTGCAACGGATCCAGCGGGAGTTGAACGCGCAGCCCACCCACGCTCTCAAGCGATTAGTGGTGTGGTGTCTTAACCATTCAGCCATGGTCTACATTCAAGAATTATTTTTTGTGGGACTCCGTTGTCAAGAAGCAAAATGCAGACTATGTAGCAATATTTGTATTGACTCTTCAAATATACTGACAAGGACCCAGATATATTTTTCGCTGTTAGCGAAATGAGATTGACCAATCAGAAGCCTGCCTTTTTGCGAACTTGTAATTTTTATAGAGTTTGTCCTTTTAAATTTCAGAAATTCTTCTATCAAATAAAACAAAATTTTCTGTACTAAAATGCTGGCATCCAAAAAGTTGTAGACTTGTCAGGTTTGAAAATGTGGTCCAAAGCCCACCGCGGCTGAGTGGTCAGCGATGACCACCTCGGAACTCAGCTTTCACTTTAGAGTGTTAGTGCAGGGATCACGCCGCTAACCGCTTGAGAGCGTAGGTGGCTGCGGGTTCGAATCTCGCTGGCTCCGTTGCACACTCTTTGTGGAGCTCCCGGATGTAATTCTGTGGTACTGTAAATTTCCTTGTGCTATATCCTTCCTGTTTATTGACAATGACTTATAAGCGTCCGCCGGACACCAAGTACACAGGTCAGATATATGTATTCAATAAACTAATCATGTGGTCCATAATGGAGGATATTCCATCTACGTTTTGATCACGTGGTCAAGGTAAATACTTCTAGTGTAAAGAACGGAAGGCTCCATAGACGTAATGAAAAACCCTCGCCAGCCAGTGAAACAGTTCATGCGGAAAGCAGTAGTAGCCTATTTTTTTGCATTTGCATTTACATTTGAAGTCCACCGAAGTGGATAATGCTTTGGGGCCTATAGCTACAATGGCTGTCACCTCGAATGATCCTTATTATGCGTAGAAACAACAAGTCACAACAATTTTTATTTTCCATTACATATATTATATAACTACAATGAGACATTCACAATTACATCCATGTCTTACCCAGGGTTTCGAACCCGGGCCCTCGGGGTGACAGTACCTCTTTTCTTATCAGTTAGAAGTTATTTGGGTAAATTACCGGTATCACGTGACTTTTTTCAGCCTCGAACCCAGATTTGGAATAAAGTCCATTCTACATTATTCTTTTCCGATAATCTTCATCAGTTGTTTCCTCATGTAAGGTGCCTCTATTTGAGAGTGGTGACATAAAATACTCAGACTATAGCGCCTAGAATATATAGTGCTGAAGTCGGCTATCCCTGTAATACTTAAAAAAGCGCTAAAATATTGTATCCCTTAAATGTGCAATGATACTGTTGCAATATGCAGATCGCAGCGACATCTGAAGGATATTTTTTTCAACTGCAAGAAATGGAGGATATTCCAAATCTGGGTTCGAGGCTAAAAAAAGTCACGTGATACCGGTAATTTACCCAAGGAACTTCTAACTGGTAAGAAGGGAAGATACTACTGCTGTGCCTCATGAACTGTTTCATTGGCTAGCGGGGATTTACATTAGAAGCCTACGGAGCCTTCCCTTCTATACGCTAGAAGTTTTTACCTTGATCACGTGATCAAAACGTAGATGAGATATCCTCCATTGCTAGTCTATATAATGTAATACTAGTAATACGAAAATCCCGCAGATGTCGCGCAAAGATCGACACTTGAAATTTTAGCAGTATCGTCGCACATTTAAGGGATACAAATTTTTAGCACTGTTTGGATAGCATATTTCCACACTAGGTATTCTAGACGCTGTACTCAGACTCTGTTTATACACACGTGCTTGTCTACACTACGGCAAAACTAGACATTTTATATTCTAGAATTTGGCGATACTCCTTGGACAAGTTTGATTATACGAGTGGTGGGCAATGGACGTTATTCCAAATCTGCGTTCGAGGCTGAAAAATGTCACGTGATTCCGGTAATTTACCCAAAGAACTTCTAACTGATGAGAAGGAAGGCTACTACTGCTTTCCGCATGAACTGTTTCACTGGAAGGCGATGGTTTTTCATTACGTCTGCGGAGCCTTTTCCTTCTTTACGCTAGAAGTTTTTACCTTTCCACGTGATCAAAACGTAGATGGAATATCCTTCATTTAGCAAGCATTAGTTTGGCAATAATGGTAAGCTCTTCAAGATTCATGGCGATAGCTTTTTTCCAGAATCTATCAATTAATAATTTTTTTCCGTATGTCACCATTTTCATACCAATACGCCCCATCCTTAGGCAGCAAAGAGAGCGGCGATGATTAGGTGTTTAGTCTAAATCTGATAGCCGAAGACAGTGCTGCTACACATAAGAAGGCACTTTTATGTATACTGTATATGGATGCACTTTGCAGTGCACCGACTAATGGAGACACTTTGCTGAACTATAGCGCGTAGAATATATAGTGTGGAAATCGGCTACCCTGTAATAATTAAAAAAGCGCTAAAATATTGTATCCCTTAAATGTGCAATGATGCTGCTGAAATATGAAGATCGCAGCGACATCTGCAGGATATGTTCTACAACTGCAAGATATTACTTGTCTATACAATGTAATACTAGTAATACGATTATCCCGCACATGTCGCTGCGATCGACACTTGGGATTTTAGCAGTATCGTCGCACATTTAAGGAATACAAATTTTTAGCACTTTTTGGATAGCATATTTCCACACTAGGCATTCTAGACGCTGTAGCTGAACTCTGATGTATAAGGCCACTTTGCTATTGAATGGAGGATATTCCATTTTCGTTTTGATCACGTGGTCAAGGTAAAAACTTCTAGCGTAAAGAAGGGAAGGCCCCGTAGACGTACAATATAATTCTCCGCTAGCCAATGAAAAAGTTCATGAGGCAAAGCAGTAGTATCTTCCCTTCTTATCGGTTATAAATTCCTTGGATAAATTACCGGTATCACGTGACTTTTTTCAGCCTCGAACCCAGATTTGGAATATCCTCCATTGTAAGCTTTTTGATACCCACTTCCGATGTCGGTTAGCATCGTTTTAGACATTTGAGTTTTTCTGAATGCGGCATCTTTTCTAGACAAGATCTCGCACTTCGGAAAGTTACAGCATCCAGTAAACTATAAGATCCACATCGATACCTACGGACATCGAAATTGGGTGTGGAAAAGCTGACAATCCATCAATAAAGTTTATACATCAGAGCTCTGCAAAGTGCTTTAAAAGAAACTTATGTCAAGCTATAGCAAACCTAGGCATTTTCTTTTACATAACTACAGCGACTAGAATATATAGTGTGGAAATCTGCTATCACAGTAATACTTAAAAAAGTGCTAAAATATTGGATCCCTTAAATGTCAAATGATGCTGAAATCCAATGAATCGATCACAGCGACATCTGCAGGATATTTTTAAAAACTCCAAGACGATTTGGTTACAGCCATAGAGAAGAGATAGGGGTGAAGAGTGCTTTGGTAATCCTAAAGTGGAACCAACATAATAGTCACGTGTTTATAATAGTCACGTGTTTATAATAGTCACGTGACTTTTACCGCCAAAGGCTAGCATATGTTTGCGAAAGGAAAATAAACAAATTACCGTATCGTTAAATTAAAGTGAGAATCTTCTTTTACTAATTTAAAACAGATTTTAAGTTTCTTTGTTTTATTTCGTTTATATTTTTGCACTACTTCACATGCATAATGTGGATGCTGAGTATTTATATATATATTTTTTTTTCACGACCGGCAACAATTTTCAAATTGCCAAGAAAGCAATAACGAGCGAAATCTGTAAACCTTTACATGAGTAGAGCCGGTCATGTTGATGCTGCTTTTCAACGGAATTTTCTACGGAAAGCACACTCTACCCCCATCTCTTCTCTATGGTTACAGCGTCTATAATATATAGTGTGGAAACCGGCTATCCCCGTAATACTTAAAAAAGTGCTGAAATATTGGATCCCTTAAATGTCAAACGATGCTGAAATCCAATGAGTCGATGACAGCGACAACTGCAGGATATTTTTAAAACTCCAAGACGATTTGGTCTGGACACTGTAATAATACGATGTTTACTTTGATACCTGAAAATATATCGCATATGTCGCTGTGATCGGCACACTTGATTTTAGCGTCATTACACATTTAAGGAATATAACATTTTAGCGCTGTTTGGGCAGCAGATTTCCATGCTATGTATTCTAGACCATGTAATTTGGTTACAGCGTCTAGAATACCTAGTGTGGAAATATGCTATCCAAACAGTGCTAAAAATTTGTATCCCTTAAATGTGCGACGATACTACTAAAATACCAAATGTCGATTGCAGCGACATCTGCAGAATTTTCTAATTACTAGTATTGCATTGTATAGACTAGCAATATCTTGCAGTTGTAGAAAATATCCTGCAGATGTCGGTGGGATTTTCATATTGCAGTAGCATCGTTGCACATTTAAGGGATACAATATTTTAGCGCTTTTTTAAGTATTACAGGGATAGCCAATTTCCACACTGTATATTTTAGACGCTATAATTTGGTCTAGCTCTTGATGCTCTAAGCATGTTCACAATACCTACTGTGTTCCGATCCTGAGCCGTTCTCATTGGTTCCTCAGATTCAGATATCCGAAACATAATGACTGACTATCGCAGTAGTACAGCGTCTAGAATACAAGTGTGGAAATCTGCTATTCAAACAGCGCTAAAAGTGGTATCCCTTAAATGTGCAATGATGCTGAAATCCAGGGAGTCGATCGCAGCGACATCTGCGATATATTTTTAAATTTCACAGTAAACACCATCGTATTTTTACAACGTCTAGACCAAATCGTCTTGGAGTTATAGAAAATATCCTGAAGATGTCACTGTGATCGACTCATTGGATTTCACTATCGTTTGACATTTAAGGGATCCAATATTTTAGCACTTTTCTAAGTATTACTGGGATAGCCGATTTCCACACTATATATTCTAGACTTTGTAGCAGTAGTACTTAGAAAGTACTAAAATATTGTATCACTTAAATGTAAAACGATGCTGAAATCCAAAGAGTCGATCGGAGCGACATCTGAGGATATTTACTAAAACTCCAAGACCATTTGGTCTAGACGCTGTTATAATACAATGTTTACACTGAAATTTGAAAATATAACGCAGATGTTGCTGCGATCAGCTCATTGGAATACAGCATCACTGCACATTTAAGGGATACGTTTGTTTAGTCCTGTGTAGATAGCAGAATGGAGGATATTCCAAATTCTGGGTTCGAGGCTGAAAAAAGTCACGTGATACCGGTAATTTACCCAAAGAACTTATAACTGAAAGGAAGGGAAGGATACTACTGCTTTGCCTCATGAACTTTTTCATGGGCTAGCGGGGATTTATATTACACGTGTACGGGGCCTTCCCTTCTTTACGCTAGAAGTTTTTACCTTGACCACGTGATCAAAACGTAAATGGAATATCCTCCATTCAACACTATTTATTCTAGGCGTTGTACTTGTGCTCTGATACATGAGAAACTTTAAAGATTGATTTTCAACTTTTCGACTCTGACTTCCGATATCGGTTCGTGTCTTTGTGGGCCTTCCGGTTTGGTAGATGACAGAATGGCCGGGATCCAGATAGACTTTTCGCTCTTAGCGAAATTCGATCGACCAATCAGAAGGCTGCATTTTTGCAAACAGCGAAAAGTTCGCAAAACTGCAGGCTTCTGATTGGTCAATCTCGTTTCACTACCGGCGAAAAATCTATCTGGATCTCGGCCTTTGTCCAGCTAAGTTTCCGCACTTTGAAAGATCTCGTATCTCTGTAAGAATAACAGTATGAAAGATGAGTGCTTATAATTGGGCGACTGCTTAAAAAAGAATTTGAATTTTAAAGTTTTTATTTTTTTTAAATGTTCTAATCATCAGATTTTTATGAAATTGCAACAGGACCAAATGGGTGACTTACACTTTCAAACAAAAAAAAAAAAATTATCAAAAGCGGTTCATATTTATTAAAGTTATGCGTGAACATGGCCAAAACATACATACAGGTCGAATTAATAACCTCCTTCTTTCTGAAGTCGGTTAAAAATTAATGGCTTTCACTTCTTTCTTTTTTTTTATTTGAGCGAAACGAAAAGTAAAATATTAGGCACAGATGTCATATACGCACCGGGGTACTTAAATGGCGCCAAAATGGTGTCATTTTACCTTACATGGTAACCCGGCTATTGTTGCTTATTAATTAATAAATGTTTATTTACATTTCTTTTCTTTTTATTTAAAAAAATTATAAATTGCTTTGTTCTATAGTTATTAATTTTTTTTAATTTATTGTTATTTCATTTTAAAAATAATAGAAAATAATTTAAAACAATAGAAAATAATTTAAAATAAATAATGTAACTGGTATTCGAAAACAAGGTTTTCGCCAAATTGTCGTAAAAAATGTCACGCCAAACCCGGTGCTTATATGACATCTGTGTTAAATATTAAGTAATGCAAGAAATCATGACATTTAATTTCAAATTCAAAGCAAATGACCAATATCGCCAAATTCTGTAAATCGCCAAACCACTACAAAATTATGCAAGTTGACGTAATTTTTATGTTAAATAACGGAAAAAAATAAATTAGTATAAAAATACAAATACAAATAAAGCGTCAAAATAAAAATCACTTGATGGCGTAAACACATGTAACTTCCAACAGTCAAGTAAATGTGACATTTACGACCAACCATTATTGGTATTTAATGTTATAGTCTGGCGATAGAGTTTTAATCAATGGGATAACCAAGTAGTACCGTTTAAATTTACCACTCGAAAAATAAAAAAATGCTAACTTACGAGTTAAAAAAAACGGCACGTTTCCGTTATACGGACACCATTGTCGCCAAGCGTAATAGTTGGCGCAAAACGAAAATCACGTGAATTGAAACATTTGAAAAATAAAAGAAAAAACACTGTTGATAGTAGAGTGAGCCTTTTAAAAATATAACATTTGGAAACTACAGACTTTTACGAACTATTTTACTAAATCACAAATATATACTTAAAATAAGTGAATAAATAACTGATATGCATAAAAGTATAGCAAATAATAGCAAATCACGATGTTTCGTATGGTTTACAATAAAAATCCGATACTACTTATTTATCCCGTCGGCCAATTTCGCCAAATTATATAAATCGCCAAATTAACAAATTGACATAATTTTTATTTTAAATAACTAAAGAACAAATAAATTAGTATAACATTAATAAAAATACAAATAAATCGTCGAAATAAAAGTCACTTGATGACGTAAACACGTGTAACTTGCTTAAAGTTAAGTGAATGTGACATTTACGATCAACCATTATTAGCATTTAATCTTATAGTTTGGCGATAGATTTTTGGTCGACGGGATAACTAAGTAGTACCAAAAATCCTTTTCACGATCAGGGTTAAAATAATTGGTGCATTAGCATACATTTTGTCAAGGTGTCCGTAAAGTACCAAAAAAAGCTATTGGCGAGATTTGAACCCGGCTAACATAAAAGTACCAAGAATTCTTCGCGATCATGACAACTTTTATGTAGTTTTATTCGAAAAATTAACTTTGATTCTTTAATCAAAATGGAAGCCTTTCTTATGAAAAGAGAAAGAACTGTTGATGATAGTCACATGACTTAGGCTATTATTATAGAAATTGTTTTCAATTCTAAAAACAGCGCAAATAATAATATTTCCTAACGATTACAAATTTATTTACACATGACTATTAAAATTAGAAAAAGAAAACTTTAAAATTACTATTAAATGAGTACGTGTTAATAGCAGGAAAATATTGAAAAGTATGTCTTGAAAATTGTATTTACACGTGAATATTAAAAGAGAAAGGAAACTTTAAAATAATAAATACATTAATATGCGTTTAACCCTTTCAGGGGCAAGGTACGTCTATTCGTAAAATGTTGAAATCAGTGAATGGCACCGGAATTTACAAACAAATTTCGAAATACTAAAATGCTTTTGTTCACTTACTTATATAAAAGGAAAATTTTCATTCCAATGTTCTGGTGCCAATGTGGCATTTAAGAATTAAAATTAAGTGGTCCAAAAATAAACCACCGCCCTTGAAGAGGTTAATGCAGTAAATGGCAGTAATTGTAGTAAACTGCATTATATCAATCGTTTTATAACGCTGTTAAAAAATACTGGTCGGCAGAGACTCTGTTTACTTAATTCATTTTATTTTAGTTTCTTTTCAAATGTTTAATTAATCTTCTTTAATCAAACACGAAAGCAGCCATTGGATGTCTTAACAGCAACTGATCCGGCCTTAAATTTTCGAAATCAAAGGGAATTGAATGGAAACCCGTTTACAGGGAGATCGAAATAAGTTTTTTCATTATAATTCAATCTTCCCTAATCTTTTAAAAACCGATCAAATTAGCGTGATTTTAGATTCTGCGGTGTCTGCGGTGTTTGGGGATGAACGGGGGTTGGCAAGCTTAGCTTTCAGGGGGCAGAGCCCCCTAGTGTTTATATAAAATTCGAAGTACTTATTCGAACTATTACATCTATTTTTAGAATGCGGGTAGTTTTTCCCGTCTGTCTTTTCGTGTTGTAACTGTCATAAAAAATGAAATATTGGTCGCCGCGAAATTGATATATAATTCTGAGATCTAGTAAACATTTTCTCCATTGAAAATGATGTCAGTAGCATTTATCGATTGCCTTAAGATATATCCAAATTTATCCTCACTATATTATCTTGAAGAACATTTCAGTAAAATTGAAATAGTTCGAACAATACAAAATAAATATGTGTTTTAATTATACATTACAACATGCTTTGTATAAAAATTGTATTTTGGCCAATATTCTCAAAAATGGCATGAAATGTTTGGAAGACCGACAATTAGAATGTTTTGAATTTTGAATTCAACAATATCAGTGTACTGTTGGGAAGAAATATTTACATATTTCAAGTAAAAACTTCGTAAATAATTCCAATATTTGTGCAATATTGGCATTTTATTGCACTGTTTTTCAATACAAAATCAATGTTTTTGAAAAATAATTAATGCATCACAAGTTTTTTCAATTAAAGCAATATCTGTCCAATTTTAGGCACCAGTATAACAGATAATTATTTACTATCAACGTAATATTATCTTTTAATGAAAGCATTATTCTTAATCAAAAAATTCTGTTAGATACAGTAATATATTTTTTATTAAATTACAAAAAGAAAAATTAAATGCTTATTAATACAATATATCTAAATATTTCGTAAATGCTCTCTCTAACTCAAAGAAATTTTCTTCTTTTAATTTGAGTCATCAGGCTTTTAAACCCGCTTTTTAACAACGAGGGATTAAAAATAGCTAATCATTCATTTTCTTTAAATCACCCGAAACAACTTTTAAGGAATAATTTATAACATTATACAATGTACATCTAAATGGGCGCCTTAAGTGAAAACGATATGTCATTTTGTTGAATGAAGATTAATTGTTTGTTAGTTAAAAGAAGGAAAGTTACTAAGTAATATATTTTCCGGTTAAAGGGCTTTTAAATAAAGAAAAAAAATGCAAATGAAGTTTTTTTTACCTATTTTAAGTAACATAAGAAAATTCAGAGAAAAAAAACTAAATGCGATTTTAAAAGGGCTAAAGAGCTTTACATAATTTTTCCAATAAAGTATGCAGTAAATAGTTTATGCATAACTTTGTGAGTAAATTTATTTCGCCGTAAATAATGTTTATCATAGTTTAGCATGAAAAAATATCCACGTTTTAAACAAGCTTTTTTATATTAAAAAAACAAAAATAATTTTAAAAGGACAATATTATGTTTTAAAAGCTAATAAATATTATAAATTATTTAAATAAATGCAAAATGTTACGTTTATTTATTCTTCAATCTGCTTACCAGAAAATATTTAATCCTTTTTTTTTCGAGCAAATGGGCTTCTAAAGTTATAATATTGTCGAGATATTTAATTTATAGGGAAAAATATTTATTTATTTATTTTCTTATTTATATTATTATGTATATATATATATATATGTATATATAATGGAAATGGCTGGGCACATTGTGAGAAGACAAGACAATAGATGGAGCACAAACACCCTATAGCGGTATCCCAGAGATGTAAAACGGCCAAGAAGACGATCTCAAGTAGGATGGAGTGATGAAATCAGAAAAGTAGCCGGTGTAAATTTGATGAATAAAGCACTAGACAGAAAACATTGGAAAAATCTGGGGGAGACCTACATCCAGCAGTGGATTGAAAACGGTTGTTGTTGTTGTTGTTGATGATGATGATGATATATATTATCGGTTGTATGTGTGATAAAATTAAATTTCTAATACAAATGATTCATAAACAGCCAATAAATGTAATTTATTCAACAAATTTATAGAAAAAAGGTATTTATTTCAATTCGTATCCCAAATAAAGCAAAAAGAGCACAAAGTAAGGTAAAATCTATTCCGTAACACAAATATTGATCAAATAGTATAACGAATTCAGTAAAGCACAAATAACATTATTCACATGCTGCTTTCCAACAGCAATCGCTTGCAACTAAAAACTAACTTCTCAGGATCTCTATATATTATTGTTGTTATGTCCTCTTGTTTTCGTCCTGAATGTGAACTGATATTTTAATTGCTGTTTCCAAACACTTTCCTTTTTAAAAATCCTTCTACATGTTTCATTTCATTTTCTTCTTAGGGCTCAGTTTTTACAATTTTTTATTATATACATTTGGGAACTAGAATGATGTCCAAACTAAAAGTGTTACCAAAAATGTCGCTAAGGTAGACCATGAAAATATAAGATGAGATCTGTCATATGAGATGAGTAAATATGAGATCTGTCTGCTCGTAAATATGAGATTTGTTACTCCTTGCTACTGTTTTGGTTTTTATTGTTGAATTTTTCTTATGCTTTTATTAACGTGTTTTCAATAACTGCTACACTCTTGGAGAACTGCACGCATCGGCAGTTCCTTTATTGACATCCATATATCAACCGTGGAAAGTCGCTAGCAGATTAATATGAATATCTTGCGACTTACCAAATTTTACGTTGTTCAGTAATTTTTTTGAAATTTTACGTTATTCAGTTACGTCATTAAAGCATAAGGCTGTGCAAAAAATGGCGGCTATCCTTTGCGAATTGTTTTAACGTATGAATGCCCTTCCCCTTCGACTTGTTTAATCTCATAAAAAAGCAGAAAAAATTATCGGTATCATAATTTAAGGGACCGTACACATGCTGTAAACAATCCGCATTCCGTAGCCTCCATTTTTCTGTCTGCGCACAGACTTCGTATTCAGAGTGCCGCGCATAAGGTCTTTCCCTGTTTCGTTCTAATGTTTTGACACAGCTCTCGTTGGCACTTCGTATTATACAGCCATATTCTATCAAGATCCTTCAAAAGTGGTTTATTTATTAACATGTTTTCACACGATCTGCAATGAAATTGATTCTTTCTCTGTCGAACCCGTGCACAGTATATAAAGATCCTTCCAGCTTACTGGTGTATTCGTCGGTGGAGGAAGCAGTTTCACTTGATCAGTAAAAAAATATCACAGAAAAAATGAAGTGTTTTATATAAAGACATCTCAGATGGAGCCCAATCAGATGTGTAATGTTTTATACCTCTCCAAGTAAGAAGGGACATTGCTATTTGGGAATACCGGACCGTTTGATTTTTTTAAATGATCAGAGACAAAAAAATAGAACTATTCAATAAAATCTCTCAACCATGATTAAGATTAGAGAAGTGGCTGTAGTTCAAATTTTATATATGCCGAGCTAAAGTACTGTGAATAGAGACGAGTTAAAATTCATGCCCTTACCTGAGTGATGTATCATGTAAACTTGAAAACGTAGTACACGATTCTATATCAACTTTTCAATTTATGTGGTCAGAGTTGATGCTTCTGGGATAGTTGTGTTTATCTATTTGCACTATTTCTTTAAGTAATACATTATTACATGGAGTTAGCTATTTTCTTGAGATGGCTGTGGTTAAGGTCCTAATATGTCCAAAGCACCCATCTTGAATTTCACGCCTAAGATAAATTACTGCAATTATCCATTAGTTTTAACGTTTAGTACATTTGGGGATCTAAAAGCATGACATTCATTTCACCAAATCATATCGAATTTGATCCCTGGAGAAACATTTTCTTTCTACAATATTGATCACTTAGAAATGGCCTCCATGTTATATCTCACAGAGAACATCTAGAGAGACTCAATTGCTATGGAAATGATTTTCTATTATCTTTCACACATTTACTGTATAATACTCCGTTCTTAAGGTGTAAGAAATCTCGCAGGGCCCAGTACCTTTTGTTGCTGAACTACGTCTAGCTATTTCTTGCTAGAAAATGCCACTTCTAGTGTTTAACTTCTAGAATTTGATAAGTTTTATTTCGGAATCCTGTCTGCGCTATTTTCAACTACTCTCTAGATCAAGGATAGACGGAGGTGATAGCATTGAAATAGATTGCTTTCTGAAGAGCAAATTCCATATTAGCATTAACTCAGTATTTACATGTTTTAGAACAAATCTGCGTAGAGAAAACGTTTGCCTTTATGTATGCTGTCCCTTTCGAGGAAGAAACTTGAATCTTGAATTCATATTTCTGGAGCATCTGTATCCAACAAAATACTTGAACTTTTGTGTTTTTAAAAAGCCAATATGAAAACTAATCTGTTCGAAAAGTGTATTTTCCCCTACAGAAACAATTATGATAATGTTGCATGAAGGGTCAACAACATGTTTCGTGTAACACAATATTATCTCTCCGATTTTAGGTATATTTCGTAAGAAATACTACCTATTGCAGTCGTTACCATGGTGCGACTTTTGAAAAATTCCTTCATAACTTTTCATTATAGGACCCCAGGAACCCAAAACCACCCCCACCTAAAAAGTTTATATATATATATATATATATATATATATATGTATGTATGTATGTACTAAATTTTGTCCGCACGATAAAAGTCGCAATTATGCACGAATCATCTTCAAACTCGCCAACAACTTTGAGATGGCTAATATCTCGGCGGGGATTGGAAATGGGCGAAATCGGCCCAAGAGGGTGGAAATGGGGAGGGTTCAAAATTTTGAATACTGTCTTAACATGATTGTGATAAAACCAGCTCTTACACAACAATGGCAGGAAATAAATAAAAGTTTTTCGTTATAGCAGTTGCCAACAATTAAAAAAAAAAAAAAACAAATAATAAAATTCTCACCACAACAATTACTTTTCTTTTGCAAAACTTTCACGTGTAAAATTAAATAGTTTGACAAATTGAAAACAAATTGAATATTACGTCATAAGTTTCCTAGAGCAAGATTTCAGCATGAAAACTCAAAATAAATAGTTTGACGAATTAAAAAAATATGTATATTGCGTCATATTGGAAATATAATGGACCTCAGCAGGTGAATATGTAACGCCATGTAAGTTTGAAGAAACGTATTAAAACATGATAAAAACCCGACTATGGAAATATTTACATATTTTAACACTTTAAGGTTCTCTGAATTTTTTTAGCCATTTTTTAAACCTATTCCATATATATGTGTGTGTGTATTCGTGTATATTACAATTTTCACAAAAAGTTTAGCTCCCTACAGCTCGCTCTTTGTGAAGAAACTGGGTTTTATCTCTAATCTTGATTTAAGTTTTGTTGGAGAATTTAGTACTTAACATCGAAATCTACCTCCGCCTGTAGGCCCGAGCCGGCTGGGATTTTTTTCTTTCAAACTTTGTCTAAATTAGGTACGTTCATCATTTCCAAAAATTGTAGAAATCCCTGTGTTTATTCCTTCCTTTTTGTCATTTGTATTCGAGATAAATGTCTTATCCACCTCGGTTTGTGTTAATATTGGCGTCTATGTAAAAAACCTATTTAAAATATTTCTTACTTGTTAAAACTATTTCTTATCGTTTATCATTTTAAATTATTTCTTGCAGGATAAAATTATTTCCTACTGGTTTAAATTTTTTCTTACTCGTTTAACTTATTTCTTACATTCCTTTACTCAATTAAAGGAATGCTCGGATATTAGTTGATAAAGAGAAATTGCTATTTCAGATAAAAATTTAATGCACGCTAGTTGTATGTGCAGAGTATAATAAAACTAAGACATTTGTGTAATTTATTTGGACGAGGTCAAATAACCACAACTTTAACGTCTGTGAATACTTAAATACCAGTTAGATCAAATTTTCTTAAGTGTTCCTCGAATATTCTTCAGAGAATGACAATGTTTTCCAAATAAACTATTAAGGGTAATGGATTAAAAAAGATATACAGTTTGAAATTTAAAAATAACAATGTCTCAGAAAATAGAAGGAGAATTGGTAATATGATAGAATTTTAAATGAACTGGTAATAAATAATCATCATCAAAAAAATAATAATTTCATATTTGAGCTACCAATTAAAAATATTTATCCAGTGTTAACAAGTATTATCTCTGCCCTTTTTTTGGACAGGCATATTTTATAGCCTTCTGAAATGTTATTTCATTTATTAAATGTCTTTATACATATTCTGTACTGTATACATATAAACTATAAACTATATACATATTCAGATGCAAAAATTAACTTTTTTAACGGCAATGAATGCACTGTAAAAAAAAAATCTGTAAAGTTACTAACATATTTCTCGGAAACTGGGATTCCAGGAACTATTTATGTAACGGCAACAGCAAAAATTTCTGTAACAGCATCTGTTACAGGAATTTTTCTTGTTGCCGTTACATAAAAAGTTCCTGGAATCCCAGTTTCCTAGAAAAATTTTAGTAACTTTACAAATTTTTTTTTTACAGTGTGCTGTGAGATATAATTATGTTCTGTGTCATAAAAAACGTAAATATAATCGCCGTATTTTACGAGCAAAATTTTCAAATTTTATGATACTTGGAATTTTGTAAAATTTCAGTAGTTCTTGGCACTAAAATCGAGTATTTGAGCTATAGTGACATATAGAAAGATAGTCAACTAATAGATAAATTTATTTAATGCAAACTATATAATATAATCTTAATATTATCAGAATTATTTTAGAAATACATCAGGAATACTAAACGTATTATCAATTATAATAAGTTTACTAAAAATATGTTTTAGTAAAACTAAGTTTTTTCAATAAATATGTTTTGCAATTTTCCTTATTTGCAAGTTTCTTGATAATTTCCTATCTGTCTAAAAGCTTTACATGATGATTCTTTTTCCAAACCTGTTAAAAAAATTTTTGTTTTCTTTGAAGAGACTAATTATTATTATTTTTTATCATGTACAAAATATTTGTCTTCGTTTATCTTGCTGAATAAGTGATTAATTTCTTCTTTCAGAAAATGGTGCTAAAAAATACATAGATCTGAACATATGTCATTTAATTAAAATTGAAAGACATGCAATTGCTCTTGGGACGTAAACAAGTGTAATTTGAAAACAGAATAAAAAATGATTTTAACAAAGGAAACAAAAAAGTTAAAAGAAATTTTCTATCATCAAATCTTTTGTTTTTTATTTTATTTTATTTTATTTTTTGATTAGGTGAAATACATTTGTAACTTTAGTTTAGAAATTAAATACACTTATGACTGGAAGGCTAAAAAAATCATGTGAAAAAATCAGAGAAAAGTAAAGCTCGATCTTAAAGAGTTACAGTAAGAAATTGTCAGATAGATTCAGTTTAAAAGGTAAAAAAAAAAAAAAAAAAACTACTGGAACCAGATTAATTATAAAGCTCATAAAACTGTTTAAAACTGTTATTGTTAAGCTCATAAAAGTGTTTTTATTTGAAGGCTTCGAAAAGTAATGGAACCAAATTATTTGTAAAGCTCATTAAATATACCAAATATTTGTTGATAGCTGAACGTACATTCCGAATTCCAATCATCCATTCCAGTTTCAAAATTTGGGGTCATAAGTATAGGTTAGAAACTGATTTGGTAATGCGCCAGAGCCTGCGGGGTCAGTTCAGTACAAAGTATGTGCTAAATTCCATTTCAGAGGTCATTGATAATCCTGGAAGGTCAAATCCCCAAGTAAGCCCCAAACCCTAAACATGTAGTCCACCATATACTAAGTATTTGGCTGGCTAAAGTCCATTTACGTGAGGTTCCTTTCTTGCAGTAATTACATGAAATAAAAATTATTGCGTTAGATGTGCTCAGAAATCTTAATCCGCAACAATTCCTCAAGAACCTCACTATATTAATGTTATACTTAAAGTACGTTTTCTTGTTTATATTCTTTTAGCGTTGTGGAGCTCAACTTGACTTGATGTAGGTATGTCCACAATGCAGGGTCTGACTAAAAAATTTAGCACTTAACTACACATTCTATTTACTATGGCCAATAATCGTTTTTAGTGGATAATATGATTTTGAATATAAGGCACCAGTAAGGCTCAGTCCACATTTTCAGCAATCAACAAAAATTTGGGTAATTTAACGGGCTTTGTAAATAATCTGGTTCCATTACTTTTCGACCAGAACCTTCAAACAAAACGCCTTTATGAGCTTTACAATAAATCTGGTCAAGGGCGGATCTGGAGAGTCCTCAAGGGGGGGGGGGCGATTTTAGAAATCTGGAAACTCCAATCTGACGCGCGGGTCGGGGCTAATTTTTTCACTGCGGATCGTGTTAATTCTACTTTTTGCTGTGGGTCGGGTTTGGGTCCGGTTGAGTTCTATTTTTTGCTGCTGGTTGGATTAACTTATAATTTTTTGCTGTGGGTCGCGTTTGGGTCTGGTTGATTTCTATTTTTTGCTGTGTGTCGGGTTAACTTCTACTTTTTTGCTATGGGCCGGGTTAACTTCTACTTTTTCGATGCGGGTCGGGTTTGGGCTCGGTTGACTTCTACTTTTCTGCTACAGGTCGGGTTGACTTTTACTTTTTAGATGCGCCTAGCGCTTTGGGTTTGGGGCAGATTGATATACATTATATCCGGTTTGGGTCAATTTTGAATTGGGTTTGCACTGCTGCGACTTGCGAGAAGGGTTTGGGTTGATCCGTTTTTTTAAAAAGAAAGTCTAAGTATTTTTGAAGATAAAAACTATATGCAGTAAAATCTCCATAACAGGCACGTCCAAATAATTATTCAGGAATACTTTTTAATCTCCAGAATTATGTAAAAAATACTAATTTGGTATAAGACTGCTTGCCTCTTTATATGTAAGGTGAGTTGTAATTATTAAAGAATGCTTTGAAACTTATTAAAAAACATGCCGGGTGTCCTTAAATGGATTTTAAAATTTAGTACTTTTCGAATGGTGACAGCTATTTAATTGCAGGAGGGTTATGTAAGATGTCATGAGATTTTTTACTGTGATTCTTGATTTTACTGTATAATAGCAGCGATAGATGGCACTGTAAACAATGGTCGTTAAACCTACCTCCTCCGAGAACCGATTTAGCGCCTCTTGCTTCCAGCACCATCTTCGTTGCTATTTTAAACTAAAATCAAGAATCGCAGTTAAAAAAATTATCAGGGGTAGAGTAAAAAAGAAAAAAAAATCTGAAATTCAAAGGAAATTTTCTGAAAGGTTACAGCAGATGGGAGGATTCCCTTCTGGCACTAATTATTTTTGTTGCAGGTCGGGTTAGCTGTTTTGGATTCGGATCGATTTCAGGCTGAGTGTAGATTCCTGCAAGCTGGGTTTGGGTTAACTTTTTTTTTTAATTAGTTCAGTATATTATTTCAAGTTAAAAATTATACCTATAATAATAAACGTATGTAAGTGTGCTGTTTTCTAAAGAGACCACTGCATTTTTCCCACGACTCTTTGATGAAATTCGCTCGTCTTCGGTCCTTTGATGAAATTTGCGTTTCTTCTGCAACCCTTTGACGAAATAAGTGTAATTTTGCAGACCTTTGGTAATATTCGCGTTTTTTTCCATGAACCTTCTACAAAATTCGCGTTTTTTCAGCGATCCTTTGACTAAATTCGCGTTTTTAAAGCGATTCTTTGACTAAATTAGTTTTTTCCCACGATTCTAGGAAGGAATTCGTGTTTTCTCTACGATCCTTTGACGAAATTCCCGGGGGTTATTTTCGCGGCTATTTGACAAAATTTGCGTTTTCTCCGCGATCCTTTAACGAAATTCCAGTTCTTATGCGCTGCCTTTTGAAGAAATACGCGTTTTCTGTGATCATTTGAAGAATTTCGCATGTTTTCCGTGGTTCCCTGAGCAAATTCGCGTTTCTTCTGTGATCATTCGGCGAAATTGAAGTTATTTTCTGCGAACGATTGACGAAATAGATTTTTTATGGAGACCATTTATCAAAATTTGCAATTATTTGTATGTCCGAATTTTCGGATAGGTGAATTTTCTAAATTTTTGGAACCGAATGCCTTAACCCTGGAGCTGCATATTATTATTATTATTATTATTATTTTAATTATTAAAATAGGTTAAAAAAACTCGCATATTTTTTATAACACATTTAAAATCTGCATACATTTTAGAGTAAAATATGTCCCAAAATCTTTGTGAAACAGTTTTTTTCTAATAGGATTAGATCATAAAAAAAAAGATTTGCTGCGGAAATTGCGGGTTGCGCAAATTTGGCCACTTTTACGTTGGCCGTGGAAATCGCGGGTTGCGCACCGAGAGGGTTAAATTTTCGGAAAATTTGGAACATAATCACCCCTATTCCCGACATCTATAACCCTCCTGCAAGTTTTTTTTTTATATCTGTCACCATTTGCAATTTATTGAATTTTAAAATCAGTCAGTCCATTTTAGGACACCCGCTATATTTAGTATAGTTATGGGATGATGGCTGAAATTAAGCATTTAAAAAAAAAAAAAAGTTAAGCTGGCTTCGATAGTCAGTTAGAGGTTTACCTGAGCTGAAGTTATCAGGCCCAAGCCTAGCAACCAACCCACATAAAAAAATAAAACTATTGGCCCGCCCGGTATAAAAGCTAAAAAATCAACTCCAGCCCTTAAAAAAAAACGGACTAAAAAACGAAAATACTACTGGCAATCTAGACACCAGTACTATTTCGGTTTTTTTACGGGAATTTTTACCCATAAATTACAGAAAATTTTCCGTTTTTAGGGTTCCGTACTTAAAAAGTAAAAACGGAACCATTATAAGATCACTCCTGTGTCTGTCCGTCTGTCTGTCTGTCTGTCTGTCACAGCCATTTTAATCGTAAACTATGGAACGTGGAAAGTTCAAATTCGGGGAAGAAATAAAGACCATTGACCCACATATTTTCAGATTAATAAACATTCATAAATATATTTAGTAAAAAAGTAGAGGGGCTAATTATGCTACTTGAAAAAAAAAAAAAAAGTCTTTTCTTTGTATATAATGTGGGGTATCTTGTGAAAGCTTTTGTAACGCTGAACTCAAAAAGACATTCCTTTTAATTTTAGGTATTATATTTTCAAAGATATTGTTGAAAATGCAGCGCAAAAATATGTCCCCCCCCCCGCCATCTAATTCCGAATCTACTGAAACTGAAATTATGAAAAAAATAGAGGTAGTAGACGTTAATATAAACCTTGCCGGAAAATTATAGCGATTACCCTAGGTCACATAGTTTTTGAGTATTTAGCATTTTTCTGTTATACACAAATTTCGATTTACGGGCATTCAGAAAAATTGTTGAGCATCGCTGAATATACATATCGTTGCAGAAGAATAAAAGCATTGTTGATAATGATTTTCGAAAAAAATCATCGGTAATTAGCTGAGATATTAACCCTTAAAAATACAGTCAGTTTGGACATACACAAGGACAGGAAGGCGTACTCTATGCATAGTTAACGACTTTTAATGATATATATATGTAATGTAATGTCCAGTAACAGTATAAAAGCAATAAACGTCAAATTGTTAAAAACATACTAATTTAAGGGGTCTCGGGACTCTAAAAAGTGGAAAAAATGAAAAAAAGACTATTTTGAACATTTAATGTCTTAAAATGTATATGATTTTAAAACACAATTTTAATTGGGATGAAAGATATAAGTATGTTCTTTCGTTTCATGTATTTAAAAAATTGCAAGATACAGAATTAGTATTTATAGGGGGCTCGAAACTGTTAGACATTTGTCGAACAAAAAATCGGCATAACAGTTTACGCGCAGGATTACAAAATAAATATTGCAACTAGAATGAAAATTTTGGTGCTTAATTATACTTCAGATTGTAATAATTTCCCTGAACTTAAATAAATTTGTATTTAAAGCATTTTTATATTTTTAATGCAATGCTGCATTTAGCTAGTACAAAATTTTGAAAATTTCAACAGTAAAATCACCTAAAAAAATATTTTTTTTGAACAATAAAAAGGAAATTTTAGGTTCAGTTTAAACAGAATAACATGGAATATATGTTTTCAAAATTTCATGAAAAAATATTCAGAGGTTTTTGAGGTATCCTGCGCGTTATACCCAAAAACGCCATTTAGAAAATAATGACATTAAAGTTTCGGAAACGCCGCTTCAGCTATTGAGAGGGTATAATTCTAAAAGCCAAAACTTCTGTTCTAATGGGAATTTCAAGGAAACAATTATATCAAAATATTCAGAAAAGATAGGAGTTTAACATCTAAAAAACAAAAAAATCTAAAATCTAAACATCTAAAAACAAAATTAAAATTTCTTAAATTTTGAAGCTTTAAGAGTCCTGCGACCACTTAATCCTTTCCGGCACGGAGTAATTCTATTTATAAACTTATGAAATAATGAACTGACACCATAATTTATAAACGAATTTATTAGAAAATGCGAACTTGCTTATTTTCACATTCATGATAAAAGGAAAATTTTAATTAAATATTCTTGGTGCCATTTGTCTGTTTTGGAATTAAAATTAGGTGTCCGTTTTTTAAGGGCATCGCCCTCGAAATACTTAATTAGAATGAATCGCATAAATACGGTGAGATTCGCGATAGTTTGCATTGATTGTATCTCTCAATACGCCTCGAGTGACTTTAAAAGTTAATTAAACACCTATCTGGAAAAACGCGGCACTGACCAAGGCGGCGTTGCAACTTTGAGACCTCAATTCGAAGCGCGCTTAGCACCCTGCCAAATTTAAACTTTGAACAAAGGTTTTGTTTTAGATACACTGTTGAAATAAAGGTTATTACTTCGCTGAATTTAGTTTCATGAAATGCCAAATAAAGTTTAACTATGCACTGCCTTTATTGTCAGTACTGAATTAAGTTCATCATAAACAGATTAGGATAATATTAAAAAAAGAGTTATACGAATGGCTATATTTGATATTATTTAGGTTCCATATCTCTTTGAACTTTCATGGTATACCCGATTACACTTTTCTAATATATACAGTTATACCCAAACCTACGTTATATAGTTTTTTTTTAAAGTCTTAGTATTCTTTTAGCAACTTTTTTTTTTTTTTTTTTTTAATAATACAATTACAAATTCCTATATTTATTCTACGGAACTCAGTGCGCGAGTAATGCTCGCACTTGACCGTTTATACTGATTAAAAACGGAAATTTTTCTGTAATTTATTGGTAAAAATTCCCGTAAAATATCGAAAATAGTACTGGCGTCTAGATTGGCAGTAGTATTTCCGTTTTTTTTTTTTTTTTTTTTTTTTTTTTTTTTTTTTTTTTTACAGTGATGCCTGCATTTTGCAATTAAAATTATTCATAAAGTACATTTGCTTATGCTCATATTTTATTTTCAGATTATCTTCGAAATTCATGAATACAGATAAACAACAATATTAACCCATTAACCGCCAAAACTATTACGATAGAAATTTTCAAATTTCTTGTTGAAAGTAGTTTCCCACCACAAATTCAGTAAGGCAAATTTCGCTTTACTAAAATAGCAAAATTCCTGCCAATAAATAAGATATTTTTTAAAATTCTAAAATAGTGGCGCCAATGTAATTAATTCATTGTTTGAGCAATTATTTTGACAGTTGCGTGAACGCAACGTCAGCGGTTAATGGGTTAATGACTGTAACGATGACTATTTAGGCAATTATGTACGTAAACACTACTTAAAAATATGACTTAGACAATTACATTCAAATAAAAATCCAGTAAGATAATCAGTTTAGAATGAAAGAAACGGTTGATAAAAGAAAATCATAATTTTAAAGATCTACAAAGTAAAAAAGTAAATTTTAAAAAATGCATCTCTGTAACATATAAATCAAATTAAATTTCTAAAGATTTCGTTAAACAAATGTACAAAACAAATATAATTTTTACGAATGACAAATAAGTAAGATTGCAGACCAACTTGGGCTCGGGGGGAAGAATTTAGAGGAGTGCACGGGTCGTGGTCGGGCCAATAATGCTTATCATACGGGCTGACACGGACCGAATGTTTAGCTTTTATTCCGGGCCGAGCCCCGACCTGGAAATTTTGGCCAGTGCAGACCTCTAGGAAAAATGAAATCCAGGCCAGGCTCGATCTGGAGGAAAAAGAAGGCTGGCCCGACCCGAATCTGCAGAAAAAATTAAGATCAGGGCACGACCCGGTTCTAAAAGAGAAAAGACCTGACCCAGCCCGAGTCTCGTGGATATAAACTGGCGCGACCTGGGTCGGGTCGAACCAACTTGGGCTCGGGAGGAAGTATTTAGAGGAGTGCACGGGTCGTGGTCGGGCCAATAATGCTTATCATACGGGTAGACGCTTACCGAATGTTTAGCTTTTATTCCGTACCGAGCCCCGACCTTGAAATTTTGGCCAGTGCAGACCTCTAGGAAAAGTGAAATCCAGGCCAGGCTCGATCTGGAGTAAAAAGAAGTCTGGCCCGACCCGAATCTGAAGAAAAAATTAAGATCATGGCACGACCCGACTCTAAAAGAGAAAAGACCTGACCCAACTGAGTCTCGTGGATTTAAAGTGGCGCGACCCGGCTCGAGCTCCGCCCCAAGTCATTTCCCGTGAGATGCATAATGTCGTTTTACAAACCCTTTATTTGCCCAAGGGGGGGCGATCGCCCCTTCGCCCCCCTCTTAGATCCGCCATTGAATCTGGTACTATTACCTTTTTGACCAGAACTTTTAAGCATAGTTTTATGAGTTTTATAATCAATCTGGCTCCATTACCTTTTACTTTTTTAGACTGAAACTATTGCCCACATTTGTACTGTAACCTTTTCAGATCGAGCTTTATTTTTCTCTTAAGTTCTACCAGTTTTTTAAAATGATTTCACAACCTTTTCAGATCCTTTTAGGAACTTGATAAACCAACTTCAACTAACCAATCAACCTCCCCAACTAACCAACCGATTTCCCCAATCAAAAAACAACAACAAAAAAAAAAAAACTAACCAACCAATGACCTCAATTAACCTGGCCAACCAATTCCCTCGGCCTATGCAGCATCTTAGGTGAACCGATAGAACATCCACAAAAACCTGTGGTCAGAAAAAATCATAAGAAATGAAGTAAAACTGCCCATAAACTGTAAAAAGTGAAATTTTCTGTTTTAAGGACTTAACCCTTTGAGCGTCCTAACCGTGTTTCTTCGTCACATAATCTTTGAATCTAAGAGCTCATTTAACACAAAATTCATATTAATGTTATTATTTTTTCTGCAGTGCAGTGCCATGCATAAGATAAACAAATATATAATGTAATCATAAACAAATCTTCATATACATACTTTCCATAGCTATTATTTTAAGAAGTATTAAACATACATAAGAAATTCTACAGGATGCTTAAAGGGTTAATGGTAATTTAAAATTCAAAAAGTTTTAAAACGACTCACAGCATAAAATAATCAAAACTGATTAAAATATTATACAATGCAACAGTAAAAATATTATACAATTTGACAATAGAAATAAAAATATGAAATAGTTTTTGATATGCAGAAGTACTGTTCAATATTTAGGGATTATTACCAAAAAGCATGGGGCAAGGCATATAATTATACTGTCATGTTAACTACAGTATATTGACAAATAAAAATATGCCGCAGCCATCAGCCGATGCGCTAAACTCATCGGGGTCGAATATGGAGAAGGAAAAGTAGAAAACATAACAAACACAATTAAGAAAAAATTGAGAATTTAAATTCCAGAATGTTAATTTCAAAAAGATACCTGAAAGCAGGAGAACTTTTGCATCATCTGCATACATGATGCAAAATATAAACTGCACACGCAAAAAATACAAGATAAACTATATAGACGAACATTACACAAATATACAACAAAAAATGTAAAAACGAATATAATAAAAAATAGAAGATAAACTATACAGACAGCATTACCCCTAGTATCTATAATTAAAATTTAATTTGGAAGTTAAAATCTGCGGTTTGGAAGACCGCTAGCAGCATTAAAGGGTTAATCTATAATAATCTTTTTAAAAAATGAGTAATTCGGGAAAATGGGTAATTAATGAATAGATAGCGCACATGCCTGAAATAGTTTCAATATTGTATTAAGAATCTTTGAACATATGTAAAATTTATTTTTTTTTTCAGTTTCTGTACAGCTGAATATAAAAAATGGACTTTCAAGTGCAATTTGTTTGAAAATTGTGTCTCATTTTCTGATTTTTAATGGATTTTAAAGCGATATTTAACCATGGATATTTCTTAATTTGCGAGCAACCTAATTACGAATAATGAACTGTTTTGCTCTTAATGCAATATTATAAAGAAAGAACATGTCCATGAGTAATGCTGGCATGCTATTGTTGTTGCCAGCAACCTAATGCGTAAATTTAGCTTTTACAGCAATTCATTTAATTTCTAAACATTTCACATTCAATTTTGCATATGGATCTGTTGCTTTAATTTTCGATTCTATTTCTCTTGTATCTCTTCTAAACGTATAATATAAATTTTTACATCGTCGCATAGGAACAAAAATTTTCTTTTGTATGATGTTTGTTTGAAAACTGTAGCTTAATTTAGTAATTTTTGTGAATTTTAAATTACTTTAAGTCATATGCATACATATATTTAGTCTGTATCAAGAATGAACAGCTAATGAATGTCTTAAAAATGAATGATACAAAAATATCCGCGCTAAGAAGCATGGTTTTCTTCAAGGAAGCAAAGGACGAAAAATTGAAATTTTAAAGATCCTTACTGTTTCAGTATTTAAGTGCACTAGGGGATCGTACCCGGGCTTCCCGGGTTACAGAATATAGGTGAAAACCAATTTTTTTAATTGAAAAGTGACTTTTTTTACATTAAATATATTTTTTAGATTGCTCACAAAAAATAAAAAAGCACTTTTCATATGGAAAATGTGAATTATACAATGAAATTTATGAAATTTATCAAAAGCGATTTTTTCGTATTAGACGTATGCTGAGAGTTATTAGCCCAAGATTTTCTGCTTACGGCATTCTTTTATTTTCCGATCATTTCAGAGCTTTAAGCGCGTAGTTCAATTACATGTCTGTTAAATTTGTGTTTTATTTATATTATTTTATTTATTTAATCATAGAGTAAGTTTTACTTTTGATTACGAAATATTAGTTGTAAGAAAATGATGAACTCTTTATGTTGTTTTAAGAGCAAACGGATTAATCTTTCTTAATCGAGCTCCACGCGATAGAGGTATATTTAAAAATTAACCTCTCTTACATGCAATCGCCCTTTTTAAAAAATTGGTATTTTAATTGGATCCTTTTAAAATCCTAATAACTCAAAATGTGAAGTCACGATTGTCAACAAAATCTTTCCATGTGAAAAGTCGCACTCTTAACTCGAGATTCTAATCTCAGTACCGGAGAGTAAAAACTGCCATAATTTATGTTTTTTTTTTTTTCGCATTTGCGTTAAAAAGTTTAGTTTTATCTAAGAAAATCATCGTTTTCTTTTAAATATGACGTCATTTTCAGTTACTTAAGCATTTCACCTAGTGTCTGAAACATAGTACACATACAGAAGGAAAAAAAATAAGGAAACTTTATGAGAAAAATGCGTGTTTTCAAAAGCAGTACGCAATTTTCCGTTCAACGCACTATGTCCTTAATGGGATTTTGCGCCGTTAAAACAATTTTTATCAACAATTTTGAATTTTTATCAGATAATCACATGAATGAAGATAAATAAAACTCATTATTTCTCTCTTCTCTGCAATAATAAAAGCTATCTCATTACCATCATTTGGAAGAAATTTCATAGAATACTTTTAAAATGGGGTGAAAATGACGCACTTCTGCAAAACATATTTCAGTTTTAAGAATTAAAATACATGCTTTTTTTTTATAAATGGCGTCAATTGCATCCGCAGAAGTCATTCTTTTATATATTTTTTTAATTCGGAAAACGTAATTACACACGGATTAATAAAATTGCATTCTTTCAGATTTTTGATACGAATTAAGCAAATACGGAGAAAATAAATTACAAAGAAATAACAATTATTCTTTAAAACTCATTTTTGTAAAGAGAAAGTGTTGTATCGTTTGCAAAGTAAGTTTGCAATAAACTAAAAATCATTTAATTAAATAAAAACGTAATAAAGCCAAAACCCATCGGGTTTAGTAACAGACGATATTTTTGACATAGCACGTATTTTAATTTCAATTTTTTTTCAGTTTTTATGAGAAAATGGCAACAAAAAGATATAGCAATCTACTATTTTTCCCTTTTTTTCCCCTTTTACGTTCAACAGAAATGAAGTACTTCAGTTGCCACGATTACAAAAAAGTGATGAAAAGTACAAAAAAATTAATATCTCAAAAATAAATTGAGATACAGTTTTCAAACAAATTGCATTTAAAAGAGCATTTTTTCCTTATACGACAGTGTAAAAATTTTAAATGTGCGATGTTTAGAAATTTTAAAATTTGCAATAGAGAAAATTGCAAAACCAAAATTTTATTTCATATTTCAAAGTGTTGCCATTCGCAAAATGACGTATGCGTTACGCACAGATATGTTTGTCCTTTATAATATTGATAGGCAGATAGGTCATTACATAACTATTAAGATTGTGCTTTATTTATTCATTTTCGAAATTCTAATTTCACTACGGAAATGCAGAAAACAGGATTGAGCTGTTTTTATATTTTCAAATGCAAATGAATTAAAATTCGATGATCGGGATAAGCGCAAGTTATCGTATTCGTATTTTACTGAATGTGACGTACACCTGTTAAGTCATCAGAAACGTACCCGTGTATATTTTAATAAAAAGGTTATGTCTTAGGTTATGTTAAAGGTCTTAACATTTAAAAGATATTTGGCTCTTAAGTATGCCTATTTTTAAACATTATAGAAAGTTTAAATACGGTACAGACACAGTGATAAAGTGCTTTAGAGTCCAAGTTTTTTGTTGATGTTTTTCATATGTCCCTTTATCCTTTTCAGCAATATCACATATCTGCCACAAACTGCACATTTGTTTAGGAAATTTGAACAAGTTTTATATAACCAACAGTTTTACTGGATGCTCTTGATTCAATCCCCTTTTTCCGAGGTTGTATTGCACTGTGCGAGATACTCTGAATTCTCATTCCCATTCATTAAAAAAATCCTCATCTTCTATGGTGAGGAATTTTTTTATCATCCATACCATCGTGTGTTGAAGATTCATTCTTTCTTGCTTTGGCTTCTTATCTAATTTCTTTTTAGAAAAACCTGGAAATTTGCAGTTGCTTTGTCACACACTTTCAGTTTCGCTTTTATAGGCTTTAAAGTAATTTTTTATGTGAATAATAAAATGAGAAACAAAACTTTCGTGAAAATTAACGTCATATTTAAAACATTTAAAATGTCTAATTTAAAATAAATTTCTTCCATCGTCTTTATAAAATTGTTAACTTAGCCATTTTATGCAAGCTAATTTTTAATTATTGGGTTGATCTTATTAAGCCCATCACGGAAATAGCCATTAGCTGGCTCAACAGCAATTGATTCTGCCTTAAAATCCCTCATCCAAATGGAAATGAATGGAAAGTTGGTTACAGCAGATCCCTACTAGTCATTTAAATACGATTTAATGTTCCATAATATTTTCAAAGCAGTTCAAATTAGCCTGTCTTTGGAGTCTGCGGTGTCTGGATCTAGGTTGGCGAGCGTAGCTCGTAAGAGACGCAAGCCACTAGTCATCTAAAACTATATTATATACGACCAATATTTACATTTATTAAAATTATATATAGCTGCATTTAACATAAAATTTTTAACAATGATTAAAATTAATAATTATTAAACAATTATTTATAAGGCCAATAAAGTTTACTTATAAGGTAGAATACATATAGAAACAACATAGATATATAATACATATCGAAACTTTTCAAATTATGTTCACCTAAGATTTTAATATATCTTTATGTCATTTTAAACATTTTTAAAATATTTAATTTTAATCAACGAATTTTTTTAATCAGTTGATTAAAATTATGATTTAATCACTGATTTGAATTAGCCGATTAAAATCGTAAACAAGTTAGTTAATAAAAAAGAGTAATTTAAAAAATGAAGAAACAACCAGGCATTTGACCGCATCTTACTCCAAGGGAAAACAACCAGCATCTTCCCCAAAACATTTTCCTCGACTCACCCCAAATTATTGGGAAAGACGATGATCCGACCACGGAAGTGAATTAGCCGGAACGGTCCGTCATTTATGAATTCAGAAAGGTTTTGTTCACATCAGTGGAGTTGTGATTTCCTTTGGGGGGGGGGGGGGGTTCTGAGAAGAACATATAAATTGCATTGTTTTCGCCTATAAATTATACTGACTTATTAGATTAAATTTCTATACAAATTTTAAAAAACGTGTGTTTGAAAAAAATATAAACTTAACTCCAACTTTGTAAAATTTTCACTTTTAAAATAAAAATATTTTGCTATCCTATTTTTCTTTTAAAAATGTATTAGGTAAGTTTTCTTCCTTAATATACTCAGCCTCCTTAGATTATAACTATATTTATACCACATGGTCTAAAAATGCAAATAAATAAGTTTTAGAAAATAGTTTTTAAAAACACATAAAATAGTCCATTAAAAATCCTCTATAAAGGAAGGAATACAAAAATGCATTTGCCACTTTTGTATGATTGTTTGAAATTTTAGCTCTAAAAATTTCTGCCTCGCATCGAAAGCAAAAAGAAAAAACTGGGAGAAATGCCCTAGAGATATTGTTGGGAAGTAGACGCAAAAGAAAGAAGCAAAATATACCATATATTCTCATATACATTCGATTGTTTTTTCGTATAGGAACTTTTGAGGGATAAAATTATGATATATGGGAAACACAGATGGGAAGTACATAAAATCAAATAAAAAAAAATATATTTATTATGGCATACTTTTAAAAATAGTTTATACCGAAATATTTTAAATGCAGCTTGAGATATATTTAAAATAAATTATATTTGAATATTATTATAAATCATGTATCTGTGATTTTCTTTTACAGTAGCTTTGATTTGAAAATATACGTTCATTACGTTTATCTTATGCACATGTAGCACATCACTAACATTAGATCCAATAGTGATTGTTAATGTTTATCAAAATATTAAGAATCATTATTAACAACGATGAAAATTTACAAATTAGAGGTTGAATGTTTTAATTTGTAGAGTCAAGCTTATTCAATACACTGTCAGAAACTCGTCAATTTACACAGAATTATACCTCAGTTTTTAACAAATAATTCCAGTACTCATAGAAAACACATTTTATCCGTGGATTCTTCCCAAAATCCTGAAAAAGTGGAAGAAATCCCGTTCATTCCTAGCACACATGCTCTCTATTAATACTAAAATCGGAATTTATTAAAAAAAAATTATATACATAAGGCTTTCTAGTTTAATTTAAAAAGAAAATAAGTTTTTGATTAAAAAAATGAATAACAATTATTTTTCTCATTTATTAAAAAATACTCACAATTTAATTTTTTTAAAGTTGCATAATTCGAATAAACTTGAATATATAAAGTTGTTTATAAAAAAAATATTCGCATTTAAAATATATTTTTAATGAACAGATTTAAAGATATTTGAATTTAAATATTAAATGGAAAAAAAAATATTCTACCGAAAAAAGAAAATACAACTCTTATTGAATAAAAATATATTAGTCATATTTAACATCTAGTAGTCTACTTAAAAATATTTATAACTCATTTTTTTATCATATACTAATACTAAATTATTAAAATCACAGACACAGTATTTAATAGATTAATATTCTTTAGATTTTGAAAACCATCTAAAATGCATTAACGGCATTAATGCATTAAATTAACGGCTTTAATACATTCATGTATTGTGCGAACTTCAGATATCAGTACTTTTTGTGGCCGATACATTAAGGAGAACTTGGCGGTTTCATTAAACATAAACGTAATTTCACTGAAATTATCTTGAAAATAGAAACTTTTTAGAGAAATTAAACGAGCCATATAACATAAGAAGCAAAGTGCTTCAAAGTGCATCACTTCTGTACAATAGAGTTTACCATATATATAGTACCAAGTGTTGCCGTACTAGTCTCGTAACACTAAGATATCTGGTTCGATTCCAGGTCAGCAAATTTTATACCCCCCCACTATCTTCTATTCACGTATATTTTACCTTCTGTAAAGGAGAAATAAGCAAATATTCGCTAATTAACGGGAAAATCGTGGCAGCAGTGCTGCCAAGAGAATTTCCGTGAATTGAGGAATATATTTCTGAGGGTGTAGCTTACATCTAGCAGCATGTAATATTTGTTGCAATATTTTACAATTTGTTTTCGAAAACTAGTCCTTTTCCTTGATCAAAAAAATTACTGTCTAAATGGCGTATCAAATATGTTTAAATTATTTTATAATATTGTGTGTTGGAAGCACGTGCACTTATTATTAAAAAAATTATATTTAAATAATTGCCTTAGATAGAAGCTATTCTCAAATTACATCAATGTCTTTCTTTTATATGCAAAATAATTACTCTTGAAACGAATTGTTTCTGGTAATGATCAATGACGGACACACACTACAGGAATTTTCCAATATACTTACAAAAACCTGGAAATGAAAGTTTCAAACATTTATGAAATGAATTTCTTAACCCCGTAACAGTGACATTCGTTTTCTTTAAAAAAATTAAAAATGGGGCTGGACAACAGTTTTTCCATACTAAAATACTTACCTTACTTAATCGAAAAAACTCTGACAATCAATAAAGATAAATTTACAGTTACAAATTAGTGATATCAAAATGCTTTTAATAACGAAGCAAGCAAAGTCTTCTTGCCCGAATCCAGTTCGGGCCACACTGTTAAGGGGTTAATGTCACATCATTTTCCTTAAAATCTATTTACACCATCCTTATTAATTAAACTGAAAGAATGTGTAATTTCATATTTCAATGAAAAATTTTTCAGAACTAACCAAATCCAATCGAATTAATAAATGAGAGAAATATTTTGTAATTATACTTTTACAAAATAATAATAATAATAATAATAATAATAATAATCTATACTCCTATTATAAAGAGGAAAAAATTGTTTATTTGTCGGAGATAAGCTCTGGAACTACCGAACCGATTCCAAACGTAATGGTATCAAAATGATGGTGTTAGTCCAACTTAGAACATAGGCTATATCTTATGTCGGTGCCACTACCCCAAAGGGGGTGTAGGAGCAAAAAACGTTCTAAAAATGCGATTTTAGTGTTACTGAAGGGCTTAGAAATATGAAATTTTGAATATTAGTTACTTATAAGATATAAATGATGTCAAAGAACAGTTCTTAAACAATTCGAAATTTAAAAGGGTTGAAAATGCACAAAAAGTGTTCTAAAAAACGTTCTAAATGGTAGTTTCTACACAATCTCAGGAAATACCAAACCGATTTAAAAAATATTGATGTCAAAATGATAGTGACAACGCTTGCTCCAAGATAGGCTATGTTTTAAGTCGGTGTCACTACCCCAAAGGGGGTGCCGGAGCAAAAAACGTTCTAAAAATGCGATTTATGTGTTACTGAAGGTCCTAGAAATATGAAATTAGAAATATTAGCTACTTATTAGATATAAAGGATTTCTAAGAACAGTTCTTAAGCAATTCGAAATTTGAAAGGGGTGAAAATGCGCGAAAATCGTTCTAAAAAACGTTCTAAATGGTGGTTTCTACACAATCTCAGGAAATACCAAACCGATTTAAAAAAAGTCCTTCCGGCCAGTGCCGGGAGGAAGAGGTAGCTTTCATAATCCTTATTTAAAAAAAGCCAACTTATATCATGCAAACACACGAAGCTCAATTTAGTGGAAACCGAATATAGGAGATTCAATACTAATTTTTATCAATATAATGAATGAGAATTTCGCGAAATTAGTCAGCTTTATCCAAGCTGCTTTTCTTTAAAGTAACTTATATTTGGCTGCCAAATTCGGCAATTTCTTAAAGTGCCTGTCACTTTAAGACAACATGGTGGATGAGGCTAAGCAGTGAACTTGGTCAAGACCTTAGTAATTGCTGTGCACATGCTCACTCACATCGGAATCGGTTAATATATAGGAGTGCTGTCGCATGCAAAAAATCAGATTTTTCAAAATGTCACCCACAATAGAAATTGAAACTGCTATATCTGAGCCATTTTTTAAGGTAAAGACAAACAAAAAATGCTCCTGAATCCTTATATCAAGATCAAATACTTAAGAAAGAAACCTTTTTCAATTTCTATTTTTTTTTGCACCTCACTTTAAATATATATATATATTTTAATTTAATGGCCGCCATTTTGAAACAACAAGGCTGATGAATCTGGCCAGCGAACTTGGTCGAGGTGTTGATGTATACTATCCACATGCCTTCTTACATCGAAATAGGCGAATACGTGTGTTATCGCGTGACAAATACAAGATCGTTTCAAAATGTTAGCCATGCTAGAAATTCAAAGTGCTATAAATCAACCATTTTTTAAGATATCAACAAAAGAACAAATTTTCAGAAACAAAAACTGCTCCGGAATCTTTGTATCAAGGCCAAACACATAAAAAAATCTTTTTCAATTTCCAATTTTTTAATACCTCATTTTGAATTTTAAATTTAATTTTTTTTAAATTTCAACCCTTTTGATACAAGGTGGCGAATGAAGCTGTCCAACGAACTCGGTCGAGACATTGGTATGTACTATGTACAGACCAAGTTACATTCAAATAGGTTCATAAATACGCCTGTTATCGCGTGACAAAAATCAGGTCGTTTTAAAATGTCAGCCACAAGAGAAATTCAAAATGCTATTACTCAGCCATTTTTTTTAGATATAGACGAAAGAAAAACTGTTCCGGAATCTTTGTATTAAGGCCAAACACATACAAAAAAAATCTTTTTCATTTTCCAATTTTTTGGTATCTCATTTAAATTTTTTAATTTTTTAATTTTTTTAAATGGCCGCCATTTTGAAACAAGATGGCGGATGAAGCTGGCCAACGAACTCGGTCGAGATATTTGTATGTACTATGTACACACCAAGGTACATCCAAGTTGGTTCATAAATACGCCTGTTATTACCTGAGAAAAATCAGGACGTTTCAAAGGACGTTTCAGGACGTTTTCAACCACGCTAGAAATTCAAAATGCTATAACTCAGCCATTTCTTAAGATATAGACGAAATAAAAACTGCTCCCGAATCTTTTTGTCAAGGTCAAACACATAAAAAGAAAATATTTTTTCAATTTTCAATTTTTGGTACCACATTTCAAATTTAAATTTTTCTTAAAAATTTAAATGGCCGCCATTTTTAAACAAAATGGCGGGTGAAGCTAACCAACGAACCCGGTCGAGACATTGGTATGTACTATGTATAAACGAAGTTACATCCAAATCGGTTGAAAAATACGTTTTTTATCGCGTGACAAAATTCAGGACGTTTCAAAATGTCAGCCACGCTAGAAATTCAAAATGGTATAACTCAGCCATTTTGTAAGATATAGGCGAAACAAAAACTGCTCCGAAATCTTTGTATAAAGATCAAATACATAAGAAAAAAATATTTTTCCATTTTCAATTTTTTGGTACCACATTTCAAATTTTAAATTTTTAAAAAAAGTTTAAATGGCCGCCGTTTTGAAACAAAATGGCGGATGAAGCTGGCCAACGAACTCGGTCGAGAGATTGGTATGTACTATGTACACACCGAATTACATCCAAATCGGTTCATAAATACGCCTTTTATCGCGTGACAAAATTCAGGACGTTTCAAAATGTCAGCCACGCTAGAAATTCAAAATGCTATAACTCAGCCATTTTTTAAGATATAGACGAAACAAAAACTGCTCCGGAATCTTTGTATAAAGGTCAAATACATAAGAAAAAAATATTTTTCCATTTTTAATTTTTTGGTACCACATTTCAAGTTTTAAATTTTTTTTTAAAATTTTAAATGGCCGCCATTTTGAAACAAAACGGCGGATGAAGCTGGCCAACGAACTCGGTCGAGACATTGGTATGTACTATGTACACACCGAATTACATCGAAATCGGTTCATAATTACGGGAGTTACAGTGTGACATAGGTCAGATATATATATATATATATATATATATATCAATTTTGAACGGAGGGTGGTTTCGGGGTCTGGGGGTCATGATCGATGAAAATATACCAAAATTTTTTGAAATCGCTTTCCTCCGAACGGCTGCAATAGGTAGCTTTTTTGTAAAGAAAGCTACCTAAAATAATGGTGTCAAAATGACGGTGACAACCCTTGCTCCAACATAGGCTATGTTTTATATCGGTGCCACTACCCCAAAAAGGGTGCAGGAGCAAAAAACGTTCTAAAAACCCAATTTTTGCGTTACCGAAGGGCCTAGAAATATGAAATTTGAAATATTAGCTACTTATTAGATATAAAGGATTTCTAAGAACAGTTCTTAAACATTTCGAAATTTAAAAGGAGTGAAAATGCGCGAAAAGCGTTCTAAAAAACGTTCTATTGGTGGTTTCTACACAATCTCAGGAAATACCAAACCGATCTAAAAAATAATGGCGTCAAAATGATGGTGAAAACCCTTGATCCAACATAGGCGATGTTTTATGTCGGTGCCACTACCCCAAAGGGGGTGTAGGATCAAAAAACGTTCTAAAAATGCGATTTTAGTGTTACTGAAGGGCTTAGAAAGATGAAATTTTAAATATTAGTTACTTATAAGATATAAATGATGTCAAACAACAGTTCTCAAACAATTCGAAATTTAAAAGGGTTGAAAATGCACAAAAAGTGTTCTAAAAAACGTTCTAAATGGTAGTTTCTACACAATCTCAGGAAATACCAAACCGATTTAAAAAATATTGATGTCAAAATGATAGTGACAACGCTTGCTCCAAGATAGGCTATGTTTTATGTCGGTGTCACTACCCCAAAGGGGGTGCAGGAGCAAAAAACGTTCTAAAAATGCGATTTATGTGTTACTGAAGGTCCTAGAAATATGAAATTAGAAATATTAGCTACTTATTAGATATAAAGGATTTCTAAGAACAGTTCTTAAGCAATTCGAAATTTGAAAGGGGTGAAAATGAGCGAAAATCGTTCTAAAAAACGTTCTAAATGGTGGTTTTTACACAATCTCAGGAAATACCAAACCGATTTAAAAAATAATGGTGTCAAAATAAGGGTGTCAAAATGACGGTGACAACCCTTGCTCCAACATAGGCTATGTTTTATGTCGGTGCCACTACCCCAAAGGGGGTGCAGGAGCAAAAAACGTTCTAAATTGCGGCTTTTGCGTTACGGAAGGGCCTAGAATCGTGAAATTTGGAATGGTAGTTAGTTATAAGATATCAATGATCTCTAAGGACATTTCCTTAAAAAATCTAAATTTAAAAGGGGGTCAAAAAGCGTTATAAAAAACTTTCTACATTGCGATTTCTATGCAATCTCAGGAAGTACTGAACCGATTTCAAATATAATGGTGTAAAAATAATGGTGACAGATCTTGCTCCAAGATAGGCTATATTTTATATCTGTTTCCACTACCCCAGTGGAGATGCAGGAGCAAAATGCGCGAAAAGCGTTCTAAAAACTTTCTAGATGCCGATTTGTCGGCAATATCTCAGGACGAATGAATCTGATTTCAAATGTAATGGTAGGAAATTGATGCTGACAGCCTCTGCTCTAACATAGACGCTATTTTATGTCGGTATCACTATCACCAAGACGTTGCAGGAGCAAAAAATCGTTCTAAATTTCGATTTTTGTGATCGGTAGGGGCTAACAACTTAAAATTAGGCAAGGTACATATTTATTAGCTATAAATGATCTTTAAGAAGAGTTTCGAAAAAATTGGAAATTTAAAAAGGGGTGAAAATGCCCGAAAAGCGTCCTAAAAACGTTCTAAATTGCGATTTCTACTCAATCTAAAGAAATACCAAAGCTATTTCAAAAGTAATGGTTGCAAATCAATGGTGACAGGCCCTGCTATAACATAGGTTATATTTTATGTTGCTGTCACTACCATCTGAGGGTTGCAAAAGGAAAACATGTTCTAATTTGCATTTTTTGCACAACTGAGGGGTCTAACACTTTGAAGTATGGCGTGGTATTTACTTACAAGGTGCAACTGCTTTCTAAGAACAGTCGAAAGAAAATTCCAAATTAAAAAAAAAATGAAGTGAGTGAAAAGCGTTATAAATTACAATTTTTAAGCAAACTTATTAAAAAAATAATGATGACAAATTTTGGTGATAGAACCTGCTCAAACATAAGCTATATTTTATGTCTGTTTCACTACCAGCAGAGGGTTGCAGGAGCTAAAAACTTTCTAAATTGCGATTTCTGTGATACTGAAAAGGCTAGAAACTTTAAATATGACATGGTAGTTACTTATAAAATATAAATGCCCTCGAAGGAACGTCGAAAATAAATTCGAATTAAAAAGGGGTGAAGCGAAGGGGAGGTGTGAAAAGCATTCTAAAAAAGTTCTAAATTACGATTCTATGCAATTTCAGGATATATAAACCGATTATAAAAGTAATAGTTGCGAATCAGTGGTAACAGTCTCTGATCCTACACAGGCTATATTTTATGCCGGCTATTCTACCACCTGGGGTTCACAGGAACAACAAACGTTCTAAAAAGGGCTTTAAAAGCTTTCTAAATTACATTTCTGTGGAATATTAGGAAATAACAAACCGATTTCAAAATTAATGTTGGCAAATTAATGGTGACAGTTCCTGTTTCAACATAGCCCTTTATGTTGAGAGAGGTGGTAGGACTTGGAATTCGACATGATGGTTAATTTTAAGATGTAAGAAGATGGTTTCTAAAAAATTCAAAACTTCAAATGAATACTGAAATGAGCGTATTAATTGAGCATAAAAGTTTCAAAATATTTTCTAAATTATCATTTATTTAGTTTTATTTCATTTTATTAATTTAAGTCTCATTTCTGCCTAATACAGTGTAATAATGATGTTTAGTCAAACTGTGTTTTAAATAGTAATTTTTGAATTATTCCTAAAAGTAATAAGTACCTTTTAATAAAATAAAATATTACCTTTTAATAAAATAAAAATTTAGTTAGTACCTTTTGATAAAAATTAGACATATAAATATCACTTGGCATATTTCAAATATTACGCGAGCAAAGCCGCGGGGTTTGCTAGTAATAATAATAAAATTAGTCGCAACTTTTTACAAGTTGCGACTAATATAAAATGCAGTTTTATTTTAGGTTATACCATGGTTATGTTGAATATTTTGAATAAATATTTTTATTGTTGAAAACGACAGCTGTTTATATACCAAATTTCTATGCATTCCGCTCACCGGTTAGCGCTGTGGGCTGCTGTTTATAGGGGAGTTTAATTATAATCGAGAAAGAGAGCATTCAACATTAGAACAGTCAAAATATGATTGTGATTAATAATCGGATTTCAGAAAGCTGGTGGAATCGTTCGTAAATTAGTGATAGACGATCTTGTGTTGTCACATTTCACATTTGACAGCGTTTTAAAAATGAAAATAGATAAATACGGGGTTTGTACATTAGTGTCTCTCTTTTCTATGAAAATAATTACTCTTGAAACTAAGTATTTCTGGGAATGATCAATGACGGACACACACTACAGGAATTTTCCAGTATTCTTACAAACACCTGGAAATCAAAGTTTCAAACTTTTTATGAAATGATTTTCTTAATGTCACATCATTTTCCTTAAAACCTATTTACACCATCCTTATTAAGTAAACTGAGAGAATGTGTAATTTCGTATTTCAATGAAAAAAATTTCCGAACTAACCAAATCCAATCAAATTAATAAATGAGAGAAATATTTTGTAATTATACTGTTACAAATAATAATAATAATAATAATAATAATAATAATAAACCAGTCGCAAATTTTTGCAAGTTGCGACTAATATAAAATGCAGTTTTGTTTTAGGTTATACCATGGTTATGTTGAATATTTTGAAAATTAAATATTTTTATTGTTGAAAACGACAGCTGTTTATATACCAAATTTCTATGCATTCCGCTCACCGGTTTGCGCTGTGGGCTGCTGTTTATAGGGGAGTTTAATTATAATCTAGAAAGAGAGCATTCAACATTAGAACAGTCAAAATATGATTGTGATTAATAATCGGATTTCAGAAAGCTGGTGGAATCGTTCGTAAATTAGTGATAGACGATCTTGTCTTGTCACACTTCACATTTGACAGCGTTTTAAAAATCAAAATAGATAAACACAGGGTTTGTACATTAGATATCGCTATAAAGACATTTTGCCTACCTCTGCAACCCTGAAACAATTGGAACTACATAAAAAAAGAGGGATCTTGCAGTCATAAGTTACGTATGCCTAGAAGAGAAAATCTTTCATGTTCACAAATAGAATATGAATTTTAAAACTACTGTATTGATGACATTTGACAACTGATGACCATATTACTGTATGTAGTGAAAAAAATAATACTTTTAATGTTCTGTCATTATATAGGCGGGTAAATTAAATCTGTCAATAAGACAGTTTTCTTATACATTTTAAATTCCTGCTACTCTATTTCATACTAAAATTATGCATAACATTTTTCTATCTCGGATTTATAGTAATAACTTTAAATGTAACTAGGTTGATTGAAAAAATAATGGGTCATTTTCCAATTAGCCTGAGTCTGGATCACCTCATTGAAATGAGACTGAAATAATCAGGTTTATTACTACACAGGTTATCAAAAATTAAGGAAGAGTCACAAAATGCTAATTTTCAAATACGCGAACACTCAAAAGGAAATAATATAATTCGAGTAATTACTATCTCTACAACACAGCTAGCCCATATAACATCTCATTCATGTCACACATGGTCACAAGAGTCACAGTCACTACAGTGAAGCAAAAAAATAGGAAATTCGATACATCTCATTATGAGTCTCAAATGATAACTATATGTGACTCCACTGAGAAGTCAATGTGACTGCTGCTTTGTGACGAGTCTTTGGGTGACTTTACAATGTAGTTAAATTGTGACTCTCATGTGACTGTCATTTTCAGACTCAATTTCATAGTCATCATGAACGTTGCATTATGATAAGTCACCAAATAATATCACATTATAGTCACATGGAAACTTTTCCCTAAAGAGCACAATGGTGACTTTACAGTAGTCTCTCTGTCACCTAAAAGTCATCATGTGACTCTAATATGATATTATTTGGTGACTTATCATAATGCAACGTTCATGGTAACATTGAAATTGAGTCTATAAATGACAGTCACATGAGAGTCACAATGTAACTACATTGTAAAGTCACATGGTGACTCGTCACAAAGCAGCAGTCACAGTGACGTCTCAGTGGAGTCACATATAGTGATAATTTGAGACTCATAATGAGATGTATGGAATTTCCTATTTTTTTGCTTCACTGTAGTGACTGAGACACTTGTGACCATGTGTGACATGAATGAGATGTTATATGGGGTTGTAGAGTTGTAGAGCTGTGTTGTAGAGTTAGTAATTACTCGAATTATATTATTTCTTTTTGAGGGTTCGCGTATTTGAAAATTAGCATTTTGTGACTTTTCCTTAATTTTTGATAACCAGTGTAATAATCGATTTGTCTTTTAGAAAACAGCCCGAAGCTGCATACGCCCATTATTAAAACAAAATCAGGCTTATTGTAAAATTTCAGATGGTTCTCCAACGAATTCTTTGAAAACAGTCTAGTATCTGTGAAAAGAGGCAAATTTCTTAATTAGCTTACAATATATATAAATATTGTTTTGTTATATATTTATTCCCTTCGAAATATAGTAGAGAAACGGAGATCTACACATGAAGATTCAAATTTCCTTTAACAATTATTTTTAAATATTACAAAACAGAAGAAAATCGTTCGTAATTTAATGACAGACAATTATCTTTCTTGTGTCTCTGTTGATTAAAATAGTGCTATAAAAAATTAAAAAATGCAAACAGTTTTTTTTTCGGCTTAGATATTGCTATAAAGAAAAATTCTCTATTCTTTTGAACCGACCTCTATGAGTTAAATAGTTATATTAAAAAATGGAAAATCATGCCTCAAGCATAGATTAAGATATAGTTTCCAAGATTTCCAGAATACTTTAAGAAAACTTTACTGCCTATTAGCTAATATATAAAACTGTAACCATAATCTTTAGTATGTCCATATAAATTAACTGTAAATGATATGAACATCACATTCTACACTAAGTATCTTCTAGTGAAACTCGTTAACGTATATTCATTTCATCATCTTTAAAATCGTATAACATTATTAAAATAGGCCGGAAATAGTTTATCCCCGTAGACCATCAAAGAACTGCGATTTTGAGTAACTCTGTAAATTAATAACCAATGCTTTGTACTCTATATTCTACAGATGGCATGTTTTCGTGCGCCTGTGAAATTCCAATAAATTTTATTATGTTTTCAATAGTTTAACATCACTAAAATTCAATGCGAAAGAGTTTTCCCCATAGACAATAACGTGACGAAATTCTTTTGAATGCCCTTGTAAACAGACTCTAGATGACACACACTTCATTTTTAATAGCAAGTATGTTATATTAAACCTTAATAACATATATTAATTACATGACATGTCTAGCATATTTACGAGAGTTAGAGCACGGAAAGACATACCGAATTCTTAAACAATTTTCAACTATGTCGGAAATTGTTAAAAAGGATCTCATCTATAATAGATGACGAATGTCCGGAAGATAAATTATCCATATTGAAGAGTTCGTTGAAATCTTAATTTGGAGTTTGAAATCGATCATTCTTAAGACATTGTCGAACTTAACAAAGAATGAAAATATTTTTAAAGTTTTAAAACGATGGAAGGAAAATTTTACTTTCAGAAAACTGATATACAGGAATCCATAAATTACATTTTTTTTATTAATAAGTGACGTTTTTGAACTCACAAATGGCTACAGATTAGATAAATTTATAGCATTGGTACATTCATAATTTCAAAGTAGTTACCGATTTATACCCAAATAAACACAATATAGATAATTTTTCATAGTATATTAGTTTTGTCAAAGTCAAGCATGAGTGTGTGTTCACTCAAAAAAAAACTCTTTTTTTTTTCATATTGTAGATATTGAACGACTCCGTTTTTCCTTCTGAAAAAAATGTTATTAAATTGCTATTTTGAATACTGATGTAAAAACACACTAATACTCAATAAAAACTCAATAAAATACTCCAATACACTGGTATTTATTAACAATATAACAAAATAAGCCACTTGTGGATTACTCTTGAAAACAAAGCAATCCACCAACTCGCAAACAGAACGTAGGTAATCATAAAAATATTTCTAATAATATAAAGCATAAATGCGACCGAACATACCGGCCCCCGTTGAATGAATTTCATTCAACTACAATTGCATTACATTATTACACCTCATTTTAAAAAAAAATGTAGCATGTGCTAGTAAACAATAAATCAACAAATTACAAATAATAATAATAATTTCTCATGGGTAATAGAAAAATATTTTAAATTGGTTTCTTGAAAATACCTCGTTGCGTTTTAAAATTTACTACTCTAATGACTCCATCTTTTCATGGAAATAACTCTTCAATTCTGCCTAGAGGCAAATGGAAAATACAAAATTGCCCTACTTTATAATTGCTAAATCATTCATTTTAGCATTTTCTTCTTGAAGCATCCGTTTCCCCTTTGCTTTAAAGATCTTAAATAATGTTTGGACCATTTTTTCAAAAAACATTTAATCATTTTTGTTATTCTTTCCAATAATTTTAATTTATAATCATTAATATTAGCTACTTCAGGTTCAACAAATTTGATTGGCCTGCCAATAATAAAGTGGCCAGGAGTCAAATCGTTCAATTCATTTGAATCAGATTAGAAAGGACCAAGAGGACTTGAATTTAGGATTCCTTCAATTTGTGTTATTTCAGTCCAAAAGCCCTCGTAACTTAATTTGGTATTTCCCATAACTCGCATCAGATGATATTTGAAGGATTTGACTCCTGCTTCAAAGGGGCCTTCAAAATTCAGAGGCCTTGGAAATAAATTTCCAGTCAACACCTTCACTACTCAATAGACTCAGGAAAATTATCGTTGTAGTAGAGATCCGTACTTTAAAATATTTGTAGATTGTAATTATTACCAGGTTCAGTTTCTTTGCATTCGCTGGAGTCTATAAATAGCTGTAGGCTGTGATCAGTGTAGAAATAATGCTTTTAAATTGTTTTTTACGAAATCTGTTTATTTGGAGTAACTATATAAAATTAAAGCATTTTCATACAGAAATGGATAGGGATGGTGCCTGATAGAATTTCTGAAGACGATTTTTTTACATGACTGAGTTCATGAAGTGCAAGGGAGCAATTGCCAATTATTCTGTAGTATACACATTGGCATTAAACAATTGGCGAAAAGAGCACGTGAAAAATGAATAATATCATATGAGAAAAATTATCTGTTACGCTTTGGACATTTAGGGGAATTTTGAATTGTGTGGCAGGGCCACCAGCATAGCAGTCCTAAAAATAAGCCAAAAAGAATTCGAACGCCAATTTGTATGTTAAGAGGAAAGTTTTGAGAACACAGCGTTAAAGACAATACAGACCGCATTTTCTGGAAATGTTTATGATTTAACAAGGAAGTCATACTCAAAAATTAAGCAGAGATCAAAGAGTTATTTCTACTGGCCGAAAGCAAAGTCGATCTTTATTCTTTTTTTTATCTAGTCAGCGTGAATAATCATCTAAATGAATTTTATGAATGCGAGAGCCGATTTAGTGGTAAAGGCATCTGTTAAATTTCTTTTCTTTCTTTTCTTTTGGAGGAAAGTTACAATGGGAACTGAAATAAAGGTTAGGATAAAATGAATAAGTAATTAAAGATTAGTTTTAACTGAAATTTAGAGAAAGGAATAATTTAAGAAAAATATATGTGATTCCACATCACATATATCTCCCCTTCAATTAACGAAAAGAATGTATATAAAGGGCGTGAAATCAATTTTCATATGCTCTTAGGAGTACATTATGTATAGGGCAGTCATGCAAACGAAATCAGATATGTTCAAATTAAAGCAACAGCAATTGAACTTCTCTCTAAGTAGGCAACCATCCTAAAATAAAAGTGTATCATGATATAAATATATTGGTACCATAAATTTTGTCAAATACAGATGACATTATCTGTTGTTTCTATTTAGAAACAGCTGCAGCAACATCAATAAAATTTGTGATCACTTTTCAATTCGCCATATTCAGACGATGACCTGTATCAAAAATGTGCACATACAAATAAAACAAACATTAGGCCTAAGTCCACAGGTCAGTTGCCAACTGGCAATAAATGTTTCTCATAATAAACATTAAATATGTGTATTGACCAATACTATAATTATAATAAAATACTCGAGTAATATAATGCAACGAAACACATAATATTAAACACAGATAAACAAAAACATAATACAAATAACAAAGGATTCTGAAATAATGTCCATAGTAATGAGTAAAAGCATATATATTTTTTAATTTATATCTTCTGGTTTTTTTTTTGTCTCACAACATTGATTTTAAACAAACGTGTACATAAGGTGACAGTCCAAGAAATGCTATATAATCAGGATATGAAAAAATTAGCTGAAACACTGCTATAAGCCATTTAATTCACGTGACAACTGTGTTGTTGTGTGTATATTTATTAAAATGTATTTTTTTTAAGACCTGAACATTAAAATTTTGAAAATGAACTTTACAATTTGGAGAAGACATTGAATTATATTGACTATCAAAACAGTATTGTTATGTAAACTAAGAAAAAAAATCCACATAAAATATTATTCGGTATCACCCATAAAATACCTTTACTGAAAACAGTTACTGATAAATGGAAGACACTGAATATTTACGTAGAAAGTGTAAAAGATGCTAGACATATGTGAAAAAGAAAAAGTAATATGTAAACCGATAAATAATCTCAATAGAATGCACGGTTGGTATAAACACCAATAAAAGACTTGCAATGACCTTTAAGCAGGTGTATAACAGTGTCTTTGCTTATAAAAATTGACAATATACCTTCACTGAAAAGTAGTGTGAAAACATTGATAGGTATGCAATTTTTTTTTTATCGTCTTGACTGGCGTGTACCGTTTACCGATGTGTATAAAATTGACTGGAGTGTAAGCTTTTTGAAAGTGTCATGAGCAAACGTGTAAATACCCTGTACAAATTATAAGAGAACGAATATTGCGTTAAAGGTGAAAAAAAAAGTGTGAATTTTGGCAGATGTAATAAAAAATTAGCACTTTGATAGAATTTTAAAGAAAGAAGCAGTAAGCTCCTTAGGTATAATGACAATACAGATAGTATGTGTATAAGTATACATTAACTGAAAAACAAACTATTAATGGTCGCGTATGCGGCGTGAAGTACTACTGTATATCATGCGTACCCAATTGAAAGTAAAGAAATTTGAAGAAGCAAATGTAAATCATACATAAACATCAACATATGTTATGCAGAAAAGTGTATATATCTATCTGAATTATGCCAAAATGTAATGAAATTTGCATGTGTAAACAGGAAAACATGGAATAATTGGTAACACTAGTGCAAGTGGGAAGGAAGCAACTTGAGCTGTATTGAATCATTCATAACTAATGAAAATTTAAAAGAAACGACCAATGTATTCTAAACAAATGACATAAAATATTCCAAAAACTGCACTGAGGACCACTAACCAAACAACTGCACATGTAATTAATATGTTTGTAAGTAACTTCATCTGAATAGCATGCTGCAAAAATATACCTTTGTAAGAAAAACCACAGTAAAACGATGTAGAAACCATTGTAGAAACCTTTTGTAAAAAATATTTTGTACTTGCTGCATGCCAAGCGAAGTTTTTGTGAGTGAGGGTCATTTGCGAAAATCCAGAAGTACACCAAAAGAGAAAAACCTTTGTAAGAAAACTCAACGTTGTAATATTGGTAAACCAATGAACATTCGCATAAACACTGCGTGTAAAGAAAATGCAATTGATGATCAGAAAGACCTACAAAGAAACAGAATATCTACACCAAGTTATGACGAAAAAGACGTAATATTTTTTTTTAAATCATGGTGACCGCAATGCAAAGTAAGTATGAAAATGTAATCTAAAATAATAAAAAAGTAACTAAGTATACCTATATGTGATTTTTTTTAAAAATATGTACATCAGAAAGCAAACCAAGAAAAGTAGACAGAAAATAAAAGGAAAAACATTTGCGATCCACCGCTGAAGTCTTACTGGCAATTAGGGCTTAACCACCAGAAGAAAACTAACAGTAAATCAAAAATGTGAAATTTGGAATCATTCATCTATTCCTGTCGACCTGAAACAGTTGAATGAAAGAAAATCCGAGACAAGTGTATGGCACGAAGAACACAGACCATGAAATAATTGACATTAATCAATCTTTAAATAGCAATGTTTCAAAATTTGTATATCCTAAGAAAACAAATATATTTGTGTAAGAAAAATGTATGAGAAAAAAACTCCATTAATCCATTACGTTTATTTTATGAATAAACGTATGCGAAAAATGTAAACATTCACTGTCGAAGGGAGCAAATAAAGCCATGTATCGCATAAAGTTAAGTAACAAAATGTGTAAATGAATGAATACGAATTAACCTTGCACTAGCATGCCTGAAAGGAGGATGTATGTATAAGTTATGTTGTGCGTTGAAAAAAAACTGATTTTGCTTAAAATAAAATCTAAATGTATCACAAAAAGGAGAAAAAGCAGGGTGATTTATGTCTAAAGACTTCTTGTAAGTACGGTTATGTGCGATGCAGTTAATACATCTTGAAATATTTTTACAATTAACTGAAGTGTGAGATTCACCGCAATTAGCACATGCCAAATCATATACACAAACTTTTGCCAGATGGCCTAGGCGTTGGCAATGGAAGCAACGTTTTATATTAATAAATGGCCTGACAGTGTAATCAATAGAATTAATATTTAATTTACCATGTTGAATTAAGGAATTAGCAATCCATGATGTAACACTAATAGTCCAATTGTATTTTAAACCTTGTCTTAATTTATGTTTTCTTCCAAAGTGAATGGCAGGAATGGTGTTGCCAATCATTTCATTTATAGCTATCATAATATCTGGCACACCTATATTATCATCAACACCCAATAAAATTATTTTTGTGCAGTCAGAAAAATCCCTATCTGGAGTTTTGTTCTCACAAAACTTTAAAATGTAATCCGGTACTGAAATAAAATTAACATTTTTATTTTTTGAGAAGTCAGAAATCGTTGTACCAGAATCTGTGTCTGTTTGAGTTTTAGCATTATCTAAAATTTTGGATGACGAGTCTTTAACATTAGAATTAAATTTCTTATCTTTAACTTTGATTATATTAAGTGGTTCATCCAAGTTAGGTCCATGACTGTCGCATTGAACAGCTATGTCATTATGCGTAGACTGTTTGGACGAGGTAAGTGTCCTTACCTTTTCAAATAACATCTTATTTACTCTTTGTAAGTCGCCATTACCTTTTTGTAAAACATTCCACTCTGATTGAACACTACCCATCAAATCATTTAAAATATTAAATTTAAATTCAATTTCTTTTTGATAAGAATTAAACTTCTGAACGAGTTCAGGATTAGCCTCATTTAAAATAGGGTCAATTAATGCCTGAACATCTGTAACAATAGTTTTAGAATATCTGTTAATAGTTTCACTTAAACTACTTAAACATGAAATCTTAAAAGGATTATAATCCAAACCAGTTGTTTCAGAATCAATGTTAGTTTTTGAAAACATTACCTGTTGTGCATTAGGTTTTAACTGAAAATTAAATACAGCAGAGGGCTCGTGTCAATTTGTGTGGCTTTTTCTTACCTATCATATATCATGAATTATAAAATACAAAAACAAATACACAAGTACTCTATCTGATAATTACAAAAATATGAGCCTATCTAAATGCAATATAATAAATAGTAGTCAAATGTGAGATTTTTTTTAAAAACTGATTATTAAAAATTTTAAATGTTAAAGATATAGCCATAAACTAATAAGTATTATACTGCACAGTTAAAAACCATGATAATGCATGTAAAAGAAAACTTCTAAATAGTTATTTAAACATCAGAAAACTGCACTCTCTGTAACGGAATAATTTTTAGTGACTGCATATAGGAACAACAAACATTGCAATTATATGCATAAAAAGGGTTTTAAAATTAAATTAAAAGGGGAAAAAATAGTCAATTCAATTGGCTCAATTTTTTTCTCAAATCATATTGTTTATCTTCTGTATCAAATGCATAAGAAATACTATAATGCATCAAGAAAATTATCAAAAGATTTTCGTTTACCTAAATAACCTAAAATGAAAGTTCTTATAAGGCTATAGATACTGGCGGAAACTAAACATGCATGCAAAACTTTTAAATATCTTTTTTAAACAAATCTTCTTTCCTTTTGTGTCTATAATAAAAGGACAAGAAAAATTATTTCATATTCTCGCTATAGTATAATGCACTGTGAAAAATAGTTTCACTTGAATAGATATAATCAATGTGCATACTACTTTAAACATATTGATTATCTAGATAGATTTAATTATTCAAGTAAAATCATGGCTACTTTTAAGCAGAGATAAAAGTACTTCCTTAATAGTACTGTACAAACACATTAAAACATAACTTACCTTTAAACTGAGAACCATTTATATAAATAGAGATTCGATTCAACTGGTAAAATTTTATATCCCTCAAAATGAAAATAATGTCAATAATAAATGAAATCTTTATTCATTACCAGTATTCATCTTTATCTCTCTATATATTGTTTTTTTTTAAATAAGACTTCCTGTCCAAAAAAAAAAAAAAAAAAATAGTTTGAAACTGGCAGCACCCTGTTTTATTATTTACTTGGAAACAAAAATATTTTAGATGGACCATTAAATTACCTAAAATTTTTAAATGAAAGTCATAATATAAAATATAAGATAAATAAATATATATATATATAACTGTCAATTTATAATACTTCAAAAGGAACTGCACTAAAAAAATAAACAAAATATATAATCATTAAATCAAATGAGAGAAATGATAAAAACTTTTTTTTTTAAGAAAAAGAAAAAAAAAAAAACATAAAAAAAATCCAAAAGAATGCGATCCATAAAACACTTATTCTAAATTAGTACTTATTCTAAAATACTTATTCTAAATTTTTAAAAATAGATTGTCTTGATCTTTGTGATACATATTCGAGCCAAAAGTGAACAGTATATAAGTATTTTGGATATCTGAAAAATGTAATTTATCATGCTATCGTTTGGCATCTTAGTTCTTAAATAGCATTTGTAAAACTGTGATAAATTTCAAAGAAATCTAAAAGTATTTACAGCTGTTATTATTCATGCAAACAAAATATGAGCATGAGAAAATAAAAATGCATAATCAACGACAATTGCTAAAAATTAATATATTATTTTAAATACTACATTTTATAAAAAATGTCATGTAGTCAAAATAGAAATTGAGCATTAATAATTATAAAAATATAAAATGCATATAATATTTTTCTCATACTCACATGATAAGCTGTAATTGTTTATATATATGCATATTTTCTTTTATGCTCTTCCATTTTTATAATCGATGTAACTGTATCAATATTTGATATTCATTATTATATTGTACCTTTTTTATGACACTTTTAACTGCTTTCATTCAATAGTTAACAGTATTATAATGAAAATGAACGTTGAATATCGAATCTGAATTCAAAACACAAAATAGGTTAATGCACTTTTTTTTGCAGAAAGGCAATATCAGCACCCACAAGTGGAAGTAAAAAAAATAAAATCAGTGTGAAAATACGACGTCAAACATGGAAATCTGCAGCACTTTAGAATCATAAGTAGAGAATTGACTCAGTATGTTTCTGCATAAATTTACGAATAAGTCGAAATAAAAAGCATTGATTCATCCAAAGTCGGTGAACAGAGTAACCCGGAGGCGAACTATAGGAGTCACAAATAGGCTACCGCAGCTTCCTAAGCCTACATTGGAAGGAGAGGCTGTAACAAGCGGGAGAGATTACGGCGAACATCGTGAAAAAAAATCTTGATCCGAAGAATCAGCTGAAACAGTCATAAATGACACTCGCCACTGGGATCTAACTCCATAATTATTAAAATAATGAAATCCATTAGAAAAAGTCCGGCAGCATAAATTCACAGGAAACACGGGCACTTCATACAGCAGTCAGGTAAATGGGAAGTTACTTAACAGACCACGATCCGCATAAATAATAGGTAGTCATCTATCGAGGCAATAGACATTCCAAAAATACCGGTAGAAAAGACGTCTAGAAATTCATATCCGTAATAGGCAAACTAATAAACATCAGGTAGGCTAATAAAAACAGACAGGCAGGCTAATAAACAGGCAGGCACCATCCCATAAAGTTCCAGAAAAATTTTGCGAATGCCCTGTAACGGCACCAATATTTTTGTAGTAGAGATCCGTACTTTAAAATATTTGTAGATTGTAATTATTACCAGGTTCAGTTTCTTTGCATTCGCTGGAGTCTATAAATAGCTGTAGGCTGTGATCAGTGTAGAAATAATGCTTTTAAATTGTTTTTTACGAAATCTGTTTATTTGGAGTAACTATATAAAATTAAAGCATTTTCATACAGAAATGGATAGGGATGGTGCCTGATAGAATTTCTGAAGACGATTTTTTTACATGACTGAGTTCATGAAGTGCAAGGGAGCAATTGCCAATTATTCTGTAGTATACACATTGGCATTAAACAATTGGCGAAAAGAGCACGTGAAAAATGAATAATATCATATGAGAAAAATTATCTGTTACGCTTTGGACATTTAGGGGAATTTTGAATTGTGTGGCAGGGCCACCAGCATAGCAGTCCTAAAAATAAGCCAAAAAGAATTCGAACGCCAATTTGTATGTTAAGAGGAAAGTTTTGAGAACACAGCGTTAAAGACAATACAGACCGCATTTTCTGGAAATGTTTATGATTTAACAAGGAAGTCATACTCAAAAATTAAGCAGAGATCAAAGAGTTATTTCTACTGGCCGAAAGCAAAGTCGATCTTTATTCTTTTTTTTATCTAGTCAGCGTGAATAATCATCTAAATGAATTTTATGAATGCGAGAGCCGATTTAGTGGTAAAGGCATCTGTTAAATTTCTTTTCTTTCTTTTCTTTTGGAGGAAAGTTACAATGGGAACTGAAATAAAGGTTAGGATAAAATGAATAAGTAATTAAAGATTAGTTTTAACTGAAATTTAGAGAAAGGAATAATTTAAGAAAAATATATGTGATTCCACATCACAATCGTCATGAATGCTAACTAGATTATGAAATGTTTTGTGTTCCTTATTGCTGTCTATGAGGTTTTGTGCGTTATCAGAAAACAGACAAGCAATTTTTCCTCTGCTAGCAAAAAAACCTATTTAAAGTATCTATAAATGCTTGCGAAGTTAGATCAGTAACAATCTCTAAATGGTTTGCACGTGTTACAAAATAAATACATTTGCTACATATACTTTATCATAAATTCTTTTACGTTAGTACTTATATTTTAAGAGAAAAAACCCAGTGAAATAAACATCTGAACAATTAAATGGATAGTCCTCAATTACTCTTTCTTTTAGTAAAGTTCCCCATGAACTGTCGACAAGAGACATGTTTCTCTTCAAAACAAGTAATACAATTATGAACTGCGTTTCTACATATAGCAGTAAAGATTGTGGACCTAAATATAAATATCGTTTATGAAAATATTCTACTATGATTTGAGTAAGTTTACTTTTATTATGTACGAAATTGGTAATATTTGGCTAAAATTTAAGTGACTGTTTACTGACCTACCACCTCCTACTCTAAGAAGACCTTTTTTATTAAGAACTAGATTAATTGTACCTAATTTTTCCAACGATTTTATTTCATTGTTAAATAATTCCCATTGTATGTTTTTACAAAAATATTTTCGCTCTGTTAAGTTCTTTGACGTCCAGAGGACCATCCTACCTTTCTTTTTTTAGAATTACTAAGAAATCTAATAATTAATTTTAAAATACTGATTGTCTTACTATAGTTCTTACTAAAATAAATTATATCATGCACAAAATAATCAATAGGTATTGTGAAAACAGATATTCAATTGTCAAAGTCATTTATTTTAGTGATTTTCAGTTCATTTGAAAAGTCATTGGAATTAACTGCTGCAGGAATGTCTCTATTAGGACAGTATTTTAACTTTATGAACAATGGACCACTCCAACATAACTCATTCGAGATTAGCTTATCGGGATTAAGTCCTCTTGTTTAAAAGTCAGCAGGGTTATGCTAAGATGGAACATGACGTCACTGTAGTTAGTCACTGCAGTTAGTTATTGTATTGTAGAAATCCTATTCGAAACAAATGTTTTTAGTTGGTATGGATCTTTTTTAATCCACGATATTATTATCATGGAATCGGGCCACAAGAAGATTTTGTTTACACTAATCTTGAGCGCAGAAATCACTCGTTTAATTAGCTTTGTCAATTGAAAGGCTGCAAAAATCTCAAGTTTTAGGACAGTTAACTACAGTAAGGGAGAAACTCTGGATTTCCTAGTTACTAATTTACAGACACTTGACCTGGTTCCGTTACTGAATTCCAGTAAATTACCACACCATAAACTGCTTCAAACGCGTCTCTGAAACCACGTGACAACCATTATTTGACTTAGATGATTGCGTAAGCATGTCATTTGTCAAACTCTAGCAATTCCCACGTCTTTGCACCCTTTAACACTTCATATATTATTTTACGACACTGCATTGCAATGTTATACCTGCACGTTCATGTATGTTAATTTTATATCAACTTGCATTGCGCCTTATTAACGGCAACCCGATATAGAACTGATATATTGTTTTCGACGTCTTATTACTGAAATCTTCATACCCATCATATTTTAACCGAACTACAGTTCGTTTTGCTACTTGATACAGGAAACATTTTTTTATTTTGTGGCTGTATGTTCTAAATGTTGCTCCGCCCAAAATTTGCACATTATGACAAATTTCATTCAACAGCAGTGTATGTGTCCGGCAAAGCAACGTTTGTTTCAAAGTAGAAATTTTACTTGGAAAAATTATATACATATTGGTATATATACATATTCATTAATGAATCACACAGATGCACAAGTTTTTTCAAATAAAATAATCTTTTACAAGTTTATTTAATTTATGAATTTGCTATGAATTTAACTTCAATTTAATTTATATTCAATTTAATTAATATTATGATAAAATATATATGCTATCTAATATTTTAATATTTGTACAGATACTAGATATATAATTTCAATAATATTTATATCAATAGATTATCATCTTAAGTTCAGCTTAATACATAAAACTAGGAAGAAGTAATTATAAGAATTAATTGTTCATTATACGTTAATAGTCTTAATTGAAATTGATTCATATGAGGATGCAAAACCAAAGAAATAATGTAACAGCGAAAGAAATATTAGAAAAGGCTTTCTAAAACATTTTATCTCATTAATGAAGGTTTAGAGATTACGTATTCATTGTTGAACACGGAAATTTCGAAAGTGCTTTTGGTAAAAAGCTTAAAACAGATTTGTTGTGCTTTTTCAAAAGTTCTAGAAATTGATGTAAAAACGGGACTTGTAGCTCCATATAAAAAATAAAAATGTATGTATAAGAAGCTATGAATAACTGAAGGATTCTGAAATAAATCTACATAAAATTTCATATTATAAAAATAATGCTTTGAATAGTTTTTTTTTTAGATTTCAGATACTGATATTAAACGATATTTTTAGTTTTTAATGAATAATTTATTCCTTTAGTCACAAAAAGAGCTATGAAATTTAAATTTCTGAATTTTTTTAAAGACACATGCATCCATATATATATATAAATATATGTATAATCATTTAAAAGCGTTACAGCACGAATGATTTAAACTGCCATACAATATATAGGTTTTAAATTGGTTATAATAAGCAATTTTATAAGTATCTTATATGCATCTAATCAAAATAAATGACAAATTTAACGTTTCACGAAATAAATCGTCATATGTTTGTAGATATGTAAAAAAAAAATAATTAACAATAATAATGTCATCTGTAGAATTCAGAGGTAAATTCGCGATTTCCTAACAATTTAGGAATAAATACCTTCATAAAATTTTAATTGGAAAACCATATATCTAAAGAAGATATATTGAGCTATTTACTATACTAAACATTTCACGGTCTCGCATTTTTGTTGGAATATGTTGTATAATGTTATATGTACGTGGATCGATCCAAAAATAAGGTTCCCATCAAATTTACAAATAGACAGCATTGTTTATTCTTATAGAAATTTACATCGTTGGAAAGAAGAAAGTTTGCTCTATTTCTCTACACAATCGCCATCTTTTTATACGCATTTTTGTAGACTGTGCTCCAATTTCTATATCCCAATGTCGTAGAACTCCGCCGCCAACTCGTTGAGGAAGCGTTTCACCTCTTCTTTGACGTCATCATCTCTCCGGAAGCATTGGCTAGAACTCCTATAACAGGACTCTTAGCGTTGGCCACCCAAGTGTTCCTTTATCTTGGGGAACAAGTGATAATCATTAGGTGCGAGGTCCGATAACCGCCATCTCGTTAACCGCCTCCGAAACAGACAGTGTTCCATTCTATTCTTCATCACGGGCTTCTTTCCGAGCGGTACTAAACTCCCTGGACCACTTTCGGAAGTGTTGAACTTTCATACACTTCTTGACGTACACCTCTGTCAACAGAGGACGAATATCCACGGGTGGAGTCCATTTGGCGTGCAAAAAGTGAATTACGGGAGGAATCTCGCCCTTGGCGGGATCAACAATGGGAACCTCCATCTCAGACGGCTGCTGAGTCAAGAATGAACGGCGCAGCGAAGCGCAGCCGGGGGAATCACGAGTGCAGGAACAGCCGAGCACAGTGCTGTTGCCGTATTTTGCCCCGCACCTTCCCGTGGGGCTGGAGCTCTTTGGGAACCATACTTCTGGATCAACCCTCGTATTTTGTAACTGTAAACATTCTATATCCACTAACCTATTCACTTTTATCATAGAATAATTCCAGATTGCTGTATAAATTTCATTGTTTCAATTCCTACTATTAGTTCACACTCTCCCTATATTTATTTATGAATTTATATATTTATACTAGCAGGCTATGCCCGCTGCGATTGGTCAATATTTCCAAATGAACCTTGGATTAAACTAAATGGAGAATTTGAACTTGTATTTTAAACAATATGGACCTTCAGCTGGACCTTGCTCATTACTGAAAACGATGCGAACGCCATTGCGATATAATGTTATCTTAAGCGATGGACAAAATTTAGCTTTTAAGAAGTAATTCTTTTAGTTGATTATAAACAGCGCACTTTTGGTCGGGTAATTAGACCGTTATGACAACAGGAATTAATACCTCTATAACTAATCAACATATAATGAAATCTTATGTACTAACACCATTCCTGAAAAGTCATGTAACAGGGCCACTTGTAACAAAATATGTTCTGTAGATTTTCTTAAAAAGGCTAAACTTTCATAATCAGGTTCACCTAATTTTTGTCACTTAACTTTTACTGTTGCTCTATAACTAAGTACCCTTGAACAATATGTATACACTAAAACCTTTCCAAAATTATTATCTAATTGTGGTATATCCTACGAAAGTATTATAAACAATCGGAATGAAATGCAAATTTCCGTTGTAAATATATAGTAGATGATGATATGCGATTTTGTGTAATAGAATTCATTGTAAAATTTTCGCTTCAAACATAAACGATGCTTTTTGCATTAAAGCTAATGGACCAATATGTGAAATATCCGATTACGGAAGGTTAACTTGAATTCTCATGAGCAACTACCCAAAGAAAAGTGAATATGTGGCTTTTTTGATACTTTTATGTTAGCCGAGCGCAGGTAATAAATCAATAAAGATTGTTTTCATAGTATATTCTTATTTTATTATTTTCTTTTAAAACACAAATCTTTCACTCCTTTCATTTAAAATGCATGCCTTATACTAATTTCATTTAAAAAACTGAAAAGATAACAATAACAAGAAATAATGCCATAATTAAAAACAAAAAATTATTTTTTATTTACATGCGCAAAATGTAACTACTGTTACTGCGAATTTAAAAAATGCTATTAGCGAGATGTGCGCACGGTTGTTATAAATGTACCCATTTTTTCTTCTTATCGAGGAGCAATTTATAAATCGCACAATATTATTCCAATTCCAATTTATTTTATTGAGGAATGAACCTTTGACCGGAAAAATGGAAAAAGACTCTTGTAGATTCTTCGGATGACGTCATCTGACGCCATAAACCGAGTTGATATGTACGAAAATAAATTTTAAGTCGTTACAAACATTGCTATCATAATTAAATAATTTCATTGATACTACTTTTTATTTCGTCGACCAATTTCGCCAAATTATATCTTTATTTTAAATAACGAAATAAAAAATAAATTAGTATAACATTAATAAAAATACAAATAAAACGTCGAAAGTAAAATCACTTGATGACGTAAACACGTGTAGCTTGTTTAAATTCAAGTGGATATGATTTTTACGATCAACCATTATTGGCATTTAATCTTACAGTTTGACTATAGATATTTGGTCGACGGAATATCTAAGTAGTACTTTTTACATTTTCATTTTATAATGCTAATTTCTCAGTAATTTATTTCCTTTTATTTCACATAAAATCACTGGTTTTTTTTGTTTTTTTTACCATTTGGAAAAATGGTTATTGTTCTCGTCAGGGTAGGAAATCAAAAGCATATATGAAGCTTTTTATTTCCCTTTACTTTCAACAGGGATGGAAAAGCCTTTTTCCGAATAGCCAATGAAATGCTTGGATAATACGTAAGTTTCAGGTGGATAATACATAAGTTTTAAGAAATCTGACGGGTCGCAGGCGATTTTTGTCGCTGTCAACTTTTACGTGTAATAACACTATTAATGTTTATTAATTCATGGCGTACGTAATGTATGATCAACTCCGTGCGATATTTTATGTCTTAAATTTTAGTCTTCGAAAAATTCCTTTTCCAAATGGTCGTTGTAATTTGTTAAATTGCTTTTTAGCCTCCGGTACGGTATGCTATTTCTTTCTCTCAGCTTATTTTGTATCCAAAAGACAACGTTACCTTACAGAGGCTAGCCGTAAAACAAAGCATTACGATTAAACACTGTTTTGCAATTTTTAAAACTTCTAAGCGTCACACATTTTAAATTTTTATACCGTCGTATTGGGAAGAAAAAGCTCCTTTAAATGCATTTTGTTTGAAAACTGTATCTCCATTTATTTTTGAAATATTAATTTTTTGTAGTTTTTGGAGCCATTTGCTTAATTTTGGCAACGGAAGTACTTCATTTCTGCAGAAAGTAAAGGAAAAATAGTTTTAAAATAGTAATTACATATGTTTGTTGCCATTTTCTCGTAACAACAGAAAGAAAATTTAATTAAAATACGTGTTATTTTGAAAAAAATTTAAACGAATGATTTTTGTTAAAACAATGGAGCTATTATATACCATATTTAATTGTAAGTATCTATGAATCATTAGATAGCTTTTTTTTTCGATTTTCTTGAATGACGGAATCTTTTTGCTGCATTTGTGCTTATTTCGTGATAGTGATGTGCTATGTATGCTTTACTGTAGATGTTTAAGAGTAGATCGTACAATTCTTAAGCGGATGCGAATGACGTCATTTTACTTAAAATAAAAGTGTGTGCTTTAAGTCTTAAAATTGAAATATGTTTTGTACTGCAGTAGAGTTCCGCTTAACCGAGTTATTTTCTTCTGGTGGACTGGTGGCTTCTATTATTATGAAAGAGCCATTATAAATGAAGTGTTAGGTGAAGATGAAAGAGCAGTCGTAAAAAAAATATGGCAATTTTTTCCCCCATTCTCACCAGAAAATCAGAATTCTAACATTTTACGGCTGCTATTTCATCTTTACCTAACACTACATTTATAATGGCTGTTTCACAATAATAGAAACCATCAGTCCATCACAAGAAAATGAAGTAATGGAAATGCCGGGGGCGACACTAAATTCTGAAAAGGTAGAATTCCTGTTCTCTAGTTTTTTTTTTTTTTTTTTTTTTTTTTTTTTTTTTAATTAAGATGCTTGCATTTTTTTTTTCAAACTCATACAGCCGTTTTTATTCTTATTTTTCCTTCCCCGTGCAAAAAGCGTTAGGGGTGACACTTTAGAAAATCCTTTCTTAGCAGAAGTCTATGTCATAAGAAGTATTTTTACCGCGATTTTCAAGATTTTAGGTTCAGTAGTTTGCGCGGTTTGCGTTAATTAGTCCCCTAATCCAGACTTTATTTTATATACTACAGTGGCCTCCAAAAGTTAAGGTACAGGGACTGGATGCTTTCGATTGCACACGTTTTGTCGAATATCTACAAAAATTATTGGCGAATTGTTCTTGAACTTCTGGGATGAAAAGAACATGTTTGATTTTTTATTTATCGGTGAAGATTTAGTCGGGGGTTCAATTAGGGGGCTAATAATAAATTTAATAATAAAATAATATTTGCGATCACCTATGTAACAGGAAAGGCTGGAAATGGTTTGTCACTGTGGTAAATGACTAATTGGGTCCTGTTCAATGTTTGTATGCATTTGTGTAAGCATAGCACTCATATTCGTAAAGATGTTAACGTTTGTGTGAAAAATTCAAAAGGTTTTTTGTTTATAGCATTCAGAGTTTTCAACCAAATTTAACGCAACTTTCCAAAAACCTGACAAAGAGTAGTAGAAACATTATACTGGAATTAAAACATGAATATATTGATTATTTGATGAGATATGGGCATTTTTATAAGATAATTTTTAACTGTGCATGCGCGGAAGATTTCAAAATTTTTATTTCATAATTTGGAGTAAGCTATTTATGTCAACTTATATAAAAACTCCAGTCAAATATCGCGAAAATTCACAAAGATAGGGTCGATATAGTGAGTTGATTCCTAAAAATAGCTTTATTATAAGGGATTTTCCACAACTTTTCAATACGTTCGCTATATCTTTCTAAGTTTTCACAATATTTGATTGAACTTTTTTTTGAAATTGCCCCAAAATACTGACTACCAAATTATGAAATAAAAATTTTGAAATCTTCCGCGCATGCGCAGTTAAAAATTATCTCATAAAAATGTCCATATCTTATCAAATATTCAATATATTCATGTTTTAATTGCAGTATAATGTTTTTACTATTCTTTGTCAGGTTTTTGGAAAGTTGTGTTAAATTTGGTTGAAAACTCTGTATGCTATAAACAAAAACATTTTGAATTTTTCACAAAAACGTTAACATCTTCACGAATATGAGTGCTATGCGTACACAAATGCATACGAACGTTGAACAGGGCCCAAATAGTCATTTACCACAGTGGCAAACCATTTCGAACCTTTCATGTTACATAGGGGATCGCAAATATTATTTTATTATTAAATTTATTATTAGTCTCCTAATTGTACCCCCGACTAAATCTTCACCGAGAAACATAAAATCAAACATGTTCTTTTCATCCCAGAAGTTCAAGAACAATTCGCCAATAATCTTTGTAGATATTCGACAAAATGTGTGCAACCGAAAGCATCCGGTCTCTGTACCTTAACTTTTGGAGGCCAGTGTATATTAGATATGCCAGTTTGCGGTGACTCGATGATCGAAAATTAGTCCAATATCATTTGAAATATTACAGAGGAGAAAGTACGAAGGAAGACGAAGAAGAAATGACGAATTATAAAAGACTTGTATATTTTTTATGTTGAATTTTTCGATAGTAATAACGTATTAAAGCATAAATTCCCTTAAAAATTATCTTTATTTCCTAGATTTCGAAGCTGTGAATTTTCCTATAAATGAAATTGGCGATATGACTTGAGAAAAAATGAAATAAACAATAGATAATATTTGCTTTAAAAAAATGGGTAATATTCGTCCATCTGAGTTCGAGTTTATAAATATCACATGCTTTCGGAATTGTGGTTGAAAACATTCTAAAAAGTATAAAATTATATTACAATAGGTATGTGTGGCAGAAATTCACACTGAAATTTAAGTATTCGATTCCATTTTTCAAATATTAACTGATATCTATATAAGTTAAAATTCAATATGAAAATGTACTCAAAAAATGATCTCTTTCACCTAAAAAAGCACCATTTGTGAGAATATCCTCAAGCTAATATCACGCTTATGCATTTTTGGCTTAAAATCACATTGATGGCGACAAAAGGAAAATAAAAAATCGTAAAGAAACAAATAGTAATTACACATGTACTGACTCACAATTACATCTGCTTGTTTCTAATATAAGTCACGTTATGGGACAATTACATAAAAAGAAAAAGAAAAGAACAAAAAGAAAAAAAGTCATTAAAATTTCATCTAATCAAATTTTCAGATTCGTTTCTATATCTAACGCAAGCGATAAAGAGCCAAATATTGCTTATCAAGTGTAATATTTCTTATTAAATTAATTTTTAAGCATTACAAATATTTCTTTCAGGTTTAAAATAAATGTTTCCTTTTTTTAATACTATCACTCATTAAAACGGATTTTCTTCTTCTTTTCTTCTTTTTAAATAAATTTAGTAACAGTTTTTCTTTTATTTTTTGACTTGCAATAGCCGTATCAATTTTGTTTTTTATCAACTATGAATTTACTCAAGAAATAAAATGGTAACCTTATCGTCCAAAATAACAGAATTTTCCGTCATAATTCTATAACTAATATACGTAGAACGATATGTTATAGCTTAAAACCTTCCCTGAAATGATACCTATGTAACAGTATAAGTTTCGTCGAAATCCATGCAGTAGAACTCGAAATCTAGGCGTTCGGAAGGAAATTTCCATTTGGATTTTATATATATAACTAGCAGGCTGAGCCCGCTGCGCTGGACCATTTTTCAAATAAACCTTCAATCAAACGGAATGGAAAATCCGACCCTGTATTTTAAATTAATATGGACCTTCACCAGGAAGATCCTTCCGCATTTCTGAATACGCATCTGACGTAATTGCGCTATTATATTATCTGATGCGTTAGACGAAATACGGGCAATTCAGACGCAACTCTTTAATACATCATATAGAGTTTGGGAGGGAAATGCGGCCATTACGATCATATCACCACACTACTAAAAAAGAGAGAATTACAATGACTGCACAGATTGACCATTTAACTTAAAGAATGTTCGGGTTATTCACTTTCGCTTGTTAGGTCTTTTACTCCGGGCTTCTCAGCTTGGTACTTTGTGCTGATCTGAGAACATAAATACAATCTCTCTCTACGTAACATTATATTTGGTAATATACGTCTTCTTTTGGCAGGTTTTCTCTACAGTTTCTTATCTTCGATTTCCAGTAGAGTAAATACAATCAAAACAGTATTTAACTTTTATATTTTAAAATATGTGAATCATGTAAAAGTGGATATTTAAAGCGGAATTGTGTGAATAAAATTAAAATAATGTCATTTTAACTGCCGTTTCTTTTTACATACCAGTTTTAATCATGCAACTATTAACCTAGGAAAATAACCTCGATAACTAATTCAAATAGAAAACTAAATCTCTAGTTTTCATTCAATAAAATCTTCCCAATCATCCGTAATCGGATCCACAACCAAGTTTGATGTGAAACATTAGAAATGTTCGTAACGATATGGCTAAAAATGTACCAGAGTTAGCTACAAAACAGGGTTAATTACGCTCCAAACTACATTCCATTAAATAATGTCAAATTACTGTTAATTGATTTTTAGATCTTTCACTATCAAAACTCTTTGCAAATGATAAGTAAAGTTAATTATGCAAAATTTTTAGTAGTGATCTTTTTGGCAAACCGAAGATTTTTTTCGCATTTCTCTAATGAGCGTAATAAGACGGAGAAATAAGCATGCTTTTAATTTCAAGACGTCATTATTCATCAGTTTGTTGCCTAAAGAAAACTAAAAACGTTAGTTTGTTACTATGATCAGCTGCTCGGGCTGTGCGTCAGCCAAAATTTCTTTGTAATGATTGAAATTTTATTTCAATCTGAGGTACTTTTTTGAAACCTAGAGTAAATGAACAAATATGGTTCCATTGGCCACCTTTGGCATTTGAAAGTTTTTTTTTTTTTTTTTTTTTTTTTTACATTCAAAGTAATGCTTTTTTAGTGATAGAAAAATAAACCTAAAATTTGTCACCACGATCAGCTGCTCGAGCTGTGCATCAGCCAAAATTTATAATGATTGAAATTTTAATTGAAATTGAGGTAATTTTTAAAAAAAATCTAGGCTAATTGAACAAATATTGTTCCATTGGCCACCTTTAGCATTTGAAAAACTTTTTTTGTACATTCAAATTAATGCTTTTTAATGATAGTAAAATAACTGCACATGAAAAATATCTATTAGTAAATCTTCTTTTGTTCGTTTGCTCCATACTAAAAAAACATAAATTTACTAATCGCTAATTACTAAAAGTACAAATTTCGCGTAATCTTCTGAAATCGGATTTACCGTCCACGGTTCCTTTCAAATATAAACGAATCTTCCAACACTATACAGTAAATTCGTCAATTGTATGTTGGCTGATTATGGAAGATTCATCCAATATCTTTTTATAACATTTCTAAAAGAAGGGAAGATATGAAAAAAAAATAAATGACGAATGGAATGGAATATCGAAAAGGAATTTCAGAAAGGAATTTTTATTGCAAAATGTCTTTTTCGTGCTAGAAATAACGCATAATTGCTTACATTTTCTTAAGAATAATCTTTACTACCTAACATTGCAAGCATTGAACGTTTGTATAAGGGAAATTGGCGATATGTTTTTTTATTAAAAAAAGAATGGACAATATTAGCTAATCTGGCTTCGAGGTTATAAAAGTAACAAATTTGGGGAAAACAAACCGACATGCTTTCGCAGTAAAGTATGATGAGAAATTTTTTAAATGTCTAAAATTAAATTATTTTACAGTATGTATGTGCGTGTGTGGGAGACATTTATACTAAAATTAAAATATCTGACTCCATTTTTAAAATATTAATTGCTATTTATATATTGTACATTTGAATTTTAAAAAATACTCAAAAAATGCTTTTGTACACTTACAAAATCACCTTTATTGTAAACATCGCTTGAACCCAATTCACGCTTACATCTTTTTGGCTTAAAATCAAATTGTTTGGCGACAAATGTGAACTCAAAAATTACAAATAAACATATAACATGTAACTCATAAATACCATCATTTTTACAATTACATCTGCTAGTTTCGTCTGTAAGTCACATGATGGAAGAGTTAGAAATAAAAAAGACAAATCAAAAACAAAATTGTTACCACAAGAAAGGTCTCCTTAAAGAGCATACTCAAACTATTTTGAAAAGAAAAATGCTTTTAAAACTACTCATGTGTGTAGTAAAACATCAGTCAAATTTGACGGCGGAATCCCAGTAAAAATCTGAAAAAAAATTATATATATTCGAGTATTTGGCGCAAAAAAGACAAACGTTCCACGCTATTTGGCTATCCAACACATTTCCATCCCAAATGCAAGATATTTAAATGCATTTGAAAATTGCATGTTAAATAAGTTTTTAAATGCCTAAAACTCAATGAATTTAAACTTAAACGAAGCATTAGCATATTATTTTTTATCCTCAAGCATATATAATATATACAAATTGCGTGTTGCAGTAGTTATTCAATTTTACATGGATTCACCGGCTGGAAATGTTTTAAGGGTACTATTTGATTATTCATTCAACCAATTTCGCCAAATTATATAAATTGCCAAACGCTTCGCCAAATTATATAAATTGCCCAACTGCTCGCCAAATTATACAAATTGAGAAAATTTTTATTTTAAACAACGAAAGAATAAATAAATTTGTAAACATTAGTAAAATTACAAATGGAAGTGAAATTAAAAATCACTTGATGACACAACAAACACGTGCATCGTGTTTAATATCAAGTGAATGTAAAATTTACGATCAGCTATTATTATTATTTTGGCGATAGTTATTTTGTCGACGGGATTATCAAGTAGTACCGTTTTAAATTTCTTTTAAAAGTAGCTGGCTAATTAAAAATTCTACCATTAAACATTTTATATTAAATGCTTGTTTCCATGGCAACAATAACCTTTATTTCTTGTTTCTGACACTAACAATATCGAAGTCAAATTGCCAATGTTCCGAATCGGACATTAATTTTGAATTTGGAAAAAATTTAATAAACTGAAATTTTGTTTTAAACCGTATAATTACGATAATAAAATTTTAATATATACACACATAAAGGTATATGACAAAACTGTAGTAATAAAAATGTATTTATTACGTTAAACTTAATCAAACTATCTTCGTATGAAGAGTAGAAAAAGGTTTTACTTAAAAATTATTTATCATAAAAAAAAGTATCATTCAAAATTTATTTGTGCAGCCAACCAGCATTAAATCGCCAAAAAAATTAAATTTTCATTATTTTTTTACAAACGCTAAATCGAGGTTCTGCGGATTTTGTTTTATAAACATATTATATGTCACGAGAAGATTATTCTATATAATCCTCATGAGAAGAATATTGTATATTTTTTTCAAATATTTCTGAGCATGCACTTATCGAAACTTCCTTGATATCATCCTATCAATTTTTCAGATGCATTTTTCTTAACCTGACGCAAAAGATAAAGAGCCAAATCTTATTTCAATTGCAATATTTTAACTGAGTAATTTTTTAAGCATTGCGAACATTCCTTTTTATGTTTAAATTAAATATTTTCGTTTTTTAATATTATCACTCATTAAAACGAATTTTTTTCTTCGTTTTTCTTCCTTCTTTTTCTTTTTTTTATTAAAATTAGTAACAGTTTTTTTTTAATGTTTTGAGGCGTAATAGCTGTTTCAATTTTTTTTATCAACGATAAATTTCGCCAAGAAATAAAATGGTAAAACTTATCGTCCAAAATAACAGAACTTTCCGTCATAATTCTATAACTAATATAGGTAGAATGATGTGTTATAGCGTAAAACCTTCCCTGAAACGATACCTATCTAACGATATAAGCTCCGTAAAAATCTATGCAGTAGAACTGGAAATCTCGGCGTTCGGAACGAAATTTCCGTTTGGATTTTATATATATAATAGACTAGCTGGCTACACCCACTTCGCTGGTCCATTTTCCAAATGATCCTTGATCAAACAAAATTATGAATTCGACCTTGTATTTAAATTAATATGGATCTTCGCCATGAAAATCTTTCCGCATTTGCTGAATACTATGCGAACTCTATTTAGCTATTATATTATCTTATGGGTTAGGCAAAATTCAGGCTATTGAGAAGAAACTCTTTTTACATTATAGATTTAAAGCAGAGGTTTGGAAGAAAATACGGCCGTTATGATAATCAGAAATGTTAAAATGTTCTCTAGTCACCACACTAATAAAATGAGAGATAATTACAATGATTGCAGAGAGTGACCACTGAACATTAATTATGTTCGGATTATTCACTTTCGTTTGATAGTTCTTGAACTCCGGGCTTCTCAGCTTGGTGCTATGTGTGGTTCTGGTAGCTTAAATACAATTTCTCTCTACGTTGCATTATATTTTGTAATATACGTCTTCTAGCATGTCTACTGCAGTTTTCTATCTTCGTATTGCAGCAGAGTAAGTACGGTAAAAAAATTTAATAAATTGTTTGCACACAAAAAGTCCTTAACTTTCATTTAAAGAAATGTGAATCATATAAAAGTGAATTTTTAAAAATGAAGTGTTTGAATAAAATTAAAGTAATGTCATTTTCATTTTCATTACCATTTCCTTTTATATATATACCACTTACAATTATGTAGCTGTTAAACCTGAAAAAAAACCCCCTCGATAACTGATTATGATAGAAAAATAAACCTCTTGTTTTCATCCAATGAAAAACTTCCCAATCTTCCATAATCGGGTGCACAGCTAAGTTTTACGGCAAACATTAGAAGTGTTTGCAAACTATATGGTTACAAATTTACCAGAGTTAACACACGTAAAACATACGTAATTATGCGCCAAACTATATTCCATTAAATAAAGTCAAATTGCTGTTGGCTGTAATATACATCTTTCGCCAAAAATACTCTTTGTAAATGACAAATAAAGTCAGTTATACAAAACTTAATAACCTAACACATTATAATATAACGAAATAATCTTTTTGATGCACCGAAGACCTTTTTTCATTTCTCTAAAGAGTACAATAACACGGAGAAATAAATACACTTTTTATTTTCAAAATTACATTATTCTTCAGTCTGCTGCCTAAATAAACCTAAAATCGTTAATTTTTTCCTCAGTTTAGAGAATAGGATTGTGCGTCAGAAGAACTTGCTTTATAATGATTTCTATTTTCAATTTTATCTGCATTCCAGGTACTATTTTTCTTATCTAGGCTAAAATGATAAATCAACAAATATTGTTCCACCAGCCACCATTGGAATTTCAAATTTTTTTTCCAAATATTTATTTTTTAGTGACAGTAAAACAACTGCAAATAAAAAATATATAATACTAAATCTTCTGTTCTCCGTTTGCTTTATAATGAAAAAACATAAATTTACTAATCGCTAAGTACAAATTTCACGTAATCTTCTGCAATCGCGATCACTGTCCAGAGACTCTTTCAAATATAAAAGAAACATCCAAATAGTTCAGTAAATACACTAATTAGCGGGTAACCTGATTACGGAAGATTAATCCAATATCAAAAACCTTAAAAAAAAACTGAAAAAGGGATGACGAATTAAAAATATAATCGAAAATTTATTTTAGTAAGAAATTTTTATTGTAAAATATTTTCTTTTGTGGTATTAGACTTTTCTAATAGGGAAATTGGCGATATATGTAAAAAAAAAAAAAAAAAAAAAAAAAAAAAAAAGTGGACAATATTTGTTGATCTCAGTTCGAGGTTATAAAAGTCATAAGTTTGGGAAAAAACAAAGTCGCATGTTTCCGTAGTAAAGTACGCGAAAAATATTTTAAATATCTGAAATTAAATTATTTATAATATGTGCGATGTGCGTGTGTGGGTGGGGGAGGGGGGCAAACGTTTGCATTAAAATTTAAATATTTGACTCCACTTTTATAATATTAACTGCTATTTATATAATATCGTCATTTTTATAATTACATCTGCTAGTTTTTTCTGTAAGAGATAAATAATAATAATAATTATAATAATTGTTACTCACAAGGAAGGTCTCCTTAAAACGCATACTCAAAATATTTTGAAAAAGGAAATGCCAATAAAATTACTCATGTATGTAAAAAAGATCGGTAAAAATATTGCGGTAAAATCCCATTAGAAAATCTGTAAAAAAAAAAATCAAAAAAAAAAAAAAAAAAATCGAGTATTTGGTGCGAAAAGACGAACGCTCCACGCTCTTTGGCGAACCAATACGTTTCCTCGCCAAATGCAAGAGATTGAAATGCATTTATAAATTCCTTGTTAAATAAGTAATTTAATGCCTAATACGGTGTCACCGGCTGGATAAGTTTTAAGGGTGTTTTAATTAAGAATGATATCATTAAACATTTCGATATTAAATTGTTGTTTCCATGGCAATAAATCTCTCTTGTTGTCTCTGACACTAACATTATCGAAGTCAAATTGTCAATGCTCAGAATCGGACCTTAATTTGAGTTTGAAACACTTTTAATCCATTTAAATTTCGTTGTAAACGGCATAAATACGATCGTTAAATTTCATAATTACATATATAAATGTATATGACAAAACTGTAGTTATAAATAAGTATTTATTTAAGTTAAACTTACTTAAACTAACTTCGTATCGAGAGTTGAAAAAGTTTTTCTTAAAGAATAGTTATCATAGTATTATTCAAAATTTTATCGTGTCGCCATCCAGCGCTAAATCGCCAAAAATTGAAATTTTCATTATTTTTTTAGGAATGCTAAATAGAGGTTCTGCTGATTTTTTTATGGATATATATACTTATGAGAAGAATATTCTATAATTTTTTTCAAATAATTCTGAGTATGCGCTTATGGGGAACTTCCTTGATATCATTTTATCAATTTTTCAGACGCATTTTTCTTAACCTGATGCAAAAGATAAATCGCCAAATCGCCAAATATTATTTCAATTGTAATATTTTAACTGAGTAATTTTTTAAGTATTACGAACATTCTCTTTCATGTTTAAATTAAATATTTTCGTTTTTTAATATTATCACTCATTAAAATGGATTTCTATTTTTTTTCTTTTTTAAAGATTTTAAATAAAATTAAAAACAGTTTTTTGTCTTTTGTTTTTCTAGGTGTAATAGCCGTTTCAATTTTTTCAACAACAAAAAACTTCGCCAAGAAATAAAATGGTAACCTTATTGTCCAAAATAACAGAACTTTCCGTCATAATCTGTGTAGAACGATGTGTTATAGCTTAAAACCTTCCCTGAAACGATACCTATCTAACAGTATATGTTCCGTAAAAATCCATGCAGTAGAACTCGAAATCTAGGCGTTCGGAACGAAATTTCCGTTTGGATTTTATATATATAATAGATAGAATAGATAATAGATTATGTGTTATGAACTATCTCAAAGTTTAAAACAGATCGCATTGTTAGATTTCCTAATTTTAACAATATCGCGTTATGTTAGTTCCACATTCCACCACCAGGGAGCGCACTCTATTCTTAACGAAAGCGTATATGAACGAAACTCCTTCTTGCAACTTTTCCGTAGATACATGAATCGGGAGGATGGCGGTCTTAACCAATAATTTAAGATAACTGCTGAAATTACTACGAAAAATATTTTAAAGGGGCCCTACGCGGGTCCCTAATAGAGTTAGAGGAAATCCGAAGACGGCAAAATAATCGCGGGGAAAGTTTGCTTGGGTGCTTCGGAGCTACTTTTGGCGCGAGATCTAAGCTCTACGACCAATAGGAGCCCAGATATTTAAGGAAATATGAAGTAACAAAGTCCAAAATAACAGAAATTTCCATAATAATTCTATAACTAATCTAGGTAGAATGATGTGTTATAGCTTAAAACCTTCCTTAAAAGGATACCTATCTAACGGTATAAGTTCCGTAAAAATCCATGCGGTAGAACTCGAAATCTAGGCGTTCGGAGCGAAATTTCCGTTTGGATTATATATATATAATAGACTAGCAGGCTACACCCGCTTCGCTGGTCCATTTTCCAATTGAATCTTGATAAAACAAAATGATGAATTCGACCTTATATTTTAAATTAATATGAACCTTCACCTGGAAAGTCTTTCTGCATTTGCTTAATACAATGCGAACGCCATTTAGCTATTATGTTATCTTATGGGTTAGGCAAATTTCGGGCTATTCATAATAAACTCTTTTATAGTCTATACTTCCTATTATAAAGAGGAAAAAATTGTTTATTTGTCGGAGGTAAGCTCTGGAACTACCGAACCGATTCCAAAAGTAATGGTATCAAAATGATGGTATTAGTCCAACTTAGAACATAGGCTATATCTTATGTCGGTGCCACTACCCCAAAGGGGATGTAGGAGCAAAAAACGTTCTAAAAATGCGATTTTAGCGTTACTGAAGGGCCTAGAAATATGAAATTATGAATATTAGTTACTTATAAGATATAAATGATGTCTAAGAACAGTTCTTAAACAATTCGAAATTTGAAAGGGGTGAAAATGCACAAAAGGCGTTCTAAAAAACGTTCTAAATGGTAGTTTCTACACAATCTCAGGAAATATCAAACCGATTTAAAAAATATTGGTGTCAAAATGATGGTGACAACGCTTGCTCTAAGATAGGCTATGTTTTATATCGGTGCCACTACGCCAAAGGGGGGTGTAGGAGCAAAAAACGTTCTAAAAATGCGATTTTAGCGTTACTGAAGGGCCTAGAAATATGAAATTTTGAATATTAGTTACTTATAAGATATAAATGATGTCTAAGAACAGTTCTTAAACAATTCGAAATTTGAAAGGGGTGAAAATGCACAAAAAAGCATTTTAAAAAACGTTCTAAATGGTAATTTCTACACAATCTCAAGAAATACCAAACCGATTTAAAAAAATATTGGTGCCAAAATGATGGTGACAACGCTTGCTCCAAGATAGGCTATGTTTTATGTCGGTGCAACTACCCCTAAAGGGGATGTAGGAGCAAAAAACGTTCTAAAAATGTTATTTTAGCGTTACTGAAGGACCTAGAATTATGAAATTTTGAATATTAGTAACTTATTAGATATAAAGGATTTCTAAGAGCAGTTCTTAATAAATTCGAAATTTGAAAGGGGTGAAAATGCGCGAAAATCGTTCTAAAAAACGTTCTAAATGGTGGTTTCTACACAATCTCAGGAAATACCAAACCGATTTAAAAAATATTGGTGTCAAAATGATGGTGACAACGCTTGCTCCAAGATAGGCTATGTTTTATGTCGGTGTCACTACCCCAAAGGGGGTGCATGAGCAAAAAACGTTCTAAAAATGCGATTTATGTGTTACTGAAGGGCCTAGAAATAGGAAACTCGAAATATTAGCTACTTATTAGATATAAAGGATTTCTAAGAACAGTTCTTAAACAATTCGAAATTTGAAAGGGGTGAAAATGCGCGAAAAGCGTTCTAAAAAACGTTCTAATGGTGGTTTCTACACAATCTCAGGATATACAAAACCGATCTAAAAAATAGTGGCGTCAAAATGATGGTGACAGCCCTTGCTCCTACATAGGCTATGTTTTATGTCGGTGCCACTACCCAAATGGGGTGCAGGAGAAAAACGTTCTAAATTGCGGCTTTTGCGTTACGGAAGGGCCTAAAATCGTGAAATTTGGAATGGTAGTTAGTTATAAGATATCAATAATCTCTAAGGACATTTCCTAAAAAAATCGAAATTTAAAAGGGGGTCGAAATGCGCAAAAAACGTTGTAAAAAACGTTCTAAATTCCGATTTCTATGCAATCTCAGGAAGTACTGAACCGATTTCAAATATAATGGTGTAAAAATGATGGTGACAGATCTTGCTCCAAGATAGGCTATATTTTATATCTGTTTCCACTACCCCAGTGGAGATGCAGGAGCAAAATGCGCGAAAAGCATTCTAAAAACTTTCTAAATGCCGATTTGTCGGCAATATCTCAGGAAGAATGAATCTGTTTTCAAACGTAATGGTAGGAAATTGATGCTGACAGCCTCTGCTCTAACATAGATGCTATTTTATGTCGGTATCACTATCACCAAGACGTTGCAGGAGCAAAAAAGCGTTCTAAATTTCGATTTTTGTGATCGGTATGGGCTAGAAACTTAAAATTAGGCAAGGTACATATTTATTAGATATAAATGATCTTTAAGAACAGTTTCGAAAATATTGGAAATTTAAAAAGGGGTGAAAATGCGCGAAAAGCGTCCTAAAAACGTTCTAAATTGCGATTTCTTCTCAATCTAAGGAAATACCAAAGCTATTTCAAAAGTAATGGTTGCAAATGAATGGTGACAATCCCTGCTATAACATAGGTTATATTTTATGTTGCTGTCACTACCATCTGAGGGTTGCAAAAGCAAAACATGTTCTAATTTGCGTTTTTTGAAAAACTGAGGGGTCGAACACTTTGAAGTATGGCATGGTATTTACTTACAAGATGCAACTGCTTTCTAAGAACAGTCGTAAGATAATTCCAAATTTACAAAAATGAAGTGAATGAAAAGCGTTATAAATTACAATTTTTAAGCAAACTTATAAATTACCAAACCGATTAAAAAAATAATGATGACAAATTTTGGTGGTAGAACCTGCTCAAACATAAGCTATATTTTATGTCTGTTCCACTACCATGAGAGGGTTGCAGGAGCTAAAATCATTCTAAATGGCGATTACTGCGATACTGAAAAGGCTAGAAACTTTAAATATGGCATGGTAGTTACTTATAAAATATAAATGCCCTCGAAGGAACGTCGAAAATAAATTCGAATTAAAAAGGGGTGAAGCGAAGGGGAGGTGCGAAAAGCATTCTAAAAAAGTCCTAAATTACGATTTCTATGCAATTTCAGGGAATATAAACTGATTATAAAAATAATAGTTGCGAATCAATGGTAACAGTCTCTGATCCTACACAGGCTATATTTTATGCCGGTTATTCTACCTACTGGGGTTCACAGGAACAACAAACGTTCTAAAAAAGGGCTTTAAAAGCTTTTTAAATTACGTTTCTGTGGAATATTAGGAAATAACAAACCGATTTCAAAATTAATGTTGGCAAATTAATGGTGACAGTTCCTATTTCAACATAGCCCTTTATGTTGAGAGAGGTGGCATTACTTCGAATTTGACACGATAGTTAATTTTAAGATGTAAGAAAATGGTTTCTAAAAAATTCAAAACTTCAAACGAATACTGAAATAAGCGTATTAATTGAGCATAAAAGTTTCAAAATATTTTCTAAATCATCATTTATTTAATTTTATTTCGTTTTATTAATTTAAGTCTCATTTCTGCCTAATGCAGTGTAATAATGATGTTTAATCAAACTGTATTTTAAATAGTAATTTTTGAATTATTCCTAAAAGTAATAAGTACCTTTTAATAAAATAAAATATTACCTTTTAATAAAATAAAAATTTAGTTAGTACCTTTTAATAAAAATTAGACATATAAATATCACTTGGCATATTTCAAATATTACGCGAGCAAAGCCGCGGGGTTTGCTAGTAGATTAATAAAGTAGGGGTTGGGAGGGAAATATGACCGTTATGATCATCAGAAATTAAAATGTTCTCTAGTCACCACACTACTAAAATGAGAGGTAATTACAATGATTGCAGAGAGTGACTACTGATAATTAATCATATTCGGATTATTCACTATCGTTTGTTAGTTCTTGAACTCCTGTTTCCTCAGTTTGGTGCTATATGTGGTTCTGGTAGCTTCAATACAATCTCTCCTACGTTACATTATATTTCGTAATATACGTCTTCTTCTGGCATGTCTACTGCAGTTTTCTATCTTCGGATCACAGCAGAGTAAATACAGTCAAAGAACGTAATAAATTATTTGCACACAACTGACAGTGTTTAACTTTCATGATTAAAATAAATGTGAGTCATATAAAAATGGCTTTTTAAAACTGAAGTGTTTGAATAAAATTAAAATAATGTCATTTTCACTGTCATTTCTTTTTTAATACCGGTTGCAATCATGCAGCCGTTAACCTGGAAAAAACCTCGAAAACTGATTGTAATAGAAAAATGAGCCAATTTTTTTCATGCAATCAAAAATTTCCCAATCTTCCGTAATCGGGTACACAGCTAAGTTTGACGTCAAACATTGGAATTGTTTCCAAATTTATGGTTATAATTGTACCAGAGTTAGATATAAAACAAAGGTAATTATGCGCCAAACAACATTCCATTAAATAAAGTGAATTTGCTGTTGACTGAATTATAGATCTTTCACCAAAAATACTCTTTGAGAAAAATAAATAAAGTCAGTTATATAAAACTTAATAACCTAGTACGTAATAATATACGTAATAATCTTTTTAATGCACCAAAGATTTTTTTTCATTTCTCTAATTAGCATAATTCACAGAGGAATAAATAGGCTTTCTATTTCAAGATTACATTATTCTTCAGTCTTTTGCCTAAATAAACCTAAAATCGTAAATTTTCATAAAGTTTAGTAGCTACGGCTATGAGTCATAAGAAATTGTTTTATAATTATCCAATTTTATCTGAATTTCAGGTACTTTTTTTCTTATCTAGGCTAAAATGATAAATCAACAAATATTGTTTATTTTGCAATAGTAAAATAACTTCAAAAAATATATAATACTAAATCTTCTGTTGTCCATTTGCTTCATAATGAAAAACCATAAATTTACTAATCGCTATGTAGAATTTCATGCAATCTTCTGCAATCGGGATCACTGTCTAGAGTCTCTTTCAAATAAAAAGAAACATCCAACAATTCACTAAATATGTTAATTAAAGGGGTAACCTGATTACAGAAAATTAATCATATACCTTTCTAAAATCTTCAAAAAAAAAAAAAAAAAAAAAAAAAAAAAAAAAAAAAAAAAAAACACAAAAAGGGATGACGAATAAAAAGATTATCAAAAATTTATTTCAATATATCAATGCAATATCAATTACAAGCAATTTTTAGTGTAGAATATTTTCTTTTGTGGTATTAATAACGCATAATTCCATAAATTTTCTAAAGAATAATCTTTAGTACTTAACATTTGAAGTAGTAGACATTTCTAAAGGGGACGGACGATACGTGTTAAAAGAAAAGAGTGGGCAATATTCGTAGATCTGATTTCAAGGTTATAAAAGTCACAAGTTTGGGGAAAAAAACCAGCATGTTTCCATAGTAATGTATGTAAAAAATATTTTAAATGTCTGAAATTAAATTATTTACAATATGTGTGTGTGGGGGGGGGGGGAGCAGACATTTGCACTAAAATTTAAATATTTGACTCCACTTTCATAATATTAATTGCTATTTATATAATTTACATTTGAATATAAACAATTCCTCCAAAAATGCCGTCTTACACTTGCAAAAACACCTATAATGTACCGATGGGGCTATGTCATGTTTACGCCTTTTTGGATTATAATCCAATTGTTTGGCGGCAAAATGCTCATAAAATTACTCGTGAATGTAAAAAAGATCAGTCAAATGTAACGTCGGAATTCCAGTAAAAAAACTGCAAAAAAAATATATTTTCCAGTATTTGGCGTGAAAAGACGAACGCTCCACGCTATTTCGTAAACGAATACATTTCCTGGCCAAATGCAAAAGATTGAAATGCATTTATAAATTTCTTGTTAAATAAGTATTTAAATGCCTAATACTCAATGAATTTAAACTTAAATGGTGGATTAGTTTATTATTTTTTTTCTGTAAGCTTATTAAATATATACAAATTGCGTGTTGCTGTAGTTATTGTCTGAGCGAAGCGAAGGCTAATATTCATCACAGTATTACTACGATGGATATTAACGCCATGTCCTACTAAAAAAAAAAAAAGCCTTAAAAAACATTTCGTCAAGCATAACTCAGAAAATATTTGTCGGATTTCGTTTCTGGTTGCACCAGAATGTACCTATGAGAGTCGCCTACTGAATGCACCTACTATGAAAATTAAGTTCCAAATCGTTTAAAAATTATATTAAAAAAAAAAACTGATAAGAAAAGCACAATTTATCTGCTTACGTCACAGAAATTTGGTTTGCGTCACTTTCACGGTAAATGTTTTCATAGATAACTGGTTTGAACACATGGAGAAAATAAAAAAAATGTGCACGCGGTAATATTGAAGTGTCATAAAACATTTTCCATTTAAAAGAAAAAAAGGCATAAAAACTTTGATTTGAGATTTTGCGATAATCTCTCAATAGCATTTTTTAATCGCCAAAACCACGTTTTATATTTCGCGTGTGAAAATAAGAAACAATTATATAATGTTTAATAAAATATTTTGCTTTATAGCATGATTTCTTCCTATTTTCTTTCTTTCTTTCTTTCTTTCTTTCTTTTTTTACATGCTTTCTTTTAACTTACAATTGTGTTTGTCTGTGGCACTCAAATCTTGTGATTCATTTTTCACCCACTTCCTGTTGACATAGAGTTTTGAAATTTGGAATATATATGTATTCCTGAGGGCAATATTTGAATTGGACATTGATTTCTAGGTTTTCGTTCATCTCACGAAACTCTATTCGTCTCGCTCCTCTGTCTGTCTGTTCGTCTATCATAGAGCCCGTTCTCAGAAACTATACATGTTGGAGACTTTAAATTTTGCACACTTATAGCTGAACATCACACATCACACGACAAATCATAAAATTTTGAAAAAGTCGTACATTTAACCCTTTGGTCTCTCACATGTGTATTTTAAACAAGTCTTTCTAAGTGAGCCCCTAATTAGGTTAGATGCGTGAAATTTTACATACTTATAGCTGAACACTTCACATCAAACGAAAGATCATAAAATTTTGAAAAAGTCGTACATTTAACCCTTTGGACTCCCACATGTGAATTTTAAACAATTCTTTCTAAGTGAGCCCTAATTAGGTTGTAGGCGTGAAATTTTGCATACTTATAGCTGAACACCACACATCATACGACAAATCATAAAATTTTGAAAAAGTGGTACATTTAACCCTTTGATCTCCCACATGTGTATTTTAAACAATTCTTTCTAAGTGAGCTCCTAATTAGGTTGTAGGCGTGAAATTTTGCATACTTATAGCTGAACACCTCACATCAAATGACAAACCAGAAATTTTTTTTAAAAAAAGTCATACATTTAACCCTTTGGGCTCCCACATGTGTATTTTAAACAATTCTTTCTAAGTGAGTCCCTATTTAGGTTGGAGGCGTGAAATTTTGTACACTTATAGGTGAACACCACACATCATTTGAGAAATCATACAATTTTGAAAAAATCGTACATTTAACCCTTTGGGCTCGAAGATGCGTATTTTAAGCAATTCTTTCTAACTGAGCCCCTAATTAGGTTGGAGGCGTGAAATTTGGCATACTTATAGCTGAACACCTCACGTCAAACTACAAATCAAAAAATTTTGAAAAAGTCGTACATTTAACCCTTTGGGCTCCCACATGTGTATTTTAAACAATTCTTTCTAAGTGAACCCCTATTTAGGTTGGAGGCGTGAAATTTTGCATACTTATAGGTGAACACAACATAGCGTTCGAGAAAACATAAAATTTTGAAAAAATCGTACATTTAACCCTTTGGGCTCCCACATGCGTATTTTAAGTAATTCTTTCTAACTGAGCCCCTTATTAAATTGGAGGAGTGAAATTTTGCATACATATAGCAGAACACCTGAGGCTAGACGACAAATCATAAAATCTTGAAAAGTCTTACATTTAACCCTTTGAGCTACCACATATGTATTTTAAACAATTCTTTCTAAGAGAGCCCCTAATTAAATTGCAGACATGAATTTTTGCATACGTATAGCTGAATACCTCAGACCACATTGCAAATAATAAAATTTTCAAAAATTCTTATATTATTTACTTCTCCAGGCTCTAACTTCTGTATTTTAAGCAATTTTTCTAACATCCGACCGTTTTTACCCGGGAAGCACTTTTCCAACTTTTGCCGACATCCCTTTGACCATTCTTTCATATTATGCATCATAGCCTTACATATTTTAGTTCTACTTTTTACCGCCAGGGGCGCCTACTTATCTCTGGTGCTATCGGCCCAATCCCCTCGACTAATATATCTACGGATAGTATATAAAACGGAGTTTCATTCGGATGGAGGTTTGTTTAGAATAGTGTGCGCTCCTGGTTGCGAAATTGGAACTAACAGTTTTTTCAAAAGGATAAAGTGTTTTGAAAGGAATATTAAACGAAACTCTCTGTGCGATGTGTGATTACGCTTACCCACGTGTTTAAAATTCGATCCCTTAGGGGGCAACGGTGGGGGTGGGGTTAATTACTTATTGGTTTCGTTTGATTTTCTATTGAGAAATCAGCAATAGCTTCAACAATGAATATTTGTTGAAAAGGACTAATGACAGGGTTACCACTATATCGCCAAACTTTGCCCAACGTGGCGAAATATCGCCAAATTCGGCGACAAAAGAAGTTTCTATATATGAAGCCAACTTGGAGATAGCTGGCTATTGTGGCAAAATTCCCATTTAAATTCATTTATCTTCCATAATTGGGCTCACCGAATTAAATTTAAACTCCGTGCATTTAAGGTTTTTCTCAAGACTTTTCTACTATTTAGTGCATCTAAAAAACATATATTTTCTAAATTTTTGAGAATTTTAATAAAAGCATGACTTAAAAAAAAAAAAAACGGTTTCCATTTATATTAATTTCTTCTTAGTCTTTAAAAATGAAATTGATACTTTTCCTGTATAAGGGCCTTGGCGAGGTAGAAAAAATGGGTTTGTCGAGACAAGTAAGCTTTTATGCGTATTTCCGTGCAACTTATAATATTGTTCCATATACTGAAGCAATTGTTTAAAGATTTATACAATTTATTTTGTGTTAACAAGCCATTTACATATTTTTATTTACAAACAAAAGTAAATTATATATAAAAAGCAATGATATTATATATATAAATAAAATGTTTATATTTATGGCACAGATACCATAAACGCACCGGGCTTGGCGTGATTTTTTTATGCCAATTTGGCGAAAACGTCGTTTTTGAATACGAGTTACCTATAGAGTGCTGTAATAGCACGTTATTTTTTATTTCAATATGGAAACAAAATATTTTCTATTATTTTTAAAAGGAAATAACGATCAATAAATGATATAATTATAGATCAAAACAATTTATAATAGCGTTATATATGGTTATATCAGTGGTGGCTCGTGACTGGCATTTTGGGGGCCACTAAATCCATAGTTGCCAATTTTATTCTTCTCTTACCACTATTGCTTTAAAAGAAATCTTTTCCACATTTGTTGACAGAATATTCGGCCATTAAACAAGGTAATATTTTTCTTTAAAAAATAATATTAAGATAAGAATAATACTATCCGCCATGCATTTAGTGCCCCAAAATATGACAGTCACGAGTCGCAACTGGTTATCATGTCAGGCAAAGTAACGTCACTTTGGAGCCAATTATGTACCTCGGTGCGCATATGACATCTGTACCATATTTACTTGTAAAAATAAGCATAAACGTTCATCAGGTTTGTTTTCATAGCTATTTATATCTTTTTGCTACAAATCTCACTTTTTGAGGCCGAAACTGCACAAAGATTGAAAAAAAACTAGAAAACGGGAAGTCTGTTTTTTCAGAATTTAGTGTCACCCTCGATGAAAAAAAAATTAAATACGGATAGTACAAAACATATTTCACTTTCAACAAATTTCAGTTTTAACACTTAAAACACACGCTTTTATTTTGTACAGAATGACGTCATCCGCAGAAGAATTCTTCATTTACGATCCAGTCTTAAACATCTTCTACAACAACTTCTACAATAGGACGTCAATATCGCTGAATAATACACAAATAAAAAAAAAGAGATGTCGTCATTCAAGAAACTCTACGAAAAAAAATCGGCTATCTGATGATTCATATGCCCTCATTTGTTTGTAATATTAATATAGATACTTAAAATTAAATTTTGAAAAAGAAATGATTCGTTTATATTTTTTCAAAATTGCCCGTATTTTAATTACATTTTTTAAGTTGTTAATTGAGAAAGGCAACAAAAAGGTATAATTACTATTTTCCAACTATTTCTCCCCTACTTTCTACAGAAATAGAGTGCTTGAGTTGCCAAAATTAAACAAATGGCGCTAAAAACTACAAAAAAATTAATATTTCAAGAATAAATTGAGATACAGTTTTCAAACAAATTGCATTTAAAAGTACTTTTTCTCCCCAATACGACGGTATAAAAATTGAAAATGTGCGATATTTAGAAGTTAAAAATCTTAAAATAGTAGAATAGAGAAGATTAAGTTAAATTGAAGTTAAATTGCAGAACGGTATTTGGTACTACTTAGTTACCCCGTCGACCAAAATTCTATCGCCAAACTATAAGATTGAATGCCAAATGGTTGATCGTCAATGTCGCATTCTAAGTAACTTATTACCAGGCATTTAATGCTTTTCATGGTACTTCGCTTTTATATGGAGACTTTGACGCTTTTGTAAAAAGAACTCAATTCGGGATTAAGAAAATGAGATTTTTTGGCAAATGATATAAATGACTATGAAAATAAAACAGAATAAGTATTATACTGGTTTATATATATATATATATTTATTTAAAAATGGATCTGCTAACACGTATTAGATAAGTTATTTGTGTTTTTATATAATGTAATGCATAAAAATGAAAATTTGACTATCTGTGTGTTTGTAATTCTATACAAATCCACAGTTTGGAAGCCAAAATTGAGAAAAGATACGTACATGTGTATTAAAACACGGCCGAGGCAACTAAAGTAATCCGGAATCGAAATAATTTATAGTTAATTTTTAATTAATAAAAAACCACCAATTTAACAGCAATTTCTTATCAAATTTAAGCATTTTTCGTTATAGCAGTTGCCAACCATTAAAATACACAATAAAATTCTTACAACAACAATTAATTTTCTACTGCAAGATTTCCACGTGAAAAATGAAATAAATAGTTTGCCGAATTTAAAAAAAAGTTGAATATTACGTCATAACTTTTCTATTGCAAGATATTCACGTGAAAATGAAAATTAAATAAATAGTTTGACGAATTTAAATGAAAGTGAATATAACTTCATAACTTTTCTATTTCTAGGTTTCCACGTGAAAGAGGAAAATATTACTTCATATTGGAAATATAAAGGACGTGGTAAATATAGTATAACGTCATATGAGTATGAAAAAACGTATTGAAGTATGATAAAAACCCGATTATGGAAAAATTGGCGTATTTTAACATTATTGCTCCAATTATAAATTGAAATAAGTTCATTTATAGCTGTATTCTTTTGCGTCTGTTACATACGTTTATGCATTTTTATATTGTGTTTTTATTTGATTCATGCGTACAACACTTCGACTGCTTTTTTTAATGTTTGTTTTATGTTGTATGTTAAATTTTGAAATTGATTTTCAGAACAAACATCTTTCAAATTCTGAGCAACACCGTGCACTTGAGCTTGTAACAGATAAAGGGCTTTTGTTTCTGTACATCTAATGCTAACATTATAAAGCTTTATAATATTATAAAGTGTATAATATTGTTAATGTTTGTACATTTGTGAGATGTTATCTCTGAAACTACATAGTCAACTTAAAAAAATGTTGGTGGCCATCTCTGCTCTGAAAAAAAAGCTGCATCTTATGTCAGTGCAACAACCTACATCGCTGCAGGAGCAAAAATTTCTAAAATTGCGATTTCTGTGATATTGATTAGTTTAGAAACTTTAAATTCGGTGTGGTGTTTACTTTTAAGATGTAAATACTCGTTATGAAAGCTCTCTAAAAGGTTCGAAAATTCAATTTGACAGATAAACGTAAAAATTTCTAAAATTATGATTTGTTTGGAATGCTGAAATTTCTGGGATACTGTTGGGGTTAGAAACTAGAACTTTGGCATGGCAGTAATTTATAAGATGTAAATGATTGTTGTAGAACGAATTCTAAAAAAATCGAAAGACTAAACAAAGCGGAAAAGATCTAAAGATGATTTAAGTAACGAAGTACATGGAATTGTTAGGAATATAAGCATGAAAATTGACATGGCTGTATTTATCATGACGTAAATTTTCGGAATAGAACAATTTCTAAAAATGTCGCTACATAAAACCCTGCAGAAACAAAAAAAACTTTCGAAAATTTTCTATTTCTGTGTTACTGCTGAGCCTAAAAACTTGAAATTTTGCTTTGGGATACTTTAAAAATATAAAATTGTCGCTATGAATGGTTTCTAAAAAAATTAAAATAATAAAAGATGAAATGAACGGAAAGCGAGCTCAATTAACATTAATTTGGAATTATTAGGTATAGCAACTTTAAATATTTCATAATCCTGCATTTCCTCCACAAAACATGCAATTTAAATGCAACAAAACTGATAGATACCCACCTAGCATTAAATACATTGTGTAAATATTGAATAAAGCCCTGTAAGAAACAGTGAGTAGTTTGCCCGAAAATACTTGTTAAAGTGTTCTCCTTTTCTAAGCTTTTCTCTCTCTCTCGCCAAGGCCACTAACAAAGGAGAGTGCCGTTAAAAAAAAAAAAAAAAAAAAAAAAAAAATCTGATTAATTTTCTAGACATTTTATCATAAGATCATATTCTCAATTGTCATTAGTAGATTTTTTTTATATATTAACTTATTCTGGTGAAATTTCATAATCGGGCTCATATTGGCGTATTTTAGCTTGCATGATTTGCTAAAAAAATATGTATGGATTTGTAAATTACTTCAAATGATATTTTGACAGCTCAAAGGTTATGCGGTCGATATATTCAGATCTTGTGTCATACTTTATATTGCAATCATCTTTTATTTAGTACATGTTAAATGCAGCTCAACTTGTGGAGAATATGTTTGAAAACAAAACAATACAGCGTATGTAGGGGCCAGCATACACTCATAATTTAAATAGGATCGAGCATATCTAAAACACACTCTAACGACACATTGCATGCTACTGTTGATGTGTTTGGTACTTTGATACTATATCAGATTTTGAAGAGCAAATTCCTTAACTCTTATCGATAACTTCATTGCATCCGTGGAAAACAGATATTGTACAATATTGATTATTCCGAGGGAGCACATACCATATAAAGTACAGTCCATTCTTTTTATACATCATATATTTGTCATTTAAAGTTACTCAAATTGGTGAGCAGCGTCTTGTTATGCTCTTGACGTCATTTTATACAGTTAAACTTCCGATATAAGACAATTTAGTATTTCATTTTCTATTTTAATTTTAATATCTTGCGTACTTTCAATTTTATATCCATACATGGCTGTCATGCGTGGTTTGCTTTCCCATTTTTTTTAAACAGTTTATACGAATTTATATATAAGATTTTGTAATTTTACGATTCGTTTATTTTCATCAATTCAATGTATTGCACTCTATGGACAATTAAAGATAACATCTCATTTTCTTTGCTTCCACATGTTATAATTAAATCTATGTTCTCAGCAATATCGCTCAGACTAATCCCTCTGAGGGAAGTCCTAGTTTTATTTTATACGGTGTCACCGGCTGGATACGTTTTGTGTATTTTGATTATGAATGCTATCATTAAACATTTCGATATGAATTGGTTGTTTCCATGGCAACAATACATTTCTTTTGTTGTCTCTGGCACTAACAACATCGATGTCAAATTGCGAATGCTTGGAATAGGACCTTAATTTTGAGATTGAAACGATTTTAATCCATTCAAATGTTATTCTAAACAGCATAATTACGATAGTTAAATTTCAATACATACACATATAAAAGTATATGATGAAGCAGCAGTTATAAAAATGTATTTATTTAAGTTAAACTCACTTAAACTAACTTCGTATGGAGACGGAGAGTTGAAAAAAATTTTTTTTTAATATTCATAATAGTATTATTCAAACTTTAATTGTGTCGCCAACCAGCGTTAAATTGCAAAAAATGAAATTTTCATTATTGTTTAACGAACGTTAAATCGAGGTTCTGCTGACTTTTTTACTAAACATATATTATCCTCATGAGAGGATATATTATCCTCATTCCTTTGTATCATCTTATCAATTTTTCAGATGTGTTTTTCTTAACCTGACGCAAAAGATAAATCGCCAAATCTTGTTGTTTTGTAGCAATATTTCAACTGAGTAAATTTTTAAGCATTACGAACATTCCCTTTCATGTTTAAATTAAATATTTTCGCTTTTTAATATTATCACTCATTAAAACGGATTTTTTCTTCTTTTTTTCTTTTTTCCCCTTTTAAATAAAATTAGTAACAGTTTTTTCTTTTATTTTTTGAGGTGTAGTAGCCGTCTCATTTTTTTTTTTTTTTTTTTTTTTTTTTTATCAACGATAAATTTTGCCAAGAAATAAAATGGTAACCTTATCGTCCAAAATGACACAACTTTCCGCCATAATTCTATATTTAATGTTTGTAGAATGATGTGCTATAGCTTAAAACCTTCCCTGAAACGATACCTATCTAACGGTATAAGTTCTGTAAAAATCCATGCAGTAGAACTCGTAATCTAGGCGTTCGGAACGAAATTTCCCTTTGGATTTTATATATATAGATATAAATATAGATAGAAGAGAGAATAGATAATAGATTATGTGTTATGAACTATCTCAAAGTTTAAAACAGATCGCATTGTTAGATTTCCTAATTTTAACAATATCGCATTATGTTAGTTCCACATTCCACCACCAGGGAGCGCACTCTATTCTTAACGAAAGCGTATCTGAACGAAACGCCTTCATGCGACCTTTCCGTAGATACATGAATCGAGAGGGTGGCGGTCTTAACCAATAATTTAAGATAATTGCTGAAATTACTACGAAAAATATTTTAAAGGGGCCCTACGCGGTCCCCTAATAGAGTTAGAGGAAATCGGAAGACGGCAAAATAATCGCGGGGAAAAGTTTGCTTGGGTGCTTCGGAGCTACTTTTGGCGCGAGATCTAAGATCTACGACCAATAGGAGCCCAGATATTTAAGGAAATATGAAGTAACAAACTCCAAAATAACAGAATTTTCCATCATAATTCTATAACTAATCTAGGTAGAATGATGTGTTATAGCTTAAAACCTTCCCTGAAACGATACCTATCTAACGGTATAGGTTCCGTCAAAATCCATGCGGTAGAACTCGAAATCTCGGCGTTCGGAACGAAATTTCCGTTCGGATTATATATATATAATAGACTAGGGGGCTCTGCCCGCTCGCCAACCCCCGTTCAGACACCGCAGAATCTAAAAACACGCTAATCTAATCGGTTTAAAAAATATTATAGAAGATTGAATTATACTGAAAAAAAGCTGTGTAGAAATATAGATGTTCGGAACGAAATTTCCGTTTGGATTTTATATATATACTAGCAGTATTACCCGACGTTGCTCGGATTTCTTCTGATAATATGCGGGGAAACTTTAATAAATGTTTATTCATTTCTCATACATTAATCTGATATTTCGTAATGAAATGAAGCGCATATTATGCTTTTTCCTTTTATTTAATTCGTAAGTAATTATACAGTTAAAATGTGTTAATTGCACTTGGCTGTCAAAATTCTTGTCCTATAAAATATATGAAAAAACGTCTTCTAATTTTCTTTATCTTTAATCTTTGCTCCCAAAAATCAACATGTTTTGACGTAGAACATGAGAGTTTGTTTCTGTGCTTCTTAAATATCCGTACTAAGAAACTTAATTAGCGGGAAGGAAGTTCGAGATGAAGACTTATTGGAATTTTATAGACTCTATTTTAATATTTAGCTGATAAGCAATGTTCGAAAACATATCTATTGATATTCTGTTTTATTTAGTTTGTTTTTCCGGTGCAACTTATAATTTTGTTATGGGATATCAGACGAATTAAAAAGATGAACAAATTTTACTTTTTTAAGCGTAACTTTTTACTTACTGGGTTAACCTTCCTGGGTTAATCCTGCCACATTTTAACTGTCGTTTTTTAACAAAAGCAACTTTAACTTTAGGGAATGAACCTATGTTTAAAACAATAAAGCGTCATTCAAGTTATAAGCGAATACTTGTCAAATAATACGATTACAAAATTACCCCCCCCCCCCCCCTCAATAAAAATCAGATACAGTTTTCAAGTGAATTATTTTTCTATTCAAAGGTGGGAAAACTGAAGTTATTCGATGTTTATAAGTTATTTAATTTTTGGGTAATACCAAAATTGGTTGCTCAGTATCTCATTTTCTCAGGTCATACCCACCGTTGATATGACGTTAACGTTACTGGCGGACACATATTCTTGCTTTATGTTATAAATGGATAGATAAATACATATATTTGAGACATTACTGAGCAAACAAAATATTTCATTTTGTATATTACTAAGCTTTATTTTAATGCTTGCGGGTATACAATATTGTATGTTTTTCCATTTAGGGCATAAATATACAAATTATTTGGGGTACCCACTCTAGAGCAAGCAACATAGAGTTGTCCGTGCGAAAAGCATGGCATTTTCTAAAATAGCACCAGCTACATTTGACTACAGTGACTGTCCTTGCGCCTTATTAATTGTCATAGCGAATGCGAGCCTTACTGGGAACTGCAATTGTTTGAAAACCAAAGGTAATTCAGAGTCACTGGGTATCATAGGGATGCGTGGTATAAATACATCTGTACCCTTTGCATTTCCTGTTATAATAGTTGATTGGATCACATTTGGCATTAGTTGCTTTACGCATAGCCTGGTTCCATTACACAGTTTCGGTGTATCAATGTTCCGCAGTAGAAGAATTGGGAATCCAATTTTCAATTCCAGCTTATGTGGCGGCATTCCAGGAGGCTCCGAGGCATTTAGAAACTCCGTAGGATACAATACAGCCTGTTCCGGATCTATAACGGTGTCAATAGATGAGTACGTTGCAACAGTCCCTGGAATCTTCAGCTGAAGTTTAATGTTGATGCTGTTGACATTTTCGTTTTTGGGGGCCAGAATGGGTCTTTTGCATAACCAATGGTGGTTACGAAAATTAACTTGTATTTCGGGGAAAACATTATCTATTAGTTCGTCCACAGATGACATCAAGTGACAAAAATTGTCTGTCAAGGATATTAGATTTGTAGCAGACTCAATAGGAAACTTACCATTTCCTAGACGCAATAACTGTTCAGAGAAATCGCGCGCACTTGTATTCTTATTTAGTCGAACTCGCATATTTATTTTTAATGACAATTTTTGAACGTGCCTCCAGATACTTGAGGCTTTAATGCAAGCATTTAATTCGTCTGCTGGAGTAGATCGTGAGATGACAGGTAACGTTTGACGGAAATCACCCGCTAATACTAACACAATTCCTCCCATTAATTTATTAGTTTCCCGTATGTCTTGCAACGTTCGATTCAGTGCTTCAAGAGCTCTTTTGTGGGCCATCGCGCATTCATCCCAAACAATGAGTGAACATTGTTTAAATACTTCACCTTCATCTGAGCTCTTAGAAATGTTACATACTGGATTTTCTAAAAGTTCTAAATTCAGGGCCAATTTAAATGCCGAGTGGGCAGTCCGGCCACCATTCAAGAGAGTAGATTCTATACCGGAAGACGCGATCGCGAGAGCAATTTTTCTCTGTTTCCGCACTTCAGCAAGAAGCACATTAAGAAGAAAGGTCTTTCCTGTACCTCCCGGTGCGTCAAGGAAAAATATTTCTCCCTTATCATTATCAATTGCTTCTAAAATTGTGTTAGAAGCTACTTTTTGATCATCAACCAGGAGAGGGACATTTTCTTTTGCAAACTAAGCCAAATTATCAGTATTGTAACTCGTCTCAATTGTCATGTCTTTTCCAAGCCCCTTTAAGCTATTTCGCGTTGGGGAATCAATTCCGAGTTGATTAAGCCTTTTGCCATTCATTGATAGGCATTTTTCTTCAATCAATATGAGTGATTCGTTGAATATTTGCTGTGAATAATTTACCTCGAGCGTCAGGTTTTGCCTTTGTAATTTTTTCAAAATATCTTCGCTAAGGCTTTCTTTATGCGTATGCCAAAGGTTTTTGGGAGTTGAAGGGAAGCCAGTTGTCAATATAATCGCAAATAAATCGCAAAGGTTGTATGCCAAAGTCCTTAATTGTTCTGAAAAGTGTGAGAGAGATGCTTCTGGTAAAGTTGTATTCCAGTGTTGGTCATTCTCCAACAAACCAACTTTTTGGCAAGCTTCTCGGAATGTTTCGCATACTTCTCCATCGACGGTCTTGAGATAATCGAAAGATTTTGGTCCACGTACTATGTGCAACAGTAACCGTAAATGGTAACATTCAATGTTGTTGGGGTGCACTGTGTACACCCGGCCGAGTGCATCCGGTGCTCTTACGCCAGCCTGTCCTGGGACTGGGGCTCCTTTTTTCCGTCTGATATTTTTTTTTGTTTTAGCATCCCATTTATAATATTTTGGAACTTCTGGATAAACAAAGTGCTGGCAAAATTATCAGTCTGGCACAAAAGAAAAATGCTGTAAGTGTTGTGTTTTGGGTTTGAGTAGCTTTTTGTTGCGCATTTGCTTTGTTGAAATATACCCTCTGTCCATTTTTTAGATGCACGCTGAGGTGAACAACAGTGGGATGGCGTTCGTGGATTTGAAATTTTAAAACTCGCCAAACAGCTTCGCTAGTACTGATATATCTTCCCAATTGATATTGTGAGTTTTCCTCTATTTTATTTTGATTTTCCAGTGCAAAAACAGCCATATCGCTGCCTTTGTAGCTATATTTGCAAACATATTTTATAGATTTAACGGAGCTGCAATATTCTACATTTATATGCTCTTCAAAGATCTTTGAGAGAATGGGGGAATAAGAAACTATCCACTGGTTGTGTACTGTAATATGTTTTAATATGTTGTTAACTTTCACCTCAAAAGACGCTGTAAATCCACCGTTTTCGGGTGATCTTCTTCTGTAGAGGGGATAGCTGTCGTTTCCTATTTGAGTTTCTTCGATATATTGTCGAGGGTATTTCTTACGACAGAATCTTTTTGTCTCATCCATGCACGATGAATTTGGGTTGAATGCGCTACACATGCCGTGAATCATGTATTTGGTGACGATATCGTGGAGTACGGAGTCGACTTGGGGATCAGGTATCTCGGCCGATATGACGCTGTCAATTTGTGCTGGGCGAAGTTTATCCTTTAGCCATATTAGAATGTGGGCGTGTGGAAGTCCTCTTTTTTGCCACTCTATGCAGTACATCCAGCATCTAGTTTCTCCGTAAATATGACTTTTAGTAATGACATCAATGAATTTTGTGAGTTTTTATTTAAAAACTCTTGTCGTTATATCCTGTCGATCAGTAGGTTTCTGACCCAAAAACAACTCTTCCTTTATTTCAGCCCAATTAGGGTTATATGTAAAAGTAATAAATAATTCAGGACGACCGTAGTAACGAACGTATGTCATGACGTCTTGAGCGTACTCATGCAAATGTCTAGGGCTACCTGTGAAGGTTGCTGGCAAAATTGCTAATCTTCCAATGTCGGCTGTATTTTGGTCGTTAGTAACAGCATCTTTCAAATGAATGTATTCATCAACCCGTAGTTGTTTCTGGTTAAGGCGGATATATAAAAGGCCTCCGCTTTCTATTTTAGCGTACATATCTACAATAAATTGGTGAAAAAGTTGTTTATACTTTAAAATATGATTACTGGATCCACTCCTGACCATGATGCTATAAGCATAATATTTTCTGGCAGACACCTTTTTAGTAGAAGGCTCTCTAATGGCTGGGTTTGTTTCAGTTATGCTAAAATGATAACCATCTTCTCCTTCCCAAAATATCAATGGATATTGCAGGGCGTCGTATGATCTGTGTGTTTTGGAAATTTTTTGCAAATCTTTGTTTCGTTTTTGGATAATAATGTCACGGCTTTCGAATTTTTCTCCGAATATAACAATTGCTACGTCATGAACTGTTGGAGCATTAAATCTTCGTACATGTTCACCAGATGGAGTTTTGTCCGCGCGAATAACTATTTTGTATTCGTCTGTTGGCATTTGTTCCAGAGCTGTTTTAAAAATTTTAACTAAATTATTGTTAGTATGTAACATTCTTTGAAGATCTATGATAATTCCTCGTCTTGTACCAGGAATAACTTCACATCGTCGATCAACTTCCCTGCTTTCTTCCCCCATGAAGTAAATTTGTAGATATTGATAATCCTCATTTGGTAATGGGAGCAAAGTTCCAGCTCGATGATAAATCTGCCCTTGCACTTTAAAGGTCGGCATAAATCCCAACTGGTCTGTTTTTCCTGTTGCTCCGAAAGACGTCATTTGAAAAGCTGAATTGCATTTTCGTATATTGTGTAATACATGTTTAGATTCTGAAGTAATTCCAGATATGTGCGATAGACGTGGTTCAGGTGGTTCTTTCAATGGAGGAAGTACGACCTTTACATTTGAGCAACACATGCCAGTAGGCTCTTTCATAAATATTTTTACTTGACAGTATTGACATAAGACATTCATTTTTCCGATAATTATTTTTGTAATTATAATTTGGATTATAGTTGAACGCTGCTAGTCTTAAGTCCACCTGTCTAAGCATTTGAATTTTTGTCGTAAATCTCTCCCGATCATTTTGCAGTCGTACATCTCTTTGTTTTTCAGATTCAGACGATCTCGATTTCTGAGTTCTTAAGCGTTTATCTTTCAGCTGCAAATCTCTTTGGTTTTGCGTTTCCTTAGACCTTAAATCACAGCTTCTAAAACGATTTTCAAACAATCTAGGCTCTCGTTGATCAGTCATTTCGGAAGATCTATTTAATTTTTTTCGTTTTGCATCTTGACTTTTTTGTGCAATGCATTGTCTCTTTTTAGGGGGCATTTTATATATAAGTACAGTTTACTAAATTTATAGCAATGAAAAAAAGTTTATTTTCAAAAGACCTTTAAAATTTCTTTAAAAAGCTGGATAATTATCTTACCTGTTTATCTCAAATAAATAATGAATGAGTTTTTCCACTAATCAATAAACATTTCCCTAATTCTATCATATAAAAATGAGAAAGTGAAATTTGATAAACAACTTTTTCGAAATGAAAAGGATTATGATATTAAAACTTTTGTTGCCAAATCACGATTTTAAAACATATCTGGATTCTGAAAATCACTTTTTTTTTTCCATTTTAATTTTAGAACGGGCGAAATTGAATTAAAAAAACTGGCGTTATTTATATGCAATTATACTAAAATGTTTCAGATTTTAAATTAGAATGCATGTTATCTTAGATGCGTGTAACATAAATATACGATTTCCTTGACAATACGGTGGAGAAAGCAATAAATACACCCAAATGACGTAGCATAAAAAATAAAGCCTCCATTTTATGGATAATAATTAAGGTTAATTTCAGAAAATAGTCTCTACTCATAATAAAACATTACTTTCAAACTGAATCTTAAGTAACTAATAATAAAATCTATAATGATTAAATAAAAGTGATGTCATTTTCTATATACTTTTAACTATGACATCAATGAAAATAAGATAAAATAATGTCAATAAAATAAAGAATTGACTCTCTCTTTTATATATATATCGTAGAAAATGTTACCACTGCACCTAAACAATTAAAATACTTAGCTATAATGTATAGATAAACTATATAGATGCAATGTAGCATTTAATAGAAAATGACGTCAAGATATCTAGCAAAAAAAAAAAAAAAAAAAAAAAAAAAACATAAAAAATACATTTTTTATTGAAAAGTTTCTATTAAAATAGATATTTTAATTTAAAAAAACAATTAAATTAAGGTGCTACGTCATTTTACCGCTCTTATACTTGAAGTTTTTATTTTATATATATATAATGTGCGTTTTCTGTTTAGAATGACGTCAATTTCAAAAATGCAAAAATATAGCAACGCGTTATCGTAAATTTTTTCACATTATTGTGTCATTTTTTAGGGTTTGGCAACAGGAAAGAAACGCTTGAATTAAAAAACATTTAAAAAGAGATATTTCTATAATGTTAAATTATGAAAGTGGTAGAAAAAAGGGATAAATATTGGTCTGATAATTTTTTAAAGCAGGCAGGGATATATTCCACGTTTTAAAGCCTATGTACATGAAGTCTTGCGCAAATCGGCCAAAAATTAAAGATTTGTATAAAGGACATACACACAGAGAACGGCTTTTATATATATAGACTAGCAGAACTGACCGGCTTCGCCCGTGTCAATTATAAGAAGCCTTCCAGGTAAAATAAATTAAAAAGAAATAATACGTCAATCACAATAACTGAAATTTGTGCATTTCAATCCACAAATCGTTATAAAGACAATAAAAAAATGGCGTTATTGTCTTGCAACCATAGTAAAATCCTCGAGCTTGAATAACAGAATGCACGTTTTCTTTGTTGGGTATAAGAGAAAAATATGTGATTTTCCTGACAATACGAAAAAAAGAAATTCCTCCAAATCACGCAGCACTTAGTGAAATTCTCGTTTGTATGGTATTATCTACATTATAAAGTAAAAACAATATATCAGTGCCCATAAATTGTGTCCCATAAATTGTAACCCATAAAATGTGCCTTTACTGCAATTTTTGTAACTTTTAAACATCACACAATTTCATTTTTTACAATGTAGAATAGAAAAAAGATCTCTCAAATAATTTTTGCTTGAAAATTGTACCTCAGTTTTCTTATTTTAATGGATTATAAAGTAATTTTTAAGCATGGATATTTTTAAAGTTGAGTGCAACCCGATTACGAAAGATGAACCGGTTTACACTTAATGCAATAGTATAAAGAAAAGACATGTCTATGAGTAACGCTGGTATCATATTTTGGGTGGCAACAACCAAACACAACAAATTTCCCTTTTATTGCAGTTTAACGTCTAAACATTGTACATCCAATTGTTCCAACGTATTATAGAAAACAAAAGTACATTCAGTGATATTTGTTTGTAAGGTTTATCTCAATTTACGAATTTTTTATGGGTTTTAAAATAATTTTTCAGCATGCAAATTTTTTAAATATGCTTGCAACCCAAATACAAAAGATTAAATCAATTGTTCAAAAACATTGTAAATAATTCAGAATTTGTTTGCTTTCGCGTAATATTCAATAAGTAGATTGGCAAACGAAATTAAAACGCCAAAAATGAAATAAAATAAAACACGAATTTAACAGATATCAAATCAAACTACTCAAAGTAAGCTGATAAGTATATAAAATTCAAATGGGAATTTCGTTCCGGGTGCATATAACTTGAGTTCTTCAGAACGGATTTCCATGCGACTTCCACTATTAGTTTTTTAGGGAAGATTTTAGTGCGTAACATAATTTTCCGTTGCTTAGTCATAGAATTATAGGGGAAAGTTGTATAAAGGACATACACACAGAGAACGGCTTTTATATATATATATATATATATACCGGGTGTCCCAAAAAGGACTGACTGATTTTAAAATTCAATAACTTCCAAACGGTGACAGATATTTAAAAAATTCTTGCAGGAGGGTTATGCATAAAGTCAAAAGTTTTATTACAGTGATTTTCGATTTTAGTTCGAGTTACGAACAATAGATGGCGCTGTAAGCAATAGTCGCTAAATACAGGCTCGATTTTTGGTCCTTTCTGTTGTTCCATGCAGAAAAAGCAGATGGGACTGCATTTTCCGGGCCACGAAGTACCAAAAATTGAGCCTGAATTTAGCCTCTATTGATCGCAGCGCCATCTATTGTTTGTAATTCGAACTAAAATCGAAAATCTCTGTAAAAAATCTTTTGACTTTATGCATAACCCTCCTGCAAGAATTTTTTTAATATCTGTCACCGTTTGGAAGTTATTGAATTTTAAAATCAGTCAGTCCTTTTTGGGACACCCGGTAGATGTAAATAACCGCTCTCTTTTTGATATAAATCACAGAAAATGTTAGCACTGAATCTAAACCAGTACAACACTTAGCGGTAATGTATAGCTATAAGATATGACTGTAGTATACAATCAAAGTAGTAAGCAAAATATAGGAGCCATATGTTTACAATGAGTTTGATTACGCGTTGAAAAGATTTGATAGAATGTGACGTCATATCTAGGTTTTTTTTCTTTTTGTTAAATTGTTTTCATGAAATTTGACTGTTTGTATTAAAATAGATGTTTTAATTTTTAAAAAAAAACATTCAAATTTAGGTGCTACGTTATTTTGCCGCTCTTATAGTTAAAGTTTTTATTTTATATACAAAAAAAAAAAATTGTAAATTTTCTGTTTAGAATGACGTCAATATCAAACACGCAAAAATATAGCAAGAAAATCTGAATTTTTATTGGCAAATAGAAACAAAATACAAGCTTTATCCTTATTTTTTTCACATTATTGTGTCATTTTATAGGGTTTGGCAACATGAAAGAAACGTTTGAATTAAAAAAAAAGATTTAAAAAGAGATATTTCTATAATGTTAAATTATGGAGTGGTAGTAAAAGGGATAAATAGTAGTCTGATAATTTTTTTAAGTAGACAGTGATCTTTTCCACGTTCTAAAACGTATGTACATCGAGTTTCGTGCAAATCGGTCAAAAATTAAAGATTTGTATAAAGGACATACACACAGAGAACGGCTTTTATACATATATATAATAGATATCTTGTTCAAATTTTAAATCGTTAAAAAAATACTCATTATTCATCCTATCAAGTTGAAATATTTTTTTTAAACTTGTACTGGATGACAATCGATGTTAATACAGTTTTTTCAAATATTAATTAATTAAATTTTAATTAATTAATTTCAATTTTGCATGTGAAACAAAATGGCGGCCATTGGTTATTGAAGATCAATGAAAGTATTTTCAATAATGGGTTACTATAGGGGGACCCTGTTCTGTTGCCAAATACCGCCAAGTTTGTCGCAAACTTGGCGCTTTATCGCCAAATTTGGCGGCCAAAATGAGTCGCCAAAAGTTACACCAACTTGGCGATATCGCTAATATTTCGCCAAATTCCCATAGAGTTCCATTGTAAAACTACTTGCTTATAGAAAATCAACAAATTGAGATATTTTAATGCAACAAAAACTAATATTAGCTTAAGGGATTATATTAAATTTTTCATTGATGACCTAAGTAGGAATTGACTTTAAAAACAAAATTTTTATGTTACGTGTTTTCTTTGAAGTTCTTAAAACTATAGGACTATTGTTTTACTTAGGAATGAATTTCTTTATAGAAATTTAGCTTTTTAAACGAATTACACTTTTAACGATTCTATGATAATAACATTTTTTACAAGTTTTAAAGTAAAAGTATATAGTCTCCGATTTAGACCAGTTTTAATCACGATAATCAATCTTTATATGTTGTTAACTTTTTAAACATTCATCGAAAAAATCAATATTGTTGAAATATGAAATGTATTAAATATACAGTGCAGAAATTATACCCTATTACCCAACCAGCATGCAAGTTGCATCATCTCTTAAAAACATTCTTGACTAAGATAAAACATGATGATATAGTATAGAATTGCGCACAAAAAATTAAACTGCCCCGGAGTAGAAACTAATAATATTGGCACTAATATGTTTTTGGATTTATGAGGTACTGTGCACGTCAGTTACCCTCATGAACGATGTACAGTTTGGTCATAAAAAAACTTCCCCTATGAAAACTATAGCGCCCTAACCGCTCAATCAATCGAAAAGAAATTTTAGATATAATTATTTTAAGGTATGTGCTCGAGAGCGTGATGATTTAAAACAATAGAGCTCTCACAGTTACAGCTGCAGCGAAACAATTTCAAAATTTTGAATGGCAACAGCCATTTTTTTCATACGCATATTCATCAGCGTATTGAATAACCACAAATAGCGTTCGAATGATACGCGTACAATGAAAATTACAGACATAAAACACTTGCAAAAAATACCTCGTAAAAGACCAATGACAACACATAAGAGAGAAGGGAGAAAAAACCTTTATTTGAATTAGTAGTTTTCAACATGCCCACCTTCGCAGATAATAACGCATTGCATGCGTGAGACTGTTGACAACAATACACAACGTAACATCGCAGAAGGAATTTGTTCAACTTCACGTTTTATCGCATCTTTCAATTCTGACAAATTTCTCCTTTTTGATGTGTAACCTTTAATTTCATATAACCACTGAACCAGAAATGCATTGGAGTGAGGTCGGGGGATCGTGGGGGCTACGAAACTGTAAAGTTACGAGAGATGATTCTATCATCAATGTACTATTGCAGCACTTGACGAACAGATGTGGCAACGTGTCTAGGAGCACAATCTTGCATCTATACAATATCATTAACGACATTTGCCTGCTGAAATTCTGGAATTACGTAATCCTGCAACATTGTTGTATACCGAGCTCTTGTGATGGAGCACGTTTTCCTACCAGTGGAAGTGACCTCTTCCAAAATGTACGGACGAGAACTAATGTATTTGCGGCAACGCCACCACACAGTCACTTTAGATTCATGTAATGGCGTTGGTGTAAAGGCATCGTGAAGATTTTTATCAGCCCAGTGAACGCAGTTCTTGGATTTTACGTTCCCAGTTAAAGAGAAATGTGCCTCATCCGTCATAATCTATATTATAAAGGACAAACATATTTGTGCGTAACGCATACGTCATTCTGCGAATGGCAACACTTTGAAATTCGAATTGAAATTTTGGTTTTGCAATTTTCGCTACTGCAGATTTTTAAACTTCTAAACATCCCACATTTTAAATGTTTACGCCGTCTTATATAGAAAAAAAATTACTTTTAAATGCAATTTGTTTGATAGCTGTATCTCAATTTATTTTTGAGCTATTAATTTTTTTATAGTTTTTAATACCAATTTTTTAATCGTGGCAACTGAAGTATTTCGTTTCTATTAAAAGTGGTTTAATTACCTTTATTGATTATATTCTTACTGATGCCATTTTCTCATTGTAATTAAAAATATCTATTTTAAAAATTTGAACAGAAAACGACGTTACGCTTTAAAAAAGACACATTTTCCCTGATGTTGCTGTTATATTTCACTATTTTTTCATTCCACTGACATTGAGATTGAGACTAGGCAAAATATTTCAGCGACTGAAAATGACGTCATATTTAAAAGAGAATGATAACTTTATTTGATAAAACGAGATATTTCCCCTTTAATATGTCTAAAAGTTATACAATTCAGGAATTATTACGCGCAGGTACAGAGATTATACTAAAACCTCAAATCGCGAGTTGGAATTTTCTCATGGAAAGTTGTAATAGTTGACTAACTTGACTTCAAGCTTGAAAATATATTTATTAATAACCTATTGCGCGTTAAAATGCTTTTAAAAGGTTAATATGGATGTGAAACGTAGAAAATGACTTGATTCGGTTTAGATTTAATTGGGGGAAGAAATTCTATGATTATGTCAAGAGGAAATCATTTTTACTGTTTTTTCAATCTGTAATACCAAGTACTAATTGATAACTTAATCAAAATTACTTATTTTGATTATATGTTACTGATTACGTATATGAATAAAGTTTATTTTTTCAATAATTTTAACAGTTAAAGTTTATGAAAAAAGTATTTTGTTAATCTTAGGTTAAAATATGTCTTTATTGAGTTAAAATAACAAGTGTAAGATGGATTTTTTATTGAAATTATTGTTGTCGATGTATTATAAATTTGATGTAACAGTTCCTTTGTAAACAGTTTCTTCCGTCGAAATTCGACGGTGTCCACCTTGTATTAGTAATGGTCAGCTGTTATCTTCATCATATCTGATGAGAAAACAATTTGCAAATTCCAAACGCTGTTCCTCGTTTCCAGATGGCAACATCTAGATGCGCTGTAATCGACAGGGAAACATCCGAAGAACAGTTCGCAGAATCTTATGGACTGTTTGTTTCCGTAACATCCCAACTGCGTGCATCAGCTATTACAGTAAGCAATGCATCTGCAGTAATCCTGTTATGTACTTCCCCAATAACTTCAACAGGAACAGATGATTTTCCAGATCGTGGTCGATCACATGTGCATTCAGTTTCTTCAATTTTTTTTCCCCAATCATGTACAGTTTTACGGAACATGGGCCTCGTCGTAACTTATGATTTCGGTGATAAACTCTCACTGCTTCATCTGCATTTTGACCATTCAGGTAAAACAGCCTTATCACTTCACACCGTGTCATCTTGTTATCACGTACGAACAACAGATTGAATAAACAATCATCCCATACTATTTATTCAAAATTTTCTACACGCAATGATTTGCATATGGTGTTCTGTGATTGATGCTTCTATTATATATTCCTGCGAATTATGCAAAGTGTGTCAGTTAACCTCGTCATTGAATTGTCATTGTCCTTTACAATGCTCTTTTTATAATGTTTTATGCCGGTGTATCGACACTAAATATGGCATGGAATGAGTGAACTTTCACTCTGGATACACAATATGGGATACGAAAGCAGTACTTGCTCCTGAATTGGAATCCTTTTAATTTGCGTCTGGATGACTTCACTATCGTATCGAAGGAGAACGTTTTCAATATGCGAGAAACGATGGAGTCACTACAAGACATGTTTTCCAGCAGCCGATAGATTTTTTCATTTGTAAACTGAGTAATGTTGTAAGATTTGTCTTAAAATGGATTTTTGAGTTGAGTTTGTGCACACATAGTAAAAATGAAAACGTCATCATTTGTTTTAATGTGCTGAATATTACGTTACATAAGAACTGATTGGGATTAAGTGCCACGATATTACACCGGCAATTTTAGCCATACGTGTATCGTTCCAACACCATTTATGGTTTTTCAATCCGCTGATGAATTTGTACAGGAAACAAATGGTGTTGATGTTAGAAATTTTCGATCTTTTTGCACTGTAACCGTAACCATGAAGACTCTATTGCTTTAAATCATCAAGATCTCGTGCGCATACCTTCAAATAACTAAATTTCATATTTCATTTCGCTTATTTGAGCGGTTAAGTCGCTAGGGGTAGATATATCGGGGTAGTTTTTTTTATGACCACCATGTGCATATAATTTAATATAGCTCATGTGAATTTTGGGGATGTTAAAGAAGCACATCTGCCTTTAAATAGATCCATTTTACTGCGAATTTTTTTATTATACAGCAAATTTCAAAACCACGCCTAGGATGTATAACAAGACAATGAATTTATTGAACAACATTCCTTTATCTTCTTTAAAACGCGAAATTATCATTTAAGGACCAGTATTTGTTTCTATTCTCTTAAAATAGCATTGAGAGTATTATTAGCAGCTGAAGAAGTTGATTGAAGATTTTTGAAATTGGCTTGATACAAGTTTTAATTCCTTTCATTATACATCAAAACAACAAACGATTGAAAATAAGCTGAAGAAAGTTTATGCGTTAAACAAAGCAGTACATAAAAGAAAGATTGGTACATTTTTAGTAAATAACTTTTAAAAATAGTGAATTAAAAAATCTCTTTTATAGTCGAATCACCTTCCTAATTGATTTTTAAATTTTTCGAAAATAGTTGAAATTGTGTTTATGAATTCGGTTTGTTTGCCAGTCAGTCAGCCTGTCCGTGCTTTAACTTTTGCAAATTTATTCGAATTGTCATATAATTGATATATGTATGTATTGGTGTGGATGTAATTTGTATGTATTTAAGAATTAATAATGTTTAAATTGTGTGTGGAAATTTCATTATCTCTGTTATTTCTTTCGCAATATGTAATCATATAAACTGTATATCAAAATCACTTCAAAGCGTGAGAATATTTTTTATTTGCTATGATAGTCGAAGAGCCGACAAGACAAAAGCTTATGTTATAAAGCACAAGAAAAAAACCTTTATTTTTTCGGAGAGTAGAAGTAGGGGAATCTAATGATCTATGTCTGCCGAAAGTGAAGTGGTGCATAAGCCAAAAGTTAATAACACCAGTGGTTGACTCATAGGTTTATCATTGTCCTATCATGGTCCTACAACTATCCTCCATGTTTTCATAGCTTTGTTTGCAGAACAAACACAATGGTAAACCTACGAGTCAACCACTGGTGGTATTAATTTTTGGATTATGCACCACTTCACTTCCGGCAGACATGGTTCATAAGATTCCCCTACATCTACTCTTCCATAAAATAAAGGTTTTATTCTTGTGCTTGATAAGATAGGTTTTTGTGCTGTCGGCTCTTGGACTATGGGGGATAAAAACAAATTTAAAAGGCAAAAATTTCCTTTATTTATTCACATTCGATATGTTTCATTGCATCCGACGGCAAAATTCCCGAAAATTAAAATGATACAATATTTTCACAAAAAAATTTTTAATTGAAAAACTAGTAAACAAAAATCACGCGAACACAAGCATAATTAAATTAACTGCACTATTAACAAGAAAGAAAAAATCATGCATCAAGCACAGATTATGAAGCACTTTCCAACACATTTAGATTAATGTAACAAAACTGCACTGTTTAATAAGTTAAAATATTATGTGTATATCAACCATATGGAAAGCCATAACACATTTGAAAATACAATTTCAGCTGCTTCTATCTATAATAGGAAAATTATCCGAATTCTTTGAGAAGCCCTGCATATGAAATATACATTTGTATTTATTAATTACACTGGTCAACAAATTTGAACTTTTGCTCTGTCCTAAAACAGAATTCGTTATTTTTTATGCGGTTTTTTGTGCTGATTCCGAATCTAGTTTTAGATTTAATGCAGCACGTCAAGTTTGAGAGATATTTGAATATTTCAATTTATGCAAATTTAGTATATTTTATACAATTATTTGAAAATTTAAGGTATAAAACAATATCAGACAGGGTTTTTTTTTTGTTATGTTATGATTATTGCCTAATTTACTTCACAAAAGCGTTGTTTCAGAGATTATACTGACATGTGACTGGGAAATATTACACCTAATTTGCATATTTTTCATGTTTTTCTAATAATGTTTCTTGACGTTCAAATATTTCTGCCGAACGAGTACGCTAATATGTTTCTATACCAGTTTTTTGAGATGATTTCAAATCTGCTGTCTGTTTTCTTCTATCACGTCTAGATTTTGAAAAAAAAGTGAAATTTTAATTTTTGGTTAAAAAAGTCAGAATTAGCTTTTTATGATACTTTGTATGATAAAGTTCAACTAGTTAGGATAGATTCTACTACTTATTTTTTTTTTCGATTATATTAATTCTTGTTTATGTCTCTGATATGAATCTGACCCTGTTCACCTTCTTGTCAATGAATTACACACGCCTAAAAAGCATCTTATATCAAAAATGTGTTAATGCCGTGCAAAAGTAGAAATTCATCTTACTCAAAAAATACACATTCCATAAGAAAACAGACTGCAGATTTGAAATCAGCATAAAAATCTAGTCTAGAAAAACATTACGTCAATTCTTTGGCAACTATTTTAAAGTTGATAGTGATGTAAACATTACAGCATTGAAAAATATGCAAATTAAGCTTAATAACTGATAAATAAATGTTAAGAATATGCAAATAGTGACATTTATCTGAAGCAAATAGTCAAGTAGTCATTATCTAGAAAGCGTAATTAGATGTGACATATATTGTATCTAAAATTTGCATAAAATACCACAAAAAAGTTTAAATTTGCATAAATTTAAATATGCAAATTTCTCAAACCCTGAACCACCTAGAGATAAACGGAAATCATATTCGGAATCAGCGCCAAACATTGATCTATAATCACCTAATTTTAGTTATAGGATAAAACCACTGTTGTCCAGTGTTATATGCATACCAAAATACAGTTCAGTTAAGAAATACAGAGACATCAGTTGAAATTTTCTCTTCAGCAATTTCCGCTAATAAGCAGTATAGTAGATGAATTCTTTTGTGCAGCCCTTAGGTATAGAATTTATATACAACAAGTAATATGCAAAAAAATAACTTACAATTATAATTGTGTGTGTCAGTCAAATATTGTGACTATTTTTTTACCTACTTCCTTTCGACATAGAACTTTGAAATTCGGCATATATGTGTATTCTTGAGAGCAATAGATGATTTGGACATTTATATGGGCAACGGGGAGGTAGCAATGGTTGAATTAATATGAAGAAATCAGTATCAGCTTTAACAATGTGTAATTGTTGAAAAGTAATAATATCAGTGTTACCACGATAGCGCAAAATTTTGACCAACTTAACGAAATAGTGCTAGGTTTCAGCCAAATTTGGCGACAAAAATCAGTTGACATACATGAATCCAATTTGATGGCAGCTGGCTAATTTGGTAAAATTCCCATTGAAACTCATTAATCTTCCGTAATCGAGGTCAACGCAATTTAATTTAACCTCCGCGCATTTGAGGTTTTTTTTTTTTTGAAAACCTGTGGGTCAGGATTTAAAGTATAATATACGAAAGCGTATATGTTATACTTTCCCCCTTGTTATACACACTCCACGTAATCATACTAGTTGATAATATATGAAAATAGATGACAAAGTACATATAGTCAGAAACTTACATTGCGAATTTTCGAAGATGTTGTCGGTCCTCTATTAACAACTGTTTAGCAAGTAATCTGATACTGTGCGGGTTTTGTGACATATTACTGTCGACTTTTGCAACATTCCGGCGACACTCTTATATATCGACGAAACTGTAGTATAGTAATCAATGCCAAAAGTTTTGCCAACCCACCGTTTTCATGAGTCAACGAGATGCAGTCGTGGTGGCGAATAGAATTCAGAGTCAAGAAACATTGGAAGAACTTCCCATTCAATAAATAATAGAGGCAGTATAAACTTAACTAGTTTATTTGTAAAGGCATTTCGTAAACAACTCTAGTATGTTATCCATCGGCTCTCAGAATTTAGCTGTATCACTTCATAATAACTACATGATGTTACATCTTAATCCCGAGGCTACTAATAACACAACCTCCACTAGACGGCTCAATACTATCTGATTATTCTATCTGCCCGATTTGTTCTTTATATTTTATATATTTATGTGAATGTTAATGGAAGCATGTCTCTTTTTTGTTTTGTTTTGCATTATTAATATTGCAGTTAATTTCATGATGCTTGTGTTTGCTTGATTTTTTTTTTACTAGTCTTACAATTTATTTTTTTTTTTTTGCGAAAATATTGCATCATATTAATTTTTGAGAATGTTGCCGTCAAATGCAATAAAACTTGTCGATTGTGAATAAATAAAGGTATTTTTTGCCTTTTAAATTTCTTCTTATCACTTAATGTAAAAATTAAGTACTTTGATATGCAATCATGTTGTGAAAGGAACTTTTTAGATAGGAAAAGAAAAAGGAATTTCATTTTCTGAGTTTAGCATTGTAAACACAAAACCTTACATCTTAAATTAAAAAAAAACAGTATTCTTTTAAACATTGTTTAATTTGATACTTTTCAGGATTGAAATTTACTGTCATAGAATTTGTCAAATAAATTGCATTTTTCCTTCCTTCTACACATAGCACCGATGTTTGCATTTTCTCCATTTTGTATTGTTTAATTAATATGATAATAATTTCAGTTCATTGCCTCGCTGATAAGAAATTAATTACTCCATTAAATTAACTGACAAAATACAAATTTGCCCGTCTGAAAAAATATTTCTACTATGATCTAATTATAAGTGAAGATCTACAAAAATCGCCACCGTTTTATTGCTGTACAAATATAAGATACTACAAAAATAAATTACCCAAATAAAGAATTTAAAATTTTTGAGAAATACTGTACACTTTCTTAAAACATTGAATTTTATTATGTAAATCTCTATGAATCAGTCGGAGCGCAACTATGATATAAAAATTTAAATAGAACACATTCAACTTCAAATATTTTGAATTCGATCTTCTATATTTTTATTATAAAAAAAATTTCGACAAATTTGTAGTAAAAATAAAATATTTTCTCGCATTGTTTCTTACTCAATGCATTTTTTACAATGCCAACATATCTTTTAAAATATTTAAGAACTCGACCAGTTATTGAAAGATTTTTCCGTTGTAAAATACAATTTCAAAGTGAATGCGACATCCATCTCTTATTTCGTCCTCTCCTACACTGTCACTAAAGCCCTGCAGTTGTCAAAGAACATAAGATAAAATATTTTATTTTATTATCTGTACATAAGTGAGATAGGGTAAAATTTTACACTTAGAAGGGACATTTATTTGAACACAGAATAAAAATTTATACATTTTATTTGAGGTATTTTGTGTAAAATCACATAAAAACCTTCTAAAAAGGTCGTCTAAAACTAATTTATTTTTAACAAACTGTTACATGTACCAACAAACAGATGAAATCAGATATTTATCTCATGGAGGAATTTAATATAAGGGGTCTGGAGTCTTTGGCAGCGTAAAACTGTTTTTTTGTATGAATTGTAAAATATATCCAAACGAATAAACAGGTGGGGATACCACTTAGTGCCTTCAGTAGTTTAATTTAAAACGTTTAAATTAAACCCATTAAATAATGTCCTTTCTAAATAACTAAGTGACACCCATTATAGACATTGCCTATTTAATTTCTAACATTTAGATATATTAAACCTTTATTTATTCTTAAGTCTCCTATGATTTTCGTTAAATGACTTAAAAAAATAGAAAAATTAATATTAATACAGAGGGTGTTTGACAATTTTTTACAGGATTTTTACCGTAATTATAGATCTATTTTACATAATTTTTTTGTTCTAAATGTTCATTTTGGTTCCCGTTATTTTAAACTACCTTTCTAAATTCTAATTTCCATGACAATAATGCCTTTTGTAGCTTTGGCAGAAAGGGCTATTTTGGCCCAATCCTTTTGAACAGCTTTCAAAAGTCTATGAAGGGTTTTAGGTTGACGTTTGAATAACGCGCTTTTTAAAAGTCTAAAAGTACAAAGATTCACGGGTGCACATCAAGAGATTTAACAGATGTATTAGTGAAGGTTATACCCCTGATACCCGTTTCTCGATCCGCCACACCAGTGGCTGAGAAGTTCTGCTCTCAAAGCTGGTAGACGTGAGATACTGTGTTCAAAACCAATCGCACCCTTCGGTCCAATCGTTCAGAGTTCTCTGTTTTTTTCTTCGAAACTTTCGTAAATACGGTTTATGATTCCTTTGAAAGAGCCCAAAGAAGACATCTCCCAGCCGGGCCTATATCCCTACTGTAGATAATCGGTCGTCATAAAAACATCACCAAGATTGTTTCTGATTCCCCTTTTCTCCAGGCAATTAAAAATGGTTTGTGATGTGTGATTGCTTGATTTAACTTGATACAATTCAACAGATTGATGACACTGGGAATAAAGTGATGGCATTTTATGTTTGAAGTATGGGAGTAATAGGTGTTTTTAATAGCATATGGAGTTGATTTTATTAATTTTCTCCACACTCTTTATTTTTAATTTCCCGTTATATAAAAGAAAAACAACAGTCGTAAACCTTTTGCTGAAAATTTCTTTATATATATTGAACAATGTTTTAAATTTATTTTCCCCTTTTGATGATTAGATATAAATCTCTTTTACAACTATCCAACTATCGTAACTTTATTTTTCGATTATCTTCCTGATAATTGCTTCTCATAAAGAAATCTGCATCATGTTCTACGTTTGGCTATATAACTGGAGAAAGACGATGCAGATTTTGTTTTTTGGCATTTTAAAAATCCAAAACAGCATTAATGATTTTTTTCGTAGTTGACACTGATCAATTTCGCAATTTATTAAAGGTCCTTTCACTTGGAGGATATTCTTGCACCATAAATATCTTAACATTCCAATGTTTGAATAAATTCATTTCTGTTCTTCGGTACATATTTGTAACAGTTTTTTCACTTGAACACGGACATTTACGTTTTTATCTATCTTATTTTGAATGTTACCTACTGTAACCTTATATATAGGAAAATCAATGCTTTCACATCATTTCAATTGCTATCGAGTTATTCAAACTATAATGAGCTCTAATAATCTTTAAACCGCAGCGGTTGTCAAACATATTAAACGGTCAGACACTATCCGATCCAAGGTCGAGATCTTAAATATGTACCATTTAGATTTTAAATTTTGCCGGTGACATTTTCTGTAATTTGGTTTGCCACTGCCGTCCCGGTTAAGTGTTTGGCCTGCCAATACCGTTCCGGTGAAGCGTTCTCGTCAGCTGCTACTGATCCGTGAAGTGTTAAAAGGGATTAGGAACCACCGATGGGTGCGTGGCCGATTTTTCCGAGAAGTAGCGGTGGTCTACCACACACGCACATTAGCACCGTTACAGCAAATTACAGAGTCAAATGACTTTCCCTAAAGACTGCACTTAAGGACTGCAGCCTGTTCACGGAAGATCTCAGCAGATGATTTAAAAGCAATTTTCCTTAAGTTAAAGACATCAAGCAGCGGGTCGGGAAGTGTCGGAGCATTTAATACACCGGATATTTAATACCGCGGCTTCTTCCAGCTTATTCATTCTTCAGGCAACCACTAATTCGCGGAAAAGTCTGCCGCGCGCTCGTCAAGGTGTCTTTACTTGTTGACTGGTGATCATGGAACCGGTCATGGATAATTGTACCGGTAAAATTTAACACCTAAATTAAACAAATTTAATGTATCTGCCAGCGGGTCACATATGGATGGGGAAACGCCACATCATTGCGCATGACCGACTACACTACCAATGATCGCAGCTTCTTCGAGATAACTATAGCTTTTCTTTACTAATTTTTCTTTCCAAAACAGAAACTTTTAAAAAGGATCATTTGCAAAAGGAACTGATATCAGCGTACTTAACGGTTCATATGCTTAAAAAATGTATCATGAGAACTCTACCGAAATTTACGCAGTGTGAATATAAATATTAATAGAATGTAATGAAGTAAGACACATTTTGTCTCTCAGTCAGTGACAAAGCTTTGTCGATAGTGCTGTATCATGCTTATATTTTGCGAAAGTAACTTGGGATATTCTCCTACTCTTTTCCAGTTCTCATCTTATACAATGTAAAAAGAAAAATATTCGTTACACATATGAAATGATAAAATAATCAATTTCTTAATCGATTTCAGACAGACATGTTATTAAGAATTACGATTTAAAAAATGCCTTTTCTTTTTATTTCTCCAGAAATACTTCTGCTTCCTCTTACAAAAAACTCTTAAACGGCCTAAAAACTGTTTTTTTTACGGAATTTTTATGCTGCATTTTGTATATATTTTTTAATTTTTCATAAGCATTTCAAGCTGTTAGAATTGTTAGAGTAACTTTTGACTTTCAACAGTTTCAATAATATAGATCTAGTATATCATATGTGGTAAATAAACACTGATTGAAATATTTAAAAAAAATTTAAAACAGTTTGTACAGAGCTTGAAACGTCTACTGTAATTTATTAGGTAGCTTTCATTACAAAAAGCTACCTTTTGCAGCGTTTCGGAGGAAAACGATTTCAAAATATTTTGGTATATTTTCATCGATCATGACCCCCAGACCCCGAAACAACCCTCCGTTCAAAAGTTGATATATATATATTACGTAGCTTTCATTACAAAAAGCTACCTATTGCAGCCGTTCGGAGGAAAGCGATTTCAAAAAAATTTTGGTATATTTTCATCGATCATGACCCCCAGACCCCGAAACCACCCTCCGTTCAAAATTCATATATATATATATATATATATATATATATATATATCCATATATATATATATATATCCATATATATATATATATATATATATATCCATATATATATATATATATATATATATATATATATATCCATATATATATATATATATATCTGATCTTTGTCATACTCTAACTCTCGTATTTATGAACCGATTTGGATGAAACTCGGTGTGTACATAGTACATACCAATGTCTCGACCGAGTTCGTTGGCCAGCTTCATCCGCCATCTTGTTTCAAAATGGCAGTCAATTAAAATTTTTAAAAGAATTTTAAATTTGATATGTGGTACCAAAAAAATTAAAAATTGAAAAATATTATTTTCTTATGTGTTTGACCTTGATACAAAGATTTTGGAGCAGTTTTTGTTTTGTGTATATCTTAAAAAATGGCTGAGTTATAGCACTTTGAATTTCTAGCGTGGCTGACATTTTGTAACGACCTGATATTTGTCACACGATAACAGGCGTATTTACGAACCGATTTAGATGAAACTCGGTCTGTACATAGTACATACCAAAGTCTCGACCGAGTTCGTTGGCCAGCTTCATTTGCCATTTTGTTTCAAAATGGCGGCCATTTAAATTTTAAAAAAATTAAAATTTGAAATGTGATACCAAAAAATTGAAAATTGAAAAATATTATTTTCTTATGTGTTCGACCTTGATACAAAGATTCCGGAGCAGTTTTTGTTTTGTGTATATCTTTAAAAAAGGCTGAGTTATAGCATTTTGAATTTCTATTGTGGCTGTCATTTTGAAACGACCTGATATTTGTCACGCGATAACAGGCGTATTTATGAACCGATTTATATGAAACTCGGTGTGTACATAATGCATGCTAATTTCGCGACTGAGTTCGTTGGCCAGCTTCATCCGCCATCTTGAATCAAAATGGCGGCCATTAAATTAAAAAAAATTATTTAAAGTGAAGTGCAAAAAATTTTGAAATTGAAAAAGGTTTCTTTCTTAAGTATTTGACTTTGATATAAGGATTCCGGAGCATTTTTTGTTTTGTCTTTATCTTAAAAAATGGCTCAGATACAGCAGTTCGAATTTCATTATGTGGGTGACATTTTGAAAAATCTGATTTTTGCCTGCAACAGCACTCATATATATCAACCGATTCCGATGTGAACGAGCGTGTGCACAGGAATTACTAAGGTCTCGACCAAGTTCACTGGTTAGCCTCATCCACCATGTTCTCTTAAAATGGCAGGCACTTCACATATCGCCGAATTTGGAAACCAAATATAACTTTAAATAAAATCAGCTTGGATAAAGCTGACTAATTTCGCGAAATTCTCATTCATAAGGATTTAGTATTGATAAAAATTAGTATTGAATCTTCTATAATCGGTTTCCACTAAATTGAGCTTCGTGTGTTTGAATAACATAAGCTAGCTTTTTAAAAATAAGGAATTTGAAAGCTACCTCTTCCTCCCGGCACTGGGCGGAAGGACTTTATATATCTGATCTTTGTCACACTGTAACTCTCGTATTTGTGAACCGATTAGGATGTAACTTCGTGTATACATAGTGCATATCAATGCCTCGACCGAGTTTGTTGACCAGCTTCATCCGCCATCTTGTTTCAAAATGGCGGCCATTTAATTTTTTTTTAAATTAAAATTTGATATGTGGAATCAAAAAAATTGAAAATTGAAAAATATTTTATTTCTTATGTGTTTCACCTTGATACAAAGATTCCGGATAACTTTTTTTTTCGTCTATATCTTAAAAAATGGCTGAGTTATAGCACTTTGAATTTCTAGCTTGGCTGACACTTCGAAACGACATGAGATTTGTCACGCGATAACAGGCGTACTTATGAATCTATTTGAATGTACCTTGGTGTATACATAATACGTACCAATGTCTCGACCGAGTTCGTTCGCCAGCTTCATCCGCCATCTTATTTCAAAAGGACTGCCATTTAAAAAAAAAATAAATTTTAAATATAAAATGAGTTATCAAGTGATTGAAAAATGGAAAAGATTTTTTTTATGTGTTTGAGCTTGATACAAAGATTCCGGAGCAGTTTTTGTTTCGTATATATCTTAAAAAATGGTTGAATTATAGCATTTTGAATTTCTAGCATGGCTGACATTTTGAAACGATCTGATATTTGTCACGTGGTAACACGGGTATTTTTTAACTTATTTAGATATAAGAAGGCATGTGGATAGTATATCGTAATGTCTCGACCGATTTCGCTGGCCAGCTTCATCATCCATCTTGTTTCAAAATGGGGGCCATTAAATTAAATAAAAAAAATATATTTAAAGTGAGGTGCAAAAAAATTAGAAATTGAAAAAGGTTACTTTCTTAAGTATTTGACCATGATATAAGGACTCCGTAGAATTTTTTGTTTTGTCTTTATCTTAAAAAATGGCTTAAATATAGCAGTTTCAATTTCTAATGTGGGTGACATTTTGAAGAATCTGATTTTTTGCCTGCAACAGCACTTGTATTGTATAATTGTACATATCAACCGATTCCGATGTGAGTGAGCATGTGCATAGGAATTACTAAGGTCTCGACCAAGTTCACTGGTTAGCCTCATCCACCATGCTGTCTTAAAATGGCAGGAACTTCAGGTTATCGCCAAATTTGGCAACCAAATATAAGTTACTTTAAATAAAAGCAGCTTGGATAAAGCTGACTGATTTCGCGAAATTCTCATTCATAATGATTTAGTATTGATAAAAATTAGAACTGAATCTCCTATAATCGGTTTCCACTAAATTGAGCTTCGTGTGTTTGAATAATATAAGCTTGCTTTTAAAAAATAAGGAATATGAAATCTACTTCTTCCTCCCGGCACTGGCCGGAAGAACATTTTGTATTAAGATGCTGTTTTTGTGTTTTGTTCATTGTCTGAATTTAGACTTTTTTTTTAATTATAATTCTGATTAAGAATGAATAAATATAGTTTTTTATAATGCAGATTTGTTTATTTATAAACGATTTCAAAGAAAAGTAGCTTCTGTTTATGACAATTTTATGTACATTTGTATTATGTATATATACAAGCTATATTCCAAGAATAAATGAACACATTTGAATGCAAATTTTACACTACAATTCTAGTTATTTTTATTTTACCCCTCCCTCACCATGTGATATTTTTACAGGTTATTTTATTTTACTAGATTAATTTTGCATAAAAAATTTTTGTTTAGTTTTTTTAGGAATTTACGAATTTTTGCTTATAGCTCCAGATTTATATGTCATCTTGTGCATCTATGTCTGATCTATACATAATATGTCTTATTGTACAATGTACATCTTGTGGACGAAAATTTTATTAAATGCTGCGATATGTCTCAGAAAATAGCTATCTCATAAATCTTCCCATTATCCAAAATCTAAGTTTCCGAGATTTTCTGATACTTTTCTGATATAATAGAGGTAATATTCTGTCCATTCTTTTTTTTTTGGGGGGGGGGGGGTGACCTGGTGGGGCATGTTAATTTCGGACACTGATTACTTTCAAATGTAGCTTCTGATTGATTCTTCTTGAAAATATTTTTAAAACATTGTCAAAAGTGCGATATTTACTTAGATTACGGAAACGTCTCCACTATGAAGGAAAGTTTCTTGCTTTTCTATGTAAACGAAATTAATACAAATACACATGCATACATATATACGTCAAGGATATATATATATATATATATATATATTGCTGACCGATAGAAAATTCTTAAACTTTTAATTTTAAAGATATAGTTCTAATTCAGAAATGATTCAAATATTGTCGTGTTGTTTTTCATTATATCAGAATCTATTCACGATAAAGTATTTGTATTTTAAATTAAAAAGTTTAATTTTTATAGGTTATATTTAGAAAATTATTTGCTATGCTTTAGTAAATAAAACGGAAACAATAACGTTCTACTATAACCAAAATTTTCCGACACATGACACTGGGAATTTGATTAATGCAGTGAGTTTTCTCTCAATAAAAATGTGTTCATTTTTTACAGTGCCAGAAAACTACTGTACCAAACAAAACTTACAGTGCCAAATTTATAAAATATAAAGTATCATAACTCGGTTTGTTTTCGAATTTTCTTTTTTTTTACTTGTTTGTGCAATTGATTTTTTAAAAATAAAACTTCTATGTCAGAAGGAATGTAAAAAATTTACATTTCCGAATTGTTTAAAAAGTGAAAATATTTCCTCTAAACTTTTTTTATTAGAAAGTGCATGAATGCAAACAATTGTTTTGTACTATATACCTGTAAATTTAAATGTTTAAAAATTGTATGTAGGGCTGCAATAAGACGAAACGTGCTGTTCTCTGGTTGAAAATAATAAGTTTTTTTGTAAGTAAAAATAAGTGAGTTATTTCATCAAAATATTTTGCGTGCTAATACTTTGGTGAAATTCTACGTGATGTATCTATAAACCTTGAAATTTTACAAGATATATATATATATATATATATATATATAAACAATCACGGTATATTTGTTTTCTTCTATAGCCTTGATGAAATACTCTTTCCAGAGCGTATTCTACATTAATGTAAAAATCAATAAAATATCTATGAATAATTTCTTAAAATTACACTAAAACATAATGAATGTAAACCGTTTTATAAACTATCTGAAATAAATAATAATAAATGCATCTTAATTTTAAAATATCAGTTTTTAGTGTACTTTTTAAAACAGTGTACAATTACAAATCTTTAAAATAAACTGAAATAATTCCATGGATAAAAAGATATAACTTTTTAATATACGTCAAAAAACATTAAATAAATGCCGGGTGTCACAAAAATGACTGTAGTATTCCTATGATCTATTTTGAAAAAAATTGCAATCAGTAGAAATAACCAATTCCTATAAGATTCCGAAAACATCATCTTTTGAGACACAGAAAGTTTTAAGTAATATGAGTGTAGTATAAGAATAAGGGTAATAAAATAATATAAATTTTCAAAAATAGGTTGTCATTTTTAGTTCACCTCGTAAATGAACTATTTTTAATGAACAGAACACTTTTGAATTTTTTCTCCAAGAATATATATAATTGAACATTCCAAATTTCCCATTTAATCAACCTAAAGGAAATTTTATAAGCAATGGTTTATGATAATGTCAATAGCCTATATATTTCTGAGTACATTTCTACTATGTTACAGATTAAAAAAAATAATACATACAATGAAAATATATTTTCTATTACCAATAGCATGCTTAAAAATAGAAATAGCAGTCGAAAAACTTTCAAGAAACAATCTTCAACTGTGAAAATACAGAAATGTACTTCTCTTTCAATACATACAATCGATTTTTTTTTTTTTTTTTTTTTTTTTTTTTTTTGTGGTTACTATGTTTTTTTTTTATTTTTTCATTGGTTAAAAAAAAAAAAAAAAAAAAAATACTTCAAGATATAATTTTGCGAAACATTGATGATCCTTTTATCGAATTTTCGTCTTTTTTTTAAGTTCTTCAGAGTGACTCAAGAGATTCCTAAAGGAACAATAAACTAAAAATAAACTATAATAATATTTGTTAGTAATATATTTGTTTCGATATCACGAGCTCAGTTTTATATTTATGTAACAATATTTTTTTTTTCTTACGTCATATAAAGTAATCCATGTACTTTATTTTATTAAAAATAGAGATTTTGCTATTATGTTAATTTTCCAGATTATGTTGAAATACATTTTAGTTATTTGATCCTATGTCATGTTCTTGCGCACTAAGTGATTTTAATTTAAATACTTTGTTTCGTATTTTTTATATTAAGAAATGTTAAATATTTTCTGAAATTTACAGAATCAACAGCAAAAGTTTTATAACAAAATTATATATTACATATGTTAAATAATAACATTAAATAAATATCATGAGCACAAATTATGACATATTTTACAAAAAATGCAGATTACTGTGAAAAAACTTCTCAGTTTAATAAGATGAAAGATGGTGCCTGAATAAAAAATGTAAGCTAGGTGTGGAGGCCTAACCAAGGGTAATAACACAATTGAAATCTCAATTTGAACAGTTACAATACATAGGGCCCCTTTCTGCTTATCGAAATGTGAAAATTTGTAATTTCTTTTTAAACATTCTTCAAGACTACTGTGGTTTGCTAATAAATAATGATTCATCCTTATCCTGCTATATCCACAAAAGTAACTTTTACTATGTAAAAAAAAAAAAAAAAAAAAAAAAACACAATTAAAAAATTAGGTCTGAAAATTGCGTGATATCAAATTTCCCAGCTATATTCTGGAACTTATTTTACATTTTCTATTAACATAGATTTCATAAGTAGATAAGTTAAGTGGCTACGTACGATGTATTGATAGAAATACTTATATCCTAAAATGAATACACTATAACGTGTTTCAGAAATTATTTTTTAAATGCATGCTTTTCGGCCATATTTCTATATTTAAAGTAACATTCAAAGCACTCATTTTTCTTTTTTTAAATCCAGGTTGCTGTTATTCTAACTAAAAGATTGCTATTTTTATAAAAACAGTTTGCATCTTTTCCTTGTGATGATCGCCAAGCTCATAAAGCATATATATACATATATATTTAATTTTCAAAATCATTTTATGGCGTGTTTAGTGGTTAAGAGAATAATTTCTATCAACATATGATACATAAATATTTGTTTTATTTACATATGAAAACTAGATTAATAGAAAATGTCAAATAAGTACTAGAATATAAGCTTGGAACAAATTTCTCACACGAATGAATAGACAGAACTCTCAAACTTTTCTTTAATGTTTGGCTATCTTTTTTACTTTAAAAAAAATATTATATGGGGATATCATTTATTTTTTTTAAATTGTTTTTACAATGCACATAATTTACATATTGAAATTATCATAATCTCTCAAAATATTTTCAAATGAATGCTTTTTCCTGTATATGTTGTGGCCAAAACCCGAAGTTTGGCCAGTTCTCTAATTGTCCAAGAATCCCGGCCAAAGCCAAGCAAACGCCGTATTTCGGGCTTTGGTCGGGAAAGTTCCGCCGTGGCGGAAATCCGTGGCCAATATTTGAATTGATGTTCCAATTCTACACGACAGATAGTACTGGTGTGCACGTGATAGTTGAAAACATTCCATGTTTTAATGCTAATATTCTGTTCGTCTGGTAAATTTCTCGACTTACTCTGATACAGCGGATTCAGTGAGAGTAGTGTATTTTTCGAATTTGTATAGATTTTATATGAATATTGGGTACTTCTTAGTTATCCCGTCTTCCAATTTCGCCAAATTATATAAATCGCCAAACCACTCGTCAAATTATACACATTGACATAATTTTTTCTTAAAATAAGGAAAGAACAAATAAATTAGTAAAACATTAATAAAAATACAAATAAAACGAATTCGTGGTTTTATTGGCCATTATTGGCATTTAATCTTACAATTGATTAATTAATGGCAACCATTATTGGCATTTAATCATACAATTTTGCGGCAGTAATTTGGTCGACGGGATAACTAAGAAGTACCGAATATTGTATAATTTCTCTCTATTCTTAACAAAAGTAACTAACGCTGCTTCTGGCATTTTTGAATTTATTGTGACCTTTTTAATTTCTCGAATCATCCTGCAAAAACTATTCCATACAGAAACATACAAACTGGAAGATTTATAAGAATATATATGATAAACACACTGAAGTAGATAATTTTTAAATACCAAATGATTAAGTCTGTTTTAAGTTGTAATCGGTCAAGATAGTCAAAAAATTTATTATCTGAATAGTTCATGATATCCGATTTTAAAATTCAAAACAATTTATCTAACCACTTATATTTAATTAAATTATAGATACTCGTAGATTATAAAATGAAAGAAAACTTTAAAATTGTTAAGTTATATAGAGCAAAAAGCATTTAATGATGAAAATTGCTTTATATTTTAAAAAATGTATTTAAAATATTTGCTTATAGAGTCTAAAGGAAAACTTTTTTCCAGACATTAAAAAGTCCAGTAACAGCGACATTTTTTCTTAACGTTTTTATACAAGCTGATTTTCAAACGTGTAATATATCAATAAACATATAATAATCTACATTTTTCTCTTTAATTGGGAAAAATGGAAATAATATGAAAAAAGGAAAATTGTTAACATTCGTTACCTAGAATCTATACATACCCTCAAAATCAGATCAAAACTATAGAAAATTGCGTCTCATTTAGGTACAATGACCACATATAAATTAAGCAGGTAAAACTAAACCATAATTTACTTTATTTATTTCGTTAAAATTTATATTTTTTAACGAAAGAGAGAATTGAGGGACAAATTTTGTTTTTATGTTTTATAAATGCTTATAAACGCATATGAAAATCAGAATGTTATCTTTATTCGTTCTGTATAAAATAAAAGATAAATGGGAAAGTCAATTAAAAAAAAAAAAAAAAAAAGACAAAAGGAAAAGATTTTTCTTGTATGTGAGATTTCAAATACACATTTATTTTAATTATTCTACACCCTTATATTCCTAACGTAGATGTGTATCAAAATTAAAATTATTTCTTTAAGTGTTCCCTGTAAAAAAAAAAAAAAAAAAAAAAAAAAAAAAAAAAAAAAAAAAAAAAAAAAGATGGAATAAGAGAAAACATTGACAAAATCAGAAACAGTCAACGAAAATAAACGATATCTTTTGTGTTTTAACAAATGAAAATAATAAAAAATTCTCAAACTATACTTAAAGCACGTAAGGTCTCTAAAATTCAATGTAGCAGCTATTTTCGATGAAGTTATTTTCATAAAAAAATAAAAGTGGTAGCATTAGATATTTAGTTACTTTATATATATATATATATATATATATATATATATAAACCATTTTTTAGAAGAAAAAAATACATCTTAAATTTGTGTATAGGATCCGAAGATATAAAAATAAAATATGTAGTGTCAAGTTATACCAGCTATAAGGAAAAAATGTTTATTTAGGGGCGATTCTCAAAAGGTGGACACTGGACAAAAGTCATTTCTTTAAGCCTTTCAAACATAACTTTAATTATCATTGACTTTTTTTTTTTTTTTTACACCGAGTTTTTAATTCTATTCAGAGATAGAAAATAACATAATTTATTATAAAAGCTTTGTATGAATATCTTAAAATTTTATTATTTTATGCTAAAGAGGCCAATTTCGGACATTCATAACGTTAATTGCTCCAATGTACCACCAAGAAAAAGAATTTTAACTTTTTTCCAGGTGGTTCTAATGGTAAACAACGAATGCATAAAGGAAACGGATGATTTTTTGATAATTTCGTTAAGAGATGGCAGGCTGATTTATTGCTTTTTTGAAGGTAGAAGGACTTTTCTATAAAGCGTTTTTCTGTATTTTGTTATGTCCGAAAGTAACGTACGTAACAAAGCATTTGATTTTATTATTATTATTACTGGATAACAAAAAGTTAATTATAAGTATATATAAGTATACAGACACATTTACTACATTCTCAGTCTTAAGAATTTTTTAAATACTAAGAGCAACGTCCAAAATCTTTAAGTCCAAAATCTGCAAATGTCCAAAATTTGTAACGTACACAACTGCTAATTAAATGCTTTAATCATTGATTTTCCAGAATAGTTACTGTCTTTTAATGTTTGTGTATAATTTTGTAGACATACTATTAAAATATTTATATATTATATTTATAGACAAAATACTATACTATTAAAAATATTTGGCCTTAAATTTGAAAATTTTAAAAATTACATATAGTTAACGTTTAATGATCCCACCTTTTGAGAATCTCCCTTAGCTTAAATGTTAATAATGCACGAAAATATTTTTAGGATTATTGAATTATTTTAATATTTTTCAAGAAACTTTTTTTCAGCAAGTGTTGAACGTTTAACCTTTTGCAGTCCACACCAAAATTTCAATCACCTACCAGCAACTCCACTTCATTCCTACATATTTGAAATAATATGTGAGGAACTTCTTAAAAGGGTGTTTATTTGTTGTTTTCAGTATGGGTGTCAGTGGATTTGTTGTTAAACTTAGTATGTCATCGTATTTTTATCATTGGATTTGTGGTTAAACTTAGTATGTCACCGTACCTGTGTTAGCGGAGTGCAAAAGAATAAACTATTTTTGTCAAAGAAATTTTAATTCAATGTGTTACTCTTTGAAATTCAGAAATAGTGTTGTTGTAAATATCTTCTTAAAGACCATTTCTGTGGATATTCTACGATTAGAGTAGCTACAAATGTTTCGAAAATGTAAAATAACTGACAAATATGTACATCTCTACCTTTTCCACGGGAACTACAGAAAGCTTTATATTAAATATTTTCTAATAATGTGAACAGTTTTTAAACTATATAATGATCATTCAGCAAAAAATAATAAATACACTATCTTGCAAAAAATAAAGTGAGATATCTGTAAATGGTGATCAGGAATCTTTTTCTCACGAATAGTTCAAGCGTTCCATATTTTTTTAATTAGTCTCAGCTGTATTTGAACTACAAATTGATCTTTAACGAAAAATATAATTAATAATAGCTATGTTATATAAGAAAAAAAAATTCGAGATTTCCTTTCCTTTAGAAGCAGCTTAACTATTGTATATTTTACTAATATAATTCTTGTTGAATGATCAGTTTATAGTTTATCTGCTTCCAAAACAATTGTAGCTATTGCTGCAATATAAGTGAAGGTGCCAAAATTAAATATAGAAATCACTTTTGTAGTTCCCAAAAGAGGGAAAATCCATTTTAACATTTTTTCGTGGGATTTTACAGCTGTTATTTTTTCCTTAATTTGCATATAATGTTAGTCTAATTCTATTATAATTTAAGACATTGTTTGCGCATTTTAAAAGTTTTGATGATGTTTTAAGAAGATATTTTAGTTCTTACTGTTTCACACCAGTATCAATTTATTTTCTTTCAAGATAAAAGACTCGCTAAAAATAGTTAAATACAGACACTTCAGCAATTTAGGAGCTATTTTACCTACTTTATCGCCAATATCGGCTTTGAACTGGATAATGTAAGGTTATACGAATAGAATAACTATCACTAATTTTTTATTAGATATTCTGAAATCAGACATTAAGAACTTTTTTTTTCATTCTTACTTGTTAAATCATTAAATATTCCTTTACAGCAACCGGCTAGCACATCGGTGAAGGCTGCTCGAATTTTTTAAACAGAGAGAACGCACAATTTGAATTTTTGATGTTTTAAAAAATAACATTAAAGTAAAGTTCATTATGGAAATGGTTACTGTAAATATAATAACTTTTAATTGTTACTCGTGAAAATATGTTTTTATAGAGTATTTCTGACTCGTACAAAACCTATTTATGTATTTTAAAAATAGGTTTACATTTCTTCTATAAAAGTTAGCTTGTAGCTTCAGTGTGATCTACTCTAACTTATTCCCGAATTCTTAAATTATGAATGAAGAGTACATGAAACAAAATACGATTAAAAATAAAATACAACACCCCAAGATGAAGTAGAAGGGAAAAAATAAGGAAGTATACCTTAGGAACTGTTTTAATACAGAAAAAAACCCCACTCAGAATGTCCTAAAATATTTTTCCCTTTTCATCATTCAAAATTAAAAATATAATTAAAAAAAGGAAATTGCCTACAATAAATTATTAAAAGCAGTTTCTTGAATTCCTGTAATTATCATCGTACGTGTGATTATTTTTAATCGCTACCCTTTTAATTAACTTTTATTTTTACTTCCACAATGGATTGAATTATAGTTTATTTGAATAAATTATAATGACAATGCATCTGTTTAAGTAACTAAAAAAATTCTTAATTTATATACTTAGAGTTCGTAATTATTAAAATTTGTGTTAACATTTAAGTGTAATCTAAGTGGCATTTATTTTCTTTAAATAAAGTAAATATTTTGCATATCAATATAATTTGCATGTTAATGAAACTAGCGCACAAGAAATAATTTTACCTGTAATAAAATTTCCAACAGTTACTTTTGTTTTGGAAAACAGTATTTAAATATAATTTAAAAGTTGAGAATAAATTAATAGAACACATTATTAACCATTTGGAAAAATGGTTATTGTTCTCGTCAGGGTAGGAAATGAAAAGCATATCTGAAGGTTTTTATTGGTTTAATCCACATTTTATTCGTTTTGTGATAGGTCTGTAACAGTAATCTGTTTTTCTCTTTAGTTTCAACAGAGATGGACAACAGAGTGTTGCCACTATGACAAAAAAGTAATAAAAACTACAAAAAAAATTAATAACTCAGAAACAAATTGAGATACAGCTTTCAACAAATTGCATTTAAAAGTACATTTTTTTCTCTACAAGACGGTGTAAAAAGTAATACTGTGGGATGTTTAGAAGATTAAGAATGAAATTTCATTTAAAATGTTTCATCAGATTTCTTGGAAATCTGACGACGGAAAAGCCTTTTCCCGAACAGCCAATAAAATGCTTGGCTAATACGCAAGTTTCAGGTGGATAATAACTAATGAAAATAAAAGAAAATGAATAACAGTTTCTGCCAAAGAGTTAATTTTAATTTGTAAGATTTTCACGTGCAAAAGGAAAAAGGAATAAGCCAATTAAAAATAACAAAAAAGATAAATAGGACAGGAATTAATACATATAAATATTTCACACCAAATACGAGTCGCACACGAGTTCTGTCGCTTGCAATTTTTACGTGTCATAACACTATTAATGTTTAATTCATGGCGTACGTAATGTATGATCAACTCCGTTCTATTTTTTGTGTCTTAAGTTTTAGTGTTTGAAAAAATCATTTTCCAAATGGTCGTTGTAATTTGTTAAATTGCTTTTTTTTATTTTCTATTGATTACATTCAGGATTTCTTCCCTCAAACTAATAAAAGTTTAATTAAGTAAACGTATCACACTATGTACTTATGAGGACGTGAGTTTCAAAACTCGCCTTATCCAGAAAATCGAATTTTTGGAAATCGCTAAAAACGTTTGACTTCGTTCATTGGTTTTCATTGGAAACCAAGTTTTCACAATGACTGAAATAGACGATAAAATAAGTTTTTTTTTTAGATTGCAGTATTTTTTCGATACAAGTTCATCAATAGAATAGATTGATAGAGAAAACTCGCTTTTTAAAAATTTGGATAAGGCAAGTTTTTAAACACACGTCCTCATATATATTACACTAACGCATGCTTTACAATAATCGACGTTATATATATCATGCAAAATGTTAACAATTTCATGTAACCAATGGAAAGCTACGTTGCTGTCAACCGCATTCGAAGTTCAACGTATAATAAAAACCTTCAAAGAAGTAATTACGCGGGGCTTAAAAAATATTCGGTTTTACAGATGTTACCGTCTTTGGTAAATTTTTGTATTTTGGATAAACTGTAAAAAAAACGACATTTTTACAGTACAAAGTACTGTTCATCTTGCGCACAAACTCGATCACAGCGAATGTGCTGTATCTTTCTTTGGTTCCTTGACTATATAAACATGAAAAATACAGTAGTTGCGTAAAATTAACAGAACAATGTGCTGGCAATTCGGACGCCAGCAGTTTGTGCTGGCGTCCAAATTTCCAGCACATTGTGCTGTTAATTTTACGCAAGTACTGTATTTTCCATGTTTATATAGTCAGGAAACTAAAGAAGGGTACAGCACATTCACTGTGATCGAGTTTGTTCTGGCAAATCTACAGTGTTTTTTTTACAGTGTAGTTTGCGTAATTTGCAAGCTTCTCATGGTACAAAATTAATTTCATTGTGGTTACCAGATATGTTATTTGTATGCAAAACATTTAGAAGCATCCTACATAATTATTTTATGACATTGTTGATGTTTATTGCGAGCTTTGGATGTGGAGCCGATTACGGAACATGTTTCAAACACGCCTGGACTAGTGTCTCTGGACTAGTTCTCTACTATTTTCGTTAGTGCAGTACGATTGTCTTGTAAGACCGAATCTATTCGGATACATAGTATGATATTTTTTAGTTCATTCTGTGTCGAGGAATTCTATACTAATTTGAAAAAGATGTTACAATTTATTTTATGAGCATATATACAAAAATTCTATTATTATTGTAATTAAAGAAAGTTAGTGTATATAAATACATATGTACATGTATAAGGTCTTGTCCGCTATATTCGAGGGAAGTAGCAGATTAAAAACTACAGATTCGAGAGCACTTAATTATTTTATCATGTGAAGAATAGAGTAGAAAGAGTATAGTTAAAATAAATGCTGAAAAGAATCTTCTTTATTAAACTTAAGAAAATGATCTTCTTATAAATTATTCCCGAAACTATAGTTATTAATCTTTCACTTGTTTGGCGACAAAGAAATGGGAAATTTCATACTTTTTTATAACCATTGCGTATTGCTAATTAGAGATATTATCTACATTAAACTGTAAATTACGTAATGAAATATCATGAAAAATTCAACATTTCAAACCCGATAAAGTTATTTGTAACTTGAATAATTTGAATATCTGTGTTGAACTCTCAAGAGAAGCACTGGGTATGGGATACCCAGGGGTGAATTAAACGTATTTCGCCCTTATGAATAGTAGTGCTGAGGGTATGATATTATACTAAGGAAAAATTCAACTATCCTCACTACAGAACCCCCACTATATCCATTTGGTGATGCCAATACTAACTGGAATATATAGACAAAAGTATTAAGTTTACGGGTATACGTCACCCAGTGCTGCTGTAACGTCAGTATTTTGTAAATTTATCTGAATAAATTATTATTATTATTTTTTTTTTAATCATCAGAACGCTGATATAACTTATCCTGTCATATTTTTAACATCAGTATTTAGTGTTATTTTATTGTTTATTTCTAGTGTATTACTTTAAAAATCTAAGTCAAAACTTTGCAGATTGCTACATAGTTTGTAGTAAGTAAATCATAAATATCACATTTTCTATAGCAATTTTACTTAAATATTTGATTTTCAACTCCCTTAATATTTATTTACCACTTTCTTTCATTTATATGTATTTGCGATTCTAAAAAAATAATGACTTTATATGGTCAATTAATTATGCTATTTTAAAACCGCAGAATTTTACTTTCTGGAACTCTCAGGAGTCTCAAAATTGGAAAAATGAAAAACAAAACCATTTTCTACATTTAATATCTTAAAATGAGTTGATTTTAAGATACGATTTTAATTGGGATGGACGATATGAGTATGTTCTTTCATTTCTAATACTTAAAAAATTGCAATATGCAGAATTAGCATTTACAGGGGGTTCCAAACTATCAGGAATTTGACGAGCAGTAAATCGGCATAAGAGACTATGCGCTGGGTTACAAAATAAATTTTGCAACTAGAATGAGAAATTTGGCACCTACCTATACTTCAGATAGTAATAATTAACCTGAATCAAAATAAATTTATACTTAAAGCATTTTTATATTTTTAATACAAAAGTTGTATTTAGCTAATGTAAAATTTAGAAAATTTCAACAATATAATCACCTAAAAGATATATTTTTTGAACTATAAAAAGAAAATTTTAGGTTCAGTTTATGCTAGGGATTACAAACCCGGGATCCCGTATCCCGAGATTCCGGGATCCCGCATCATTTTTAATCCCGAAAATCCCGGGATTTTCGGGATTGTCCTTTTTTTTAAAATAGAACAATATTCAGCTGAAATAAAAAAATATATATATTTATAGACTTTCTCTTTTGGAAAGAAAAAGAATTAATTTGTATGAAATTTATATATCCTTGAAAAAATATACATATTTCAAGTATTTTTTACATATTTCAAAGCAATTAAATCGTTTAACATGAAAACCTTTTGACTTGCAAACAGATGTAACCCGCTCGGCTATTATTCGGGAACAATGAAATCATTTGTTTATTTCGATTTCGCCGCGTTTAGAAAGCCGGTCGTTTCAGCAACTGGGAATCACAAAATTTCGAATTAGAGTTTACTGATAAGCGTCGCATTTGAGTTTCATAGTCATTATTATGTGCTAACTTCTTTGATTTTCGGGCGTTTATACCTATTTTACTTTAAAGATGTCTAATGAAAAGGATTTTGTAGCTCATAGGAAAGATAATGATACATCTTCAGTATGACACTGCTATTTAAGGTCAAAAGATGAAAAAATCGCTAAACGTAAAAGATGTAGCCAAGTGCTTAAAACGTTAGGTGCATCGACTAAGGGTTGCATGCACATTTATCGACGAAACATGGTACTAAAGTTTAGAAAGAATTTAATACACCATCTCTTCCATCCACACGTCAAGATTGCATAGAACATGCATTGCTTTCTAAAAAGCGGAAAATAGAAGATTATTTTAGTAGTGATATGGAATCACTGGATTTAATTTTATTGCGAATGACAGCTAAAGACTATTTTTCATTTAACTTCAACTGAGTTAAGAAACTTACTGATAGCTAAAGGCTATAATGATTTGCCAAAATCTGCAGTATCAATTCGAAATCGTGTAGTGAACTATAATAAAAGAGTTAATTACAAGTGAAATACAAACTTTTAAAAATTCAGGGGAAAAATTTAGTTTGACTTTTGACGAATGGATATTTACTGCAAGCAAGCGATTTATGAACATTAATGCCCATTCAAGAAATTTAAATTTGAGCAAATTCAGGAATTTAGGCCTTATGCGCATATATGGATCTTTTACAGCAAAAAAGTGCATTGAAATGCTAACAGAGTGCTTAAACGAATATGACATTTCCCATAAAACAGACAATGTCACAACTGGGACTTGGACATGAAACTTTAGATGCCGTCATATTTCTTAGAACATATTTTCAAAGGAATACCGATTAGTTAGGAAACAGTGAACTATTCAAAATATTTTTTTTTTTTTTTTTAACGAGGTACGTAATAATTTTTTATATTATGCAACGTTTTCGAATTTTAACAGCTATTGCTATTTAGAAATTTAAACTATACATCTAGGCATTATTTTATTCTATGTGTGTGTGTGCTAAGTTCTTTTATTTCAAGAAAAAAATCTTCATGTTAGGGAAAACCTTGCAATTGCAATATCCTAGAATTATAAACTTTAATTACGTGGGTATGAGATAATTCATAATTTAATTCGTGATATTAATTAGTTTTTAATATTGTAAATATTAAACTATTCAAAAACTTGTTTAACAGGAAATAAAAGAAATTATCTAGAAGATGAAGCATAGACATTTCATGTTTTTTGTTGCATTTTCAAACATCAACAGCGTATTTTTTTTTAAATTTTCAATTGTTCTAATTATCCTATAAGTTTTGATAATTAATTGAAGTTAATTTTTTTAATTTGGTACATTTTCATATGTAAATTGGGCTGTAATTTTGCTTTGTCTTTTCTATAGTATTATGATATTTAGCTATTGTTAAAATTGATGATATTACAGAAATTCTAATTTTCCCAATCCCGGGATTGAAAATTAGTCTCGGGATTGTAATCCCTAGTTTATACAGGCTAACATGAAACATATGTTTTGAAAATTTCATGAAAAAATATTCAGAAGTTTTCGAGATATCTTGCGAGTCATTGCCTAAAACATCATTTGGAGAAAAATTACTTCAAAGTTACGGAAATGCCCCTTCAGCTATTGAACGGGTATAATTCTTTAAGCTATAACTTCTGTTCTAATGGGAATTTCAGGAAAAAAATTATATAAAAATGTTCAGAAAAGGTAGGAGTTTAACATCTAAAAATATTTAAATATTTAAAATTTTAAAGCTTTAAGAGTCCCGAGACCCCTTAACCGAATATATATATATTTTAATTAAAGCTAAACAATCTAATAAGTATATAAAAGCACATTAAGTTCTCTTTTAAACGCCGTTGGCAAAAATTTTTGTTGGCACAAAAGCCAGAGATCTACAATACATACACAACTTTCAGGTTGTATAATATTTTTACGGAGCTTCTGACTGTAAAATAGTCAGTGAAACATCGTCTTCATTTTAAAAGACCTATCCAATGATATGCCCCTCAATAGGGTGCGAAAAATATTTTTTTTCGTCTCTACCGACATTTTGTACTTTACGGCCGCCATTTTGAATTTATAAAAACAAACCAATCCTACAACCATCGGGCCGTAAAGACGAATTGATAACCTCATTCATTAAAATACATCCAGCCGTTGGGATGTTTCGAGGGTGTAAAGAAATCCACATACACAGATACGTATGAAACACATAACCCTTCTTTTCAGTCGGGTAATAATTCAGCGAACCTCTTCAAAAATATTTTTTTAAAGTTAAACAAGCATCTATTTAATGATACTTTGCACAATTTTACACAGGACGATAATCATACACGAAAACACTCTTTCTCACATCCAATATGTGAAAAGTAAAGTGCATTTTATCTTTAATAATAAAAATAAACTTTACTTAAATTAAATTATTCAAGTTTTTGCGATATTTTTAATGACACTGTCAAAACAACAATCTGTATTTGAAAATATGATAAACTTTCAAACTTTACAATTTTCAAAAAACGATCATAATTTCAAATTAGATATTTTTCCTAATTTACACAAAATTTTAATATAATGGATAATCGGTGAATAGCATAGTATAAAGTAAATATTTTCTTGGGTTTGCTAAAATTAAAATATATTTAAATATACGTGTGATTCCATAAAAGAAAATATTTCTTACATCATTCTATTACATTTTCTGTTACAAACAAGCCTAATATTGATGCAAAAAAACTCAACAGATAATAATGAAATAAATTAATAATTTTTTAATGGATCAACGTAATAAGACTTGCCCATATTTTGAAAAATCCAAATCGTGCAACCATTATTTTGAACACTCGTTCGCGCACTGACTGAACTAATGTGCTTATCAACAGGGACGAAACGAATGAAATGAAAGGTGCAGTCTAATTCTCGGGAAAATTTCCCGTACTTTATAGTTGTCCTTGACCTTGAACAAGGGGGACTTTTCTTTATATCAGAATACGAAAACGATTTTTACCACGGTGAGAAAAAAAAGCTTCTAAATAGTTTTCTGTTTTTAATTGTATAACGCATCGAAGAGATAGTTTCACTTTACAGCTAAAGAAATGTGTATTTCATATCCACATTTCGCATAAATCACATAAATCGTTTATTTCCACTTATATCTACATATGTTGGTATGGCCGAATACAGGCATATTTTCTTTTCAGATTTTAGCAAAATCTGAGAACATGATACACTGCAGAACTCGATTTAACATAAGACAATTATTTTTTCTCATAATAAATCGCAAAATACATACATACATATCATATGTTTTTCGACTTATGCTGACGAAATCATTTTCATTTATAAAAACACAAATTTGAATGTATTTTTTTTCAGATGCAAGAAAAATCGAATAGCATTTTTCATTTTTTGGTACAAGCAAATAAACACCCAATCAAACATGTTCTAAATTTTATGAGAACTAATTTTTCGTTTGAATGAAAATGAGTAAAGACCGTGACATGAACCCAAATAATAATAATAATAATAATAATAATAATAATAATAATAATAATAAAATAATATAATTTATTCTGCAATCCTGTCGCTTCATTTAACATCGGTTTCCATGTGTTTGACATTGGGCTTACTATTTTTATACATATGGTAAACAATGCATGGCTTTATCTGTAATTTTTATTAGTAAAATGTTGATAATAAAACAAATAAATATGCCTAAATTGCTAGGAATTTAATTAAAAGAAGGTTTATTTTTTCCTTTATACTGAATTCAGAGCTTTAAATTTCTTTTCCAAGTATTTTACTTTTTATGAAAATATATTTCAAATGCTATTAAAAATTTATGTTTCAGAAATAGCTTAATTTCCGTTTTTTTAACTCTCTCACGTTCAACAATAACTGCTTGCTGGAACAATTAAACTGATATTTTATTTTTTTTAAATATTCTTTTTTCATAGAACTTGAAAAAAATATAAATAAATTGAGATTTATTATTAAATTTCTAGTAGATGTTTTATATAATATGTATTCCCATTGGATGCATCTTACTGTAATTAAATATTTTGTGTTGTTCCGATTCAAGTGCATTTACTATGAATTTGTATTCTGTTTATTTCAGTCATTAAAATCAATAGAAATTGAAAAATAATACATTCATTGTTTCTAGCGTGACAATAAAAATATATCCATGCAAAGATATCGAAGCATATTTTGGAAATATTATTTTATTTTTATGAAAATAACTAATCTATCTTTAAATATAAAACAAAAGGTATCTATATTTTTACTAAAACCCACATTTAAAATAATTAAGGTTACTTAAAAAAAATGTAGAAAAAATACATTTCCTCTTTTTAAATAAATATGCGAGTTAGGTAATATTAGCCCTATACTTTCTAAACGGTGGCGGACCATTATATGCTTGCCAGAAACCGGCCCTCAATAATTTGTGGGCAAAATAAACGCAACAGTTTTCTCGCCTCCTATCCGTAATCTTTTCCGCGATAGCTGCCGTAATTAGCGGCGCGTCACTTACGGTACAGTATTGTTTGGCTACAAATGGCCTTAGCTCACGTTGATAGCGACGAAACCGCCACGCGGTCAAAAAACGTGTGTTTGTTGGTACTTTTAAAAACATTTTTAGGAAATGTTTTAAAATGTATTTGCAGATACGTGAAAATGTGCTCTTTTTAATTAAATGTACTTATTCATAGAGTGACGTTATCTGCATTCTAGCAAAAACTTAAATTAAAAGCTTTGTATTTCAAGTATGGTACTGTGAATCACTGAACATAAAATTCCATTCTTTTTCATTTATTCTACAGCTCATACGCACAAGCTGCATAAAGTAGATGTTTCTGCAAATTAGGCTTTTGCAGATAATGCGAACCATCTTTTTTATACGATTATTGAACAATGTTCAATATGTTGCTTCCTGCTCTCCATTATTGCAGTTATATATTTTCGCGATATTTCCGCATTAATCGGAGTATAAAACCATTGGAGAAAAATGCAATAGATTCGCAGCCAATTCTCTTAAAGATCAATATGCATAAATTAAATAATATAATAATATTCTACGATATCTTTTGGATGTCTTATTGTTATAAATCACATATTGCAGTTTGATTTGAGACGTTTAAATAAAAATTATGTCTACTTTACTTAAATTTCCATTAACATTAACGTATGGGCTATTTTAATCAGAGACAATAAAGAAAAACGAAATTTTGATTTAAAATCCAATCCTGCATGAGAAATACCCTTCTTTCTCGCGCTTTTAGTAACTTTTCGTTTCGAATTTTAATTTATTTTTATTAGATTTCGTCGCAGTTTAATTGGCAAAAAGTAATATTTTATGGAACGCTTGGCGCATTAATTTAATTTAATTTAAATTTAATTTAATTTTATTTTATTTTATAATCTTTATTAATTTCCACTAACATCTTCAAACAATCGACAGATATTTAAAAAAAAAACACTAACTGAAAATCGTCCTAATTTAAACATCAAAAAGAGAAATAAACCCGCTATATTATTAAATGAATATCGAAATGTTACTCAGAAATGTGTGTTGATAAAGTGTATGCTTTAATGATACATAAGTTCTTTTTCAAATACTTCTGAGTCAGATAAATATATTTTTGATAATCCTGTAGAATGCAAGTTTCCACGTTATTATCGCCATTTGAAAACAGAAAAATTAACTTACATGATTTATGAGAATTTCTCATAAAAAATGTTACACTTTGCAATATATTAATGCGCCCTATAAGCGGATTTCTGACATATATTAGTCGATAAAACGTTTTATTTCTTATTAGACGTTTTACTTAATTTCTTTTTAGTGTTTTCTGTATAAAGTATTTTCATATAGCTTCACATTGTGAATTATATAATAAAAAATAACAATTTATATCACAAAATACTCCATTTATAAAATATATTGATACAAAATAATAAACGAAGCTTTATGTTCCTAAATTAATATATGCAACGAAAGGACATGAACAAAGTTAATTTTCTTTATATAAATGACTGAAAAATAAATAAATACATCACTTACAGTAAATTTATTTTATAAGTTTATTCTTTGGTCCGAACAAAATGTGTAAAATTAATTGAAAAATACATAAGCTGAATTCTTGTAGTATATGTATTATCAGTATAAAAAGAAAATGCAAAATAAGGTTATTTTTTTTTACCATTCATAGGCTATCATGCAAATGATGACGTATGTAAATGATTTAAATCAGAATCAATAAAGCTACGGGAAACTCTATTACATTAAATTATATCAGAATATGCAAATAAGTTATATTTCTACATGCTTGACTTTTAACTTTTTTTAAGAATTGCAATTTAAATCTGAATATAATAAAATTGTATGGCTGTTGTTACGCATATTGTGATTATGGTATATTGAAAATTTGATTACGCTCTCTAAGATGTACTATAAAAGAAAATATCATTTAGTATTCATGTTTCATATAATATTTTGTTACACTAATTTATTTATAAACTAGAACATAGCCCGTCAGAATGACGTGTTTGGATTTTCAAAAGAATGATGTAGCATAGCATTATAGAAAGAATTATGAAGTAATAAATTTTATCTTATCTAACTAATAATGTCAGGTAGGGTAAAATAGCTATATAAACAGGCCATTTTTTATTCAAACTTAATTTGAAGGAAAATTGTTAATTGAATTGGTAACATAATGACATAGAATATGCAAATGAATTTCACTCACGAAATTGGAAGAACTATTTCACAAAAACATACAAAATAATAATTTAAAATAATAATACTATTTTAAACATATTGTCAATTAACTTTCACCGTCGTTCATTGCATTTAAAGAAATCAATTACTTTAAATTTCTTATAAATGAAAAAAAACTGTAAGACTGCAATTCCTAATAAATTTGTTAGCTTATAGTAAAAAAGAACACACGTTATAAGATTGAAAAATCCAAAAATCTGTAATAAAATTTGATCATTAAAAATCATCATTTATTGTAAACGTAAATTGCAACTATTAATTCACATAACAGATTTTTTTCTCAATTTATTTTATTAAATTACAAATTTATTTTCCCAACAAAATACAAAATTTTATTTGCATTGATATATATGTAGTACACCACATTATATATTCCTCATATTCTAGTTACATTTGATAAGAAATATTCATTTTTTCCCAATGTTTTCAGAATGCAAAGAAGTTTTTCAAAAGAATTTTTTTTTATTTTAACTACCGAAAGATGGCGCCAACAAAGAAAAAACATTCACAACGAACGCGACTTATTTTCCCGACACCAGGCTTCTAATTTCAATTGAAGTTATCTGGGAATATATCCGTAAATGAATGTAAGCCATCTCTCAAATGTTATTTTATTTTGAATAACCTTTCTAAAAATGTAACTTTTATGATGTTTGATTCGAAAAAATAATTTTGAATAAAAATGGCCGAATGAAATGTGAAAAAGCGAAGTGATTATTGGGATCCGAATGAGTTCACTCCGGAAGTGTTATGCACTTAGCGCTATTATATATATAATGTATTATATTCTAAATTTTCCTTAATACTCTACCACAAACCTTTTAAACAGTTTTTTAATAGATTAAGTGATGAATAAATAATACTGTTTGTCTTACAGCTGTTGGCGAGGTACGGATAATTAGGATCAGGGGCACTTTAGGGGAAATCTGTAAAAGATAAAAAAAAATGACCATGCTTATTATGAAGTCTGACCAATATTCTACAAATGCAGTTTTTTTGGAGTGAAAATGTATATTCCTGCAGAAGTAATCACTGTTTTCCCAGAACAGAAAGAAAAACGTTGTTCATCAAAGTGAGAATGTGTTAGCTAAAATGGACCTGTGTAAAAAAAAAAAAAAAAAAAAATGTAGGAATATTAAACTACAGCTATTGATTTAAATTTAGATAAAGGTTGTTTTTATGAGGATATGGTTACGTTTTGCAACAGATGAAGCATAATATTGATAATCTGCATGATTCGAATTACCACAGAAATAGCATTTTCGGGGTAAATAGGATCATATAGTTTTTGGGTTAAGGGTAAACGGTATTGTATATTTTATTTTCCATTTAAAAAAAAAATGTGGTTTAAGATGCATTTTTTTTAATCTTTCATTTTTCAGATCTTGTGAAATACATCTAGTCTCGTTTACTTTACTGCAAATTTTGTGTTAGCAAATCATTTATTTAAAAATTTTATTTTGGATTTATTCCAAATTTTAGCCTTGACTGCATGTTTTAGGCCTAATAGCCCTCAACACTTTCAATGTAAATGAAATTTTCGTCCTTCACGACATATGAGGTTTGACCGATACTTTTTCCCCATTGCTTTCATTTCATGTTATTTTGAATGTATATAGAGAGGTGCCAAGTTCGCACTAATCTTCCGTAATGCGTGGATTAATTTAATCCAGTTTAACAACGTTTCGAACCAGAAAAATTATTTGATGAATCTTTATTTATTTAATTCCAGTTTTCTACGTGGAACTTATTTAATTGCATCTCTGAAAAAAAATTCTGGTGCGAAATGTATTAAACCAGGGTTAAATTAACTCACATATTACGGAGGATTAGTGGCAACTTGGCACCTCTGTATATATATATAAATTTTTAAACATTAAAAATTAGTTATTTATTAATACAACAAGTCTATTAAATTCCAATAGGAAATTTTTCATTTGATTTTGTTTTGTAGGCAGTGTGTAAAATGTAAGAATAATGAAAATCCCTCAGAATATTTTTTTCGAGCTTACTTATATTTCCAATACTGTATCTCAAAGAATATTTGTAGTTGTAAATCCAAAAATGTTTTGCTGCAAACCTCATACCGAGGTCTTTTAATTCCATTTACCTATGACTCTGAATCTTGTAAGACACGGGAGAAAATAACACTCATGCCCCATTTCATGAAGATAATTGGGATCAGAGATTTTTTTTTTTTTTTTTTTTTTTTTTTTTAAGAAACATGTATCAGGTAACATGGTACATTGAAAATAATTATTTACATATTTCAAGAGACAGCTACAAACTGAGTAAAATTACAGATAACATAAGTATGTAGCCCACTTCAATCTCTGGCAATTAATTGTCAAAGTTCAAATTGCCAAAAAATGATCCTAATTACCCCTACCTCTGCAAGATTAAAAAAAAAATAAGTGACTGCATTTGTTAAATCTAATATAAATATTCAAATTTATGTCATTGCTTCTGCCTAAATTGTATACAAAACTAAATAACTGAATATAATATAGATTGTCTGGGCAGAGAGTGGATAAAAAGATCCACATTTTATGCTTTGAAAATAGATGAATGAAGATATTATTCAGCATTATTTTTAAACTACATAATATTTGAAAGAATGATACCCTTGGCATTCTATCTGAAATCGGTTTTGCATAACAATATCAATTCAATAAGAATAAACTTCCTCGAAAGATAAAGATTTCATTTTAGTATTATGAACTCAATGTATCCCAAAATCGGAAGACTCATAAAAAGAAAGTAGGTTTTTAAGAAAAATTACTTTTCGAGAAATTTTATTTTGTTCTACAATTCACTTAATCGAGAAAAAAAAATATTTCTATCGCATACATGTGAAGCGATTTCGCATGTTGTAAAAGAGTGTCAATGTACATTAATAAAATTTAAAAGGTTTATTTCAGGTTTGTAAAGTTAAAAGGTGCTTCATTGTAATAACACAAGGTAGAAGCGTAAAAAATACAACATTAAAAGCACCAAAAATTTAAAATTTTAAGCATACCGGTTTCGGTAGCATATAGCATACCTTCCTCAGCACTAAGGATGTTTGTGTTTGTGTTTGTTTTTGTTTCTGTTCATGTAACACCGATACGTAAAGTTTTATATGTACTGAAATGGTTCTTTGTTACAAGCAAAAAAAATGCACCGTTCGAGGCCTGGTTCTTAGAGACGAAGTATACACGAGTCCAATGGAAGTTCCGAACGAAATACGGACGTGACACACCATGCAGGCGCTCAATAGGCGAAGTACATAAAAATTATGGAGGCCAATTTATAAAAAGGTGCGGGTAGCAACAAGCTCAAGTCAAAGGCCCGCGGAACTTGTTCGAGTAAGTTTCAAACAAAGTCTATTTGTACGGTCTCCAATCAGTTTGGGTAACCATCGACAAAGGTACACAACTAAGATAGGCCAACACGAAATCTTAGGAGTGCATATAGGCAACACTCATTTTACTTCAAACGAAGGCACCAGCGACATAAAGATTGTCGTGTCCCAGAAAATAAACTTAAATTAAAAATTTGAAAGCGCAGATGCTTTAAAAGGAAAAGAGGAAAAATTGTTCGATTGCATTCTATCGGAATAACATGCTAATAATATTCTCTTACGATTCAAAATAACTTCGTTAATGTGTACAGCATCAGCAGAGATCATAATAGATATAATAACCTCTAAAGTTATTTTCATATAAAGAGCGATTATGACTTGTGTACAATAGTGTGAACAATACTACTACTAGACTTGTGTACAATACTAAAATATTCGCACACCTCCAGCTAATTCTGGTTGACTAAAACAGAAGAAAATAGTCTCTTTACGTAGATCTCTAAATAAAAAAAATTAAAATAAATGATCCAAATAAAAAATAACCTGTCACAAACGAAAGTAAAACTAAAAACAAATTCATTATTTGCGCCTCTTTCGTTTGCTCCCTATCAAGAAATCATCGCCGGCAATACGTGATATAAATTTGCAAATATTATAAGTTTTCTCTCCTGTTCTTCAAAAATTTCTATTTTCCTTTCATTCCCAACAAACACACGACTTCGGGCCGCATGGTGTATTCGTTGCGGCCAAGGTGAGTTAAGGCCATTTGTAGCCAAACAATACTGTGCCGTATGTGACGCGCCGCTAATTACGGCAGCTACCACCAAACAGATTACGGATCGGAAGCGAGAAAACAGTTGCGTTTATTTTACCGGTCAGTCGTTGAGGGCAATTTCCGGCAAGCATTTAATGTACCCTCATCGTTTAGACAGTAGAGGGATAATATTACCTAACCGGCATATCTATGTTATAAAGGAAAAACATATCTGTGCGTAACGCATACGTCATTTTGCGAATGGCAACACTTTGAAATTTGAAATAAAATTTTCATTTTGCAATTTTCTCTACTGCAAATTTTTACACTACAAAACATCGCACACTTTTAAATTTTTACACCGTCGTATAAGAGAAAAAATGCTCTTTTAAATGCAATTTGTTTGAAAGCTGTATCTCCATTTATATTTGAGATATTATTTTTTTGTAGATTTTAATACCATTTTTCTTATCGTGGCAACAAAAGTACCTCATTTCTATTGAAAGTCATTGAAAGTAAATGGAAAATAGTCGAAAATAAGAGATACTGTATCTTTTTGTTGCCATTTTATCATAAAACTGAAAAAAAAATTGAAATTACCTTGATTCAATCATAAAATACACAATATTAACTTTTAAAAGCTCACTGTTTTACTTAAAAGGCTACGAAATGTGGGTATGTCAAGAATATTGTCTGTTATTCCGTGATAATGACGTCATATGCACACTTTTCTATAGACGAAGTTTAAGACTATTGTAAAAGTGGATTGCTTTAGCGGATGTATATGACGTCATTTTATAAAAAAGCGTGTATTTTAATTCTTAAACCTGAATTATGTTTTGTAGAAGTGCGTCATTTTCACAGCCCAGCTGCTTTGAAATTCTCCACAGAAAAGGCTTCACTTTTTAAAATAATGTAATCGAAATCATACACTGATAAAACACAATGTTTTACAAAAAATTAGAGTGTCTTTATAAAAGAGAGTTGACATGTAAATAATAGCGATTTATATTACAGAAATTGAGGTTTCTCGCCTGGCTGGATTTGCTTCGCCGAGTTAGACAAGCAAACAAATTATTGTGGTTTAAAATAATATCGTGTTCCTGAAGTTTTTGTCGAAAATTCTATCGAGAAATTCAATTTTAATGCTATTCTTTAAGACATTCTACTATAATTTTTATCAAAATAACATAATTTGCTTATTTTTCCTAATTTTATATAATCTATACATTTAAAACACAAGTGTGTTTTTTAGTCATCTGCCCTGATCTTTCTGCTGAACCAATTTTACTGATTTTTTTTTTTTTTTTTTTTAACAGAAAGCCTTTCTTTTGTAGATGTGATCGCACTATCTGTTTTTTTTCTTTTTTTAAATATCCCCAGTTTTATATTTTAATTTTAAAAGCATTTTATGAAATTTCTTCAAAATGATGAAAATTAGATATCTTTCATTATTGCAGACAAGAGAGAAATAATGAGGTATTTTTAACTTTATTCATGCTATTTTCTGTTAAAAATTCAAAATTGTTGATAAAACTTGTTCTTTACGGTTTAGTGGCGCAAAATCCCATTAGGAGCAGAATATTATATTAGGGGCATAATAACGGAAAATGACATACTGCTTTTGAAAACACGCATTTTTAATCATAAATTTTCTATCTTGTTTTTCCTTCTGCATGTATACGAATACTAAGTTTCAGACACTAGGCGAAATGCTTATTTAAAGGAAAATGAAGTCATATTTAAAAGAAAACGATCACTTTGTTAGATAAAACTAAACATTTTAACACAAATGCGTCTAAAAAACATAAATTATTGAAATTTTTACTCTCCGGAATTGAGATTAGAATCTCAAGTAAAGAGTGCGTCTGTTCACATAAAAGATGTTGCTGACAATCGTGACTTCAAGTTTTGAGTTAAAATAATTTTTAAATGATCAAACAAAATACATTTTTTTAAAAAAATGATGAATATGGATATGAGAAGTGCGTATGCAAATTTTGAGAAGTTGAAAATTGCTGTTTTCATTCCGGAAATCCAAAATAAGAGCCTCAATTGATAACCACATCCTAATAACTTATCTTTATTATAATTTTACTGATTAAGTATCTATATTGTAAAGAACAATCGTATCTGTGCGTAACGCTGACGTCATTTTGCGAATGGCAACACTTCACAATCAAATTTCGGTCTTGAAATTTTCGCTACTACAATTTTTTAATCTTCTGACCATCGTACATTTTTAATTTTCTTCGCGCAGGGAAAAAAAATTACTTTCAAATGCAATTTGTTGAAAAACTGCATTCCTTGACTGATGTATTATATTTTCTAAAATAATTTATAAGCATGTTTTTTTAAAGATTACCTTATCACGTGTCGGTTTCAATACATAATAATAATAAACATTTTGCACATAAAGCAACAAACATTTTTCAGCATTTTTTTCTTATTATTTTTGCATAACGAAATTAATACTTCCATTATAAACAAAAATAAATGAATAATTTAAAAAAACCCACCAATCTAATATATTCGTGAAAGGCAAATTAACGAAATTAATACTTCTTTTATAAACAAATAAAAAAATAATATTGAAAAAACACAAATCTAACATATTTGTAATAGTACAATTTAAATTTTTAGATCACCAAATAGGATTTTTTTTAAACGGAATTTTTTTGCAAAGTTCATCCCAGTTTACAGATTGTCTATGGTTTTAAAAATAATTTTAAAGCATGAAATATTTTTTAATTTATCTATATCGCGTGGAGCTCGATTACGAAAGATTAATCCGATTGCACTTAAAACAAGATAAAGAGTTCATCATTTTCTTACGGCTAATATCCATTAAAAGAAATTCCCTGTGAATAAATAAATAAAATAATATAAATAAAACACAAATTTATCAGACATGTATAAGCTCTGAAATTATCAGAATATAAAAGGATGCCATAAGTAGCAAAATCTTGGCAAATAACTCTTAGCATGCGGCTAATAAGAAAATATCGCTTTTGATAAACTTCAAAAATTTATTTGATTGTATAATTCGTATTTTCCATATGAAAAATACTTTTTTAATGTAAAAAATTTATTAGTTTTTAATTAAAAAATATGTTTTCGCCTATATCCTTTAACCCGGGAAACCCGGGTACGATTCCCTAGTTTATTTAAAGAGAAGAAATGTATTTTTACTTCTTTTCTTTTAAATTAATCTTAATTACTTTAAATGTGGGTTTTAGTAAAAATAAAAATACGTTATGAGATTTATATTTAAAGCAGTAAAATAGATTAGATATTTTTATTTAGTTTTAACATATTTTCACAAAATGTCAAATAATATTTCCAAACTAATCCTCGATATCTTTACATGTATATATTTTTTATCGTCATACTGAAAACAATGAATGTAAAACAAAATACTATAAGATTTAAAGTTCTGAATTCAGTGTAAAGGTAAAAAAAAGATAAAATTTCTTGCCTCTATTAAATTCCTAATGATTTATGCATATTTATTTGCTTTATTATCATTATTTACTAATAAAGTTATAGTTAAAGCCATATATATATTTTCATATGCATAAAAATAGTTAATTCAATGCCTGTTATGTGAAAACTAATGTTAAGTAAAACGGAAGAATTACAGAACAAATTTAGATTAAAAAAATAACAATAAATAAATAAAATATCAGTTACAAGTGCTATCTATATTATAAAGGACAAACATATCTGTGCGTAACGCATACGTCATTTTGCGAATGGCAACACTTTGAAATCTGAAATAAAATTTTAGTTTTGTAATATTCTCTACTGCAAATTTTGTACTTCTAAACATCGCACATTTTAAATTTTTACACCACCGTATAAAGAAAAAAATGCTCTTTTAAATACAATTTGTTTGAAATCTGTATCTCGATTTAATTTTAAGATATTAATTTTTTTGTAGTTTTTATTACTTTTTTTGTAATTGTGGCAGCTGAAGTACTCCATTTCTGTTGAAAGTCATGTTGAAACTAAAGGGGGGGAAATGAAAATAGTAGATTGCTGTATCTTTTTTGTTGCCATTTTCTCATAAAAACCGAAAAAAATTGAAATTAAAATATCTGCTATGTCAAGAATATCGTCTGTTATAAAACCCAATGAGCTTTAGCTTTATTTCGCTTTTATTTATCAATTAAATGATTTTGTCGTACCAGCTCCATTGCGAAATATTAATAAACAATTTGCACATAAAAAAAAAAGTTCAGAATTTCTCTCCCGCTAATTTTCTACAATGAAATTAAAGCTTCATCAATAAATAAATAAAAGAATAATGTATAAAAAAGCAGGTATTTAACATACATGTAATCGAACAATTTAAATTTTTAGACCCGAATTAGGAAAAATATGTGCTTTTAAATATAATTTGTATGAAATAGAGTTGCTGGCAACTGTTAAAGTAAAAGAGAAAAAAATAATCTATACATTGAAAACACAAGATAGCTTTTTTAGACATCTTCCCTGAACTTTCTACTGTACCAATTTTGCTAATAATTCTTTTTTTTAAATGAAAGCCTGTTCATTTGTAGATGTCGCATTAGCTATTTTTCTAAATATTTCCACTTTTATATTTTTAATTTAATTTGAAAAGTTTTTTTTTTTTTAATTTCATCAAAATGGTAGCAATCGTATTATTTCCACTGTTGCAGAAAAAAGAAATATTGGGGTTTATTTATTATTTATCCTTAATCATACCATTTACTTATTACAATTAAAAATAACTTTAAGTCTGAACAGAAAATGACGTCACTATTTAAAAAACATTTTCGCTCATGAAGCTAATGTCACAATATATTTTCATTCGGCTGATACCGAATTTGAGACACTTGGCGTAATGCTTCAGTAAGTGCCATATTTAAAAGAAACAATCCTTTTCTTTGATAAAACTATATATTTTTACACGAATACATCTAAAAGACATCAGTTTCTAGAATTTGTACTTCGCGGTGCTGAAATTAGAACCTCAAGCCAAAAGAATACATTTTCACATGCAAAGTTTTAGCTGACAAACGGAATACTTCACTTTTGAAAATCTATCTATATTATAAAGGAAAAATATGTCTGTGCGTAAGGCTGACATCATTTTGAGAATGGCAACGCTTGACGATTAAATTTCGGTTTTGCAATCTTTACTACTGCAATTTTTTGAATTTCTAAACATCGCGCATCTTCAATTTCTACACCCGTTATATAGGGGAAAAAATCTACTTTCAAATGCAGTTTGCTTGAAAGGTTTATCTTAATTTATTTATTCATTATGTCTTTTTAAATAATTTTCAAGTATAATGTGTTTTAATCTATATCCATTGCGTACAGGCTCCATTACGAAATAAGCCATTTGCAGTTAACATAATATAAATAATTCAGCATTTGTCCCTGGCTAATTTTTATAGCGAAATTAAAACTTCATCAATCTATTATATTAAAAAGTGACTATCCGTTTGTATTTCAGAGCTGTTCCTCCTAGAATATGGAATGTTGAGTGATCAAATTAAGGCCAGGTATCCACATGGGTCCGAGGATGTGAAAAGTGGTCGTAGAATTTTGAAACTTGATTAGTTTTCGAGATAAAAAATTTTACGTTATTTTTAATGACATTTCTGTAATGATGTAAAATAAAATTGCTCCATTTTTGTGGATAAAAGAGAGAAAAGGGAAAATGACAAGGATTATTAGGTATCATTGTTTGAAAGCATTTTTAAATTGAAATTAACGTTTATTTGACTAAATAGTGAAAACATTATTGTAGTTTTCAAGAAAATTTCACGAAATACAAACTGACACATATTCAAGCTTCCGGAATCCGTTTATTTTAGAAACACAAATTCGACTCTCGACTGGAATATTGAGATAAATTCTGTTGACGTCAAAAGAAAAAAAACATCGTACGTTATTTTCATTTAATTTAAAGTCAAAAAGTAGATTTTCAACTATTCCCTTAAGATGGCTAATAAAACATTTCAGAAGCGGACATTAAAAATGAAATATTTTAGTGAGAAAAAAAAATAATTCTCTAAATATTTATTATAATTCATAAATATAAAATGCTTCTGAATAAATTCGTCCAAACAAGCTCATTTTTGTATAAGATGACCCAAATGACATCATTTCTACCAGCTCCTAAATTCGAAGCAAAATCTTGGAAGAGCGAAAAGCTCTGGCAAATAAAGTTATAATATATGTGCATTTTTATTGGGAAAGCTTTTGATTTAAATTGTAAATGTAACTTATTATTTGAAATATTGTGTTTAATAAAATTAATATGGTAATGGCTTTCTAAATTTAAAATAAAGTTAAGATTTCATTTTTGCGCAAAAATATCGATTGTCTCATGCAATTCAAAAGCAACACAACGGGTTGCTACGCAACTAGTTTGTTTAATAATAATAATTAATTAATAAATAAATAAGTTTGACTGTATATTTTTGCGAGAACGAAACACATATGAAAGAGTTTAAGGTTTTTCTGAAATCCGTATTGGCTACTTTTTGACACATTTTTAAAATTAACTTTTTTCACCAAACGCATAAAATTAGCAAGACCTCTTAATAAAAAAGTGTGTAATGGAATTATTTCCCCATACTGAATTATTTTCCCCTTTGTAAAGACAAAAGTTCTGTTCAGAAAATGCCTTCGAAGTTGGGGTTTAAACGAAATATACGGATATGACAGCGCGTAAAAGTGGAAAAAATGAAATCATAAAATTACAGTCATTTACAAGATGTAATCCATGTATAGTGACAAAATGAAATAATGAAAAAAAAAACTTTTCGATGACAAATCGTTTCTATAATTAATCTTTCATGTATCATATTTCTACGTTTAAAAATGACTTACAAAATATGTCAGAAAGTTTCACGTTTATTTAGCGAAATATATACACTGGCGGAAAAAAAAAAATCCCAACACCAAGAAAGACTTATGTTAGATAAACGAAATTTGGTAGGCGTGTTTATACATCTGAAAGATGACATCGATTAAAATTTCGCGCTTCGCGCATAAGTGTGGCGCTAGTGGCGGCACTCAGAACTTGCAGATCAAGTTTACTTTAAATGCGTGCTTTAAAGTTCGTGGGCGTTATTTAGCTACGAAACGTGACGTATTGAGTTGATGTTAGCCAAGAATGCTTTTAACGAGACGAAGAAGACATTGTCAACAGCTCCCCGAGTTGGAACGAGGTCGCATAATCGGGCTGTTAGAAATCGGTTACTTCAAGGACAGCTCCGAACCAGGCGCCCTGTAGCGTGCATTCTACTGACTCCAAACCATTGCCGTTTGCGACGTCATTGATGTCAATCCAGAGCTCATTGGAGGACGGAGTGGAGATCTGTTGTGTTTTCTAATGAAAAAGAAACACAACAGATCTTCACTCCGCCCACCAATGAGCTCTGGCTTGCCACGAATGGAGTCGCAAACGGCAATGGCTTGGAGTCAGTAGAATGCACGCTACAGGGCGCCTGGTTCGGAGCTGTCCTTGAAGTAACCGATTTCTAACAGTTCGCTGAATATTATGTTTGCCTATTCATTAAATCAGTTTAATTCGAAATGTTTCTGTACCATTATATTATACTCATTTTTAAAAAAGAATTATATAAATATGTAAAGTTAAATATTAACATTATTAGTTGTTATTTAATAAATGAATACGACGTAAAATGTTAGAATTTGCGATTTAACTCTGATTTTTAAAGGTATTTTTGTTTAACCAAATGCAGGATAATATCTGTTTTTTATTTATTATTCTTTAAAAAATTTCATATAGTAGTTTCATTGAATGTATTCTATTTTAATAATTTTTTCCTTATTATTGAAGCTGTATAAAGTAATTTTAAAAATTGTAAATTATTAATATCACTTTCATAATTCCTCTAGTTTATTTAAAATAAATTGATTTAATGTCAAAATTGTTTTTTTAGATGTGATTTTGAAAAGAAAGATTTTTTTTTTCTTTTCCTCTGATATCGGGTTATAATCTGCACTCAGAGAAAATGTCATCAAATTAAACAACTGAATAATTTTATTACAATATAAGGAAAATTAGAGCAAGAAAAAACTCTTTAAAATATTTAAGATATTTTGAAATATCTTAAAAAAGCTTATTAAAAAATAGCTTATTAAAAAAAATCGTTGGAATGCATATTTTAATCTTTTTTTAAAAAAATTATAATTATTATAATTTTAAAATTTGATTATTCAACTTTAATAGGAAAATCTAATGTTACATAATATTAAACAATATTTAAAAAAAAATATGAGAACGATAAATTACTATTTTTTTTTAAATGTCATTCAGGACATATATAAACATAAAATGGCATTTTTTATTTCTTTATTTTTTAATAATACCTGTGAAAAGTCGTGTTTGTTAAATGAAAATGATTCAGAAATATTTCACTTGTTCCTCTGTTCTGATTGATAAGGTTTTAATGAATGGGAATCAAATTTTGGCAACGGACTTTCCCATAAGTGTAAAAAAATAAATCACAAACACATTTAATTTTAATAGAACGTATATAACATACGTTAATATTATATACATTATTTAGACACAAATTCAAAAATTGTTCTATAAAGAATACTTGTTGGAACGTTGTTTAAGTGATAAAGTTTTTTTGCATGAAAAATAATATATTGATAATCATTTAGGTTAATTAAAAAAAATATATGTAATTTACTTATCTTGAACTTTTTCGAAAATGTTTCTCAGGCAATGCTTGGCATAGCGAATTAATTAATTAATTAGTTTATATTTTCAATTAATAATTTTAAATATACGAGTTGGAACCCGTCGAAATTCGACGAATTAAAATGTTTAGAATGGAACTGTTAGATCGAATTTATAATAAACCTACAAAAATAATTACAATAAAAAATTCATCTTGCATTGGTTGTATAACTCTTAAAACAAATAATGTTTTTAACCTAAAATTACCAAAATATTATTTCCATAAATTTCAACTGCTTAAATTATGGAAAAATTAAACTGTGTTAGAATACGTAAGCAAGATGAGTGATTATGTTGAAGTTATCGATTGAGGCTCCTATATTTGTTTTTTCGGGATGAAAAATCCGTAAAAAGATTTTCGCTTTGTCACATCATAAAATTTTCCTATATGAAATCTAAACTGTATGTTATTTTCAAATCCTCAACATTTGCATACCCCCATTCAAATTCACAGTTTAAAAGTATTTTAACGCGCAATACATTATTAATGAATGTATTTCCAAACTTAAAGTCACGTTTGTCCGATACAGCTTTTCATGTGAACATTCGCACAAACTTTAAGTTCTAATCTCAGTACCCGCGAAAATTTACAATTCAGAAATTTGCTTTTAGTTGCCATAGTATTGGTCAAATATTCAGTTTTATCAAAGAAAATGATCGTTATGTTTTAAATATGACATCATTTTTACTCACTGAATCATTTTGCCTAGCGTCTCAAACTCAGTATCAGCGTAATGTAAAAGTATTGAAGTATCTTCTTCAATCTTTTGATTTATGAAGAAGAAAGCGTGTTTTTTTTTTAATGGCTGACGTCATTTTCTGTTCAAAAATGAGTAAAAAGTTACTTTAATCTGCAATGTGAAAATGGCATCAATAAGGATATAATCAATAAAAATAAATTCCCTTTACTTTTAATAGAAATGGAGCACTTCAGTTGCCACAGTTACAAAATTGGTACTAAAAACTATAAAAAAATTAATATCTCAAAAATAATTTGAGATAGAACTTTGAAACAAATTGCATTTAAAAGTACACTTTTTTCCGTATACGACGGTGTAAAAATTGAAACGTAGCGATGTTTAGAAGTTTAAAAAATTGCAGTAGCGAAAATTGCAAAACCGAAATTTCATTTCAAATTTGAAAGTGTTGCCATTTGCAGAATGACGTATGCGTTACGCACAGATATGTTTGTCCTTTATAATATAGATAGGAAATGAAACTATTTGAAAATCATATTACATATGAAATTGAATAAATAAAGAAATTAATAAATTCACTATGTCAAGTATTGTGTTTTGGAATAAAACAAAATAAAAAAATAAGACAAGTAAATTTATACTTTTTATCAAAGTGTACTAAATGATTATTAATATATTAGTTTTTCATGTAAAAATGCTTTATCGTTTAAACATTTTTCCAAGAAGTACTTTTTATACAACAAATTTTGAATTTATGCTTAAATAATATTTATGACTGCAGAGTGGCAGGCTTTTGGGTAGTTTACGTTTTAAAAAAATCACAAAAGGCTTTTTTGTGGGCAGCTTTGGTCTAGATTTAATTCTTGCAAATACAAATGGCTGGACAAGGGCGAGATTCTGGCTATCCATTATTTTTAGTGGCCATTAAAAGAATAAAAACGGCCAGTTTGAGGCTATCCAGAATTATTGGTGAAAAGTTAGCAGCATGATTGAGGGCAACTTCTTGTATTTACGGCAAATCATCTTGGGCCCATATTATGTCCGGCGTGACACTCTTTTGACGGAGCCGTAACGGTCGATGATGGCGGGCCTCAATCAAGCACTTGGGGACAAGGCTAACGTATCCGTGAGGGACCAGAAGTTCTGTGTTTGTTGGGTTTTGATCAAAATAGCAATAAAATGACTTGAAAAGGAAAAAAGTTCTTTTATTTTTTTCTATTCATCATAAATAACATTATCTGGTTTCAGAAACAATGAGTCCGAGTCAGAAGTTTAGAATAAAAAAGAAGCCCGAGCCCCTCTTGGGCCCAAAATTTCGGGCTCCGGCTGCGACCGTCTCATATCTAGTACCTAACACCCTACAAAGTCCTAGAAAAGCAGAGTTGTAAAGACGAATTTGGAATACCTTGTCTATCAATTATGTATACAAATGCTCATAAAGTGAAGCAGACTTGTTGTAACAAATTGGATTACATATAATTATTAAATAATATATGCAACTTTTTAATGCAAATAGACAACACTTTGAATCTATTATGCATTTCAAAGTTATTTGTATACCTATAAGAACTTTTTAAGAAATAAAATTCAATTTTAGTCGAAATGCCGGATTCTTTGTCTCAGTTGCTTAATGTAATACGAATACATTTTAAAAAATAAAATTCTATCTCTATAAGAAGTATTTTAAACACTAATTAAGTAGCTTTTCAAAGAAATCTCAATCTATATTTATATATAATAATATTGTAAAGAAGTGATGTTTGGTAATGATATCAAAATGATGGTGTTAGTCTCTGTTCCAATATAGGCTATATCTTATGTCGATGCCACCAACCCAAAGGGGGTGCAGGTGCAAACAACGTTCTAGATAAGCGATTTGTGTATTACTGAATGGCCTAGAAACATGCAATTCGGCATGGTAGTTCCGTATAAGATATAAATGAACTCTAAGAACATTTCCTTAAAAATACGAAATTTAAAAGTGGTGAAAATGCGCGAACAGCATTCTAAAAACGTTCTAAATGCCGATTTGTAAACAATCTCGGGAAGTATCAAACATATAACAAAAGTCATGTTTTGAAATGGGTGCTGACAGTCCTTTCTCTCACATAGTCATATGAAGAATTATATAAAATTTTATAAAAATCTCTAAATATTGTACAACGGCGTTAGCAGACGTTTACTTACCGTCATCTTACAACCACTTATTAGATGTATTAAGAAAGCGCCGGATTTTTAGAGAATTACCAAAAGCATACAATTTTAACACAGCCTCACTAATATCTAGGCGATATTGGATGATATAAGTAGTTTTTATTACTTTGCACATTTTACTTATGAATATGAAATTCATCGATTTTTACAATATTGTTTCTACCATTATTTCTTTTTAATCTTTTGACTAATTAGAATACGATCTGGCCACACTATTTAATACAAAAATAGTCTAATTTAACTTTTTTTTGCATTTCATTTCATTTTGAATAAAAAGCCATGCATAATTGAAATACCATGGTTAAAGTAAATTCCCCCTTTTTTTTCAAATGTTACTGTAAACATTCCTTTAAAAAACTGTTGAATTCAGTAAAAATATTATTTTTTACGTGATTTTCATACGATATTATTATTAGAAGCAAAATTTCCATCCCATAAAAGTTATGTGTACACTATGAAAATTTTTACATACAGGGCGATTCTAAATTGTTTTTACAAAATAAGAGGCGTGATAGTACCCATCCAGACGAGTAATAATTATCGGAGATCCACTTATTGAGTCACAAAAATTGCACCCTAACTGAAGTCGGATAATTTTGCGAAAAATAAAAATATTCCAATAAAAATGTAACTATATGTACCTTATTTTGTATAAAATGTGATAACATCACAAAAAATTCTGGAAAAGCAGGATACTCTCACAATTGATGATACCGTATGAACTGATAATCACTGTCCATAATTTGGAGCGTGAAATACATACTCCTGGCACGTATAATGGAAACTACCACATTTTTTGTGTGTGTTATCATATTTACAACAAAACAGCGCATGTCAATTAAAAGTTTCATTATAATTCACTTCAGTTTGCTGAAAAGTATTACCGTTAAACAATGTTCGATCAGGGTAGAACACCATGGATTGCGACCCCTTGTTTCTCTACTAGTGGTCATGAACATGCTTATTAGGCTCTTTTTTCATTCCCATGTGTCGTCGCGCACTGTAAAAAAGAGAAATAATTGTCAACGTATATTGGAAAATTTATTATAATACTTTTCGAAATATCTGCGATTCCGATAAGCATTCTCTGAATTTCAGAAACTCCGAAACTATTAGGTTTCCAAAATTAAAAAAATATATTTCTTTAAGGGGTATTTACTCATTTAAAATTTTCAGAAATCGACTTTTTTATTTTTACATCGGCAGAAAGGTAACTGTATTCTGAATAAGTTGATACCAATCTTTTAACTGTGTGATAATTATTTACTGAGATATTAGGGATAATGTAGACATCACCCCTTCATTTCCGAATTAACTGCCCTGAGAAAACTGTCATGGCGGCTTGTTTACATTTTGTTTTCGCGCTTTCACATTATCGTAACTCTGGAAATATGCTAAAATGCGGCAATTGTTATTGGTTAAATACCTTAAACAATGATAAGAAAGATTTAGAATATTAACTTCAACTTCTACTTTCGCCAAATTTGTTTACTTTCATGGTTTTTCACAGTTTTATTTGCTATTAAGTGTTTAAATTTGAAACAAAACAGTTTTTTTTTTTCCCAAGAGCAAAACTTTCCTGATTTTGTAATAGTATTCTACTTCTTATAAGGAAGGTCTCCATACGGGCATAATCAGAAAAATCTGAAAAATTTACAGAGTGTTATTCTCATGTGGATATATATGTTTATAAAAAAATATTTGGCGGAACCTCGATAAGACGTTCGTAAATATATAATTAAAATTTCGTTTATTTGGCGATTTATCATCGATTGGCGATGAAACGAAATTTTGAAAAATGCTTTTTTATGTCAAATACTCTTTAACATAAAAATGTTTCATATTGAACTTGTTTAAATAAATTTAATGTAAATAACGTTAGTTTTGTCAGTTTTAGTTTGATTTAACTATAAGTTTGTCATGTATATATATGCATATATTTATAATGAAAGTTAAATATCAATTTTTATGAATTAAAACAAAATTAAAATAAATTAAAATTGTTTCAATATCTCATAATTAAGTCTAATTAAGCACCGTCGAGTCGATTCACTTTTGTTGCTATGGAAACGATGAATTCTTTGATATTGAAATGAATAACTGGTAAATGAATCTTGCCTTTATTTTGGAATGCGCTTAAATATATAAAATTATTTTTTATGTATAAAATTGTTTTTAAAGTAATAAAATTAAGTAACAAGTTACATAAATATGTAATACAAAAAAATGTATTTATTTAACTCTCTCCTTTTTTATGTTTAAATTCATAAAATACCTATTACACGCATTCTAAAAATCCATATTAACAAACAATTTTCAGGTGCATTAAAATCGTTTGCTTTTGGCGAGGAAAAGTACTGCTCGCCAAATCGCGTAACGCTTTCGAGTTTTCGCGCCAAATACTCGAAAGTATTTTATTTTTTTACAGACTTTCTACTGTAATTCGGCCGCTAAAATTGACTGATCCTTTATTACATACATAAGTAGTTTAATTGGTATTTTTTTTTTTCAAAATATTCTGAGTATGCCCAGTAAGGAGACCTTCCTTGTTAGTATTTATTAGCTTTGAATTAAAAAATATGCAAAATGTGCTTCAGAACAGAATCGAAGAAGAATTCAGTTTAATGATAAGCACTATACAAAATATGATGATAGAAATACATCCTAAGGTGCTAATTCATCTTATAGAAAACTAAAAAGTAGTCAATTTAATAGTGATTTTTGTTTCAATTGACTGTTTATAATACGGATTTATTGACATTAATATATTTTTTAGTAAACTATTTGGATTTTTGTGCAGCAAAGTATGTGAATCAGATATCGAAACACGAGAATCCCTATAAAATTGCATATATTTTATATTAAATGATTTAGTTTTATAAAACGTGCCCATTTAATTCACTTTACAATAAAATCTAAACAAAATTTTAAGTTATATGTTTAAAGTTAATTTTTTGCAATAGTCAATTCTACATTTTTGCAAATTACACCTATTTATTTTTTAATCATGTTCCTATATTCTGCAGAATTTTACAAATAATTTTATATTTATCATTTTAAACTAGCAGCTGATTTTATTTTTAATACAGAATACGATATATAATTAGTAGTTTTGTTTCCTTTATTATATATTTTATATTTAAAAAATACTACTTAATCATTAAACGTTTTTTTCACAAAATTGCATTTTTTACACTTGCGTGCATGATATCTACAAAACTAAGAAAAACTTTAAAATTCTTGCCCTACATAAATATTTATATTATCATGAAAGTGAACTAGGATTATAAAGCTGTGCTCAGTATGAAAAAAATTATGCGATTGAATGCACGTAAAAATTTATAGTTTTTTTTTTTTAACTTTCTAATAAAATGTTAATTACCCTTTATCTACTTAACCGATTACAAATATCCTAGTTCAAATTATAGAACAGAGTGTTATCTTTAATTTAAGGTAAAGTTTATGCAAATACACTAAAATTAGCATGATATATCATGCACGCAATGAAATGTTATCCATTGTAAAACTTTTGTATAGCACTTTGAAATTGACCCCTTGAATTTTTAAAAATTATAATACATCCAAATAAAAATTTTTTAACGTGTATTCAATATCACCTAAATATATTCCAAAAATTCTTTGCTTCTAGAATGGTTCTCTTTTTTATAAAAAATTGCTAAACTCATGACAAATTTCGCATGTTTTATGACCGTTAAAGGTGTACTGTCCCCTTAACTAAACAAATCAACAGGGTGCTTAAGGAGTTCCAACATGGAATGGTTAAACTGACAAGCCTAATCTCCATCGAAAGGAGAAGAGGAACATAATATAATTAAAAAAAAAAAAAACATAAACGGTCCAGAAACTCTTTTAATTGTAAATATTCTGGTGAATAACTGCGTTAAAAAGTCCATTCTAGAATTTAGAGTAGGGATGCACAACCTGTGGCCCGCGATGGGTTAACGTGTGGCCCGCGAATTTCATCAATTTATAAATGGAAAATATTGCAATTTTTGTACTTAGGTAGTAGGAAAAAATCGTGAATTTCGTCAATTTGCCGCCAGGAAAATTGAAAATTTCTTCAGTCAGTTAAGAACCGCGAATTTTGTTGATGGGGTGCGGAAAAATAGCGAATTTTGTTGATTAAGAGCGGAAAAATCTCAAATTTCGTTGATCGGTTGCAGAAAAATCGCGTGTTTCGTCTATTTCTGGCGAATTTCGTCAATGTGCCGCGGGAAAAAATGCAAATTTCGTTAGAGTCAGTTAATAATCGCAAATTTCGTTGATCGGGCTCCGCTAAAATCGCGAACTTCGTTAGACGTGCACGAAAAATTCAGGAATTTTGTCGATCAAGTGTAAAAAATCGCGAATTTTCTCGATGATGCGAGGAAAAATTGAAAATTTCTGTTATCGGCTACGAAAAAATCGCGAGTTTCGCCAGTTTATCGCGAGATGAAATCGCAAATTTCGTCAAGTTGCCGCGACAAAAGAAAAGCAAAAATCCCGGGTTTCGTGGATCGGATGCGGAAGGATCGGGAATTTCGTCTATAAGGTGCGGAAAAATCCCAAATTTCGTCGATCGGGAGCGGAAAAATAGTAAATTTTGTCGATCAGGTGCGGAAAGATAGCGAATTTCGTCCATCCAGGTGAACCAGTCGCGAAATTTGTCGGTCAGGGTGGATAAATCGCAAATTTCGTTGATCGGCATCTCCCCTCCCTCCTGCATTCATAAAGCGTTGTTTTTTAGCACTTTTAATGAAACAAAATTTACTCCACCGAATAAAGTAAAGGAATATTATCACTCCTTCTAAATAATCCTTGATATCTCTCTCTTTTATTTACAAACGTAAACTGCTGATATATCCTTGCCAACTGAATTGGATATGTTGACTGGGTAGGGGAATCTAGAGGGGTAATTCCCCCCCCCGTCTCTCTGAAACCATATTTTTCAATCTGATTCTAGGCTATCAAATCACCTCTCTAAAATAGAATTCACTCCGTGTTACTGAAGTGGCCCTCGACAACCCAGAAATTTTTGTAAGTGGCCCTTCCCTTAAAAAGGTTGTGCACCCCTAATTTAGAGCTTCTGCAGCCAAATCTGGCTTCGAAAATTCGAGCATAGAACTTCCGAAGTTTTGGGTGTCCTGCACTTCATTGACAAGCCAGTCTAGACGTGGCGAAAACGGAAAATTAAGTAAGGTACTAAGGGGCACGGCAAAGAACAGTCTTATGCGCAACAGATGACCAAAGCTAATCTAAATTCTTCTCTGAACTATATAAAAAACTTAGGTTACATAGCTCATATAACATTATATTTTGCAATAAATAGAAACTACAATTATTTCTTTAATCTGCAATTTAACAGTTATCACAAAAAATAATTTTTGAAATACATATATTAGTTTAATATATAGATTGTTTCTTCGAAATGAAGCACAAAAAGAGAAAGAAAAACAAATAAAATTTTAGAGGAGACAATTTGCTATAACAGCAGAACCATAAAATCAATTTTAATGCCCTAAGAGTGTCTTTAAATATTGTACAACGGCGTTATCAGACGTTTACTTACTGTCATATTGCCACTACTTATTAGATGTATTAAGACAGCGCCTGAATTCACAGAATTAGCAAAAGCGTATAATTTTAACATAACCTCACTTATACCTAGGCGATATCGTATAATATAAGTACACTGTAAAAAAATTTTTGTAAGGTTACTAAGAATTTTGTAGGAAACTGGGATGCCTAGAACTTTTTATGTAATCACAACAAAAGATAATCATGTAAAATTACAAAAGTTTCTTCAGTAACTGTTACTAAATATTGCTTAGTAAACGTACTAGTGATTTTTTAGGGAGTTTCCCCAAAAAACTCTTGTAAATTTACTAAATATTGTTTAGTGAAGTTACTAATGCTTGTTTAGGGAGTTTACGAAATAAGTTTTAGTAAATTTATCAGTGAATATGTTGTAAACGTACTATCCATTTTGTAGGGCGTTTTCTAAAAATTTGTTTGTAAATTTACTAAATATTGTTCTGTAAATTTACTAACGGTTTTTCAAGGGAGTTACTCCAATTAGTTTTTGTAAATTTACTAAATATTTCTTAGTAAACTTACTAGCGATTTTTTAGGGAGTTTACTAAAGAATTTGTGGTAATTTTTCCAAAGATAGTTTAGTAAACGTACTAAGGATTTTTTAGAGAGTTTTCCAAAGAATTCCTTGTAAGTTTACTAAATATTGTTCAGTAAACTTACTAACGATTTTTTAGGGAGTTTACTAAAGAATTTTTCGTAAATTTACTTAGGATTATTTAGTCAAGGTACTAACGATTTTTTTAGGTAGTTTCCTAAAGAATACTTTGTGAATTTTCTAGTGATTTTTTAGTACACTTGCAAAGGAATTTTTAGTACATTGACTAAGAATTTTTTTTGTAAATTTGCGAAGGATTTCATAGTACATTTACTATGAATTTTTTTAGTATTGCACCCAAAACTTTACATATACTTTAGCAAAAAATTTTGGTAACTTTATTAAAGTACCGTTAGAAAAATTACCAATGACTTTTTAGTATTGTATCTAAAACAGTTTTTGTATTCTCGCCAGAAAGTTTTTTGTAACCGTGCAAGAGATATTGCAGTAAAGTCAAAAGCCTTCGATCAAAATACTTCGATCAAAGTAAGTAATATGGCCTGACGTGTTTTTCAGTAGTACCACAGCAATTGCCTGAAATATTTGTATGTTATGCATTAAAAAACTGTCTGAAGCTTCACCGTAGATATTCAAATAGGTACAAAATCATTTCCATATTAAATGAGCATTATAACAACAGCAGTAAATAAGCAGATAAGCAGAAGCAGATCTTACGGATTTTAGTTAAATTAAAAAAGCGAATAGAAACAATAATGAAAGTAAAGTATCATTACTGAGTTTATAAAGTATGCCTAAATATTTAAAAAATGTTATCGATACACTGTTAAAAATAAAGTGTTATGTTTCACCAAGAAAATGGTGAAATGTCGTTGAAATTTATCTGCAACCAAGATATTGGCGGTAAGTTTTACCAGTTTATTGGTGCTTTCTCAAATACCATTACATTAGTGAAATGTTAAACAATGATTCAGGTTTTTTTTATAAATCCAATTTTCTGGTGAAAGTTTGAATCATAAATCAGGATTATTTTAAATCCAATTTTCTGATAAAAGGTTTAACTATAAATCAGGGTTTTTTTTAAATCTAATTTTCTGGTAACAGTTTGAACAATAATTCACTTTTTTTTAATCAAATTTTCTGGTAAAAGGTTGGACCACAAATCAGGATTGTTTTTAAATCCAATTTTCTGGTGAAAGGTTAAAATCATATTTCAAGGTTTTCTCTATTCCAATTTTTTTCTAAAAGTTTGAATCACGATTCAGGATTTCCTCTCATCTTCATGGGGAATGGTTACACCGGATTGTAGCTTTCTTTTCCCCCCCCCCCTCACTTTTGTTTTCAATTTATCATTTTATGGTGTAATAATGAACAAAATTTCAGATTTTGCAAGATTATCTTGCAGTAGGAAAGCTTATTTCTTTTTGTTTTCATTAAAACCAAAAATTATTTAAGTTTTAATTATTGATTCTATTGTCTTTGAAATATATTTAAAAAACAAATGTAAACCAATTTGATCTAATTTCACAAAATAATTGCATTTTTTCCCCACAAATATTATCATTCTGTCCTTTTACATTTTGAAATATTTCTTCGCACTCAGTTACACTTATAGTCCATTTAATGTTTGCTTATTCACAAAGAAAATATAAAAAAAAAATAATTTTCTTTAGATTTAAATACATACCCTGTTTTTATTATTGTTTTAATTTAAACAATGGCTGAATAAATTTCTTCAACCAATATTAATTTTTGCACGAGTTTGAAAAGGTTTTTTTCATAACGCACTTAGCTGCTACTTTCATGATGTTTTTTTTTCCTTTATTTGTTGTGAATCTATAGATGCTGAAATTTTCATATCATACAGTTTTCAAATGTTTACCTTCTTTACACAAAACAAAAAATAAAATAGAAATATTTTTAAAATTTATATTGCAACACAGCTCAATTATGCAAAATTAATTGATTTGAATATAAAACAATAACAAAAAAAGTTTAGTATTTGTTTCTGTTTAACATTCAATAATGAATATAACACTTTTGAATAAATAAAGCACAAACATAACGAAAACATAATCAAAGTATATGCGTAAACGCTGAAATAATCAGCATTAAAAAGGCAGCTATAAGTAGCAGAATCCATTTAACCTCTAATATCAGCTAATACAAAAGTATTACTTTAAACTTTAAAGTTTTTTTAAATACAAAATGTATTTCTATAGTATATTAAATACTTACTTTGAAGGGTTAGTTTAATAACAGCAGTGTCGCCACCAAGCGACTAATTATTCTTACTTATATATTTTTTCAGTATTCCTAAATGATAATCTATAACGATTTATTTTTTTTTTTTTACAATACTCGTAAAAAAGAAAAATATTCACCAGCAGCAACCTTGCAATAGCTCAAAAAGAAATGGTTACAGACACTATTAAATAGCAACTCATTTAAGTTGGTTTGCGGTATGCCGCTCCATTTATTGAAAATACAAATTATATTATCATTGAATTATATGTATAGTATGTCAGACTAATATTTACTGTAATATAATATCATTTTACATAGAGTTTCTCTCAGACAGTTTTAGGAGGGTGCTGCACCCTCTCTGACCATTTCAGGTCATCAAATATAAAGAATTCTTGAAGCTTAGTATGTTCTGAATCAGGATTTCAAGTCAGGTAAAATGGAATAGATCCAAGCATCAGGTTTATTTCTCCACCTGTTTTAAATGAAAGAGTAAATATTTTAAGACATAAAATATTTCTTGTACAGACATAATCAAATTTCACACAGGGGAATTAATCAAAAAATTAAACAGTATATCAATTCAAATCTCTTCTCCAAGGAAATCTTCAGCATTTAAAAAATCAATCAGTGTTCGAAATCATTGGTGGTCCGCTGGTCCGAGAACACCAAAAATTCATTTGGACCACTAATTTGAAAATTTTAGTGGTCAGCATGAACAGTAACTTTAATTTTGATTTTGTTTTTTATTAAAAAGTGGGTCTAATTTTTAACTTACATTTATGAAATTAAATTATTTGCAATTATTAATGAAAAAAATAATGGTACTAATTATGGCATAATTTTATATTATGCTTATTACATTTTAATAAATAACTTTCTAATCTGAGGTGTAATAACTTGCGTTATAGGTCCACTTAAAATGCAAATATATTTCGTGACTTGTTTCTCTAAATAAAATAATCTGCCCAAATTGACAAATAATCCATAAAATCTCAATCCTATATAACTAAGCTATATAATCTATAACAGGATTTTTTTTAAATCAAATATTAAACAGGCAAGAAAAAAAACCTCTTGATGAATGAAACTTTCCCAGACTCATTTGCTGTATATAATAGGTGTGGATGGATTACGAAAGAGGTCTTTATTTTATTTGGTTAAAAAATGTATAGATTTTTCCAATCCTTGTCCTGAAACGACCGTTATTTAAATCCTTAATAGGTGTTCAATTCATATAAAAGAATACAGTTAATCTAGTAAGAGAAAGCGATGTATTTATATATGCTTATTTCCTTACGCAACGCATCGATTTCAACCCCTTGATGTGTCATTCATGCATCTTTAAGCTCATACTAAGAACAAGAGTTGAAGAAGTGGTTATTTTCCAACTCTGCGCGATCTGTAACAATTTACCAAATTGGAAAATTATTTAAAACTGCATTTTCGAGAGCAGCAATTATAAATACTGCAATCAGAAGGTTCGAGAAAACAGGGATTTTTCCCTACAACAATGTTTTTTCAGATCATCTTTTTGCTCTTTCGGAAGTGACAGAGAAACCCATGAAAGTCATGATAACACACCTAGGTCTATGCAGCCACAGGTTTGCATAGCTGCAGAAATAAATATTTCTGAAACATCACAGGATAATTGAGCTCAACCTTCCGAAGATATTTTGATTTCTTCTCCCTATAAATTACAGATCGAAACAGATATTATGTAGAAATAAGCCAAACAAACTGCAAGACGAAAAAAGAAGTTTCTTTAAAAGAAAAAAAAAGAAACCAAAAAAGATTGCGGACACATCTTCAGAAGAGGATAATGAAACCTGAATGAACTTTACTCAAATTCTAAATCCAAATACGATGTTTGAAATGCCACGGATAGGCACACGAAGCATGTAGTAATGCAGAAGAATATGATGACAAATTCATCTGTGATTTTTGAAGCTAAAAGAACTCTAAAACGTACAGTGTAAAATAAGCAGGCCTATACAACGTAGAAAATTTACCAACGAATTATTTTTTTACACATGGAAGAACATATGTGCAATTTCGTTTTGTTAAAAATAATAAAAATGTATATTTTTACTATATTAAGCAAGATCTTTTTGACCAAAATGAGTTTTCCAGTAGTTTTAAATGGATACCCAGTTTTACCCAACCAGCGAGGTAAAATCGGATTTTTGCATACGTTTGAAAAAAGCTATTTTTTTATATAAACAATTATATATATATATTGTTTGAAAATAATGTTTTATTATAGCCAAGGATTCATTTTCCATTAAAAACAGTGTTCAAAGTTTGTTTTCCCATTTCACAGCATTTGAGACTTAACAAACTTTAACGGTACCCGATTTTGCCCCACCTTCCCTATATATATATATATATATATATATATGTATATTTAAAGGATGCTGTAGAAGAAAATAGCATGAAACATTTATTAGCTCCTTTTTACATCTGTTTCTAATAAAAATTTTGGTAACATGCCATTTATTTTTTAAAATAAGCAATTTTTCTATTCGCATACACTTTACGGTAGTTATCGCGATATATCACCAATATTAACATGTTGATATATTTCGATATTAAATTTACGATATTCTCCCCACCTAACAGTTAAACTTTTGAAAAAAAGATCAAAAAAGGTTTTCCGAAAACTTGTAGCAATTTATTCCAGGATGATATTTTAGAAGTATCGGCAAATATATAATATATATATATATATATATATGCTCTAAAAGTTAAAATCTTCTAACTGATGATGCAATTGATTTTTAAAAACATGAGTTTTAACTCTTTCAAATACATTGGTGAGCGTAGGTCACTTCGCGCCTCACAAAGACTATTTTTTCTACCATAAAACTAATTAAACGTCCGTATTTTAACACAATCTTTTTAGAGCAACTCAACAGGTCAGATTTACATTTACCTACGAAAATTTCGAAACATTCGGACAAATATAAGTATTTTTTACTAAATAAAATGTGCAAAAACTTCGACAAAATTAGCAAAAATCTGAGTTACATCGTGGTAAAAAAAATTTTACCAGCCTTTTTCCCACTAAATATTAATATTTTTCCCTCGGGCTACGAAAACATTATGTTTTTAACATCTAAAAATTTCAAAGAGTCTGGATGATAACGACAAACTAAGAATTTAAAATACTGAAAGAACCTTGTCCCTCCCCCACTCCCTTTCCAGGCATATTTCAAAATTACACATAAGACTCCAAAAATCAAATTATGCAGAATACCAAATAATAATAACAATACCAAAAAGCATATACTTTCAATTCTCTTTGAAATACTGCAATACATTTAAAAAAATACAAAATTAAACTTTTAAAAAAATTCATTGTCCGAAGTCACTTTTCATTTTTTTCTGCGCATTTTACTGTACGACTCACATTACGTATATATTATTTAAAAATACACACTTAATGTTATACAGTAGCTTTGAAATGATCGAGTATTGATTTTGTTCAGATACAAATGGATTTAAGGGGGAAAAATTAGTCTGAAAAGAAAAAAAAAACACCAAGATTTTGATATGAAAATAAAAACTATCGCTATATCTATCTATATTGTAAAAAACAAATATATCTGTACGTAACGCTGACGTCATTTTGCAAATGGCAGCACTTTGAAATCTGGAATGAAATTTAGGTTTTGCAATTTCCGTGTTCAGCTCGTTGTCAGCTTAACATTCCGGGTAAAATGAGAACTACATTTAATATTTTTGTTGAACATTGTCACAATTCCATTTCAAAGACCAGTGATCGGGGGATGTAACTCACAATTATGTGGGTGGGAAACTGGAAATTGTTTTAATCCCTTCCGTTTAGGTCTAAAATGAAAGTACTAAGTTTTGTCCCACGTACTAGGTGAACATTAGAAAATATGTACATATTTATAGTCGAAAAACACTTTTTTTAAATTATCTTAACAATATCTCAGAACAATTAATTCTTTCAAAAACATTGTCAATACAAATGTCGTAGAATTTGAAATTCTGAATAAAATGAGTACCCATATTAATATTTTTGCTGAACATTAAGGTCGCAATTCTATTTCTAAATTTTGCCTTAACCGCTAATCAAGAGAGAGAGTTATCAATCCGCCCTGCCTCCGTTTATTACAGACATGTATTTTCTTTAAGTTGTTGAGACCCTCTCGATGTTTCTGTAAATATGTTAATGCTTTATTTTGTATATTTTGAGGATTATAATTTAGTAGTTATCGAGAAAGAGGTACATAATTGACAGCCGTTTTACATGCCATTTCTCAACTGATATCGTCAACCTTAAACCTTAGATTAAAAAAATATAAAGCTTAATACTTTTTTTCAATATTCCGAAGATTTTAAAATTTTATGAATTTAACTTAAGATGCTAGTATACTAGTCGAAAATAATTTTTATTAAAACCATCTTAGTCCTTTTCATAAAATATTGAAGTTTAAAATCGTGCTATTAGTTGACCTATAATTCCTCTAGCGACAAGAATCCTGCACACTCATTTGTTCCCTCTCTCTCCCCCTCCCCCCCCCACTATTTTCGACTTCCTTGAATGTGATGCATACGCACTGTTATTCACTATATATGCCAAATTAAATACGACGCATAATTCAAATACAATATCAGAGATCATAAACAATATTTCCCATCATTTACAAATCATTTTTGAAATATGCTAAAAATCATGAAATAATGCACTTTTTAAGTTATCTATTTGTTCGTAGCGGCAAAGCCTCACCTAGTAGGGCGGAAAAACTTAGTACGTTTATTTCTGCCCTATGTCGAAGGGATTAAAACAATTTCCAGCTTTCCCGTATTTAATTCCGAATTCGGCCTTTTTTTCCCATTTCCTACCACTGGGCTATAATCCGTAATCAAGAGTTTAAGCCATAACTCTGAAAATATCCAAAATAAAGCCTAAAATAATTACAAAATCCTCAAATAGTACCTCAATAAATTAAAAAATATATATAAATTAGAAACGTGGTGAACTGATAACCTCGTCTGTTCTGGTTTCAATCACTTGATTAACGAATTAGGCAAAACTTTGCATTATAATTGTAAAAATTCAACAAAAATATTAAGTACACATTTCAATCAGAATTTTAACCTCTACAACATCTGTGTTGACAATGTTTTTGATAGAGTTAGTTTTTTTAGATATTGTTATGGTAATTAATAAAAATGTGTTTTTTGACTATAAATATGTACATATCTTCAACCACTCACCTAGTAAGAGGGGAAAACTTAGTACATTCATTCTAGACTTAAAGGGGTTAAAACAATTTGCAGCTTTCCCCTAATTAATTCCAAATGCGGCCCTTTTTTCCTCCCCTACCACTGGTCTATAAAGAGTTTTAAAGACTTTAAAATTCTATGTGCTCTAAGTTTTTTTATTTGAGGGAGGGGGGATGCCAATTTCGAGTGGGAAGGAAAATGTTGATTATTTATTGTGACAATAAAATGACACAGAATAGATTTTTTTTTTTTAATTTAAGCAGTTTTTTAAAGAGTTTTGAAACTAAGTATTATTACTGTGAGAGGTGAAGAAAACGGGGAAACGAAATTTTGAAGATAAAATTCAGATATAATTTCAATGAAACGGATATGATGGAATGAATAGTTAATGAAATTTAGGACTGATTATTTATTCACTTAAAGTAACAAATACAGTAGAGCAATTTTTTAAAACCTTTAACTGATGTTAAAGAAATTGTCACATAACTAGTGTGAAGCGGTCTGTGAGACCGCTCCAACGAAAGATGAATAAAAGCCGCGATAAACTCGTAGGATGTTGTTTTTGTACTAAACTTTTTGCACAAGAGTGTTATAATTAAAATTCACATATTCAAAACTCTCTGGTGTTGAACTAAAGTTTCAAACGAAACAAAATTTCAGTAGAGTTTGTGGATAAACTAAAATTTGCAAGTTAAACTATGAAAATTTAAAAAAGCACTGGTCTGTGAGACCGGTAACATCAGTTAAAGGATAAAAAAAAAAGTTTTAAACAGTTTAAACTTTGGTATTGTGGAGAAGGGAGTAAAAAGGGGAGGTGAAATTTCAGAAGTAAGGTTAGCAATGGCGGTTTTATCTTTATTTTTTAAATCAGAAATGAAAAGAAATGCAGAAGAGTTCCACCTCCGATTAAGAAATATGACAGTAAAGCACTTTTAAGGACTTTTAAAAAATTTTGTATGAAAATAAGCATTTTCAAGCACAAAAAAAAATCCTTTTGAAAAATGCAAGTACTTTTAAGGACCGTACGAATCCTGATATAATGAAAATTTCCCGACTACAGAGTAGTCCTGCATGGGTCAAGTTGCACCAGACACAAAACCGAATATTATACTAAGTCAACCCGCAACTCGACCCGAACCCTCCAAAAATATTTTCTCGATCCGCAACTTGACCAGAATCAGCCAAAATAATTTTCGGTAACCTGCAACTCAACCCAGACTTATTTCAAACCCAACCCGAAATAAAAGGAAAGGAAATCGTGTTTTATTGATATTATGAAATGTATTCTACAATTACATCTCTAATATCAATTTATGTTTTATGTAGGAAAATGGACAAATGTATATACTTTAATATTCAAACATATGTGGGTATCATGCCCACAAGTATTTGAAGTGAGGACAGCTTGTTAAAAAGCACCATCGATATTCACCATCATGGTTGATCTCAATGGCGCTTGGTGACAAGTTGTTCTCAACATGGCTCACAATCACATGACACACCTAAGTGATGTAGGATAGGTGGGGGCTAAAGTTACGCATTTATCATTAATTTTGATTTTTAACGAACACATTGATCTAAACTTATGTGACGACTGATTAAAATGTTGTATTAAAACCTTAGGCACGTTCCACTATCAAACGACATTCTGTCAAATAACAATTCCGTGAGAAATTGTAATTTTAAAAAAAACATTGCTCTGCGTATCTTTACCCCATTAGTTGTTCTAAAAGTGCGCAGTGATGAGGCAAAGATACGCAGTGCGCAATTTTGCTCCATTACGGCCGGATTTTGCCCCATTTTCACTAAGATGAATGAGTAATGTAAAAGCATTAGTAAATTTCTATAGTATTTAAACTGAAAATTCTAAACTAGACCATGAAAAAAACAGCGGTCTGCGAGATCGCAAATAGCAGTTAACCCCTAACTGTTGTGACAAAAATTGTTTCATAAATACTGTAAGCGGTCTCCGAGACCGCTTAATCGTTGATTGAATAAAATGGTTGACTGACTCATAAGAGGCGGTTTCTGCCCTAAACTTTATGCAAAGGGCTATTATAGTAAAATTTCTCGCATTCAGAAGTCTTCAGCTATACTTCTAATTTACCAAACGAATCAAAATTAAACTAACATAACTACTTAAATTGAAAATTAAAAGTTAAACTGTGGAAACTGAATATTGCAGCGGTCGGTGAGACCGTTAACAGGAGTTAAGGATTAAGGCTTAAAACAAAAGGTTATTCATGAAACAATATTGACTTTTAAAAGTAGGTAGGTAGATACCTATATTCTATATTTAAAAAACTAGAAAAAGGAAAATGTAGCTTACTAACTTATATTAGTTAAGTAGCTATTATATTTTATATAATACAAATTTAGAAATTGTGGAAAGCTTTGCATCTAGCTAAAACGATAGGGCAAAGTCCCGTATCTTAAACATGTGCGTATCTTTGTCCCAAGAAGGATGCGTACTTTTACCCTATTCTGCAGTATTTTGCTTAACCGGCTACCCATAAGTATAAACAAATGTGATCGAGGTAAACTACGGCAATTAGAAGATAAAAATCTTTTGATCTCCACTAAAATTTTGGATTTGTAAAAATTCCAGGTACTGTCAGCTAAAGAATAAAGTAAAATTTAAAAAATATTTGATCGAAATTCGAAAATTTAAACTTACCTCATTTTCTTAGCACAAATTGCTACTTTTATCAAAGGTATAAACAAATGACTAGTACACTTGAAACAAAACTGCAACCTATTGGTCATGAGAGCCGAAATGTTGCTTCATATGAAATCAGCCGTTGCGTATTTTTGCCCCGCTCGTATCTTTACCCCTATCTACCCTATATCTCTCTTAGCATAAGAAAGTAAAAACTCGGCATTTTACCGCTCAGAAACTCACGTAAAATAAAATGCAAATGTTTATATTTAGTTTTTTTCCAAGTCCAAGATTTTCACAAAAAGTTTGAGCAGAACAATTTTTCAGATAAAATAAAAACATATTTCAATATGAATGAGTTATTAAATTTACTCCTTAACCTTTAACTGATGTCACAGAAATTGTCACAACTAGTGTGAAGTTGTCTGTGAGACCGCTTTATCGAAAGATGAATAAAAGGCACGATTAACTCATAGGTTGGTGTTTTTGTACTAAACTTTTTGTACAAGACTGTTATAATTAAAATTCACCTATTCAAAAGTGTCTGGTGATAGTACTAAAGTTCACAACGGAACAAAATTTCGGTAGTGTTTGTAGTTAAACTGAAAATTGCAAGTATATAAAAAATTGCAAAACTATAAAAATTAAAAAAAGCTGCGGTCTGAGAGACCGTTAAAATCAGTTAAAGGTTAAGAAATAAAAAAGTATATAAGCAATGCGATAAATTCTTTTTATTTAAAACACAGTTAAGAACCATTTATTCTTCTCTAGGAATAGGAAAAATATTACCAACATTTCATTTTTCATATGCAAGTAAACACATGTATAATATTTCTGATAGTTTTAAAACACATACCCATGATGCGTGTGTGCCCAATATTCAGATAATAGAGAAGTGCCCAATATTCAGAGTTAGAAGCATAGGAGAGAGTGTGGGGGAATGGGACAACTTTTACAAAAATATAAAAAGGAACTTTGTTTTACACAAAAACAATATTTCAGTTTATAGAATACAAAATGAAACACTTTCTAATGTTCTTGAACAATATAGAAACAATTTTATAATTAAAGAAATTGCAAGTTTCAAAATTTGTCCCATGCTTAGTTTAATCCATGCTTAGACCCATGCTTGAAGGCTGTTTATATTATGGATAATATACAGTATAATGTTCCATAAATAGGGAAACTATTACATCTATGTATAAACAAGTCATTAATATTCAGAAAGCATAAAAAAGTATATGAAGCAAAATTACTTCTGATTCTTGAAATAATCTTTTACTTTATACAATTGAAATCTTATGCAACTTTTTTCAGCTGGAGATTGGGCTACCATTGCTTCATCTAGTGTGCGATTGATGAAATGTCTAGAATGATCACATTCAAAAATTTTTATTACTACCAAAACAAAAACAAATTTTGCAGGAAAGTAAAAGAATATATAAAATTTATTAAGTTAAACCAGCTCTTTGCATGTTCGCCAACATAAATGAAAAACAATGGAACTTCGAAGGATCCCTTTTTGCTTCCTAATTGGTTTGATTAAGAGTATCAACAATAACACAGATTATAAAACATGTCAGCGGGGTGGGTGGGGGGGGGGGAGTTATGAAGAAAATTTTTAAAGTAAAATTTTTATTGTTTATTTATTTTTTTTTAATAAATAAAAAACTTTGAATTTTACCCATTACTGGCACATCTGCCCTATACCTAGATTTTTAACTTGAAAAAAAAAATATTTTGGACATTCTTTTGAAAAATCAGTCAACCCGAACCCGACACACAAGATTCAAAACACAAACCGACACGATCCGAACCAAAAAAGTAAAGTAAACCCGACCCGATGCTGGAATCTAGTACAATAAATACCGATTACACGGCACGACTGTAATATTAAGAAAGATAAATTTGGTATACATTTTAAGTATTCTGCAGAAGAATAGTGGAATATTTGGCCTTCATTATCAGTCAAAGGGGGGGGTGGGAGTACTATTCATTGCATCACTAATTAAAAATAAATTATTTAATCTGCTAATCATATTGCAATAAAATTTGATTTATTATATAAGACATTAGAAACTGCACGCATGTAATAAACACTGATGTAAAGAATAGTCATTTGACTGAATGATGAATATTTAACAATAAAATAATAGGATTATTACGCATTAATACCTGCTAAAATCATGTTACATTATAATTCGAAATCAAACGGTCTTACTGTGTAGTTCATTTTTACTTATTAGGAATCAAGGATAATGGAAATATAACAATTAACTCATAAAGAAGAAATATTTACTTACATACTAATTTGAAATCATAATCAAGATGGATGCCTTGAACACCTCTGTGGCTGCGTGAATAGTCATTACGTCATCATTGAAGATCTTTCTCATTGGCTGAAATGAGAGACTAAGATATTTCATGTATTTGTACTATGCGAGTGGTAAATATTATACCCGGTTACAGATAAAATTCTAGTAAACATGCAGATTTCTGTATAGTTTTACGAAAACTAGTTTTGTAGGATTTCAGATTTTTTTTTACAGTGTAGTTTTTATTACATATTTTACTTATGGATATGAAATACATCGATTTTTACAATTTTGCTTCTAGCATTATTTTTTTAAGCATTTGACACATTAATATACGATCTGTCCACACTATTCAATACAAAAATAGTATAATTTAACTTTTTTTGCATTCCATTTCATTTTGAATGAGAAGCTATACATAATTTAAATACCATTTAATAAAATTCTCCTTTTTTTCAAATCTTATTCGAAACATTCTTTTGTAAAGCTGTTGAATTCAGTAAAAATATTATTTTTAACGTGATTCCCATACGATATTATTATTACAGGTGAAATTTTCATTTCATAAAAGTTATGTGCACAGTATGAAAATTTTTACATACAGTATGATTTTAAATTGTTTTTACAAAATAAGAGGGGTGATAGCACACATCCAGATGAATAATAATTATCATAGAACATGGTGTCGCAAACCACTTATTAATTCACAAATTCACCAAAAAATTCACTCTAACTGAAATCGGCTTGTGAATAATTTTGCGAAAAATAAAAATATTGCAATAAAAATGTAACTATATGAACCTTATTTTGTATGAAATGTGATAACATCACAAAAAGTTCTGGGAAAACAGGGTACTCACACAATAGATGATACCGTATGAACTGACAATCATAGTCCAAAATGTGGAGCGTCAAATGCATACTGCTAGCGCGTATAATGGAAAAGTCTACCATTTGTTTGTGTGTTTTATCATATTTACAACAAAAGTGAGCGTGTCAATTAAAAGTTTCATTATAATATACTTCAGTTTGCTGAAAATTATCACCGTCGTCCAATGTTCGATTACGGTAGAACACCCTGTATTTTTGACTAAATAAGTGGATTGCGACCCCATTTTCTATGGCAATTAATGCTCGTCTGGATGGGTACTATCACCCCTCTTATTTTGTAAAACAATATAGACTCATCCTAAACAATTCTTTAAAATTATATTTTAGTAAATTTCAGTGTTTGTGTAAAAACATGAATACTATATGAAACTTGAAAAAATGTCTATTTGTAAAGAAATGTATAAAATAAAATGTACAAGTAAAATTGTAAGTGCGATTCTTTGGCTTCCAATACTTAACCCTTAAATACCTGATTTTTTAAAAATCACTGTAATAATGTTTTTCGGCTTTCATTTTTTAAATAAATCATGGGAAAAATACTTTAAAAAATCATATTTTGTTTTAAGTATAGTTACGGCTAAAAAGCAGTTTGTTACTAATCGGCAATACTGGTGTTTAATTGAAAAAATAATTTCCCTTGATAAAATTCTAGAATGTTAAACACACAAGAATTTTAGGAACTATAATAAGAAATAATTTTTACTTGCTCACTGCAGGTCAAAATAAGGTATTTCGCAAGCTTCCAAACAAAACAAAATGAACAAGTAGCAACAATTGAAAAAATAAATCTATCTTTATTCTTAAACAGCACAAGTGTTGCCATCTGCGTGTTGAAAATCGATTTAATAATATTTTCAGAATGTATTTTATTGGCAACATTAGGCATTATAGCTTCAATATTATTCTAATAGTATTTTAGAGCCTAAATTGGGTATGTTGCCGAAAAGCAACACCAGACATTTAAGGGTTAATGATTACTATATATCAGTGATGATGAACCTGTTTGCATGCATGTGATAGAAATTCAGAAACAAAATCTACAAAACATCGTAATGTGGAAAACATAAAAAATGTTGCAACGTATGCTGCTTATGCGGAACATCAGATCATAAAATCAGTCACCTTTATCACTTAAATGACTGAAATAAGAACAAAAAATCATGTATCCGTTTTACACGAAGAATCACTATCCATCAATAACAGAGTATTATTAAAAAATTTCGTTTTTAACTTAAAATGAAATCTCATCATACTCCGTCTTTAACCGATCTATTTTGTGCGTCTATGTAAATGAACATTGAAATCTTCTTACTTCATCATGTACAGAAAACTTGTTGCAATGCTACTTCGTGATTGTTTTTACAAGGTGAGACCAAAAAGTAAGGTGACTGACTAATAATCACTGTATTATATATTTTCAGATAAATACCCCACTGTTGTTCAAAGTAGTTCCCGCCGTCTACAATACACTTTTGACAACGTTCATAAAAGTTCAGGAAACTTTTGAAAAAGCCCTCCTTTGAGACTGTTTTAAGTTCCTTGGTAACAGCAGCTTGAATGTCTGAGGTGTTTGAAAATCGGTGTCCCTACAGTGCCAATTTCAGTCGTGGAAAGAGGAAAAAGTCTGCTGGCGCAAAATCAGAGGAATAAGGAGTCCATTCGCAGTTGTTTTTGTTCATCGCTTAAATAATGAGGGATAAACGTCGCACAAAGTTTCCGTGTACCCAAATCCTTCGTCAATATTGTTCGGATGATTTCACGAAGAAGATTCAATTCGTTCGCCATTATTCGGACGGACAAACGGCGATCCTGCAGCAATAACTTCCTAACTCTTTCACATTAGCCGTAATTCTGCTATTCACCGGTCTTCCATTGCAATGCTCATCCTCCACGCTTTCGGGACCTTCACTGAAACGCTTGAACCACTGAAATACTGTATTGCGAGATAAAGTTTCTTCGCCATACACACTTCGAAGCATTTCCAATGTTTAAAACAGAATTCCATATTCGTTTTCTATTCCATTATGCGATGCACTACAACCTCTTATGTTTAAGCGACTGCACGAACGAACACTAACCAAGAAACTTTGCAAATGACCTGAAATTTAACGTTACATACCAAAGATCGTAACGCGCATGTGCCCGGTTGTCGGGCTGTTCTCATTTTCGAAAGGATGGCCTTACTTTTCGGTCTCACAATTATGGTTCTAATATCATAACATCATTGAACTGCATCACTAACGATTTTTTCATACAGATTATATATCTCCTTGGCGACGAGCGTCACGTTTACTTCTCACATAAGGTGCTAGAGTCCTTTATTATTCCGACCAGTTATTTTTTATTGTAAATTTTATCTTATTTAATCAGGGCATTTTCTCGATTAAATTAGGCAAGAATTTCTGTTTTGAAAACAGGTGATAAAAGATTAAAAATTATGCAAAGTGGCTACATACGTATTCTTGACCACTGCTGGTCACCTCACGATGCACCTGTAAAGGACCACCACGACGTCCAAGCTACCAAGGGGACCATATTTCATATGCGCTCGGACCCGCCCACAAAAGGTCGCTATCGCCCTTAGTACTCATGAGATGAGTCTCATGGCCAATCGAGTGGACGGGACAACACCCGGATATGAGATCGCCAAGGCAGCGACCCCCCTTAGGTCTCTTTTCGGTATCGCACAATTTCGGGGAACGTCGGACCCACATGTTCACGCGGGTCAATGACGTGACCCCAAATTTTACAACTTTTATATCCCACCATTACAACAGACTACAACAACTGGCACAATCTAACCCTGCAAAAAGGCCAACATCCAAGGTATATCCAAACCGTACATGGGCGATTCCGTGGAGAATGTCACACACGTAACGCAGGCTTTAATTCGCGTTTATTCAATTATTTATTAAATTTTAATGTTAATTTTGATTTTAAGTGGTATGGTAAATAAGTCATTAGCATATTTTTTAATTTAAATGTGTGGCAATAAAACTCACAGAAGTATATCATTTAATTTCATTACTCAAAATGTGCTTTTTTTCTACTTCAGAAAAAAAGCACATTTTGAGTATGAAATTAAATGATATACTTCTGTGAGTTTTACTTACACGCATTTAAACTAAAAAATATGTTAATAACTTATTTACCATACCACCTAAAATCAGAATTAACATTAAAATATAATAAATAATTGAATAAATGCAATTTAAAGCCTGCGTTACATGTGTGACTCTGCGCATGGAATCGCCCACATAAACAATCTCGTCGCGATGGGGATAATGATATTATTTTATGCGTCCCCTTAAGCAAACTATAAATGCTACGTATTTTATACTACTCGGAATTATTTTTTAGGCCACCTCAGTGATGCATGTCAACTTCATTATGTATCGTAACATGAAGTAGCGTAACATAGTTAAAATGCATCCGAAATTATTTTTACTAATAGCCATAATGCAACTTTTATGCTTATAAATGTTTCCATTACAGAACATTCCGTAATAAATATCAATAACATATAAACATTGCATTGGAATCGAAGAATATTTATGAGATTTAAAGCAAGGATAGAGTTGCAGACAGACAGGCAAACCGAATTTTATAAACACTATCCAACTGTATTGGAAACTTTTAAAAATACAACTAACACCCCCTACTAACTCCTCAATAAAATATCGTAGGCGAAAGTTACTGGTACCGGACGATTGGAAATAAAGTCTACTTTTAAATAGTGTGTATAAAATTTGCTTAGGGGGCCATATACATATTAAAACGAATTCAAACTTCATTTTTTTCAATGGCAGTACCCAAATTTAACGAGATATTTTTAATCTTCGGTTCAAAATATGCCTAGAAACCAAATTTCAAGTCATTCGAATGATAAGTTTTTGAATTATAGACATTCAAAATGTAGTACTTCTAATGTTAAATTACATTTTCATATTTTTATTTATATCTCCTGAAATTATGCTCCTAATGAACAATTTTTTTGTGTAGCAATAATACTAATATACCCAAACATAAATACGTTGAATTTGCAATTTTTATAATTTTATGATATGAATTATGAATTATGAAATTAATATTCGAAAAAATTATGAATTGCAACATACAATTTTTTTGATGGATTTAGGTTTATTAAGTCCTGCTTTATGGAAATCCCAAATTTCACATTTTTCTTCCAATTAGTTTTCAAATTATGCTTAAAAAACGGCAAAATGATGGTTTAAGGGGCCGTCTATGATAGAAGTAAGTAAATTTTTGAAATTTATTCTGCTATCCTGTAATCAAACAGGTTTCATTGACGCTTAAACGTGCCGCAATCAAGAGGCGGCTCTCTCGGTTAACAATCGAGTTTGGAACTTCAATTTGGATACAGTCCTTAAAATACGCTCATTTTAAAATAATTAATTTCTCGGAAACTTATGGCACGAATTGCATAAAAATTTGTTTATAGGCTAATTGGAAGGTGTAGAGTTCATTTATGCTGTCAAAATTGTGTACTGCTATTCAAAAGAACAAAGTTATGGTTCGTTTTAATATGTAGATGGCCCCTTAAACAAATTTTATATCCATCAATTAAAAGTAGACTTTATTTCCAATCGTTCGGTACCAGTAACTTTCTTCTACGATAATTTGTTGAGACGTTAGTAGGGTGTGTTTACTTTTTTTTTCCACGACTGTACGTTTGAATTCGCCTCAGATGTATATAGAAGGTTGGGAATGTTTTTATCTTTAAATAATTAGAAAGAAGATATTTTTCAAATCTACTTTTGTGTTTTTAGCTGTACTATTTTTTACTAAATTTTTATACATCTATTTTGAATTTTTATAGAACACACAATTTAAAGAGTATGAAGATTCCATTTTAAAATGGAAATGTACAAATGGATAGAATCGCATTTGAGCACTGTTTTATTTTTCCTAAAAAAAGAACGCCACTTTGATTGTGTTTAATTAAATCTTTAAAAGTTGTATTTAATTATATTTGAAGTAAATAATAACATAATATAATAAATTCGCATGAAAAATATCCTCCTGCTTCCATGCATAAATATTTTATATAATATACATGCTTAATTTAGTAAAGTTAGTATTATAAAATTCAGAGTTGAAATACCCCAATATTAATGCAATACCATATTCAATTCTATAATTGAATTTAATTATTACATTCATCGAAGCAATACTAATTCTTAAATTTTCAATATGTTAATTAAATCTTTATGAAATTTATTTATAAACAGAATATTTAAATCGAAACATTTATCTATCAATTATTGATGTTCAATTATTGATGCTCTAAAGCCCCATATCAAAAGCATTAAGTAAACCTAAGAGAAATAATACTTTTGCGTCATCTGAAAAAGTAAATATACTGCAGATGCTTAAATACAACATTATTTAACATTTACATTTTCATATATAAACAACGTTTAATTTTTGGTATATTCGATACAAATAATATTTTATTTAGCAGAAAATATGTTGTGCAAACAAATTTGTGAAGCTTTTACTGAATAAGTGGTATTTATGTAATGCATATAAAACTATTTATCCTTATCCTTTTAATATCAATTCATTTTTGTAATTTAAATAAGCATGTTTAAATCAGCGAATAAATACTTAATTAAAATTAAATAACTATATTTTTGAGAACTGTGTATATATGTTACAAAAAAAAAATTAATTTTCATTTCATTTAAACATTTCTCTTTCGATTTAGAGATTTAAGGGGACGCGATACCTTGAAAACCTTAAAAATAAATTTCTTATTTTTTGTAAATTTCACTTCAAATATTATTCAAGGGCACATTATATGCATTTTGGCATGCATTTATCACAAAAATAAATAAATAAATAAATTTTATTTTTGAGAAAAAAATGGAATTTTACGCGTCGTCTTAGAAATCTGAGAAATGCCCCTGCGCGTTCCATATCAATGAAAATCCCAATATTTTTTATAAAAGTTTGGTTTATATATATAAATAAAACTGTGCATCGAATTTTATGTATTTGAATATAAAAGTTTAAAAAAAAATGGAAATTTTTTTCGAAAAAATTTCAAAAAGTTTTGAATTTTTTTTTATACCTTTATATTCAAATATATAAAAATCGATGCACAGTTTTATTTATATATATAAACCAAACTTTTATGAAAAAATATTGGGGATTTTCATTGATATGGAACGCACAGGGAGCATTTCGAAGATTTCTAAGACGACGCGTAAAATTCCATTTTATTTCTCAAAAATAATAATTATTATTACTATTTTTGTGATAAATGTATGCTATTGCTACAATGCATATAATGTACCATTGACTAATATTTAAAGTGGAATTTACAAAAAAAAATGATTTTTAAGGTCCCTCGCCCCCTTAAAAGGTTTTATCACTATTTATTGTATTTTATAACTGCATGATTAGCACAAAAATTACATTCCTTCGTTTGAATATGGTTAAAATACTAATTGGAAAAATAATTTATTTTAATAAGATTAATGTTTATTAACCTTATGTTAGTAAATTCTGAGGTATTTAGAGAGTGTCGAGGAAAATACTTCTGAAAAAATATCACAATATAATTACCTTTCACAATGTAAAAAAATGTACGCAGGCGGTTATACCAGTTTCATAATGCAAAAACTGTAATTCTAGCGTTGCACATTATACGTTTGTCCGCTTGAAGGTTTCTCATACATGTACAGAAACGATCGTCTGGATTCTGGAAGCTAGAAAACTTTATGACGGTTTTTAATTTATATCAAGGATAATTAGGGTCGGATTTCTTAGCGAAGACAAGGAATGACATATGTGGATTTTTTCTGCTGCGAATCGTACAGGTCTGGACAATGTACTCCAGATAGTTCCAGTGTTGATAGAGTTACAAACATACGGACGAGGGATAATTTATTTACAAGACATACAGAAAAAATTAAAACAATTCTATGAGAAAAACATTATTCTTTTTTTCTTCTAAAACTGGACTTTGTAAATATTTTTACGACTTCATGGTGTTTTAATTCTGTCTCATTTGTCTCTAATATATTGAAGTTCCAAGCGAATGGCAATAATATATCTGATTAGGAAAAAAACGAAATGTATAAGAAAATATTTGAAACTTATTAGTAATATCACCATGTCGTGTTTTTCATCAGGTGAGTTGTTCATCGGATATTTTCTTGTAATTGAAGCATTTAAACCGAATCCTTGAAGTCTGATCGAACCGTCTTTGCACTCAAATTCACATTGTATTACGAAATTTCACCTAATATACATTGAGATAATTTTCTCCTGTAATCTTTACACTATCTCTTAATTCTTCCATCATCACATTTTGATATAGACATTTCCCCACTTTTACCAAGTTTGTTTTTTAGTAAAGTAGTCTACATACACCACTTCTAAACTCTTAAAATGTAACCTTTGGTTACATTTGAACAAATTTACCTTCTAATTTCTTCATAACTGTAACATTTTTTACTTAATAGTACTTTTTTATAACAATTGAATCCTACTGTTACCTGTTGGACGAAGTGCTAAAACAATTCGAAAACTGATTGGCCCGTTAAATTTCATGCTCATTGGTTGCATTCAAATAAAGAAAGGTAATTCACGTTAACTTACGCAATCTGTGTTTCATTTGTTCGACATCTTTTGATTAAAGGCAAATAATAGAAAACAAATTTAGCACTCTACAGATTAATTTATGTTGCCGCTTATGTGTACTTTCATGGTATTACGATAATAGAAAGTGTTATGAGCCATCAAACCTCAATTATACATTTTTTACAGCGATTTCTACAGTTTTAAACATTACTTTTTGTTCATACATGGGCACTTTGCCAATTATTAGTCTGATCTAATAGCAGCTATTGTGAGACAAACAATCTTTTTTGCTGCATGAGATTGCTTTACTTCATATAACTCGGAATTGAAAGAGCATTAAGTATTTATGATTTTATTTTCTTTATTGTCGTAATTTTCAAAAAAAGAAGAGCAAATTAGTTATATTCTAACATATATATTATATGTTAAAAAATATATTTAAGGGGTCAGGTAACCTTTGAAGCGTCCAAAAATCGAATATTTTTAAATGACTTATAATCAAATATGATTCTTTGGGAACATTTAAAAGCAAACCCCATACAAAAATTCGCATTAGAAGAGAAGTTATGTCTAAAACACTTTGAGCTTTTGCTATATGGTCAACGGGTTTTTCAATCTTTAAAGCCAATTTTCTCAAAACAGCGATTTTGATCATTGCGCGCACGATTTCTGAAAAACGGTTGCCTAGAATTTTACGAAATTTTTGGTGGATATATTAAACGTACAGAAGCAAAAATGACCTATTATTATGTTTCTCAAATAAGAAGTTTAGAATTCACGGTTACTTTTGTATAAAAATATCTCGATATTTCGAATTACTCAAAAAAGAAACTTTTCTCGGGATCTGTAAGTTTTATTTTTTTCATTGTAGGTAATTTTGAAAACACTTTATATCTGTACTCATTAAAAAAATCTTGGCTTGTTTCAGCCATTCAAATGGGAAAAATCATGCGCGCAATGCATGCAAGAATAATTCATTCGTAAAAATTGTATTATCTTTAAAAATAAGTTAAAAAAAACTATATATGTGCATACCTTTTCTAACAACTTTGATTGATAAAATAAATCGTTCCTAACATGTGTTTTCAATTTATAATTAAAAGTTAATTAGTTAAAGAATGATTACAATTCTTAGAGAGGTCACTTTTGCATGTACTTTATTGGTTGAAAGGTTACCTGACCCCTTAAAGGCTCAAGGGGAAAATTACAGTCACAGACACTTAAATTCTAGATATTTAGCACTTATTCTGTTACTTCCGTCAATGTCATCGTTCTTGGACGTTTATACAAATCTTTATCAATTTCCCAGAAAATGACTGTCATCATTCTATCCTTTTCTTAAGAATTTTCAAAGTCACAAATTTATAATAAGCAAAGAGTACGTAACGAAACATCCAACTGCTGTAAAGTAAAAGCTTTTTGTGAATTCAAAGATATCCCATCCTGTTAACGCAAAAGGAGGAGAATAACACATCTGGGATACGCCTACGATGCTTTCCATTATTTGACTTTTATCTTTGTTGCTTAGTGCTTGCAGAAGTCTAATGTTGGATTTTTTTGCTCTTTTATCCACTTCATTAACAGCAGAAGCAGCAAATACTGTTGCAGTAAATAACAAAAAACTGATTATTAGGTAAGAAGTTTGAGTAAAAGAAATGCTATTTGTAGATGCCACAATGCTCAGTGCCGAGAAAAGAAATGAAGAAGCATTGTAGCCGCTGGCCAAGAAAATAGGAAATCCCAAAATTGAATTCACAGTGTCAAAAACAGTCAAAATCATATCATATCGAATGAAACACATGCCATAAGTTTTAGATGATGAAAAACGTCTTTTAATAATGCATTCGTTCATCTCTATATGCCGGGACAATATTAAAACCATGTAACGACAAACGATAACATAAAAACATACAAAATAATTTACAAAAAAACATACGTAATCTTTCACAAAATCATGTAAAATAATAGCAAATAGAGCTATAAGCCAATGGATATCATCAAAATCTACTGTACCAAAAGTAAGATTCCCAACTGACCATTTAGTAAATAAATCATAACCATCTACATCTGCGCATACTGATAAAATGCATGTTGCAGCAAATAATACGCAACAATGTTTAACTGTTTTTTCAGGAGGTGACATTACAAGTATTTTTTCCAGTTTCCGTATTCTTGCTATTGCTTCCATAATATTCGCTTCATATTTAATGATATGATTCCACAGTAGATATGATCCCCCAAAATGACCTGAAAGAACTAAAATAGTTTTTGAGCTTTCTTTCAAACTAAATTTCAGAAATGTTCCCGATATCAGTATACATAAAAGCATGAACCAAGCCATTCGCATTAGACACTTTGTAATAAACACAATACTTTTTTTACTTTTCTTATGATTTAAATGCCTCGTATTGATGCCAAATATTTGAAACAATTTCATATAAGTGTATATACTCGTGTGAAAATTTCTTCTACTATCATTGGGGTTTGCATTTTTATGTTCAATGAATACATCTTTTATACACGGCTTAATCGGATGCATCGTTTGCAGCAGTTTTGATACACGCTATGTCTTTCTTGAAATTACTGATGATCAGCTAACATTAATATGTATCGCTGTTTCATATGGTAATAAAAAGGCCTTTTTAAATGTTTACTTATAATATAAATGAACATTTATATTTAGATTTCTGTATTTTCTGTATCAAATGACATTCTGAGCAAGAAATTAAGATAACCTTCCAATATATTTCCTGTAGAAATTTTCTTCAACTTCTGTTATTAAATTATATCAACCGGGAATATTTCTTCAGCTATAACACTATTTCCTTCAGCGATCAATACATATATGAAGTATGTCATTAGTGAAATTAAAAAATTCTATTAAATGTATCGGACATAAAAATAATATTTTATTGACAAAACAATAAAGTTTTATTGATATTCACTTTAATTTCATATCAAGATATTGAAGTACATATTTTCAAAACAACTTTTCATTCTATTATTAAAATATTTTAAAACACATCTTTATGTCTTGTAGATTTAAAGTCTATTTTGTTGTTCAAAATTTTGCTATCATCATTTTTTCATTAATAATTATTTTATATCTTATACACTTATAGGATCAGCGGGTGTAAAAATTGTCAGCTTGTTTAGCACATAATTTGTTTAAGTGGTGAGAAATTATACAGGGAATCCAGAAATAGATCGAAGGCGTTTAATATTCAATAGCAAGCAGACAAAAACAAATATCGATTTATGTTGCAGAATATTCGTATTTTGCACCGATATTATGTTTAACATATATTTTTATTAATGAATTTATTGCACATAGGTATAATTCTTTGTCAAAGCATAAAATGATATTTTTCAATAAATAGAAAATAAAATTATTTCTGCAATAGGATTTTCCACCTTTTGTAACACTAAGAAATAATTTTTTAAGCCTATGTTAGTTTAATATAAAGATTTGAAATGAGGAAACTAAAAATACATAAAAACAAATAAAAATTAGATGAGAGTCTTCTTATTGACAGCAGAATCATATAAATCAAATTAAATGCACAAAAACTTTCTTGAAATAATCCACACTGTTTTAGCAAAAATCAACTTACCTGGCTCTTAACATGTGCCAGAACTGATTAGATATATTTACACTGCTCCTAAATGCATAGAAGTAATATGAGCATTCAACTTTAACATTGTGTAAAATATAGCCAAGCGGCATATGATACTATTAGTAATTCGTAGGACAAATTTCACCTATGTTGAAGAAATACATTGATTTTAACAATTTGCTTTTTCAAATATTTTTATTTCAAACTTTTGCCAATTTAAAATACGATCTGGCAACTGTCATTAAAACAAAAATGACTCCACCTACAAATTTCTCGTTGTATTTCATTTAAAATAAAAAGCTATGTACATTATAAATACTATGTTTATAATAAATTACTTTTAAAAAAATATTATTCTTCTGAATGCATTTAATAATCTGTTACATCGAATATGATGATTATTGTAAAGGAGATTCCCATGCGATATTATTAATAAAAGCAAAATGTACATTTTATAAAAGCTAATTTTACAGCATGAAAACTGTTACAAATACTTAGAGCACTAAAATAATAATAATAATACAAAATGGTAGTTTCAGAAATTTCTGTCATTCCGTAAAAATAGGCGCACTATATACAAGTTTAAAATAAAATAATTTAAAGATATATGTTAAATATACCACTGTGAGGCTAAACATATTACAGATGACATTTTTCTTATCGTTTAAAAATAACTTACTTATATGTACTGTCCAATTTTTCAAGCTTTAAGATTTAGCATTTGGTTTTCAGAACTTAAAGATGACTTTCGATCAGCGACGGTGAAACTATTTACATGCATGGGATGATATTAAAAACTAGTTGGATGAACCAATCCCAAAACTTTCTTCTATCTTATACATCTTAATATTTCAAAAACTAGTTACACATATTAATACTTCAATATTATTAGTTCATTACTATACCAACTTTGATTTTCATCTTAAATTTCTGCTTCAGTCAATTAAATGAACTAAAAACGAGTTAATCTATATCGTGATATTTGTTAAAATTAATAGTTTTTCCTTATTCTGTTGTTATCAGATGTTTGTAAATAGCCGGCTTAGCAGGAAGTGAGATCCCGCCTTTGCACGAGCCTCCGATGGACAATAGAACTACGAAAAATCAAGAAAAGTATACAAAAATCTCTATCACACAGCCCCATTACCGCACGATATTTCCAAATTCAAGGAAAACCTGTTGGCCAAAGCCAAAAACATGCACAAAAAATTTGGTTCAATTGTATGCATAATTTTATACACTTTTCGATTGTACAATAAAGAAAATGGTACAGGCATCGTAATTATAGCGCCCCCTTCCAGCGGAATTATTCCAAATTCAGGGAGGACCTTAATGCCATGACCAAAAAGAAACACAAAAAATTTGGCTCAATTCTCTGCATAACTTCATACATTTTTCGATGGTACAATATTCAAAATGGTACAAAAATCGCTATTACAGCGCCCCCAACCGGCAATTTTTTCCAAATTAAGGAAGGACCTGCTTGCCATAGCCAAAAACTTAAAATAAAAATTTGGTTCAATTCAATGCATAACTTCATACACTTTTCGATGTTACAATATGTAAAATCGCTATTACAGCGCCCCCTAGCGGCAATTTTTTTCCAAATTCAGGAGGTGCTGCTTGTCATCGCCATAAACTTAAAATAAAAATTTGGTTCAATTCTATGCATAAATTCATTCATTTTTGGATGGTACAATATTCAAAATCGCACAAAAATTGCTGTTACAGCGCCCCCTACCGGCGAATGTTTTCCAAATTCATGGAGGATCTACTTGCCAAAGCCAAAAACTTAAAATAAAAATTTGGTTCAATTCTATGCATAACTTCATACACTTTTGGATAGTACAATAGTCAAAATCGCACAAAAATCGCTGTTACAGCGCCCCTACCGGCGAATTTTTTCCAAATTCAGGGAGGACCTACCTGCCATATCCAAAAACTTAAAATAAAAATTTGGTTCAGTTGTATGCATAACTTCATATACTTTTGTATGGTACAATATTCAAAATCGCACAAAAATCGCTGTTACAGCGCCCCTACCGGCGAATTTTTTCCAAATTCAGGGAGGACCTACCAGCCATATCCAAAAACTTAAAATAAAAATTTGGTTCTATTCTATGCATATCTTTATATAGTTTTGGATGGTACAATATTCAAAATCCCACAAAAATCGCTATTACAGCGCCCCCTACCGGCGAATTTTTCAAAATTCTGGGAACTACCTGCCATATCCAAAAACTTAAAATAAAAATTTGCTTCAATTCTATGCATAACTTCATATACATTTGGATGGTACGATATTCAAAATCGCACAAAAATCGCTGTTACAGCGCCCCCTACCGGCGAATTTTTTTACAAATTCAGGGAGGACCTACCTGCCATATCCAAAAACTTAAAATAAAAATTTGGTTCAATTTTATACATAACTTCATATACTTTTGGATGGTACAATATTCAAAATCGCACAAAAATCGGTATTACAGCGCCCCCTACCGGCGAATTTTTTCCAAATTCAAGGAGGATCTGCTTGCCATAGCCAAAAACTTAAAATAAAACTTTGGTTCAATTCTATGCATAACTTCATACACTTTTTGATGGTAAAATGGCGACAGACAGACGGACAGACGGACACACGGACACACGGACAGACACACATTTTCTATAAACATGTTTTTTGGGATCTCAGACCCCTAAAAAATGTAAATCCGTCGAAAACCGGAAGTCGAAAAAAATTTCGATTACAATACTTTCTTTTATTGAAGATAGAAGAAAGTAAAAATATCTATCAACATTGAAACACGCAAAACATTTGCATGAAAAATATTGCTACACATGCAGATTATACTGAACACCGGTTTATATACACTGGTCGGCTACAAAACCCTTCCTGTAAAAAGTTCATTCTTATAGATTTCATTCCGTTAAATAAAAGTATGGTAACTAAATTACTGTATCACGTAACATTCTTTTGGTAAGAGAGTTTGGGTTTAAAATTCAGGTATTTTATATCTTGCTAAAACGAAAGTGGAAATTTTGTAAACCATAAAATGTAGATAATAATATGTAAATAAATGTATAAATATGATTACCCGAGTTACGGCGGCATAATGAAGGACAATATATTAGTGGATAGCAAATAGTAAATTCGGACATGAAAGGGGAGGGTTGGGGGCATAAAAAGGAAATGCACAATACAAGTATCAACAAACTACATATTCATGCTATATTGCATCAATTTGATATCTAATACAGCGAAAGCACCCTTTTCATAATTTCAATTTTATCTAGTATTGCAAATTAATAAAACAACCCTTCGCTATTTGTTATTATTATAAAACTGTTTCTCGGAAAAATGGTACGTGCTGGAGAATTTCAATAACATATTTAGAATTAGGACTATCAGATTTGTACACTTTACATATTTAATTCGCAGGGAGTAAGATTTTTAATATTTTTGCCAACCAGTCACTTTCATGTATTAAATGACTGAAAAATAAAAATAACGAATTAAAAATCATGCATCAGGCGTATATTATGAAAGAATTTCCAACAACAACAAAATATTTTTAAGAAATTTATTTATTTCATATAACTGAATGTATCATAGTTAGTCCTGTAACGGAATTCTTTTGTGAATCTCTTTAAACGAAAGATAAATGCTATGCACTCTATAATCTATTGAATGAATATTTAATGCACATTAATGCTTCTTTTTAAATTAATTATATTTGATGCATCATAACATCAATAAAATACATCTCAAACGATTTTTTCCCCTTACATCATAATGTAATGGAATTATTTTTTGTGTATTCTTTTAAACGAACTACCAAAGAAATGGATCATGGTGAGTCCTGTAACCGAATTCTTTTGTGCATCTCTGTAAATGAACTATAAATATACCGTCCATAACCGATAGAAGACATGTTTAATGCACATCATTGTTTCTTTTTTATTTTATTGTATTTGATGCAACGTAACATCAATAAAATGCATCGCAAATGATTTTACCCTTCATAGATCATAATAGAATGGAATTCCTTTTTGTGTGTTATTGTAAACGAACTAACAACGAAAGGGATCATAGTGAGTCCTGTAACCGAATTCTTTTGTGCATCTCTGTAAATGAACTATAAATATACCGTCCATAACCGATAGAAGACATGTTTAATGCACGTCATTGTTTCTTTTTTATTTTATTGTATTTGATGCAACGTAACATCAATAAAATACATCGCAAATGATTTTACCCTTCATAGATCATAATAGAATGGAATTCCTTTTTGTGTGTTATTGTAAACGAACTAACAACGAAAGGGATCATAGTGAGTCCTGTAACCGAATTCTTTTGTGCATCTCTGTAAATGAACTATAAATATACCGTCCATAACCGATAGAAGACATGTTTAATGCACATCATTGTTTCTTTTTTATTTTATTGTATTTGATGCAACGTAACATCAATAAAATGCATCGCAAATGATTTTACCCTTCATAGATCATAATAGAATGGAATTCCTTTAAGTGTGTTATTGTAAACGAACTAACAACGAAAGGGATCATAGTGAGTCCTGTAACCGAATTCTTTTGTGCATCTCTGTAAATGAACCATAAATGCTACGCGCTCCATAATCAGTAGATGACATGTTTAATGGACATCATTGATTCCTTTTAATTTCATTAAATTTGATATACCACAGCATCAACAAAATGCATCTCAGACGATTTTCCCCTATAGATTATAATGTATTGGAATGTTCTATTAACTTCAGAAAGCACGTTATAGTCCAAATATAATCAATGTTATTATGTTTAAGTTCTGTAATATCATTAACATGCATCGGAATTCCTCATACACCATAATGTATCGAAATTATTTTCTGTGTGCGTGTAATCAAATTATAAAGTCTACACACTGCAGTTTCAATAGCAAAAGTTCTAAAGTAAACATGATAACATATTAAACAAGTAATATAAAAATTTTGTTTTTAAAGTCAATTCCTACTTAGGTCATCAAAGAAAAATTTAATATAATCCCTTAAGCTAATATTAGTTTTCGTTGCATTAAAATATCTCAATTTGTTGATTTTCTATAAGCAAGTAGGTTTACAATGGAAGTCTATGGAAATTTGGCGAAATATTAGAGATATCGCCCAGTTGGCGAGAAACTTGGCTGTATTTGGTGACAGAACAGGGTCCCCCTATGGTAACTCCCTTATAGATATGAAGATGCATTAAATGCTTCAATAACCAATGACCGCCATTTTGTCTCCCATGTAAAACTAAAATTAATTAATTAAAATTTAATTAATGAATTAATATTTGAAAAAACTGTATTAACATCAATTATCATCCAGTACAAGTTAAAAAAAATTTATTTCAACTTGATAGGATGAATAATAAGTATTTTATTTTAATGATTGAAAATTTGAACAAGATATATAAATAAATAAATAAATAAATATAGGGAGAGTGAGAACTAATAGTAGCAATTGAAAAATTACATGGCAAATCGAGTTATACTTATGGGCATAAGAGCACGAACTGACGAAAAGGCAGATAGACAAACAGACAAATTGAATTAATAAACACTTTTTAACTATGTTTGAAAGTTTTAAAAATGAGGTTTCTCTGTGTATTGCAATCAGCCTTTAAGTTTGAACGGAATATAAAAATGAATTTCTTAACTCTACAGGAATATATTTCATATATGTTTGGTATTGTTAGCTGTGGCAGTATTCAGTGACTTTTTTGCATGTATTAAGAATCTTTATAAAACGAACAATATAAATATTATGAAAATTATATTTTACATTGTACAAAGTATAGTTTTGCAAACAATAGCATTTCAAGCCTTCTTTATTTTTCAAAATAAAGCAACGTAACTTTCATTGAATTTAATTGAATCGTTTACTGTTATATGTATGTATCTTTGAAATAAATAAAAATATATCATAATAAAATCTCGTAAGAAATAGTTTCCTGTATACATGTAAAAAACATTTTTACATGTTAATATATTACGTTAATATATTAGTTTAATTTAATAAAGGTCAGACTAGAAGATTCGCAGTCTTAATTCGAAACGAAACATCAAGTAAAATTTATTTCTTTTATCTAAACAAAATCATTTTCGAATGTATAATTAAATAAACAAAACTATGATAAAAATATTTAATAAACATAATATTTAAATTTGAAAATTAAATACTGTGTACTGCAGATAGTTCTGGACGAGTTCGCGTTACAGATCTGCATACGGACGTATTTGAAGAGATGAGAGATAATTGAAGAGCTCAAATGATAAAAGTGGTAAGTCACACAATGATCACATTGAGAAAATGAGCTGTAAATTCGGGACTCGGGGGGGGGGGGGGGTGGACATAACTGTGAAAAGGTGATCACAGGCCTTTCCAACAATATGTCACATGTGGGGTTCGGTAAAATTTCACCTTTGGGTGTGCTATCGCGCCTCCTGGAATACATCCTCCCCGCCTGTTTTTGCAGAAATGTGTTACTGTGCGCGGTGAATATATGAAAAAAGACTAACTCAATGCAGCAATTTCGTAAATTTTATTCAATTATTTCTATGTGTGGGCAAAAACATATTGATACCCCCTCGTATGATTCCACATTAAGTAAGATACTAGAAAATGTACAAAATAACCTTAAGCTTTTTTAATTTTTGCCGCATTTAAATCTCTGATATGGCTCAAATATTATTAAATATAAAAATTAAGAAAACTTTTTTTAAATATTTCGTAATACATGCATCAAGACTTTGTTTTTAGGTTAAAATTTGATTTGTTTACAGAATTATCTATCACTAGTTACAGATTTATGTATGTATATAAACTTTTGTAAGAAATGTGTTTACTACAAATTTTGTTTAACGATTTTCCTTTTTGAAACACTACCATTTTTGCTCAGTCTCATTCCTGTCTGACAATTCGATTCTATGCATATATGCTACTGTAATATCGCAAAAATTATCACGTTTTTAAATTACACTTAGATATAATAATAAAAATACAGATATATAATATGTATCTTCAGTGTAGTGATGGGTGATCTGGATTATCTTAATCGATTTAATCGATACTATGGCCAACTCGATTTAATCGATACTTTAAATTTTTTAATCGATGTCCCGAAAGGTAATATCATTTTAATTCTTCTTCAAAAGTTGAAGGTAAAGATGTTGGATGTGCCAATCCCAAAACTTTTTTCTATCTCATACATGTTAAAACTTCAAAATTTGTTATCACAGTGTCAAATTTAAATGATAACCTATGCCCATCATGAGGAATCAAAAAGTACAGTTTCGTTGAAGTATGTGCATTTTAAAAGTAAGTATAAGCATTGCATTTTCCAAACAAATCTTTGAATTTCGGCCCACGCCTTCTTAGATGTCTGCAACCGAAATTCCCAATTTAAAGAGCATAAAAGCAACAACTTTTAGGCAATATACACCCAAGCCTAATAGGGATCTATTTATGTGATAGTGTAACAGAACATGAAGTTTGATTAAATTTCGTGCAATACTTTTGAGATAAGCTATCAGGAATATCGTGAAAAATGCAGTATAGTAGCGCAACCTTTCATATGATTTACACTGAAGTCTAATCAGGAACAACTTATGTTATGTGAAAAAAGCAGCATAGTCACGCCCCCTGTTTGGCGATTTACACCGAAACTTAATAAGCAAGAACATATACCATTGTCTAACTGAATGTGAAGTTTGATGAAATCCGTGCATTAGTTCCTGAGAGAGAGGTATTGCAAACATCGGGGAAAATTCGGCATAGCAGCGCCACCTACCTGTAGATTTACATCAAAACCTAATCATCAACAACTTATCGTCCCCTTAGCGCAACGGTAGGACTTATTGTAATAAAAAAACATGAGATGTCTGACTTACTCCTCTGAATAACTGTGTTTGCATCTAGTGGAACAACTTCTGAAATATAAATTTATGTTTAATATTATATCTCAGATGTGTTTTATAAAAATTCCCTACTGTTCCACCAGATGGAGACACAGTTATTCATAGCATTAAGTCAGACATCTCATTTTCGACTGTTACTAGATGTCCTACTGTTGCTCTGAGGCGACGTTATATTAACGTCAAACTGAATCTGAAGTTTTGTGAAAATTCGTGCATTAGTTCTTGAGAAAGCGATCTTGCTGAGCTCATGAACATGCAGCATAGCAGCACCACCTGTTGAGCGATTTTCACCTATAAGTAATCAGTACCAATTGATATGACGGTCTAACTGAATCTAAAGTTTCAACAGATTCCGTGCATTACTTCTTGAGAAAGAGCTCCCACAAAATTTTGTCATAGACAAACAAATAGAGAGACTCACAGACAGACAATTTATAAAAATAGTCAAATCATATTCAAGAAAGCACCTTTTAAAACGAAAAATCCTTTAAAAAACTGAAGTACAATTTTTTCATGAATTTAAAACTTTCTTTTTCTAAACACAAAAGAAGGCAATGAAAATGTAGATGATTTGATTCTACCCGTAACGTAGGATCGGCAGCAATGGCGAAACGATTCAGTACAGATTCGATGTTGATCTTTAGACGCGGGTAGAATCGTTTTGTTTGATTTACTTCAATTGAAATAGCATTGCGGACGATACTTAGATGCGGATAGAATCGTTATTCTTTAATTTACTCAAATTCAAATTGCATCACGGTCATCAGCGATTCGTGCTGAATCGTTATATTTATTCTTCCAATTTTACTGTTTTAGGGCAGAATTGCTGTACAAATTTTTATAACAGACATTTTTTCTTTCTAGGGTAAATCAATGTTGAATGCAGGCAATTTTCTCTGCGAAGGATTTCTGCGAATCCGATGTGGGGGATATTTTAGAGTTCTTAAAAGGGGGTGGGGGGTTAGGATTGCACAATTGTCCATTAATAAAATCTCAAAATTGCCATGTGGGCATTTCCATGTTCCAGGAGGAATTCCTCTCCAGCTAAGCCCATGAATTCAACACTAGGTTAAATCGTTATACTTCTGTTTAGAAGCCTAGTTTTTCGGGTCACTAGTTTATCATGTTGTACTTTTGAAGTTCGTCCCTTCTAATCCTCCCCCTTCCCTTCCTCGCCAATCTTACAGTGCCGTTCAAAATATGCAGGCAATTTTTAAAAGGCCCAATTCTTGTTCTATTTTATTATAACCTTGACAAAGATAGATTTGATGTCGCCTCCCGAACATTTGGGGCTTACTTATCCACTCGTGTGGCATATTTTACGTTTTTTCCAAACCGTCTCGTGTAACATATCGTTGGAAAGCTTCTAATGTCCTCTTTTATTTTCTCTCCCTACCCTCCCCACCTCTCCCCACCACCCAAATAACACGCTCTTGGCAATTTTTATTTTTTTCAGCGAGCGCGCTCTGCAAGAAAAGTTATCCAACATTATGTGACTCCATTTTGTTTCTGGTATTATTTTCCCTGTCAATTCAAGAATAGAAATTATTCTGCTACGTTTCGATTTTCACCGGTTTAGTCGTTATAACAGAGCAATTTCAAATATTCATGCAATTTTTAAAATGTGCGTTCTTGCCCGGCCTTATTATAATGCCTAATTTTGAAGACTTGAAAAGACTACTAGTTTATTTCACGTTGCCAAATGTTTTATGTCCTCGGTTATGACCTTACCGACCATTTGAGGCTTATTCACACCCTGTGGGTGCATTTTTTCTTTTTTTTTTCAGAGCACATCATGTCATATATCGTTCGAAATCTTATTGCCCCCACATTCATAATTTGCTCTCCTCTTCCAATCTGCAACTCCTTCCCCTTTTACATCGGTATCGAACATTCTATTGCTCTATTTTAGTTTTAGCTTGGGATTAAGTAGCCATGCTTGGTTGTTCTACTTGCTTCCCTCCCGGTTAACCGTAGGATGTGATTCTCGAAGTTTTTCCACCAATCTACAAGTTATACATTGTCGGAAAGTTGTTTTTCTTCACGAAAGATAACCTCACATTTATTCTATTCGGTAGGCGTCAACTGTTCTCCAATTTTTGTATCGATATTTCTAACAGTTATTTCAAAGCAATATATATTTATTCTTTCGGTTTTAGTACTTTAAAGGCAGAACTGCTGTCAGATTTTGCATAAGAGCTTTTCATGTTAAATTATTTTGTTTTTAGTTTAAGTGCGAATTTATTTGGGGTACTATTTTATTAAACTGTATTTTTTTAGTTCCTCACCAATCACATTCACAGCTTGAACATCCCATCCCAATTTTCTTAATTATCGTCCGATTTCAATGGGACCTTTTTTGACATTCTTCCCGAGTCATTTCCTTACCAACTAAACATTGATCTTATATCTGCAGCTCTTGGAGAGCACTATTTATGAGCAGTAATAACAAATTTCGGCTCTTTTCCAGTTTAAACTTATCATTCTTGGTTTCACGTTACTCAAGGTTCTCATTAGTTTACTTGTATTTCACAAATCTGTCAAAGTGTTTGTTTAAGTTGTATTTTAAAATTCCAGTCTTTTACAACCAAACCTACTGATTTATCATACTTTCCATTTTATACGTGCTAAAATACTCAAATACATGCTAAAATACTTTAAAATTTATTTCTTCAAATAATATATTTAGCAACTTAATCAAAAAATCCCCGAGAATTTTGAACTGTTATTTCATTCCTTTATATGTATACAGGAGAAAGAATACACTTGAGGATGTTGCAATTAAGTATCAAGTTTGTACACAGGAACCCTATAAAATTAAATAAAAATAAAAGCCTTTACAGAATCAGTGATTTCAAATAGATTAGAACAGAATATTAAATGAAAAACCTCTGGCAAATACTGGATAAATATATATTCTTATAAAGTAAATAAATTTGAGATAGTTCTGCTTTGTATTCTTAAAACACAGAGAAATTTGTTTTATCAAATTTCTTGTAATATTCCTGGCTTTAATGTTACAGATTTTGAAGCAGAAATAATGCGTAAAACAAATCTCAGATTTTGAACTTTAAAACATTTTAAGCAATAAAATACTTACAAAGACACAAATATACAGTTATATATATGACAGGAAACTTAAGTCAATAATTAGAACTAAGACATAAAAAGTTAAAGTTCACTTAAGGAATAGTTGCATAGATTTATTGCACATATTTTTATCAGTAACTTTGTGTATAAGGGTCCACTATCCTTTTAAAACCGTAAATTTATTTGCGTTTTTTTTCTTCTGAGAAAATTAAACTTTCACGTCTTGCAGCGATATTCTGACCTTAAAAAATAAATAAAAGAACTTCGATAAATTTTGCTAGTTACATAATTAAATTCAAATTGCAAGAATACCAAATAGGTTCCTATGGCAATTGATTTATGTTCCTGAAAATTTTCATTCAGGCAGGAAGAAAATCACAATAATAAAAAGTTCGTTGGCCTCGAGACTGGAGTGGATGTAGTCCTCATGGTTTACGCTGGCGAAGGCAGTAGGAGCCCCAACTCCATGTTCGTTTAATTTTGAAATTGGATCTGGAAAAGTGAATAAGAAGAAATCTTTAATACAAAAAATAAGTTACGTGAATATAATCAGCAATTCATGTAAATAAGAGAAACTGGTAGAAAAAAAAACACAAGTTGAACATAAGCAGATATGTGGCGAACGCAACATACACGGGTTCCTTCTTATAGTAGCCTCCAACGGCATTAAATATATATATATCCTTAGAATAAAAATATTTTTGGAACTAAAATTTTTAACCTTTCTCCCACGCTTATAGGGGCCTTAAAAAAGAATTAAAAGCTATTTAAATTTGTAAATAAATTTTGGAGCCCTAAAAATTCCGTCCATCTGGGCATTTAAAAAAAAATGACGATTGTAGAAAATAAGTTCCCATCTGTTTGGTTGAAAGAAGTAAAAATAGAAAATACCGTTGTTCCAGATGAAATCATTACTTTCCAATGATAAAAAATCATTACATATATAAATCATTAAAAAATAATTTTAAATAAACATAAATTACAATATTGTTAAAATTACATCTCAGAAATAATAATTTTAAAAGTTTAAAAACATTATTATCCGAATCAATGGTCTGTAATACCTTACTACTAGGCGTCTGACTTTGTCTTACCCCCCCACCCCCCACCCACCGCCATCACATCCTACATAAGAGGTATGGGAGGCCTTCGCTACGGCTCTGTTGATTCGCTAAGTTTTGGTATAACTATCTTTAAGCTAATTTACATAAGTGAATCTGTGAATATCGTAATATCGATTCTAGAATTTGGGAATCTATTCTTTTCGTGATCGATTCTGCTTTAATCGATTCTCAATTTTTTCAGAATCGCCCATCAGTATGGGCGATGCTATGCGGAATAATAATTGAAGGCATTCTTTCAAAATAAATATATTAAATTTAAAAAATAAAAAAAAACCTGACAGCGTACAAAGCGAACTAATCAATTATTTTTCATCAACATGAAACTATTTTTATATTACTTACCTTTTTTTATTTACTTGTATTGATGACTTTTAAGTTGTGTTGAATTGTTAGTTCCTATCTACAAACACTGTTTTGATGAGGCCTATACATGTCTATTATGAAGGTTAGAGTTACAGTAAAGGTAGAAATCCAAAGTACACAACTTTCAGGTTGTGTACAATTTAAACGGAGCTTCTGACTGCAAAATGGTCAATGAAACATCGTCTTCATTTTAAAAGACCTATCCAATGATATGCCACTCGACAGGGTGCAAAATTTTTTTTTCGTCTTGTATTTTACGGCCGCCATTTTGAATTTATAAAAACAAAACCTATCCTATAACCATCGGAGCGTTAAGACGAATCGATAGAGACCTCATTCATTAAAATCCATCGAGCCGTTGGGATATTTCGAGGGTATAAAAAAATCCACATACACAGATACGCATGAAACACATAACCCTTCTTTTCAGTGGGGTAATAAATAACGTAGAAGATTTCTAAATTGATCTAATGAATTAAAATTTATGAAATTTACAGAAAATTGTGAGAAAATACTTATTAAAATATAAATTTATAGTTTTTGTTTTGCCATTATATCGTTATATATGATTTTAAATAAACCAAATAAACACATTCCATTATTATATTTAAACGCACAATTTGTAAATATTGCACTGACAGGTTATTAATTTTTTAATTCATTTTATTGTAATGTATCAAAATATACATTTTGAAAATAATTTTATGATTTTCACAGTTCAAAATTTAAAATAAAAAAATTAAAGCATTGCTTCAATAAAAATTTTCATTTTTTAAAAAGTTTCTTTCGTACAATAATGGTACTTAACTTAGTTTGTGAACAGCAATTTACAATGCCTTTTTACTAAGAATTTTTATAGAACATAAAAATATCAATTTTTCCAGTCATACCTTTACATTAACTATATTATTAATTTTACTCCCCCCCTCCCAAATGAGACTTTTCTGTGGAATTGCTCACATACTATAGCAAAACGTTAAGATTTTCCTTGAAAATCAAATCTGTATACATCAGATATTTCTTTTAAGCATCTATTGCTCTTCTGTTTTCACATTTAACCAACATCATATATTTTAATTTTAATGCTATATTTGATTTATATTAAGAACGATAATAAACAATTTATATTTTTAAGGAATGTCTATTGTAATAAACTCAATTTTTTAATTATCTTTCTGATACACTTATCCATATGTTATTTTAATCTTCTACAACGCATACTATTAGTAGTATAAATATAAATTTCTAAGAATAAGAAGATGTTAAATATAAAATAAACAATAGTATTTTAACGCTACATAGCATAAAATATTATATATCTTACAGTAGACTGCAGATAGATTCATGCTCCATTATACCAGACATTTGGTCAACCGGCACATTTATACATAAGAGTCTTTCAAGTTTTCTGCAAATAACCTGTCATCTTCATTTGATATATATACATATTCAGGGTGTCCAGTGAATAAGACCTTGATTTCAAAATTAAATATCTCAAAAACAAAGATCAATAGAATTATGCGGTAAACGGTTCGTTTTTTGGCTAAGCTATAAAAATCTTATACAGAAGTTTCAAAATTTAGTTGCAAAAACCGTTTACAGATGGCGCTGTAATCGCAATGCATGTAAATTGTGCTTCGAAGTCCTTTGCAGTCTTAGATGGTTCCCTAATGGAAAAACGAAAATTGGGAAAGTCCACTTTTTCGTTGGGTTGATGTGCAAGAGTGGAGGCATCTGGACACAGAATTATTGCATCAGCTTTAATTTTAGAGAATTTGAACTAATAGAATTTTCTAAAAAAAAGTTTAGAAATCATTATATAAGCGCTTATTAATATATTTTATTAAATTCAATTTTTATTGCCATATAATTATTTAAATCAAAATGCATATATTTAGAAAAATAATTTGGTACTTTTTACTTGTTTTTATGTTTTTAAATCACAGCATAATATTTTGGTATTATTGTTTATACCTGAATTATTAGAAATAAAAAAGTAATTTTGCACTTTTCATTTATATTTTAAAATCACTGCATAATAATTTGGCTTTAGCACAACACATATATTTCTTTTCTTTGTAAACAAAGTTTTAGGGACAGAAATTACGCATTAAATTATTTTATTTTTAAAAGGAATTGATGAGAAGTCATATCATCAACGTTGAAGCAAAGTATATTTGAGGCTGCACTCCTTACCAAACTTCGGATCATATCGCTAGAAGCTGCAACACACTTCTGTGCTCAATGATAAAAAAAATTAAAATGAGTTTTTAAAATATTTTTTTTAAAAAACTTGATTAAGTTTTTTAAAAATAGAAACATTTTACTTTTTCATTCAAACTATTTTCTACAATTAAAAAAAAAAAAAAGGATTTAGGAACCGTTATTATAAATGCTCAATGAGTTAAAAAAGGGTGTTTTTTTAGCTTAATTAAATTTTAAAACTAGAAACTTTGTATTTTTTTTCAAACTTATTTTCGCAATTTAAATAAATATTAAAAATTAAAGATTTCTTTTTTTCGAATCCTCCTCAGCTTGGATTCGATTCCATGATCTACCAATTAGGAGAGAAAATACATACTGGTATGGCTTGGGCACTAGCAGTTGGTACTGGCAGAGATACTGGTATCCAGACCGAATTAGTTTATAACAAAATTTGAAACAAATCTCAATTCTATAAACACATGGCTCCTGCACATCACCCAAAGAAAAAAAAATTAATAAGGTCTTATATAATGGTTTCTAAACATTTTATTGAAAAATTCTCTTCATTGAAATTCTCTATAATTAAAGCTGATGCAATAATTCTGCGACCAGATGTCTCAACTTCTGCACATCACCTCAACTAAAAAGTGGACTTTTACAATTTCCGTTCTTCCATAGGGAACCATCTAGGAATGAGATGCTAGTGCTCTGGACTTCGAAGCATAATTTATAGGCATTGCGATTACAGCGTCATCTGTTAACGGTTTTTGCAACTAAATTTTGAAACTTCTGTATAACATTTTTACAGCTTAGCTAATAAACAAACCGTTTACCGCATAATTCTATTGATCTTTGTTGTTGAGATATTTAATTTTGAAATGAGGGTCTTATTCGTGGACAGCATGTATATTCATAGATTGGCACTTTGTCAATTATTAGTTTCATCCAATTTCAGCTGTTTTTGGAAAGCAAATTATTTTGCAGCATGAACTGCAGCTAAAAACGAATTACTATGTTAAACCTATACAACAATAAGAAGTATACACACAGTTATAAGTATATCAAACATGCATTTATTTTAGTTTTCTTAAGTGTGAAGGATGCCCTAATTTTTAATATATGCACCTTGTCGTGGACAGCTCCATCTGTATCCCTTTGCAGTAACAGTGACACCTGAATTTAAAAACTTTTACGTCTAAGTTAACTGAACCGAACTGAAAAACTTTAGAATAATGTTTTTGTTTTTGTGAACGGAGTTGCGCCTCCGTTATGATTCGATTGAAGTTAAGGCATTTTAAATGTTAAAGTCCTATAATCCTGTATATATTTTGTAATATATTTGTATATAAGTATTGAAGATTAACCGAGTGATGTCTTATTTTAGTTGAGTCAGTTGTTAGTAGAATTAAGTCTAATCAAGATCCGGCAGAACGAACATCAGAAGCAAGTGGAAAGCTTACCGGATGGAAAGGGTAAGTTAAAGATTTATGACATTCTTTTTTTGTCTAATTTGAAAGCTTGTTATCATAATTTTATGGCGCCTGGGAACAGCGACGCCGGTTTTGATTTGATCTTAATTGAATGAAAAGTTATTTATAGACGAAAGATTTAAATATTTAGTTCTATTGAAAAAAATATTGTTTAAGGTTTGTTTTGATCTTGAATATAGTGAAGAACTGAGCATAAAAATAAATAAAAGTCTTGAATGCTTAATTCTTTTGAAGATAATATTATTAATAATATTGATTGATAACGTATTTTGAGAACAGTATTATTTTGAAAGTTATTGAATATATTTTGAGCATTATATTATTGTTCATATATTAAGTTGTTATAAAATTAATTATATTTAAAATTACGGATTAAATATGTCTGATACTGAAAAACTAAAGAATAAACGTGCTGTTTCTAGAACGGCGACTACGAAATTAATTAATACTTGTGAGCAGTATCTTGCAGAATCAGTACAGGAAGTTCCTGTTCTTACGGAACATATTGATCAGTTAAACTCAAAGTATAATAATTTAACAACGTTAGATGAGCAGATCCAAAACTTAATGGATGATGACGGCGAATTAGAAACTGAATTTGAAACTGCCGAAGGTTATTCTGAAAAAATAATTTCTATGAAATAGAAACTAATTTACGCTTTAAAAATGAAAGTTGAACCTGAACGTTTTATTAAGAAAACAAATTCGGTTAATGAGAGTATTTCAACAGAGAATTTGACTTCTTGCTCTCATTCAAAAATAAAATTGAGCATTAATAAATTTAGTGGAGATCCTGCTTATTGGTTATCTTTTCGGAACCAATATGACAATGCAATACATCAAAATGATAGTTTAACTAACATTGATAAATTTAATTATTTGCGTTCCTTCCTTACTGGAGATGCTTCTAGTGCAATTAGTGGTTTTTCGCTATCGAGTGAAAATTATATAGCAGCGATTGAACTACTCAAAAAGCATTTTGGTCGTAAAGACTTGATTATAAATGCTCATATGGGAAAATTATTGAATTTAGAAACAGTTAAAAATGTAAATAATACTATTGCTTTGCGAAAGCTGTATGACAATATTGAGAATCAAATAAGAAGTTTAAAATCACTTGAAGTAACTTTCAGAACATATGGTACGTTACTAACGCCAATTTTGCTTAACCTAATTCCCAATGAGTTAAATTTGGAATTTCAACGTAAACGGAAATCTCAGGATAATCTTTTTGAAGTCAACGAACTGCTTGAATTTCTACGGGCAGAAATAGAATGCAGAGAAACTGCGATTCAAATACAAGATAGGGTTATCGTTCAAAATCCACCGCAAGTGCAGAAGGAGAGAAAAATAAATAAGTTTACATTTCCTACTGCTGCTTCATTGAAGGTTTCGATAAATCATTGTATTTTTTGCGCAGATTCCGCTGAATCAGTTAAGCACAATTCTGCAGCTTGTTCTAAGTGCGTAGCAGAAAGACAAGCATGTTTGAGAAAAAACGGAATGTGTTATCTCTGTATGAAAAAGGGAAATCATTTAGCAAAATATTGTTTTTCAAAAATAAGAAGTGAACATTGCAGTGGAAAACATAATTCTTTAATTTGTGAAAAGAGTAATAAAGTAGATGAGCAAAAACAACTTGACGATATAAATTTCACCTTAACAAATAAAACATACACACAGAAAGTTTTGTTACAAACTTTAATTGTAAAAATCTGCGGAAATAGTGAAGATAAGTTTGTCAGGTGCTTAATTGATACTGTGTCACAAAAGTCATACGTTTCGAAGTTTGTTGCTGAAATGATGCGATACAAAAGTACAAGTGAGAGCAACATTGTTCATAGTCTATTTGGTGGAACGGAGGTTTCTGAAATTCATAAACAATTTATTGTGAATCTTAGTAATGCAAAGGGTGATTATAAATGTAATTTTAAGGCCTTTGATCAAACTAAAATTTGTTCCGATGTACCACAAATAGAAATAAAACCCCTATTACATGAGCTTAAAGAACATAGGATATATTTGAATGACACTAGCCACATGGAGGAAAAATTGTTATTTGAATCATCCCCAACTGAAATTCATATTCTTATTGGAGCGGATATTGCAGGAAAATTACTTACCGGTAAGACAAGAAAATTAAAATGTGGTTTAGTATGTGTCGAAACTTACTTAGGCTGGACAGTTATGGGGAAAGTTCCTTTGGAAATAGAAAATAAAACTTAAACTCATTTACATTTTCGATGCACGTATCAGATTATAAAATTGCTGAATTGTGGTATCTTGATACTCTGGGAATTTTAGATTCATCCGGAAATGAAACTAAAAAAGAGTTGCAAGAACAAACACTGCAACATTTTCTTTCAACGGTTAAAAGGGATAACGAAGACAGATTTGAAGTCTGTTTATCTTGGATAGAGGGCCATCCCCCACTCCCTAATAATCTAGAGATCGCTGAGAGAAGATTAAAAAATACAGTAAAATATTTAAAAGAAAGGGGTTTTTTAGAAGATTATGAAGCGGTTTTCAAATATTGGGAGGATGAAAAAATTATAGAAATTGTACCTGAAAATGAATATGATAATTCCTGCCATTATTTACCCCATCGTGTCGTTATTCGAATGAATTCCACAACAACACAAATAAGACCAGCATTTGATGGGTCAGCGAAAATTAAAGGGTTCCGTCAATAAATGATTGTGTAGAAAAGGGGCCTAATTTACTAGAAACTATTCCTGCAATTATCAACAGGTTTCGAGAAAAATGCATTGGTGTAAGTTCTGATATCAAAAAGGCTTTTCTTCAAATAGGACTTAATCCGAAAGACAGAGATTTTTTGAGATTCTTATGGTGGGAATAAAGTAATCCGGAACATTTTAAGATGTATAGACATAGGAGAGTCGTTTTCGGAGTTTCCAGTAGTCCCTTCTTATTGAGTGCTAGTTTAACTAAATTACTAAATGACGTATCTGAACATCTTAGATCAACGGCGGAAAAATTTCTGAAGCTTGGTATGTTGACAATTTAATTACAAGTGTAAATAATGAAGAAGAACTGCGAAAACTTAAAAGTGATTCTGTTGAAATTTTAGCGAATGCTAAATTTGAATTGCAAGATTGGGCTTATAATTTACCAACGAAGAACGAGATTGCAGGTAATGACACTTTTTCGGAAATTTCAGTGTCCGAAAATTCAAATAAAAGGAAAACGGTTTCTATTCTTGGCCTCATTTGGGATTTAGAAGAAGATACATTAAGTTGCGACATTAAAGGAATAAATGGATCCGATAACCAATTCATTTCAAAAAGAGTGATCTTATCAGAAGCACACAAAATTTATGATCCAATGGGTTTTACATATGGTGTGACACTGACTCCGAAACTCTTACTACAAAAGTGTTGGGAGCTAAAAGTTACATGGGACGAAGCTCTTCCTGAAGATATAAGTAAAAAATTTCTTAAATGGAAAAAAGATTTGTGTCAGTTGACAGAGTTGAAAATTCCCCGGTATATGATGCTTAATCCTAATTCAAATACAGATTTGTCTTATCATGTATTCTGTGATGCTTCCCAAAAGGCATATGCCACATGCGTTTATTTAAGATGTAAAAACAAAGCTGAAGTATCGTGCCAACTTGTACAAGCTCGTACAAGAGTAGCCCCCCTGAAACCTACAACAATTTGTAGACTTGAATTTTTAGCTTGCTCTATTGGAGTGAGACTAATGGAAACGGTTAAGCAAGATTTAAAATTGGAAAATATTCCTATATTCTACTGGACGGATTCGATGAATACATTGTATTGGATTAAGAATACAGAAAATTGGGGTGTATTCGTAATGAATAGGGTCAAAGAAATTAGGGCACATAGTAATCCAGAAAACTGGAAGTTTGTTCCTGGGAATTTAAATCCCGCTGATATTATTTCAAGAGGATGTTCCATAGAAACACTTAAAATTAAGAAATGGCATGAAGGTCCGACGTGGCTGAAACTTGAGCCAGACTTTTGGCCAGCCTTTGATATAACTCCGAAAAAGGACGAGGTTGATAAAGAAAAGAAGAAGACAGTTATATCTTCTTTGATTTTTCTATATGAAGAATTTCCATATTTTTCTCGAGTTTCACAGTTCAAGAAGATAATTAGAATCACTGCTTGGTTGAAGAGATTTATTGACAATTGTAAAACTAACAAAAAGGAACGAGAATTTGGGAATTTAAAAATTGAAGAAATTAAAGGAGCTGAAGTCATTGTCTGGAAAATTGTGCAAAAAGGTTGCTTCAAATCAGAGAAGGATGAACGCTTACGTCATTTAAAACCCTTCGTTGATCCATATGGGCTCATAACACTTAACCCCAGAATAATTATTAGAGAAGACTCGGAGGGTTTCAGACTACCTATAATTTTGCTATCTGACCACCCAGTTGTTTCGAAACTAATAATTGAGAAACATAATCAATCACTACATTGTGGAGTTCAAACATTAATGGCAGTCTTAAGAGAGAAATATTGGATCTTAAAGAGTCGTAAAACGATCCGGAAAGGTCTGAAGAATTGTGTAAGATGTAAGAAGTTTGATGCAAAACCCCACGATGTTGAAATAACACTATTGCCTGAAGATAGAATTAAAGACTGTTCTGCATTTCAAGTCATAGGTGTTGATCTGGCTGAAACTTTGTTTTTGAAGATTGGCTCAAAATCTTGGATTGTCTTATTTACATGCGCCGCATATCGAGCTATTCACCTCGAACTTGTCACTTCATTATCCACTGACAGTTTCTTGCTTGCATTTCGACGATTCATATCACGACGTGGAAGACCTTGAATTGTCTATACAGACAATGGAAGTAATTTCGATGGTTCAAATTGTTTATTAAAGAAAATAGACTGGAAAAGAGTGATTAAGGAACATACTGTAGAACGAATTACTTGGAAATTTATTCCGCCTGGATGTCCTTGGTGGGGAGGATTCTGGGAACGTATGATAGGATTGATGAAGAATATTCTCAGAAAGGTGTTAGGAAATGCATCATTGAAATATGAAGAAATTAATACTATTCATTGCGATTGTGAAAATATTGTAAACTCCAGACCGTTAACATACCTATCTGAAGATCTTGAATTAGAACCCTTAACCCCTGCCATGTTTCTTCGTGAAATTAAAGAAGGTGGTATTCCTCATCTGGATAATATAGATGCAAGTTATCTTCAAAGAAGATATGAATATCGGATGAAAATTCGTGGAGATTTGAGAAAACGTTTCCGACTAGAATATTTGGGACAACTGAAAAATTATCGTAAAAAGTCAAATAGGTATCCCGAACTCTCAGTTGGAGATATTGTTATAATTAATACAAAAGAGAAAAGAATGAATTGGCCTCTAGGAAAAGTCATCCAGTTGTTTCCAAGTAAAGACGGCATAGTACGATTGGCAAAGATACGAACTAAGTTTGGTGAGTTGCTTCGACCAGTACAAAGGTTGTATCTGATGGAAGCGAATTTCCAGGCAAATGATTTTTCTCCGAAAACCATCGAGTCTTCTCACCTTAAAGATTCTCCTGGTTCTGTTAAAAAGGATTCTCCTGGTTCTATTAAAAAGGATTCTCCTAGAATGTCTAAATTTGGACGGGTGATAACGAACCCCAGAACGGTTGGACCTCCTGAACTTGTCCACGACTGTGGTTGAGTTTGACCTGTCAAAATTCAACGGGGGTGTATGTCGCGGACAGCTCCCTCTGTATCCCTTTGAAGTAACAGTGACACTTGAATTTAAAAACTTTTACGTCTAAGTGAACTGAACCGAACTGAAAAACTTTAGAATAATGTTTTTGTTTTTGTGAACGGAGTTGCGCCTCCGTTATGATTCGATTGAAGTTAAAGCATTTTAAATGTTAAAGTCCCATAATCCTGTATATATTTTGTAATATATTTGTATATATGTATTGAAGATTAACCGAGTGATGTCTTATTTTAGTTGAGTCAGTTGTTAGTAGAATTAAGTGGCAGAACGAACATCAGAAGCAAGCGGAAAGCTTACCTGACGGAAAGGGTAAGTTAAAGATTTATGACATTCTGTTTTTGTCTAATTTGAAAGCTTGTTATCACATCTCTTAAAATTTTGAGATATTATTTAGTTTATATAACTCAAAATTAAAACGAACATTAGATATTTTTGATCGTGTATATATATATATTATTCTTTTTGTGGCATTCATTAAAAAAGAACTGTAATAAATAATGTTCTAACTTTTCAATATATAAAAATAAGATCAATAGACAAACAGAATGATATAAATAATTAAATTATAATTATTTCTTAGTTATTCCCTTGATCGTTCTTCCTCTATACGAATCTTAGTCTATGTTTCTGCAAAGTACTTTCGTCGTTCTACCCTCTTCTTACGTCACACAACTTTTAAAGTCACACATTTATTATAAGTAATGAGTACGTTACAAAACATCCACCTGTTGATACATAAAAACTTTTCGTGAATTCAAAGATATCAATCCCGTTAACGTAAAAGCAGGAGGATGGCACATTTCAGGCAAGCCTTCTAAGCTTTCTTTTATTAGACGTCTATCTCTGTTGCTTAATGGTCGCAAAAGTTTAGTATTTGATTTTTTCTCTTTCTTATCGACTTCGTTAACAGCTGCTGAGGCAAAAAATGCTGTTGCAGTAAAGAACAGAAAACAACTTACTACGAAATAAATTTCAGTAAAGGAAAGATGTCGAGATTCCCATAAGCTCAGTACCAATAAGTAAATTTCACAAGCATTGTCGCTGTTGCACAGAAAATTAGAAAACCCTAATAAATAATTCAAAGTGTCAAAAACAGTCAAAATTGTATAATATTGAATAAAACAAATATTACATTCTTCAGGAGTTAAAAAACGTCTCTTAATTGTACTGATAAAATGCATATTGTTTCTAAATAATAAACAACAAAGATTACCTTCTTTCTCAGGAAGTGAAGTTCTAAGTAATTTTTCTAATTTGCGTAATTTACCTATTACTTCAATTAAATTTGACTCACATTTAATGATGCGATTCTCATTATATACGATCACAAAAAAGAGCTGAAATAACTAAAACGTCTTTTAAACTTTCGTTAAACTTAAATTTCAGAAATACTTCCGATTATGACTACACAGAAAGACATTAAATATGTTATTTTCATAAGACACTTCGTAGTAAACACAAGAATATTTTTCGTTTGCCTATGATTTAACGGCCTCATAAAATATATAAAATATTTGAAATAATTTTATATGCGTATATGCTTCTGTGCGTATTTCTTCTATTATCATTCGAGTACACATTCTCATGTTTATTGAGTACATTATTAATGCATTTCTTACGAAGTTGCATCGTCTGTTGTTTTAATATAAGTAGCAGCTTGAATATAAGCTATATGTAATTATTAATAATTATTAATATGCTACTTGGCGCAGAATGATATAAATTTAAAAGTGACGTTAAAAACGCCAGAATAAGCAAACTTTGAGCAGACTAGTTTCGGTAGCGTTTAGCGTACCGTCCTCACTGCAAAGAATAACGGAAACTTGCTCATTTATATAGAAGAGAAGCAGATTCAACTGAGAAGTTCATTAACTACTGGGGAAACAGGAAAATGCTCGTACCAACAAATAGGAGGATTGTATAGCTAATGCCAAAAAATTTGAAAAAAAAACACTGGTAGTAATTAAGCAAAAGAGGATTTTATGAAGTATTTCCAGCAATCTGATAAAGGGGGAGTACCGAATTCACTATTAACAATATTGTCATAATTTTTGTAGAGATAAAATGCTTCAAGAAAGTTAAGTTCATGTATAGAAGTGTGTTTAGAGATGAATTTGTCTGAATTAAAATCAAAAGAGTCGTTCATCTCCCAGTAATGTTTAGCATTGAAAATTTATTGGTTTCCTAGTTTTGAATATATTTTTGGTGTTCTTTAATACGAAATTTTAAACTCCATTTGGTCTGTGCAATATAGGAAAGACCGCACTGGCAATTAATAATATAGGTACTCAATGAATCCAGCCCTTCTATTATTGATACTGCTTTACATAAACTACAGCAATCTCGTCCCTCTACCTCAAATCAGTCCTCTTTGCAGAAGTAGCATTCTGTTACCTTTCTTTCCTAAATCCAGTTTTCCTATTGCCAAAATTCTTAGACAGCATGACTTCAGAGTAATTTTTACCCCTACGAATAAACTTACCCTCTCCAAACTCAAAGAACCTATTGTGTTATACAACTCTTGGGATATCTATAATATTAATTGCCATTGCAATCTTTCCTATATTGGACAGACCAAACGGGGTTTAAAATTTCGTATTAAAGAACACCAACAACATACTCAAAAGCAGGAAACCAATAAATCTTCATTTGCTAAATATTGCTGGGAGATGAACCACTCTTTTGATTTTAATCCAGCTAAAAATAATCTCTAAACCTACTTTTTTGCATAAACTTAACATTCTTGAATCATTTCATATCTACAAAAATTCATATCTACAATATTGTTAATAGTGAATTCGCTATTCCCCCGTTATCAGATTTCTGGAAATATTTCATAATATCCTCTTTTGCTTAATTACTATCGGTGTTTTTTCACATTTTGAGTGACATTACCCATACTATCCTTCTATTGGCTGGTACCCGCATTTTACTCTTTCCAGATTGGTTAAAGAACTTCTCTGTTGAATCCGCTTCTCCTCTATATAAATGAGTAAGTTTCCGTTATTCTTTGCACTGATGACGGTACGCTAAACGCTACCGAAACTAGTCTGCTCAATGTTTGCTTATTCTGGCATTTTTAACGTTGCATTTAAATTTAAATTTATATAAGCTATAACTCTATCCGAACTGATAATGATCATTTACTGTTGTAGCGATCTCATCTCACTTGATCAGTTGAAGCGGGTTATTAGCTTAGAGTAACTGGCTTTGACTTTTGCTCAACGCTAACGTTCTCGCCTCCTGTTCGTGAGATTCCTGGTCCAGATACCATTGGCTCCAATCTATCACACTATCATATAATTAGTGATTCAGACAACAAGCAACTTTCAACAAACTTCAACAACAATCATCTCATCTCATAACCAACAGATGGCAGCATCAAATAAACCATCTGCAGCAATCAGAGCCTGTGAAGCGCTCACAGCACAAAGCCTGTCATTCCGCGCATCGCACATGCGTATGATAGCAACACTCACGTGCGCATATCGCTCGTCAGACGTCAAAAATGCGTCTTTGTCACTGGGGATTGAGTGTGTAGCGATCTCATCGCACTTGATCAGTATAAAACGATTTACTAGCTTAGAGTAACTTGCTTGGCCTTTTGCTCGACGCTAACGTTCTCGCCTCCTGACCACGACATCCGCGGTTCAAATCCCATCCGCGCCAGTCCACCACTTTCTCCTCACTGCAATATGCATGATACCTTCATATGATAATAAGCTAGCCCCATTAAAAAGTTACTTATAATACAATTCACAATATATATATTTGCGTCCAATAACTTTCCGAGTAAGAAATGAATGCTAATATTGCAAGTCCAAATTAACTTTAATATTTGTTATTAAATCACATGCGTTATAAATAAATTTTGATATCTGAGATGCTTCCATTCCGCGTTCAGTACTTTCATAAAACATACATTTAGTGAAATAAAAAAATATATTTTTATTTATCATACATAAATGTAACATTTTTTGAATAAACCAATAGCATGTTATTGATTTTTACTTCCACTTCTTACTACCAAGGTAGTAAAGTAAATATTTTCGAACAATTTTACTTTCTACTTTATTAAAAAAATAAAAAAAAAACCCTTTTAAAGCGTGCTGATTGAAAAGCCTGTTTTGTTGTTAATATTTTCGCCTTCACTATTTTTCCACTAAAAATTGTTTTGTATTATCGAGCACATATAAAATCCTTGCGTGTAAATATTATTGCCGAAACGTCAGTGAAGGCTTACTGTGGAGACACGAAAAGTTTTGATTTCCGTTTGTCTGTCTGTCTGTCTGTCTGTCTGTCTGTCCGTCTGTTCCGCGATAACTGCCACAAAAAGCATCCGATCGGCTTGAAATTAATGTGGCATGTTGATGAGGTACTCGGACTTAGCTGTATGGTTTTTGGTTAAATTTGGTTCATTCGTTCGGGAAATATAGAACATTTTATTTTGCTCTGTAATGCTTTTCAATGGCAAGTCAGACGATTTTCAAATTTTCATTTGTTGAAAGAAATGGCTCATATAAAAAATGGATTTAAATGGTAAATTTTTTATGCTGAAATTTTTAAATAAGAGTAGTAAATTATTCCTATTAGTTTGCAATTTTGTCAAAACATTTGTCAGAGCTTTTAAATTAGGTGTATAACTTATGATGGAATTTTATACATGTGTTCGAATAATATAAAACATTTTATTTTATGAATTTACTTATATTTCTTTTTTTATCTTTTAATCGTTGCGTAGCAACTGTATCTCATCTAAAAATATCATAAATGTGAAAGTATGTATGGTTTTTAAAGTCAAATCAAAGTTAAAAGGAATGAATTAATGAATGCCTTTGTATAGATATTTGCATATAGATTGATTTAAACGCAGAAATGAAAATAGTATTTATATACTATATAGAATAATATCTTTATTTATGTATTCAACTATTTTGATTATAAAGGAAAAAGTTCGTTATTTTCATACAGAATAAACCATGGAACTATTAATAAAGAGGAACTGACATATCCTTAAAATAGTGAAGCTTCAACTGTAACCGTTTTCGCAGTGGTTGATTACCGCCGACTCAAATTTCCACCAGTAAATTTAAATAGAAATTTTCTCCTTATTTAAAAGCATTTATAACGCAAAATTTCGGTCAAAATTAATGGGTAAAACAGCTATTCATTTTTACTGGTAGTTTACTTCGGCTGTTGTCAGGCCCTGCTTTTCCGCCATATTGTGACAACCTAGACAACCTCTTGTCAGTGTCAATGAAAATGATTATAAAACATGGTCAAACTGACACCATAAAAAAAAAAAATAGAAATTTTATTCATATTTGTGAGAGAAATATATCCTGAAAAGACGTCAAAAATAATGCAAAATTTTGTATTCAACGTTTCCTGGTGGAGATTTGCTTCGTTGGTTATCAGAAATTGTTTATCAGATGCAAAAAAAAAAAAAAAAAAAAAAAAAAAAAAAAAAAAAAAAAATCACCCGCCATATTGTGACAACCCACTCAGTTACTTCATTCGCAACTGGTAGGCAATACACTATATGTCACCTCCTCTTTATTCATAACTCCATTGAATAAACTGACATTATTCTATTAAACTTTATAAACTTTATTGTTGCCAAAAAAAAAAAAAAAAGGGATAACAATTTCTCCCAAAGAGTTCATTTTAATTTGTAAGATTTTCACGTGCAAAGGGAAAATGCAGCAAATTACAAATAATAAAAAAGATAAATAGGACAGGAATGAATACATATAAACATTTCACACCAAATACCACCTAAATTAATTTTTGTAGTGGTATTTTCCCACACTACGAAGAAAGATTCCTCGATTTACACGATTTTACTTGGCCTTCCTAGTCTCATTGGTTGCGATTTCATTTTCGCAATTGCGTATATTAATTGGCACAAAATTTTACATTTTTATGACTGAGGTATATGTAAGGCCATACAAATAAGAAATTCCGTATTGTTTCCTATAAAATGTGATAAAGTGTTGATTAACTATATATGTTTCTATTAAGAGGAGCAGGGCTGCCAAGCCTCCGGCGTTCTGGATAACAGTATTTTAATACAAAAAATGTTACTTTATTTAATTGAAACATTTGCGCGATTTAAAAGAACGACATTTTCTGTAAGGTTATAGTGTTGTGCAAAAAGCCTGAGACTTGCCATGTCTGGTGGTGAGTGAAATGTTTTATTTAATGCATTTATCTCTATTTTAATGCTACGTGAACAACGTCCCGTGTAACAGCTTGTAGAGTGTAAAATAAATTATTAAAATAATCCCTATTACGAAAAATGAAACAAAATGCCCGGCTAAGGGAAATAAAAGGTTAGTTAACATTTCGTAATTTGACCTGAACACAGGTGTGCGTCAAATTTCAACGGTGTTTGTAACATCACGATTTTAAATTAAATGTGGATACTATTAAAAGGCTATCACAAAAAATACTTAACGGCGCCATATCACGTTTATCTATTTAGTCAATTGGAAGTGGACACGATGACGAATTATTAACCGTTAGGTTTAGAACTTCCCCTACTTTAGGGTGATTTTAGTAAGTTAATGCTATCGAGTACATTTTTAGATATTTAGATTAGATCTCAGATATAAATATTGCAGAATGGTAATCAAAATTATTATTAGATTTCTAAATTAGATGTCTCAGTTTACATTTCCAAAAGCTTTTTATCCATTAGATACAGATGTTTGTGGTTAGCAGGCAAGTAAATACTGCTGTATGGATATTAGGATAACGTAAAATGCTTGACCAAATTGTTGCTTATCCTTCTAAATCGCAGTGTAAAAATGAATCTAAGATATAGGATAATCATTAACTCAATCAATAGAAAATTACAAATGCAAAATAAATTACACAACGGGGTGTTCAGGGGGGGGGGGCACCCCCCTGAAGAAATTTGCTTTATTATATAAAAATTACTAGAATAAGTAGCTCGTGAGAATTTCAGAATATCATTACATAACAACGTGTTTAATTTAACGCTTCTAATGTCTGAAACCATCGAAATATTTTTTTCTCCTTCTATAAATGTTTGTGTAATTTAAAAGTTTAAATTTTGTTTTTGTAGAAAGATTAATATTAAGCAAAATTTGCTAAAAACAATAAGTTGCAGAGATGACGTTGAGGCTCTTGATCTGCAGATTTACTAGTCTGTTTGTTTTGCAAATAATTGCCGAAACGTCAGTGAAGGCTTACTGTGGAGACACGAAAAGTTTTGGTTTCTGTTAGTCTGTCTGTCTGTTCCGCGATAACTGCCGCAAAAAGCATCCGATCGGCTTGAAATTCACTGGGAATGTTGATGAGGTACCCGGACTTAGCTGTATAGTTTTTGGTTAAATTTGGTTCATTCGTTCGGGAAATATGGAACATTTTATTTTGCTCTATAATGCTTTTCAATGGCAAGTCAGACGATTTTCAGATTTTCATTTGTTGAAAGAAATGGCTCATATGAAAAATGGATTTAAATGGTAAATTTTTGATGCTGAAATTTTTAAATGACATTAAATTATTCCAATAAATTATGTCAATATATTTGCGAGATTTTTTTAATTAGGTTTATAATATTGGGGGGAATTTTATGCATGTTTTCCAATAATATAAAGGATTTTGTTTTATCAAATTGACATAATGCATATTTCATTTTTTTCCTTTTCTTTCTCTGTTGCCTAGCAACGAATTTGGTCCTAATAATATCAGTATAATTGCGTGTATAATGCTTGAGTAAAGCCAACGTCAAAACAGATGAATTAATGCATTTGTATCTTTGCATATAGAAGGATTTTAGCCCAGAAATAATAATAGGCAATATTTCATTTATTTTATTGAAATATTTTGCTTAAAAATACAAAAGTTCATTATTTTCATAGAGAATAACTTAACATTTTCCCATAACATTTACCAATATTTCTTTAATTGTTGCCAAGAAAATCAAAACCCGGAATAATATTTTCTTTTAAACAATTTTCAATTGAAATGTTTTGTCGTGAAACAGGAAAATGAAAAATAAAATTAAGTTTAGAAAAATTAATATGGCGGCATATTAAAAATAAAAATAAAACTCTCGAGTATTTCTTAATATAACAAGATGAAAAGTTTTGAGTAAGTACGCATAGCAGGTGAATTAGACGTCATTTATCGAAAACAAAGATGCTGGAATAAAAAGATCTTGGGTAAAATAAAATTAACTATTATTCACGGAGGAAAGAGATAGATGGAGATGCAGTATGCCGTAAAAACAGTTTGCAATACGATGTGCGTTATCTCTCAGATTTAAATGCCCTCATTCGGCCCAAACAAAAGAAGCACGTGGAACAGGGACCAAATTCTTTGACTTCATCCGTTTAAGCACGTCGTTGTGCTGTGCTGAATGTAGCGGATTTTAGGGTTACATTTTTGGCGTCACTTCAAGATTTATTGTCTGTGTACGGTTAACATGAATATTTTATTTTAAATTAAAATTTTATTAATTTATAAAAAACTTATGCTTATCCTTATAAATCACAGCGTAAAAAAAATCTAAGATATACTATAACCATCCGCACAATCAATAAAAAATTACGAATGTGAATTTAAATAGACTACGGGGGATTCAGGGGGGCAGAGCCCCCCCGAAGAAATGCAATTTTTGATTTAAAAAGTTACCAGAATAAGTAGCTCATCAGAATTTCAGAACATCAATGTACAACCACTTGTTTAACACTTTTAATTTCTGAAACTTTACGAAGTATCTTGTATGCTCATAAATATTTATGTAATTTGAAAACTTTAAAAAGCGATTTGTAGGAAGTTGAATATTATGCAATGAGTGTTAAAAAACAATGACTTGCAAATATGACGTTGAGGCTCCTGATCTGCAGATTTTCTAGTTTAATAAAGTGGAAAGAAAATTCATTTTCATTAAATAGGAAAATTAAAATGGACTGGAAGCGTTAAATTTTTATGTCAAGCAAATAGTGACAAATATTATTTTACTTACGGAATATTAATAAGTTAAATAATGATATTCTTCACTACGCTTCTTTGCTGTAGTTTGGAATATGATTTATTTTTGATAGACATTTCAATACTACACACGTTCGGTCTTCACATGTTTAATGTATTAAGTTTCACTCTGTGCATACTAATGAATAACAGTATTAAAAGAAATTTAAAACTATGTGTGCACCATGAAAAATCGCATCTAGAAAATTATCGCAAGCAGTGGTTACCAGGCATAGTTCAAGGAGAATTAAAATCGGGATATTCTTCGTAAAATCACGGCACCTGGCGATACTAGCGTCAGTGCGCTGAGCGACGTTTTTTCGGACTCCAACGAAAGCTATTTTAATAAAAAGAAAACTGCTTAGTTAAACTTATGCAATTAAGCTCACAAGCTATTCGCATAATTGTATATTATATTCTTATTTCAAAAAATAAAGCCCCTCGAAAAATAAATTAAGGGGGAGGACCGGAAATCTTCAAATCTAATCAGGGAAGCTTATTATCAGAACTAACCGGTATACGAAATTTGAATGAAATATGATAATTCTGCATGAAATACCCAGGGCCTGATTAATGCACGGGCATCTGGGGCCTCGGCCCTGGGCCCACCAATTTCAGGGGCCCCCAAATTTGTGTGTATTTTCTCACAATTTAAGTTTTTGCCGTATCCAGAAAATCAAATTTGGGGAAAATGCCAAAATTTGCATATTGTGTCTATTGGTTTCAATATAAACGAGGATTTTACAATGTCATAATTATAGTTTAAAATGATTACTAGACTGTTAGGGAAAACACAATTTTTATGATTTTGGATAAGGCGAGTTTTGAAAAAGACGTCCTCATTTATTCTGCAACATAAACTGTGGATTATAGATGTTTGTGAATTATACAAATGCTTATTTGAGAAAGTGGACGGCAATTCAATTTCTTGATTATTCTTGTAAGCTAAATATTTTTTTTTTTTTTTTTTTATAAACTTGAAACTTTCACCTAAACAACTTTGTCAACTCTTCAAATAAACCTACTTTTTTCTGAAAGTGTCGCCGGGAATGGTGAGGTAGGGGGGCCCAACTTTTTTACAGGCCCTGGGCCCAACTTCAGCTTGATCGGGCTCTGGAAATACCCATTTATCTTATTTAAGGAGGGTTAGCCCCCTCATTACCCATTTATAACCAATGAACCCCCAAAACTAATCAGAGAAGCGACATATCGGATTGAAACTGGACAAAAATTTTCAGGCAAATCGGATATTTCTATCAGGAGTTATCGTGTTACGTACATACATACATACTTACATACACAAACGAAGGACACATTAGCTCGTAGGCTTTGACTGCCTTTGAGCTAAAATGCAATAAATTTTAAACTTAACTTTTACGCATTTTCTGCTCCAGATTTTAACGCCCCACGGTGGAGTATTTGACCCGAAATCCTGGTCAAAAATATTTTTCGACGTAAATATAGTCCGATTGGCTTGGAATTCTTAGATGTTATTGGGTATCACTATAGAATGTTTGGTATTGTAAATGAAGTCTATAGCCTTTACGGTTCATTTACAGAGACGCCCAAAATAATTCCCTTACATTATGGTCCATGGGGAAAAATCGTTTGTTCTGTATTTTAATGATATCACACTTTTAAACGTGTTGAAATTTATATACATCACTAAAGCGTACTAAGACATTTATTGTAGAATATGGTGTGCATAGAATATATCATTAATTTGCAGTAACACACAAAATAATATGGCTGAAGAATAAATTTAACTATTGAAGTCTATGACCAATAATTGCTAGAAGTGAGTTTGTAGTTGTGATAGGCGTTTTAAAATAGAACATTTTTTAAAAATATTACTTGGTGTGGATACATTCTATAGATCATATACAGGGCTGCACAAAAGTTATATGTAAAGTAAATTCTCAGAAATGGCTGAATGGACATTTTTAATTGTGCTAAGCGTTTCACTGAACTAACTTTTAGCATACTATGAAGTATACGTACAAATCCATAGCTTAGTTTAATATTTTATATCTTAAAAGCAGACGAAGTGTAAGTAAGATTTTAATAAATCCCTTCACATAATAATAAATATACATTTTATAAATATTTTGACAATTAAGAAAAAAAGAGTCATCTTTTAAGACAAGCATAAAGAAAAAGGAAGTTAAAGCATTAATTTACTAAGTAGATATTTTAAAAATACGAATAAATCACATGTCCATTGACTTAACATTACCGAAAGGAGTTTGGAAGTTGAGCAAATTGTAACCTTAACTATTTACTGTTTTTAAGAGGAAAGTAATTGTTGATAGGTTTGTCTTATTCACTATTAACCACTTCAACGGCTGCCCCGAGATAAGTCGGGGGTAAAAGCACTGTTTCCCTATACCCGTCGCCGGTGTAGTGGTTTAATGTTTATTTAAACGTATTTCATTTTACTATATCTGAAACTTATTATTTACATTTAATAATGCTTATTACATTTAAATTACATTTAATAATAATTACTGCATTTAATTTATATTTAACAGTGTTATATTTAATAGTAGGTTCAGTACAGTGGAGTCTATATAGTATAGATTGCTAGTTTTTTAATGTATTTAATATATTACCCAATTTCAAAATGATTCTTCAGAACTCTTTTTGATCTTCTTCATCACTCTCTTCTTGGCTTTTATCGGGACTAACATCAGACCTTGCTGGAAGAAGAAGTTGTAGGGTCTCGCTACTGTATTTCTTGCTCTTTTCAGTTGATAAACGGAGTTAAAAAATATGAAGTTGCTTCTTTTCACGTACATTATAAAAGAAAAATTTTAATTAAATTTTCTTGGTGGCGTTTGTCAGTTTTGGAATTTAAATTAGGCGTCCCTTTTTAAGGACACTGCCCTCGAAAGGGTTAATTCCCTCCTTTTTCTCCTTATGTTACACACATGAGTCCCAAGAACTAATTAGGGAACCCTTTTTCAATAAATAAGTATATAGAATTTGAAGGCGATCAGATATTTCTATCAAAAGATATAGAGTTGCGTGCGTATGTACGTACGCACATACGTACATATGTACGTACGTACATACATACAGAATATATAGGTGCAAAACTTCTCCGGTAATATCTTGTGAGCTAAAAACCTGCAATACAACAATAAGTATACAGTTCTTGTCTCTTCAATTCGGTGGCCGCAAAACAGAGCATTTAAATAGTCATCCCGAAAATAATTTTTATAAAAAAATGGCAACAATATGCGGAAGATTTTTTTGCAGAAATTGCGTATTCAAGACAATAACTAATACGATTATAATTCAGACATGTCTGGGCACATATTTAAAAAGCTTTCGATATGTATAATTTAGGGCCAAAAACGCTTTAAAAATAACCCTTTTACACAATTAAGGTTTTTTTATTACATTAAAAATGAAACTATTTAAATTAAAACATAGTTTAACACTAAGCTCTGAGCTTTGTTAAACACGTAAGTCATGTTTAGTTTGAATTCAACAATTCATTGGGCCACAAAAAAATTATATTTAAACGTAGCAACAATGCCAAAAACAACAAAAAACCAGGTCTTCTCAGAAAGAAACTTCCTCTTCAGCTGAGACCAGGAGCCACCGGATATAACTCAGGTTCCTAAAATAGACATAGATCGATGCATCAATTAGTTAGCTATTAAAAAATATGATTTTTACAGTCGTTGACGAAATTTTAATTTTTGCCAGGTTTTTGGGTCAAATACTCCACTGTGCGCCCGGGCGATCGTCAGAAAGTGCTCACCTTCTAAAGCTTGTATTACCATTGACTCATCTAACTCCACAATTTAAATTTAATTTCTTTACATTGTAGAAAATAATTTTGGTTAATCTAGTAAAGAGGTTTACAAAACTCTAACATAAACTGTAGCGTGTTAAAACTTTTCGACGTTCGGATTTTTATAATAATGCTGTATTATTTTAATCGGAAATATGAAAATTTTCCGTTTAAGACGGAATTCATGTATATCAGGTTTTTTTGTACACTGTAAAAAAAATATGTAATTCTACAGGTGTAAAGTTACAGAAATCTGTGTACTTACTAAAATTTTATCTGTACACTGTACAACTAAAGGGTCAAATTCTAGTATTATTCGCGTACAGAGGGTTCCGTACAATAATATATTATATATATAATGGCACAAAGTGTATAACGCTTCCGGAGTGAGCTCATCCGGATCTTGATAACCTTCGTTAAAATCAGCCATTTTGTTTCGGCCATGTTAGGCTTAAGCATTCTGATGCCGTATTATAAGTCGAACAACTGCCTTATTTAATCTGCGTTGTATAACATATATCCTTCTTCCGTTTTTTTTACACGGGCCACACCAGTGGCCGAGAGGTTCTGCTCTCGAAGCTGGTAGACGGGAGGTGCTGGGTTTGATCCCAATCGCGCCCGTCGGCCTAATCGTTCGGAGTTTTCGTGGTTTTCTTCGAGCCGTGGATCTTCCATGCGTTAATACGGATTAGGTTCCCTTAGAAAGACCCCCACGGAGGGCACTCCCCCGGGCCTATATCCCTCGTGTAGATAATTGGCCGTCAAAAATCAACCCAACCCAACCCGTTTTTTAAAACCTTCAAAAACTATAAAATCATCATATATATTAAAACGCAAAGGTAAAATTTTAAGTAGACCCATTTCGGGACATCTGCAGATACATCAACCCTGTTACCTTTAGAGGTATTGAGAACGAGTTCTCGGTTCTAAAGCAGCAGTTTAAAGCGCCGATATTTTGTAGTGGATAGCAGGTTCGAACCCAACTCCCGGCAAAATGGTTTCTATAATAGTTTTCGCGATAAGTTATTTCAATAATAATTTTATTAGGAGAAGAAGTTATATGATTTTTATTTTTATTATTTGAATGCTTTATAATTAAATAAAATTTAACGCTGAACAATGTTTAAGATAATAATAATAATAATTTTATATTTAAAATATTTAAGCTAAAATATTTTCAATGTAATTATCAATTAAATAAATTGAGCTGGTCTACAATTTTTATTATATCTTCTGACCATTATCAAGAATGTGTGTGTGTGTGTGAGAAGAAAAAGTTTGCCTTTCTTTTCTTTAAAAAAAGAAAACGAAAAGAAAGAAAGATATAACTATTAAAAAAATTACCTTGATATCCATTGTTTAATACTTAAAAAATGTATAAAAATGTAAAATAAAATTAAAGTAATAAAAATATATGCTGCACCAAGTTTCAAATTTGGGCTTTTAGAGAATGAGACTGATAAAAATAAAATTCATGGCAGCTTTTAATGGTCATGTAGTTAAAAAATCATAATAAATAAATAAATACTGTTATTATTTCGAAAAAATGAGACCATAGTGAATAAAAATAAATGCTCTACCCACTACTTTTTAGTTAAATTTCTGGTTTAAAAAAAAAGCATAATTGGTTGTAAATTATAAAGTTAAAATTCTGTGACTTCATTGAATAGGTTTGGCTGACTGTACCCTCTATCGCTTTAAAGAAATAGGAATCACTTATGCAATATAGAAATTTGTCACAATTTCAAAAATTAATTTTAAAGCAATTCATTAAAAATTCAAGAATTTTTCTAATGAAACATTCAAGTTATTTACCGTCAAATCTTGACGGGTACCATCTAGGTGAATTAATAAGCGTATTATTAAAAAACTGTTGCTAAAAGAATAAAGACTTTGTAAATACTATACAATGTAGGGTTGGGTATAGTTGTATAATGTATATACTAGAAAAGTATAAATGGAGATACCATGAAAGGTCAAAGAGATATGGAACCTAAATAATATCAAATATGCTATTCTGTAAAATTATTTTTTTAAACTTATCCTAATCTGTTTAAAATGAACTTAATTCGGTGCTGACAATAAAAGTAGTGCATAAGCAAAACCCTTGTTCAAATTTAAACTTACCATTGTGCTACGCGCGCTTCCATAGGACGAACCAAAGATGCAACGCCGCTTTTGTCCGTGCCACGTTTTTCCATATAGGTTTTTAGTTAACCTTCAAAGACACTATAGGTGTGTTGAGAGAGCCACTCAATGCAAACTAGTCGCGAATCCCATAGTACATATGTGATTAATTCTGATGATTAAATTAGTCTGTTTTAAACAATTTGATATTTATTACTTTTATACTGCTACTGGACATTGCATTACACAAATATATCCTTAAAATGTGTTACTTAGGCTTTAAAAGTCGATGAAGCACAGAGTACGCCGTCCCAGTCATTATGCATGTCCATACCGTCCCTGTATTTAAGGGTTAGGCAGCCTAAGAGAGATTGCTCAGGGCCGGCTAGGCCTGCCCCTTAGAGCTTAACGTCTCTCCCGGTATCTTCCCCGACACGTTGGGGCTCGTTAGTGAGTCCATTCCTGTCCGGCCGTATGCAGACGGACAAACACAAAATGCTTAAGGGGCGACGCTCACCCGCTAAGGGCGTCTATGCACCACCGACCACAGAACCCAGAATTTATTTGAAAAAGAAAAAAGTGGGATTACAAAAATTAGACGAATGTCTTCCCGCCAGGAAAATGCCTGCTCGCGACAGAGGGCGGGAGTATAAGAACATTTAAAGTAAAAATAAAATAAAATAAATAATAATAATAATAATAAACATCACTGATCCTGGCCGCCGGGGTAGGAACCCCTCTCGCGACAAGGGGCGGCAGGAAGGGAAAAGAATGGAATGCGTGACACAAGTAAGATGGCACGAGCAAATACTCAAGCGTCCATTGGAGATGTAATGATTTGCGTGGCACAATTAAGATGACACGAGAAGATACTCAAGCGTCCATTGGAGATGTAACTCTTGATAGAATGGTCAGAAGCACGAGCAGAGGCTCTTGCGATCGTAGGAAACCACACATTGATGAGTAGGAGAATTTACTGGAGCCTACAAAGAGGACTGGATTCTGGTGCTGCTTGAAGATTGATACGGTGGCAGTGAGACTGGATAAGCAGAACCAGGGCTTAAGTTAAGTTTGTTAAGTATGTAAGGAAATTGTGAATGTGTTTTAATTTGTTGAGTAGGAGGGTGCGGGAAAGGACGTTTTGGAGCCAGTTGACTGGCAATATGTCTGGACGCCTCAAGTGCCAGCGTTGCGTGAGAGTACAACTGTAGTACGGGTGACTTATAGTGCCATCTTCCCCGCAGACGCAAGTGGCAGTGGATCTTATTTTGAAGCGGTCCAGATATGCCATGAAAGGGCCATGTCCTGTTAAGAAGCTAGTGGTGTAGGGTGTTAAGTTATATAGTGTGAGAGAAACTTTAGGAATTAACGTATATGTGTGCCTGCCCTTTTTTGAAGTATCCCAGTGCTCCTGCCATCGCGTCAGTATCCTTTCTCTAAGGACCCTTTTGACGTATGACTGGGGCACTGGGAGGTGTGTGTCTATTGTTTCTTTCTGTGTGGTCTTCTTCGCTAGGTTGTCTGCTAGTTCATTGCCAAAGATACCTTTGTGAGCCGAGACGTGACCTAGTGAGATACGATGTAGGAGATTCTTAAGTTTTAGTTTGATTTGCTGTACTAGTGGATGTTTTGTCCTGTGTGCCTGTATTGCCTGCAGGCCAGAGAGGCAGTCGCTGTAGATGATAATACTATTGCTAGAGTGGGATTCCACCCACTCCAATGCGTTTAGTATTGCGAACAGCTCCGCTTGGAATACGGAGTTATTATCATCTAGCCTTTCTGACCCCTGATGGACCACCACCGTGCCCTCCGTGGCGCAGAAGGCTGCGCCCACGCCAGTGTCTGTGCCTGAACCATCAGTGAAGAGTGTGGTGCTAAGGGCAGGTGTGTAGCTGTTGCGTGTTGTGTTTACTTGAAAATGTGAAGTCTCCTCAGCGGGGTGGAGCCGCCAGCTCCTGACTTTGTATTGCAATGTTGTGTTTAGAAAAAGAGAATCTATTACTGTGTCACGTTTTAGCTGTAGGATTGAGGATTTGGCGTGTTCGTATTCTAGTTGAAGTGTGATGGGTGGAATACCTGTAAGTATATGTAATGCATCTGTGGAGATTGTGCGGTAGCCCCTTGAAATTTGTAGGAGAAAAGTGCGTTGTATTGATTTTAGTTTAGGTTGTGCTATGGATCATAAATTACCCCCCCCCCCACATAAAGTATTATTTTTTCGATTATTGTTAGGTACCAGATCTTCAGTGTTTTGTTGTCTACCCCTCCCAATTTAGAAGTTAGTCTTAATGAATTATTATGATATGCTGTCAATTTAAGTTTTAGGTCGTTAATGTTACGGATCCAGTTAAGATTTGCGTCAATGGTTATACCTAGGAGTTTTATGAATTGTACGTGTCGAATGGAGACATTATTGATCCTCATCACTGGAGGGCGTTTTGGATCATATCTGTGTGGTTTGGTGAATACTAGTGCTTGAGACTTTTGTAGTGAGAGTGTGAGGTGCAGTAAATCCAGGAGCCGGTAGAAAATAGGAAGAGCTTCGGCAAACTGTTCCTCCAGATGACGTCTGTAACGACCAGAGAAAATGAAGCTGAAATCATCGGCGAAGGCAAATAGTTTAAATCCCAGCCGATTTAGTTCTGTTAGTAGCACATTTGCTGAGGATTGGGCCAAGGCACGAGCCCTGGGGGCAACCCTTCTGTAATCGGTGGGTAGATGTGCCAGCACCCCAGTTAATCAGGACGCTCCTCTGTGAGAGGTAAGAGCCGATGAGACCAGCTATGTTCCCCGGACAGTTGAGTGCTTGTAGTTGTAAGAGAATGTCTCGCCATTCTACGTTGTCGAATGCGCCTTGTATGTCTAGTGAAACGAGTGATGTTGCGTTGCCCTGGGCTATGCTTTCAGTACAGGCAGTCATTATGGCATGAAGTGCGAGCTCGCATGAGTGGCCCTCGCGGAACCCGAATTGTCTTGGGTGGAGAAGGTTGTTTGACTCCAAGAAGTGTGTCAACCGCATAACCAGAAGTTTTTCCAGAAGCTTTCCCAGAGTGGGAAGAAGGCAGATGGGTCTGTATGACTTGGGTTCGGAAGGAGACTTGCCTTGCTTCAGAAAGTAAACTACCTCTCCCTGCCTGAGTACTAAAGGAAATTACCTCATGGTGAGGCAGAGGTTAGCCCAGCGCGTGAATATGTGTGGAAGCTGTTTATGAGTGAGTTTTAGTATCCGAAAATCAATTGAAACCGACCCTGGGGCCTTCTTGTCATTCAGTGTGTATAGTGCTGTTTTTACTTCTGCCTTTGTGAAGCGTTTGTCTTCGTGTGCTGTGAAAAGGATATCCTGGTTGTCTTGTTGGGGATAAGTCGAGGGGCCATACGCACGATTTTTTCCGAAATTCGTGATCAACAATGCTTTGGTACTTCTGCTACGACAGGTACCTCCAACGCTGCTCAACACTTTTGCTGAATGCCCGTAAATCGAAATTTGTGTGTAACAGAAAAATGCGATTTTCTCAAAACTATATGACCTAGGGTAATCGCTATAATTTTCCTGCAAGGTTTACATTAACGTCTACGACCTCAATTTTTTTCATAATTTTAGTTTCAGTAGATTCGGAATTAGATGGGGTGGGGGGGGGCATATTTTTGCACTGCATTTCCAAACATAACATTTAAAATATGATACCTAAAATTATAAAATTAAATAAAATATATTTTTGAGTTCAGAGTTACGGAAGCTTTCACACGATACCCCACACGATATACAAAGAAAACATTTTTTGTTTCAAGTAACATAATTAGCCCTTCTACATTTTTTCTAAATATATTTATGCATATTTATTAATAAGTAAATATGTGGGTCAATAGTCTTTATTACTTCCCCCAATTTGAACTTTCTACATTCCATAGTTTACGAGAAAAAGGGCTGTGACAGACAGACAGACAACCAGACACAGGAGTGATCTTATAATGGTTCCGTTTTTACTTTTTTAAGTACGGAACCCTAAAAATATGTAAATCTACATAGCAAGTTTTTGTAAAGCTACAGAAATCTGCAGCTTTACAAAAGAATCTAATAAGTTTTCATCTGTAACCCGGGTTGCAGTTAAATAAAAAGTTCTAAGCATCCCAGTTTTCTAAAAAATTCTTAATAACCTTGCAAATATTTTGATTTACCATCAAAAAGTGCATCTGTTACGTGAATTTTTGTTGTTTCTGTTACATAAAAAGTTCCAGGCATACCAGTTTCCTAGAAAATTCTTAGTAATTGCACAGATTTCTTTTACAATTTACATGTTTAGCACGTGTAATCTGGAACATGCTATGCCAAACACTTTTCATTTTAAATATCCTGGGTGTTCACTCTCAACGATGTCCAATGGCTAATTTCTAAACCATTAGTCATAGACATATAGTTCCAATTACAAAAATGTTTTAAATGAATTAAAGAAATATTTAAAAAGCAATTTGGGTCAATAAAAACATGTCTTAAAAACTTACGAAATTTAAATTTTTATACGGTCCTCCGGTTCTATAAGTTATAGTTAGTAATTTTTTCTGTTACACTGACAAGTAAGATTAAAAAAAAATCCCGTTATTCTACGATTAAAATTGACCGTGTAATAGCTGTTTAAAGTTGGAGCATATTTTTTGCTGCAAATTAGGGGTCATTCACAAATTTACTAGAAATTAAATTGCGTCAGATGTATTAAAAAAATGATTGAGAGTAAAATTAACATTGCAATAAAAATTTGAAATCTTTAATCATTTTGACATATTAATGCAAAATATACAATTTGTAATCAACATAAAAGAAGAAGAAAAAAACCAGAATTTTTGCTAAATAAAATGATGAAAATTAACAGCCCCAATTCTTTACAAAATGATACATATTTTAGAATGTTATTAGATTACACTATCCTTCAAAAATTAGGTTGTCATGTTTTTTAGCTTTTGACAATTAATTCTTATGTATTCTGTACCGCTGAATCCGAAATTGACCTTTATTTTTTATCATGATCTAAAGATCTTTCGCAAATCATAAATTTTAAAGTAAAAAAAAAAAAATAGCGAAAATTTGAAACTATAAAATAGATGTGATTGTTGTGTTTTTAACTTTCGCTAATTGATTTTTATGTATTTTTACCGTTGAATCCGAAAATGACCCTCATTAATAACCATCACTTCAGAATTTCGCAAATTGTAAATTTCAAAGTTAAAAAGTTAAAAAGTTAAAAGTTAAAATTCAACCTCCTCCCCCCACCTCATCGGATCCCCCAGCTGTTTAGCTGTAAGAATCCCAGTATAAGCCAAAAAAAAATTGAATAAATTATTGAATTGAATAAAATAAAATAAAATAAAAAATGTTTTACATCTGTTTTATAGTATCATATTTTAGCTATATTTTAACTTAGAAATTTACGATTTCAAAAAAAAAAAAAAAAAAAAAAAAAAAAAAATTCGAACGTGATGGTTAAATATGAAGGTTGTTTTCAGATGCAGTGCTAAAAAGTACATAAAAGTCAATTATTAAAAGTTGAGAAACACAGCCATCTCCTCTATTTTTATAGTATCGGTTTTCTGTTATTTTGCAACCTTGACAATTTATGATTTGCGAAAAATCCTGAGATGGTGGTTAAAAATTAATGTAAATTTCGGAATCAGTGCTAAAAAATGCATAAAAGATAAAGAACACAAGCATCGTTTTCTCGTGTTATCTAATATAAAACATTTTTTTAAACTTCTGGCGGTAATCTATCCGAAATTTGTATCTTATCTTGTAAAATGAGTATGAATGGTAACCACCAAAAATCATAATAACTTCAGTTTGTCATCGGATTTACGTCAGTATCTAGAATTTAATCTCGATCGGATATTTGAAAGTGAGTTAATGTTCGAGTACAAGTTTTGAACTGCAAAAACATACGTACGATCGTTGAAGTTAAATAGAAATTTATAAAAATAGCATAATTTTTGTTAAAAATAATCATGAAAATTAACAGTCTCAAATCCTTACAAATTAAAACATATGTTAAAATATAATTATTTTAGCCTATCTGAAACTTAATAAAAGTTAACTCAATCGTAATACTTCTACGAAATTTTTCAAAGCGCAGATACACATGAAATAAGTTCTTCGAATACTTTTAGCTCTTGGTATATGTCCCCTCAAAGCACGGCAAACTCATCTGTGTTCACTTGCAGAAAGGTGACGTAAGTCAAACACTTTTAAAATTTCATAACTCGGTCAATTTTAGAGTTATATGAACGGGACTTTTTTTGCCTTACATGACAGTGTAATAGGAAATCTTTACTAAATATAACTTATAGTAACCGGGGACCGTATAAAAATTTAAATTTCGTAATTTCTTGAGATATGTTTTTATTGACAGAAATCCCTTTTAAAATAATTCTTTACTTCATTTAAAACATTTTGGTAACAGGAACTATATGTCTATGACTAACGGATTAGGCATTTGCCATTGGACACCGGTGAGAGTGGACACCCTGTATAAGAGTGATTCTCCGTAAAAAGGCAATATTGCATTCCTTATTTCTAACATGAAAAATATTATGAAAAACTGTTGTTCTTTTGTACATATATATACTTCCACAATAGTGTTCTTTTTAAAATAAATTAATGAAGGTGATTTATTAATTGTAAAATTTTTTTAATAATTTAATGTGTGATAGTCATTCCCTCATTTGTTCCCTGCATCTTCTATGTAATTTTAAACTTATTTTTCTCAAATTTAATTAAAATAAATATTTTTTATGAAAGTATTTTAGAAACTTTAAATTATTATGTTAATCATAAACACTAGTTTCTTATTTTTTACTTTATTAAAAAATCATTCCCTCACATTTTGAAAAAAATCTAAATTTCAGCCACAAAACGGCAGTATTGTTCCCAATATCAAGGTCATTTGGTTTGTTGCATTGACACCTTTCTGTTTGGGAGACTTTAGTTTGAAGTGGACATTGTATGTTGCAGAATAAAATAAAAAATTAAACATTTGTGCTTGGGTGTTTTATTTAATCGTCATTCCCTCACAGAGGATATTTATTTCTAGGTAAGTCAAAACTAGTATGTTGTGGCCATCACAAAACTTTCTTCTATATAAATCACGTCAATTAAATCATTTAAATAGTACAAGAAATAACAACGATTTAGCACCAATTCATATCAAAGTATATCTGAATTTGAAGTTGGATGAAAATTCGTGCATTAGTTCTTGAGATAGAGCTGTAGGGGAAATTCTGAGAAATTCAGTATAGCAGCGCCACCTGTTGAGCGATTTGCACCAAAACACAAACAGCAGTAATTCATATTAAGGTATACCGGAATCTGAAGTTTGATGAAAATCGGTGCATTAGTTCTGGAGCTAGAGCTATTGTGGAAATCACAAAAAATGAAGCACAGCAGCGCCACCTGTTGAGCGATTTACACCAAAAGTAAACAGCACTAAACGATATAAAGGTATACCTGAATCTGAAGTTTGTTGAAAATCCAAGCATTAGTTCTTGAGATAAAGCTATTGCGGAAATCGCAAAAAATACAGCATAGCAGCGCCACCTGTTGAGCGATTTGCACCAAAAATTAAACAGCACTAATTTATACATCAATTCATGTCAAGGACTAACTAAATCTGAAGTTTGATGAAAATCCGTGCAATAGTTCTTGAGATACAGCTCTTGTGGAAATCGTGAAAAATGCAGCACAGCAGCGCCATCTGTTGAGCGATTTACACCAAAATTTAAACAGCACTAATTTATACATCAATTCATGTCAAGGACTAACTAAATCTGAAGTTTGATGAAAATCCGTGCAATAGTTCTTGAGATACACCTCTTGTGGAAATCGAGAAAAATGCAGCACAGCAGCGCCACCTGTTGGGCAATTTGCACCAAAAACTAAGCAGCACTAATTTATATCAAGGACTAACTGAATCTGAAGTTTGATGAAAATTCGTGCAATTTTACTTGAGTTAGAGCTATTGCGATAATCATGAACAATGCAGCATACCAGCGCCACTTGTTGGGCGATGTTCACAAAAAAGTAATCAGCAGCAAACCATATCCTGGACTAACTGAATCTGAAGTTTTATGAAAATCCGTGTAGTAGTTCTTGAGATACTGCTATTGCAGAAATCGTTAAAAATGCCGCATAGCAGCGCCACCTGTTGGGCGATTTTCACCAAAAACTAATCAGTTCCAGTTTATATCAAGGTCTAACTAAATATGAAGTTTTGTGAAATTTCGTGCATTAGTTCTTGAGATAGAGCGCCCACAAAATTTGTGTCACATACAGACAGACAGACGGACAGACAGACAGACAGACGAACAGACAGACAGACAGACGGACAGACAGACAGACAGACTCACAGACAGACATTTTGTAAAAACATGTTTTTTGGAATCTCTGACTTATAAAACGTGTAAATCCGTCGAAAACTGGAATTCGAAAATTTTCATGAAACCAATACTTTCTTCTTGTAAAGATAGAAGAAAGTAAAAACATAATGTGTATCTAATATTGAGCTGCAGTGAGCAAAAAAAGTATTTGAACACAGACGATTTTTTTGCATAAGTAACCATAGAAAGCAAATTTGATGCTATTCTCTTAATTATTCATTTATTTAAATAAGAAGTAAATAAAAATAACTACCCATTTTCCTTAAACAGTAATATTACACATTTTAAAAATTAAATTAATATTTTCTCATACCTAAAAAGTATTTGCACAAGAAGCATTGACTGTTAAAAAAGGCATTAAATGTGAACATTATGCAAATGTTTAGCATATCAGTCCCGCAGTACATTAGCCCCGCACTTTAAAGCCACGTGATATATTAACTGGAGCAGAGATTCTGGGGAGTTTTTGTTCTAATGGCGCCGAAAACGTGTGAACTGTCTGTTGCTACCCGTGAGAAGATCATATTTCTTCACAATTCTGGATTAAGTTGCCGAAGGAATAGGTAAAAAATTAAATCTAAACATTTTTAGTGTTCGTTACGTAATCTATACTTCTATACTCCTATTATAAAGAGGAAAAAATTGTTTATTTGTAGGAGGTAAGCTCAGGAACTACCGAACCGATTCCAAAAGTAATGGTATCAAAATGATGGTGTTAGTCCAACATAGAACATAGGCTATATCTTATGTCGGTGCCACTACCCCAAAGGGGGTGCAGGAGCAAAAAACGTTCTAAAAATGCGATTTTTGCGTTACTGAGGGGCCTAGAATTATGAAATTTGGAATATTAGTTACTTATAAGATATAAATGTTGTCTAAGAACAGTTCTTAAACAATTCGAAATTTAAAAGGGGTGAAAATGCACAAAAAGCGTTCCAAAAAACGTTCTAAATGGTAGTTTCTACATTATCTCAGGAAATACCAAACCGATTAAAAAAGTAATGGTATCAAAATGATGGTGTTAATCCAGCTTAGAACATAGGCTATATTTTATGTCGGTGCCACTACCCCAAAGAGGGTGCAGGAGCAAAAAACGTTCTAAAAATGAGATTTTTGCGTTACTGAAGGGCCTAGATATATGAAATTTGGAATATTAGTTACTTATAAGATATAAATGATGTCTAAGAATAGTTCTTAAACAATTCGAAATTTAAAAGGGGTGAAAATGCGCGAAAAGCGTTCTAAAAAACGTTCTAAATCGTGATTTCTACACAATCTCAGGAAATACCAAACCGATAAAAAAATAATGGCGTCAAAATGATGGTGAAAACCCTTGCTCCAACATAGGCTATGTTTTATGTCGGTGCCACTACCCCAAAGGGGGTGCAGAAGAAAAGCGTTCTAAATTGCGGTTTTTGCGTGACGGAAGGGCCTTGAATCATGAAATTTAGAATGGTAGTTAGTTATAAGATATCAATGATCTCTAAGGACATTTCCTAAAAAAGTTGAAATTTAAAAGGGGGGTCAAATTGCGCAAAAAGCGTTGTAAAAAACGTTCTAAATGGCGATTTCTAGCAATCTCAGGAAATACTGAACCGATTTCAAATATAATGGTGTAAAAATGATGGGGACAGATCTTGCTCCAAGATAGGCTATATTTTGTATCTGTTTCCACTACCCCAGAGGAGATGGAGGAGCAAAATGAGCGAAAAGCGTTCTAAAAACGTTCTAAATGCCGATTTGTCACCAATATCTCAGGAAGAATCAAACTGATTTCAAAAGTAATGGTAAGAAATTGATGCTGACAGCCTCTGCTCTAACATAGACGCTATTTTAAGTCGGTATCACTATCACCTAGACGTTGCAAGAACAAAAAAGCGTTCCAAATTTCGATTTTTGTGATAGGTAGGAGCTAGCAACTTAAAATTAGGCAAGGTACATATTTATTACATATAAATGATCTTTAAGAACAGTTTCGAAAAAATTGGAAATTTTAAAAAGGATGAAAATGTGCGAAAAGCGTTCTAAAAACGTTCTAAATTGCGATTTCTACTCAATCTCAGGAAATTCCAAAGCTATTTCAAAAGTAATGGTTGCAAATCAATGACGACAGTCCCTGCTATAACATAGGTTATATTTTATGTTGCTGTCACTACCATTTGAGAGTTGCAAAAGCAAAACATGTTCAAATTTGCGTTTTCTGCATAACTGAAGGGTCTAAAACTTTGAAGTATGGCATGGTATTTACTTGCAAGATGCAACTGCTTTCAAGAACTGTCGAAAGAAAATTTCAAATTTAAAAAGATGAAGTGAGCGAAAAGCGTTATAAATTACAATTTTTATGTAATCTTATCAAATACCAAACCAATTAAAAAAATAATGATGACAAATTGTTGGTGATAGAACCTGCTTAAATATAAGCTATATTTTATATCTGTGCCACTACCACCAGAGGTTTGCAGGAGCTAAAAACTTTCTAAATTGCGAATACTGTGATACTGAAAAGGGTAGAAACTTTAAATATGGCATGGTAGTTACTTATAAAATATAAATGCCCTCGAAGGACTGTCGAAAATAAATACGGATTAAAAAGGGGTGAAGCGAAGGGCAGGTGCAAAAAGCATTCTAAAAAAGTCCTAAATTACGATATCTACGCAATTACAAGGAATATATTCCAGATATAAAAGTAATAGTTGCGAATCAATGGTAACAGTCTCTGATCCTACACAGGCTACATTTTATGCCGATGATTCTACCACCTGGGGTTCACAGGAACAACAAACGCTCTAAAAAAGGCCTTTAAAAGCTTTCTAAATTACGTTTCTGTGGAATATTAAGAAATAACAAACGAATTTCACATTTAATGTTGGCAAATTAATGGTGACAGTTCCTATTTCAACATAGCCCTTTATATTGAGAGAGGTGGTAGGACTTGGAATTTGACATGATGGTTAATTTTAAGATGTAAGAAGATGGTTTCTAAAAAATTCAAAACTTCAAATGAATACTGAAATGAGCGTATTAATTGAGCATAAAAGTTTCAAAATATTTTCTTAATTATTATTTATTTAGTTTTATTTCGTTTTATTAATTTAAGTCTCATTTCTGCCTTATGCAGTGTAACAATGATGTTCAATCAAATTGTGTTTTAAATAGTAATTTTTGAATTATTCCTAAAAGTATAAGTACCTTTTAATAAAATAAAATATTACCTTTTAATAAAATAAAAAATTAGTTAGTACCTTTTAATAAAAATTAGACATATAAATATCACTTGGCATATTTCAACTATTACGCGAGCAAAGCCGCGGGGTTTGCTAGTTAAGAAGAAAAAAGAAACTGGTTCGACAATAAATAAGCCGCGAACTGGGCGTCCAAGAAAGCTAAATACCAGGCAAAGGAGAGCCATCATAAAAGAATCTTCAAAAAACCCTTTTCTAAGAGCTCGAGAATTGGCTGTTAATGTCGCTTCAACGTCGGGAACAATAGTTACACTACAATAAATTAGAAATATTCTGCATGATGCAAATATTCGAGGAAGAGCCCCTCCAAAAAAACCATTTATTAGTGAAACAAATAGGGTGAAAAGACTTGAATTTGCAATAGCTTATGTCAGCAAACCACTAGAGTTTTGGAAAACTGTTATTTTTTCCGATGAAAGCAAGTTCAATATTTTTGGCTCAGATGGTAAGAAAACTGTATGGCGAAAGCCAAATACTTCTCTTCAAATTAAAAACTTGAAACCAACTGTAAAACATGGCGGTGGTCATGTAATGATTTGGGGATGCATGTCTTTTAACGGAGTTGGCGAAATGACCTTTATTGAAGGCAATATGAATGCTAAACAATATATTAATATATTGCGAGATCATTTATCTAATAGTGCTCTGAAACTAGGAATTCCTAATTCACATTATTTCCAACATGATAACGATCCGAAACCCACTGCATATATTACGAGGTTATGGTTGCTTTATAATGTAAAAAATCAATTGAAAACGCCACCACAATCACCAGACCTCAATCCGATTGAAAATTTGTGGCATATTTTGGATGTGAAAATAAGGAAAAAGAAAATTTCTAAGAAATCAGAACTTAAGCAAGCTCTTAGGGAAGAATGGCTACAAATCAGCAATGAAACATGTCACAAATTAATAGAATCAATGCCCAGACGATTACAAGCTGTAATTGAAGCAAAGGGCATGCATACTAAATATTAGCACTGTTTTTAACTTATAAATAATTCCACTAGTTCTATTTTTATTGCTAGTGTGCAAATATTTTTTTGCAGTACAAATGCTACTTTTTTATGTTTTCATATTTTAAATATAATTATTAAGTCAGATATTAAATATGTTTATTTGTTTTGTAAAAGTGTTGGTATTTTTAATTCTTAGTTGCTTTTTATTTATTTATACATATGCTACAACAAATTTACCTGGTGTGCAAATACTTTTTTTGCTCACTGTATATGACTAATACCTTAAGCAATTAGTTATAAATGATTTACAACCATTTTGTGTAACTTGAAAAAGGCAGCCATATTGCATTTTATCAATCCCTCACTCATCATTCCCTCACATTTGCTGAAATGAGGAATAACTATATAAGCGAGGAAATAACAGAACTTATCAAAATAATTTTAAAACTTTAACTTCAGTGTTTCAAAGCACTAAATAACTACATTTATACATTTTCGTACTGAATTTCATTCTTTGTTTCAATCTATTTAGATAATTTAGATCATGCCCTAGTTAGATCAGTAATTTAAGACTTTCTGTTCAATTATAAAAGAAAAATGCGGAACAATTAAAATATTTCATGTTACTCCAGAAGAAATTGAGATTTCTAAAAAAACGTTTGGTGAGGATATTAAATATGAAGCTTTCAAAGGAACTCAAAATTAGCATAAAGTTATTATCTGGAAAGACAAACCTGAACTAATTTTCAGATGTTTGAGCTGCTTTGACGGCAACCAACAGGATTGCAATCACTACCAATTCTGGGAATGATATCAGAGGTTTAGAAATAAGGCCAGTACATCTACAGATGCCCAAACCTCTCCTTTACTAAACAAAATACAAAACGTAAGATTCAAAAAGGTATTTGCGTAATAATGAGATTTGTAAATTTTATTACACATAATGCATTAGTATGTATTTTAAATTATCTGTAGGAGATTGGGTGCTACTGCTATATGAAGATGAAGAATATCCTGGAGAAGTTATAGCACAGATAAATGACACATTACAAATCAGTGCAATGCATCCTACCTAAATCCCAAGGACATATAAATAGGCAGCACCAAAACCAGACATTCATATTTATCATATTTCTGATATTGTAAATATATATATATATATACCACCACTGTCCTATGGTTGAATGGCTACCATGTTTACATTTCCCTGTTTACATTAACTAAATGAATTTATCGTAGTTTTATGATTAATTTATGTGAAATGTTACTTTTACAATGATTTCGTGTAATTTTATTAATATAGAAATTGAAAAATATTAGATTTGTGTGCATAAACTATAAATTATAATAAAAGAAGCTTATTGACACGTATATGTATTTTTTAAAGAATTTCCTCATATGCAAAGTATCATTCCCTCACTTTTATAAAAATTTAAAATCCCCGTAACTTTGTAAAATTTTCAAAACATTCGCTGCTGATGCATTTTCTAAGTTCATTTAACATTAGAACAAACATTTATGTAAAGATTTAAAAAAAAAGGAAATAGTTCATATTTTCACTTCAGTGCATCTCAAATTTGCCTCTTTACGGAGAATCATTCATAATCACACTTAATTCTTAATTATCACAGTAAATATAAATTAAAACAGAAAAAATAATAAATGAAAGAACTCTTTATTGTACTTATAATGTATTCATAATTCTTATATCTTTGATGCAGAGTTATTTTGTATAACTGTCGAATATATATATATATATATATATATATATATATATATATACACATTTTTATTCTCAAATTGTCGTAGAGAAAAATTAATCTACCCACTCGATTGAAAATTTTATTTTCTTTCGTTTTATCTTAAAAACTAAGCTTTGCGTTCATCTTCAATTTGAAATAAGAATAAACTTTAAAATATTTAATAAATGTCAAATTTATTGACAACGAAATACATATACACCAGATGCAGATCATTAAAGAAAACAAATTACGAAACATGAATGTTTAGTGGATAAATTAAATTTTCAAAATTTGAATAATTTTGGGCGGGTTGAAGTATTAGTGTCTCATAATTGAAAAAAAGAACTATAATTTGAGATTGACTGAAAATTTATAATTATTTTACCTTGCGAAATATTACTATTAGAAAAAGGATACATAAATCGTTTAAATAATCAAACGAATAAGTGCACTTATTAGTATATCCAAAGAGTATTGGCCCGCTATTTAAGAAATTTTCTATTTAATATTTAAATTTCAAAATTCATAATCAACTCGTTTATTCACAGAATTTGTAGCATTTTTCAGCGGTCAGATAAGGTGAAAAGTCTGTAAAAAATGCTGGTAAAACCGTACTCACCCTGTGATTGAAACCTTTGTTACATTCATTAATATTTTTTAATGATTTTTTTTAGCTATAGAGTCTCTATAATTTTTGTGTATTCTTTGTTTTATTCTTGTGGTCGAATCATTCTTCTTTTAAATTTAAGTGCGTAAATTCACACTAAATATACTCCTAGAAAAATAACTAAAAGCTTTTTTTAAAACTTACGACAGTATTTAAAATTCTGATGTGCCACACAAATTGTATTGTACATAATACTTTATTTTACATTATCCTTACATACATACAGGGTGATTCTAATTAAAGTTGCACACTGAAAAGCTGTAAAAAAGCAATGCTGGTTAGAATAACCTTATATTTCACCTCAGTATACGTGAAGGAATGAGAATTTGTTTTGTGAAAGAAAAAAGTTCAACATTAAACCGATAGAGCGGGTTGTACTCGTCATAACATGCTAATTAAAAGTCGTTACATGGTCACCGTACATTACACTTGTGATAAAAAGGCGAGGAACATGATAAAAGAAGAAATTGCTAAAAGCTTCTTTAAACTTTCGCAGTTTTTAAATTTCTGATATGATACAGAAGTCGAATTACACATCGTAAATCGAATTGTTCATCATATACCGCATTGTACATCATACCTCCTTTTGCATTCTCCTTGCATACATGTTGTATAAAAATTTTACTTGTCATATTCATTAAAATTATTCTAAATTCCGGCATGTTCATAATTTCCTTATTTCTTAATAATCTCTATTATTTATTTCTATATAAATTCCTATAAATGTAAAACGCGTATCTTAATAATTATCTTATTCGAAACCTTAATCTAAGCTTTTAAACACCTTCATTATTTTTTATCAGGTACCAAAACTATAATATTCGTCACAAGTTACTTTTATTTTTCGAATGTTTTTAAAAGCCATTCTACAATTTAATTTTCTATTCAATGAATCAATTTCCCGCGCACCTGCCTGGTGTCGGGTGTATCACATCGAAATCCTTCTCTGAGCAGATACGGAACCCATTCCCTATTAATCTCCTCTCTCGCTCTCCTTTGGTTGAGTAACCTCCACGCATTTCATTCTGTGTTGTTCAATTGTTTTAAAACTCTGCTACCAGGTGTCTTTTCATCAAGTAAAGCGTCTAAATTTGTTCTTTAAGATCTTTTTAGTATGAAGTAGTAATTCTTGCTCCAGCCTGAAAGCTCTACGAAAACTCTCTTAATATGGGAATTGTTCACTTTTTTATGTGTGACTGAATAAACAACTTAAAGTGATTTAGGCTTTTGTTTATGGGGAAACCAATCGGATTTCTTAATATTTTGCTTACTACTCATATGTCTTGACCATCAAAATAGAATTTGACTAATTCATAAATCCCTGGTGTTTCGGTTGGTCTTAGCCAAGCTCACTACTACAAACAAATGAATATAGTTGATTAAATTTGGCAACAGAAAAGCCTGTCATCCCCTTCCAAATTTTGACAATTTTGAAGCCTCTAGCAGCAATGTTTCACTAGTGTGGTACAAATTTTATGCACCCTCACCAATACCTTACTAGGATTTAATAACAGTGCAGCGGGTTATAATATAAATATATTCTTTTACATTTAAGCGTTTGAATCCACACTACGTATGATCTTAGAAAAACGGAGAAAAAACTAAAAACAATTTTACTTTTAGGAAGTATTCAATGTTCTGATATGCTACACAAATCGTATTGTACATAGTACAGTAGAACCTTGATTATCCGAAGAAATTGGGACCCACCATCTTTCAGAAAATCGAAATTTTCGGATAATCGAGAATGATTCCATTGTAAGATTAAGGAGAAATACATGCAATATTTGTTATTATGGTAACAAGTACTTAATAAAAATAAAGCAATAGCAAAATAGAAACAAGAATAAATGACCTGAATTTTGATTTTGAAATTAAGTACCTTTACATACATCACAAGAGTTTGAAAAAATGTTTTATTTGTCGCGGTTTCGATTGCCTATGTTCTATCACGGATTTTTTTTATGTTATTAGTTCAACAGTATCATAGTCTTTCTGCTACTCCTTTCATGCCAAATTCTTTGCAAAACATTCAAAATCTTCAGAATTGCTATTTGTTCGTTTTTTTCGTTCCACTCTGCAGCTTACGGGAGTTCAAGTTAAATTCAAACGAACTCTAAGAAAGAGGATCGAAAATATTTATATGTATTCATAGTTTGGAAAGACCGCTTGCACACAAGGAATATGATAGTTTAAAAAAAAAAATTGCACACAAGAAATGTGATAGTGAAAAAAAATAAATAAATAAAATAAATAAAAAAGCTCTAAAAATGAATTTCGGTTAACCGAGAGTTTCGGTTAAAAGAGGTTCGTATAAAAGAGGTTCTACTGTATATGTTATCGTAAATCGTATATCGTATTGCACACCATACATCTTTACATTAAAAAATAAATAAAATATCATTAGATTTTCGGTAATAGATACGTGCGTTTTCTATAGTTACGATTTGAGCAGTTTACACTAATACTAAATAATTGATGCAATTTTATGTAAGTATACAAACTTTTGAACCTATTTTTCCACAGCTTTCTGAGCTGCACTCTTTTATTCTGCTATTTTTGCTTTATCTTATTCTTAACTGACAATGCATTATCAGTGGATACGTGATGCCTTACTATCACAAAATTGTTCTTCTTTTTAATTTACATGCAGATATATAATAAAAATACAAATATTTATAACTACTGATCGTGCAATATTGTGTTATTGTGAATAAGAAATGACGAAATCCTTGCAAATTACATATTCTTAAACATGTCTAAAACGATTTAAATAATTGAATTCATGAGATGGAAATATTCATTATACTAGAAGATTTATCGTTTTAATTTTTTTATTATCTATATAAACGCTTTGAGTAAATGCAATAGAGGCATTGTACAGTCGTGGAAAAAAAAAGTAAACACCCCTACTAACTCTTCAATAAATTATCGTAGAAGAAAGCTACTGTTACCGAAAGATTTGAAATAAAGTCTACCTTTAAATGATGTATTTTAAATTTGCTTAGGGGGGGGGGAATCTGCATATTAAAACGAACCCAAACTTCATTTTTTTCAATAGCAATACCCAATTTTAACGCAATATTTTAAATCTTTGGTTCAAACTATGCCTACACATCAAATTTCAAGCCATTTGAATCATAAGTTTTTGAACTATAAACATTCAAAATTTAGTGCTTCTAATGTTAAATTACATTTTCATATTTTCATCAATATCTCCTGAAATTATTCTTCTAATGTGCTAATTTTCTGTGTAGCAACAATACAAAAATACCCAAACATAAGTACGTTGAATTTGCAATTTTTATAATTTTATGATATGAATTATGAATTATGAAATTAATATTCGAAAAAATTATGAATTGTAACCTACAATTTTTTTGGTGGATTTAGATTTATTAAGTCCTGCTTTATGGAAATCCAAAATTTCACATTTTTATTCCAAGTAATTTTCAAATTTTGATTAACCCTCCGAGCGTCTTGCAAAAGGGTAAATTTGTAATGTTGTTTTCTTTGCATTTTGTTGAAGAAAATGCTAAGAAAATATAATTCTTTCAACATTATAAAAAAATGAATGTAATCCTTGAGAGTATTAATCATTCTTCAATGTATTTAAAATTCATTAAATCTATAGAATTATATTATCTTAAATATTGCTTGTATTGCTGTGAAACCTGGAGCTTAGTGAACGGAATATTATGCCCCAAACACTTAGAGGGTTAAAAAACAGCAAAATTATGGTTTAAGAGGCCATCTATGATAGAAGTGACTAGATATTTTGAAATTTCTTATGCTATCCTGTAATCTGGCAGTCTTCAATGAATACTTGAGTGCCGCTCAAGATGCCTTCATCAAGAACGTTGACTCTATCGGTCAACAATCGAGTACCGAACTTCAATTTGGATACAGCCCTAAAATACGCTCGTTTTAAAATAATTAATTTCTCGGAAACTTATCGTACGAATTTCATAAAAATTTGTTTTTAGGCTAATTGAAGGGTGTAGAGTTCATTTATGCTGTCAGTATTGCGTCCTGATATCGAAAAAAAAACAAAGTTATGGTTCATTTTATTATGTAGATAGCCCCCTAAGCAAATTTTATATACATCATTTAAAAGTAGACTTTATTACCAATCGTGTGGTAACAGTAACTTTTACTACGATAATTTTTTGTATAGTTAGTAAAAGGATGTTTACTTTTTTTCCACGACTGTACATCATTAAACATAAACGAAAAAAATTTAAATGAGGAACTAACAGGTTATTAATGGTTAAATTAATTTCATTCAAATGAATAAAATTATAATTTGTGTAGACGAACTTCTGATTTTCACATTTCATAATAAACAAATAAAAATAATTAAAGATTTTCCCCAATGATAATTATTTATTATACAAATTTCACTTTCATCAATTTGACATTTTTATTATAATAAATTTCACAAATATTTTAGGATTTACGTTAAAAATCAGCAGTATATGTCATGCATTTTTTACAAGCGTCCATGGCTCGCCGATTTTTAACTTTTAAATAAGTCTTACATCTTTATTTAATTCTTATATTTTTGTTATAATAAGAACTGTAATAAACACTTAATTAACGTTCAAAAGGAATTTCTTATAATCAATTATTTAACTGCTTTTCAGTAAGTACACATTCACTGCTTCTTTAATTCTTGTATCATATATACTATTACTAAGACATATATTAATTAGTGCGAAAGAAAATGTATTAAATACGAATTTGATAATGGTATTTTATTGATACATATCCTTAAATATTTAAGCCTACAAAATAAACTCCGGATAATTTGATTCTCAATTATACGGCACAGTCACTCAAAAGTTTCAAAGGCAAAGCACACTCAATGCTAAAATGTTGAAATGAATTAATTACACAGCAATACGTTAAATTTTTTTGGAAATAAGGAAAAGCTATTTTTACAAGACATAATAAATGTAAAAAATATATAAAAATTCTGGTGCCAATGTGGCATTTGGAAATTAAAATTGTTTCTTAAACATACCACTGCCCTGGAAAGGGTTGACCGACACTTCGGAAACATGTCATCATAAAAGTCTTTCAGAATGGGCCCAAACAATCTGTAAATCCGATTTAATATATCTACTTATATTGACGTTTTGTTCTTTAATAGTTTATTCAGTAGCAGCTATTGTTCGAAAAACAATTTATGTTGCCGCATGAAATGCATCTAATAAACGAAATAATATCTATAAACTATAACAAAAACAAAAAATAATTGTACGTGACGGATATATCAATATGCTTATATTTAAGTTTTATAAGTTGCGAATGATGATGCAATGCTTAATACTTGCATCTTTAAAAAATGGGAGATTTCTCCCGATTTTGGATTTTCTCCAGGCTTGGATTTTGAAGGACCGTTGCGTATTTATGATGGTGTAATTTTTTTTTTTTTTCATTTGGTCACATTCAGCAAACAAGAAGTATAAATAAAAAATATTCCAAAACATAGAATATATATATAAATAGATATATGAAGAGTCAATGGGAACAATAGAATTGTCACATCTACTTAAATTATAGTTATTCAGCACTTATTTTCTTTCGTATTTTGGCACTGTCGCTCTTACCCATTTATATCAATATTTTTCTCTATTTCTTAAAAGAACTTCCAACGTTGTACCCCCTTAGAAAGAACTTCTAAACTCACAAATTTATTACCAGCAATGAGTACGTTGCGAAACATCCAACTGATGAAACATAAAAATGTTTGGTGAAATCAAAGATATCCCACCCTGTTAAAGCAAAAGGAGGAGAACAGCACATTTGAGATAAGCCTACGGTACTTTCCTTTATCTGACTTGTATCTCTGTTGCTTAACGATCGCAGAATTCTAATGTTAGATTTTTTAGCTCTTTTATCGACTTCGTTAACAGCAGATGCCGCAAATACTGTTGCAGTAAATAACAAAAAATTGCTTAGCAAGAAAGAAATATCACTTAAGGTAACACCTTTCTTCCAAATGTACAGTGCCGACAAGAGAATCTGACAAGCATTGTAGCAGCTACCTAGAAAAATAGGGAACCCTAGAATTGAATTCACTGAGTCAAAAATAATCATAATTGTATCATACCGAATGAAAGAAATGTCACAATTTCTAGGAGTTATAAATCGTCTTTTAATGTTACGTTCATTTGTCGCTACATGCTTGGACAATATTAGCACCATGTAACGACAAATGATCACATAAAAAATTACAAAATAAACTACAAAAAAATATCCACACTGTACCACAAATTGTTGAGTAAAAAACGCAAATAACAATATACTCCAATGGACATCACAAAAATCTACTGTTCCGAAAGTAAAATTCCGGATTGCCGATTCAGTTAGTGAATTATAAATATATAAATCTGCACATAGTGATGAAAAGCATATTGTAGCAAATAATAAATAACAACGTTTAACTGTTTTTTCAGGAGATGAAATTTCAAGCAGTTTTTCCAATTTTCTTAAATTTCTTATTAATTCAATTAATTTTCTTTCACATTTAACGATATGATTCCACATTAGATATGATCCCGAAAAAAGAGCAGAAATAACTAAAAGCTCTTTGGAGCTTTCATTAATCTTAAATTTGAGAAAAGTTTCCGAAATCAACAAATATAAAAATATTAACAAAGACATTCTCATAAGACTCTTTGTAGTAAGTACAAGAGTTCTTTTCGTTTGCTTATGATTTAAACGTCTTACAGCGATACCAAATATTTGAAATAATTTCATGTATGTATATATATTTGTCTGCGCAATTCTGCTATTATTATTATTTGAGTAAGCATTATGACGCTTAATGAGCTCATAATCTGCACATGACTTAAGAAGATTCATCGTTCATTATTTTAATCTAAGTAGCAACATAAATAAACTGTGTATCTCTGTGCAAGCATATTATTATCATTTAATGTAAGGTATAGGATTTTTTTTATACGATAATGAGTTAGCATTTTTGAAAATCTCATGTGTAATCTAAATGACAATGCGTACTTATATGTGCGTATCTATTAGCCTTCTGGACAAGATATGAATACAATCTTTCAAAATAACTGAAGTAATATTTTATTTAAACATCTGTCATACAATTACATGTATTGAATATACTCTTCTCCACTATGAAAATTTTCCATTCCGCATTCAGTAGCTATATAAAGTATATATTTAGTAAAATTAAAATTTTCTAATGTTGCATGTATTCTTATCAAAAGTAATGTTTTTGAAAAATAACTAATAACATGTTATCGATCATTATTTCCATTTGATCTGAATGTGCTAAAATATATATTTGCCAAACAACTTTACATTGCACATTATTAAGAGTGGAAAAATACGTATTAAATTTATTTTCATTCAAAATTCCTTTTTGTTGATAAAATTTTCGTTATTATCATTTTGTTATAAAAATATTTTTTTTATATCTTCCCACTTTCCTACATAGAAAATATGAATGTAAATACTGTCTCTTTGGTTTCCAAATAAATCATTTAAGTGTAAGTAAAATACATCGAAACTTTAGAGCATATTATAAAATGGATTGAAAGCGTTGTTCAATTTCAGGCAAACGGTAACAGATATTGATTATAATTGCAGAAGATTAATGAATGAAATTGTGCGTATCTAATGACAATCACATTATAAATAAAGATTTTCCAAAATATACTTTTATAGTTAAGCCTAAAAAAATTTTTTTTTTTTCATTTATGTATGGTGTTGCGCTGTCTCAGTCTTTTAAAACATTTAAATTTACGTGCAAAAATAGTTCAATACTCATTCATTCTTTACACTTCATTTTTTTAGCTGCTAAAATTAGAAAAGAAATGATTTTTTTTTATCTCAAATCAAAAGATTATTTTGAGTAGTGTGATTGTTTGAAAAAGTGAAGCATTTTCTATCGGTAATATTTGGAACAAAAACAAGAGATGAAATTCCTAACTTCACATATATTACCTGAAAGAGTATCTCAAATAACTCTTACCGTTTTCTTATAATTGAGTTTTAAAACATTTAAGCAATCTTAGGATAACCTAACAGTTATTCAACAGAAGGCACAAAATTTGAAATTATTATTTTTTTTTCTGTAACGATTTCTAACCATTTCTCGTAAAAAAATGTGAAAACTTGAATATACAGAAGGTCGTTCGCACTTTATGTAAACGATTTTGTAATTTACTTTTTGCGCTTTTATTTTTAGATAAAAATTTGGCAACTTCAGAATAATCGACTGCAACTGTTATCTTTTGATTAGAAAGCAAAATATATGATTTACTTTGATAATGGCCCCTACAATTGATAGATGACTCGAAGGTTACATAACAATACTTTTCGAGTCGAAATATTTGTATCAACAAATTACAAAGTGATGTAAATTTCTCGGTTATTACACTTAAAAAAAAAGGTATTTATAATATATTATATTTGAAAGGAAAAAAGTCTAATTGAAAGTAAATAAAGAAACATGACCGCGAAACCTCATCCTAAGATTGTTCGAACGCAGGCAAATATCAAGAAAGTGAAGTCTCTGATCCTAAAAGAAAATCCGCCAACTCAAACATCCATTGTATGGAAACTGTGAATGTCTTCTGGCACTGCGAGTAAAATCATTCATGAAGATTTGAAATTAAAAAGGATTTTTAAACCATGCAGAATAAAAAACAAATTGTAGAAAATTATATGAAAAGCATCTAGCTGCTGTAAAATGGAAATTTGTGGTAACACTCGATGTGGAATCTATATATATAAAAGAAAGTCTGGATTTTGTATTAATCAATGCGCAGCCCAAACTACTGAACCTAAAATCTTGAAAATTGGAATAAAAATAGTTCTTATGATGTAGAGTGCCGCTAAGAAAGGACTTCCAAATTCCACCCCTAAGGGGTGGAAAAAAGAGAAAGAACTTAAAAAAAATCCTTTAAAAAATTGATTTTGTAGTTATTTTTCAACTGATAGCGTATTTTAGTGTATTTTTGTATGCTGAAACGAATGATACTAACCAAATTCTTTTAAAAACAATAGTTCGTGAGATATTTCTTATTTTCCTAATTTGGCGATGTCTTTGGCGCCAACGGTGTTGTTATAACCACAGATTTCTAATATAAGTAGACTCCAAATCGGCAGCCTTTTCTCGACTTCTACATCTCTGCCCTACATCACGTGATGGAAGGCAGATTTAGCGCGCCAAACCGGTTTTTCTCCTCGTAATCTCTCTCCAGATACAGTGCCTAGAATATATAGTGTGTCGTTCGACGCTAAAAAAATGACCGGGAAAGTAATCCTCGAATAGATGGCGCTGACTGCAGTATAGACTGGAAATTTCCGAAAGCAGATCGGATAAATTAATGCTTTTTAGATACTTATTTTAATATTATGTAAGAAGACATTAAATTTAGAAATTGATATTTAGATGAAAACAAGTCTGAAATATTTCAATAATAAATATATTATTTACAAACTTTTAGAACAGAGACATATTTTTTAAATAAAAATTATATGTGTGAAAAGCAAATAAATTCAATTGCTAAATTCGCTTTAGCTTTATTTACAAATACCAACAACTGTTCACTACTTCTAAAGCTGTGCAAACATACAATGAATATTTAAAAATAAACTCCCAATGGCAATATTTATTTTGTGTTACTTTCAAAACAAAGCCTCATTTGTTAAATAAATCTTTCTTACACTTGAAATCACATACAGTCGTCCCCGTTTAAACGAATATTGGCGGTTCCAGAAATAATATTCGATTAAGCGGAGTATTTGATTACACGGGGAATCATAACGGTAATATTTAATGCGTAATAAAAAGGCAAAACAACCATCTAATTTATATTTAATTAACAGCATAATAAAATCGTTAATATAATAACATAAACCAAAATAAATACAAATGCTTGTATAACGTAAACACGTATTAATTTAATGTCAGTACATACATGTATACGGTTTACATCGCTCTTAATGCAGCTCGTTTGAATTTGGTCAAAACTTTGCTACTTCTAATGTACGTTACTTATACTGCCTTAAAAAAAAATCGTTTAAAGTGGTTTAAGTGGAAATTTAAACGAGTAAATATCGGGTTATTTTTCGAATGAGTGCTAAATAGCACAACTACCATGTTGAGTCTCGAAGTGACGGCGTATTGCCATTAAAGCCTGGTTAACTGCAAGGAATGATGGTGGGGAGATCATTTGACCTGTCCATTATACACCTGCCGGCCGAAATCATAGCAGGAAGAACTGAAAATTGGTTTTCGACGTAAAGGAACCGAAAATGACAAAAGGTGGAAGGAAATTCCAGCTGAAACGTGCTTTCCGTGCCTATTTTCAAACATCGGTCATGCAGATGTTATTCGGTTAAGCGGGTACAGTTCGTAAAAGGTATTTGTTTAAGCGGGGGGAAATAACATAGAACCAATAGGAATAAATTCGGTTCCAGGGGATTCTATTCGAATAAGCGGGTATTCGATTATCCGTGACCCCATTAAGTGGGGAGGACTGTATTAAAATTCTTAAGAAAAATTATTAAAAAGAAATTTCTTTATGAATTATGTATGAAAAGTAAATAGTTTCAAAAATAATATCCGAAGGTTAAATTCGCTTTAGCTTTATTTACAAAAACCAACAACGTTCGCTACTTCCAAAATTGTGCAAACCAGTGTTGAATTCAGACACTTTTCTCCGGGAGGGATTTCAGTGGCTCTGGTGCGGGGGGGGGGGGGGTGAATTGCACCTTTTGACCATTGAAAACACAAAATCTCAAATCTTCCGGGTGGTGTGGCATCTCATTGTTCGGGGGAGGAATGTCTCTCCTGAATTCAACACGGGTACAAACATGCAATGAATATATAAAAATAAATTCCCAATAGCAAAATTTTGTGTTCTTTTCAAAGCAAAGGAACATTTGTTAAATAAATGTTTCTCACACTGTAAATCACATATTAAAATTCTTAAAAAAATTATAAAAAAATATTTCTTTATAAATTATGTATGAAAAGTAAATAATTTCAAAGGGTATATTCGCATTAGTTTTATTTACAAATACCAACAACTGTTCACTACTTCCAAAACTGTGCAAACCAGTGTTGAATTCAGACACTTTTTTCCGGGAGGGATTTTTGTAGCTCCGGGGGTGGGGGGGGGAATTACACTTTTTGACCATTGAAAGCAAAATATCAAATCTTCCGGAGGGACACCTCATTGCTCTGTGGATTTATCTCCTTCCCCTGGGCCCAGGGTTAGTTAATAACATGATATTTTCGATATTATATCCGATATTTTCAAAATATTTCAAAAATATATATTCTAAAAACACTCAAAATATATATTAAACATTTAATTGCTAAAAAGGACGTCAAACGTTAATAAAATACATTAAAAGATCTTAATAATTTGACATGTTTCGATTGAATTTACTCAATCATCATCATTTTGAAATATTTTTAATGGACGTATAAGAGAACTTCTGCTTATTATTTAATATATTTTCAAAATAGTCAACTTACTGCTGACAATAAATATTTTTAAGCATAATATAAATTAGAAACTAAACATATTGCACTTATGAAAACTTAATCAAACAAAATTCTAAAAATGCATTTTTTTTTCTTTAGAACAAAATTGGAGATCAACTAATTGAAAACAGATACATTTTGCTTTATACACTTGTTTAAAAAACAAATTACGACAACCAGGCACAAAACAATACCTTTTCTGATATTTTTTGTTAGTTTTTCACTCATATTTTGTTTCTTAAACAGATATAATTAAAACTTTATAGGAAAAACTCGCGTTTGTTTACAATATGCTTCACTGTCACTGCGCTAAAAGCTTTCAAAATTCCCAGTCGGTGATAACATGCGCGCCACCTTGCGGCGTCCTCCTTTCACGACCAAAAAAAAAGCATTATGGTAACCAATGAACGGCACACTATCTATTCTAGCCACCGTACTCCAGATTCCCGCCGAAACATCGTCTGTCTGCGTTTGTCTTGAGTTGACCGTACTTTTGCTTTGCCAATAAAGGGATTACCGCCAAAATACGGCACCCTTTTGGCGATGAAAGCAAAAGATGTTGGATTCAAAACCTTCCCGAAAGAACAATGGAATTGAGAGCCTACTTATATTAGAAGTCTATGGGTATAACGGAAAAATACCAAAACATTTCCTGATTTATTTTTTAAATACGAAGAAAAAAGGTTTAATAAGAAATAAATGTTGTAAAAGGGAAATATTTAATTTAAATATGAAAGCAATGTTTGTACTGCTTAAAAAAGTTTTCATTTTCAAAGGTTTAAATTGAAAAAATATTTTGAAATTTGTCTTTCGCCCCTGTATATAAAGAAAAAAAATGGGCACTTTTATGTTTGCGGTGCACAAATCTCGCAATCAATAGCATTTTTTAAATCACAAATACCAACACTTAAATTTTTGCTTACCAGCATCTACTATATATAAAACGCAAATTCTTATTTCATTCCGATTGACTATAATGCAGGTTCTACTGTACTGAATTTTGTAGAACTCACACAGTTAGTTAATTTGTTTTAATGTAAAAAAAAAAAAAAAAAAAAAAAATATTTCTACGCTGCTTAGTGAACGAACGTAGTAGTTTTACTATGGGTGTTTTAAAATTAGGTGAATACGATTATGAAAGATTGCCTTTTTTAAAATGTTCTACTGAATAAATTTTGATGCTATGCGGGAAAGTTCTCAGTGGTATAGTAAAAAACTAGCCGACGTACGCTATATGCAGAGAGTATATACTAGACAATATATATACTATAGCTATAAAAGGTGTGCTGAACTTCTTAAAAAAATCTACAGGGTATATAACGTAGACCCACTCCTACATCTCTGAGATTTCTAAAATCTGGTTAACGAGATTATGAAAGATATATTTAAACTTAGCTATCTATAATATATATGAAATGCAAAGAGAAATTTCTTTCCGGCCGCTTAGAACTTGAGTTCTGCTGAATAGATTTTGATGGGACTTACGTTGTTAGATAAATTTTCAGAAAAGATTTTAGTATATCATACGTTCTACGTTGCTTGGTTAAATAATTATGGGGAGGGAAAAATTCAAAATCTGATGAACACGATTATGAAAGATTGGCTCTTTTAAAGGTTCTGCTGAATGGATTTCAATGGGGCTTAAACTGTTAGATCATAAGGCGGCAGCACAGACAATCACCTCATGGAGTTCATGGCTGTAATTCCAGAACAAGCTACTCGATTCGCATATTAAAATGAAATTTGTCTGCCAAGTCATACCTTGGCGGAAAACACCTGAAATCCGAATTTAGAGGTTGACTCGGGGATTTACTAGTGTTTTCCTGCACCCAAGGGAATGAAAACTTGGAGAACTGGGAGCAGGAAAACACAATAGTAAACCTACAAGTCAACCGCTAAAATCGCGTTTTAAGGTGTTTTCCATCAAGGTATGACTTGGCAAACCCATTGCGTTTAATACGCGGATCGAATTTTAACTAATTCTAGAATTTCAGCCGTGAACTCGATTAGGTGATTTTCCGTGCTGCCGTCTCCCGGTATATGTTAAATAGATATTTTTTTTTAGGAAAGGCTTTGTTACATTTGATAGTTTAAAAGTTTCTGCTAAGTGGTTTTCAGTGGAACTTTCTCGGTTAGTTAATTTTTTATCGAATGTTTTAGTAGAAAAAACATATCGTTCTAGGTTGCTTGGTTAGAGTATTTTGGCCGAAAGTTCTACAATAAAATGAACCCAATTATGAAAGATTAGCCTTTTTAATATGCTCTATTGGATAGATTTTAATGAGAATTGCATTGAGAAACTTTCAGAGGAGTGGTTTTAGTATATTACATATTGTTCTATCGTACTTTACCAAATCCTACAGTAAAGGATCAACTAAAAAGTTAGTCTTTAACAGCTCAAATTTTGTCTTCCTCAATAGAAGATATAATAGCATAATGACGTCGATATCATTTGTAGAAATTAGGATGGGGAATTCCAGATAAATGTCCGTATTGCTTTCAAGCGCATGATCAAATTCACAGATATATTTCGTTTGATTCAAGGTTTCTTTAGAAGAACAGACCAGCGTAGCGGGCAAAGGCTGCTAGTGGGTGTATATAAGTGACTGTAACAAAAAAAGATCAATTTTCTATTGCTCAACTGACGGGAATGACCTTTAGAAATAGTTTGCAAGTGGAGGAGAAGAATGGGGAACCAATTTGAAAATATGTTTTAAAAATACAATAAATTTAATTAAGGGAGGTAGAAAAGTTTCTATGAACACATTATAATAAAATAATTACAAATATGTAATAAAATAATTAATAAGGTTGTAACAAAATAAAAATATATATGTTTTTTTCAGAAACAGAGCATTATGTCATTTACCCGTTATGAACGGTATGTAACCCCGTCAGGTATGGGGCAGGACGGGGTGGCAAGGACAAGTAATTATAAAGACGTAGAAAACTAGTGGAAATGCAAAAAAAAAAAAAAAAAAAAAAAAAGTGTGTTCCAAATTTATTGAGTTTTTGGTTACCGTAAAGGTTTATCTAGAGTTTTCATTAATTGTGTCCTTTTCTTAAGTCCATTGACAAAATTCACACACTAGGACAGGCTCATCATCTTTGCTATGTATCGCCACACAGGAATTGTGTGCCCATTTTTAGTACAAGCGACGCAGTTTTCTACTGACTTTGAGTAAAATTCACCGGAATATGAACATTCACAGTCAGAAAAAAGTTAGTTAACAAAATTTTGGGGCAGAATGGGGTACTTCCCCATTCCTCTCCCCCATTTTTCGCTCCACCCGTTCCGCCCCAAACACCCGATTCAGGTTAGGGTGATAAAGTCACGCGATAAAGTTACGTAACGAAACGTTTAACTACACGAAACTAAAGACAAACGTACTTCAAGCATGAACTAACTTTAGTTGTAATGTAAACAAGTATGTACGCCTTACCTTGGTTACAAAATCATTGGAAATTACAATACAGGAGCAAAAAATTACACTACGAAAAATTCACGTACCAGCGTTCGAGAAAACTACACATTGCTTCTGCTCGCTAGCAGTACCTCCTTGACACCGAAGAACGTCAAACTTCATTCCGTCTCAGTACCCCGTTGTGCCCCGGGTTCCCCTAAAGTAAAGTTCCCAAAACGATTCATGGTATTTGGAGGAATTTGTCAAAGTGGCAAATAAAATATCAAAATTCTCAAGTAAATAAAATCCAAACACTGTATTAAAACTAGTGCCGTGAAAGCTTTTTTCACATTGTTATTAATATAAAATGTTAAAAACAAGCAAAATTACTTAAAAGGTGCAAAAAACGTATAAAGATGTTAGTATACCCCGAGATAGTTCGAACGCACATGCATTGAGTTTCAAGGAGAAAAGGTGACTTAAATACAAGAAAACACAGGTAAAACAAGATGAAATAGTAGGAATGTGCAATCGAAGTTCCGTCTACCGCTCCAGAAAGAGAGGGGAGTGGGGTGAAAATATTAAGTCACATTTTCCTATTACTGTCCAATAATCCTTGAATCCATTTAGATTTTGCTTAGAAATGACAATATCTGTAACGACGTCCTTTCCAGTGTTGATGATACTCAGTTCGCTGTTTTCACTGCTTTGCATACAGCAATTATGTAACATTATTTCAACAAAAAGACTATATTCTATATAAAGTTTAATTAATTTTTCAACTACTTTTCAGGAGTGAAATTACGCTTGAAATTATTGAATATTAAAGGCGTGAATTATCACTTTGCTAACTAAGCGTAAACCAACAGAGTGAAAAATGTCCAAGACGGGAATCGAACACGGTCCCTTGGAATAGCGCTCTAGGGCTTTCTAACTGCTTCAGTGCTACCACTAAGACACAAGGACGATGCCCAACTTAGCATATCTCACTCACATAAGTCGGTAAGACTGCTACCGCAGCTAATAGATGGAAAAGTCTTCACGGGCACACAATCTTGCGGCGTAACACGAGACGCAAATGAACCCAGCATCGATGAAGGTACAATTTTATTAATTTTTCAACTACTTTTCAGCAGTGAAATTACGGCTGAAAAGTAGTTGAACAATTAATTAAACTGAATCTTCACCGATGCTGGGTTCATTTGCGTCTCATGTTACGCCGAAAGATTGTGTGCTCGTGAAGACTTTTCCATCTATTAGCTGCGGCAGCAGTCTTATGTGAGTGAGAAATGCTAAGTTGGGCATCGTCCTTGTGTCTTAGTGGTAGCACTAGAGTACTTAGAAAGCACTAGAGCACTATTGCAAGGGACCGTGTTCGATTCCCGACTTGGACATTTTTCAATCTGTTGGTTTACGCTTAGTTAGCAAAGTGATAATTTACGTCTTGAATATTCTATTTAAAGGTTTCATGAAAATGCAACATACTCTTCATAATTCAATATTTCAATGAACTTCATATATTTCTCTTTGATTGTGCATTAGAAAAGTTTTATTAAACACATTTCAAACACAGAATAACTTTTAATAACAATTTTAATTACTTTTAAATATAATTTTAAGATTTTTTGGTGATACAAATTAAATTTAAACTTATTTTAAACATTGAAATGCGTGCTATAATATTAATGCAGTTTTAAAATAGAGTGACATTTTTTATTCAATTTTATCTTATATGTAAATAAAGCACAAATATGGCCAGTTTGGTCCAAGTAAAAACAAAAGTATAAAAACAGGGTGCTATATTATTCAAATTGATAGTTTTAGTCCTGGAAAATTTTAAAGAATTAATATCTTTGAAACATATTGGCTTATAATTTTACTCAGTAAAAAAAAAAAAAAAAAAAAAACTTAGCTAAAAACACCTCAATTAAAAATACATATATTTGTGGAGAAATCCATTTGTTTCGCATGTAACTGGGTTGACAAAAAATTATTAAAGTTTATACAAAAATAAAATTCACTGGGATGAAAATAAATTATAAACATGATTCTCTGCAATGATGCTAAATTAATACTAATATGCGAATAGACGATATTTTGACTCGTAATTGATAATAAAAACCTACTAAGAGGAGACAGATTCATCTCGTCAGGGTTTTCCCGAAGTTCAACAAAATAAGCGTTCGAACACGGCCGCATTTATTTTATAAAGCAAAACATGTATTTGTGTAACACTGACACCATAGTAATTGTGAGAACAACTGACCAATAAATAAATAAATAATAAATAATAAGGAATAAATTTCACGTTCACTACATTACTTTAACATCTAAATATCTCACAATTTAAATTTTTGCATTGTCGAGTAGGAAAATATTCTTTCACATGCGATTATTTTTCAAAAATATATTTTAATTTACTAATTTTAATTGGTTTTCATTTTCAAGCGTGAATTTCTTAAAAATCAGCCTCAATTGCGTGCAACTCGATAAAAAAAAAGATTAACTCGTTTCAATTTGAAACAAGATACATAATCCAGCATTTGTATCTGAATAAAATTCCATAATGAAATTAAAATTTCATTAATAAATATATAAAATAATATAAGGTCTGAGCAGTGCCTCTAGTGCAGTAAAACGTAGTAAAAGACATGTAATCAAATTATGTGCTTAAACTAATGAAATTAATGTAATCATAAAAGCTCCTGAAAGTAGCGAAATCTCTGGCGTACTCTTCGGCTGTTCAGCAGCGCAATAACTGGATTTGCCCGCTTCACGTACAAAAAGACATACAATGACACGCCTACAAAATGGTAAAGTTTCGTAAAGGCATTAAACGTTAATGAAGTTATCTACAATATTTTAGTATGACTTTATAAATGTGATCTTGATAATTGTTGTCAAAATTAACTTTCTACTAATTACTTTGTTCTTATGTATAAATTTGTTTTTTATATTTCTAATTTTTGATTTCATCCTTTCTTAGACACTTATATCTATGGTTGTATATTGTTATGCTGATGAAGAGTAAAATTTCTATTATAGAAAAGTATCTTTTCATTTTTTTCTCCATTACTTTTTTATTATGGTAAGGTGCCCTATTACCGTCCCCCAGTCTCTTTTAGGCCCTTGAAAGTTGTAATTTTCAGTGAAAATATACCAAATTTGGATTTTACATAGAATAACTAACCACGCACACAGAAATATAGGCAAATATTGTGCAAACAGTTTTTAACAATGCATAAAATTGTTTTTTCAAAAGTATCTGAAAAATGCAAAAGAAAAAAAATGGTCCCAATTTCGTCCCCCCCCCCAAAAAAAAAAAAAAATCCAATACGCCGAGGCTTAACTTATATATAAATCAAAATTTATTTTTAGATTATTAAGTAATTTAATTTACATTAAACTAAGGCACGAAGAAATGTACTAATTGTCAGTGGGAAAATAACATAACGAAACATTACCATCCAAACACGAGGAAAAAATAAATAAAAAAATGTCATGAAAAAGGCATTCGTAATACGAAAATAAGAACTGCAAGGGCGACGAAATTGGGACCAAGCTACTTCCCAATATAACCAAGCTTCAGTTCCCGTAAGATGAACTGAGCCTCCTAAAACTCAGTGTATGCTACTGTCAGCATCTTACCAACGCAAAATACATTCAATGAATAATAAATAAATACTTACAGTACAGTAAATAACGTTCTACAAACGACGTAATAAGAACTCTGGTCTTCTAAAAATAGGAAATTCGCCGTCTTTAATTTATGTATGCGTCTTGGTGAACGAAACTTTCAACACTGACCCGTTTTACCTCCCGCCCCCTGTGGATTGCGTCATAAGTGACGCCAATTTCGCAGAAGTGGAGAAGTTAAGGAGGGCGAAATTAGGAGAGGGGACGAAATATGGGCACTTTACCCTATTATTCTATTTGTCTCTGTAACTTACATATCGATATTTTTGTCGTTACACCGCATTGCCGTCAGAGTGTTCTTTCTCGAAACGATATTTCTTAGGGGTTTCAAGCTTTCAAAGGATGAAAATAGATTAGACTCTTAATCGCAGCCCGTGAAGAGACACATGCAGCGGTACACCATCGATCTCAGTTGCATTTTAGCCTGTCGTGATCACATAGGAGTTCGTCAGTTTGTGAACACCAGCCTATCTTGATCAAGTGACACCCAAGAGGCGTTGGAGGAGGGTGGGGTGTCACGGCCTGTCGCTTTTCGTTAGCTGAGGTTCTAATCTAAAAACTTATTTGGAAAAAGTTAGCAATCAGGAAATATCGTCAAGGTTGTCGTATATTATAAAGTGTGACTTTTCTCAAATTTAATTTCATTTTGTTATCAGTTTTTATGAAATATTTAATGTTATTTTAGGAGCTCATCATGTTAAAAAATACTGCTTTCAAGTTCTCATTGCTTATTATTCCGAGTAATATGTTATGATTTAAATAAAAGTATTATTATTTGTAATAAAATTTATTTATATTTTGTCGTATATTTATATTTATCGTAAGATTATATAATAAAATTGAAACAAAAATATATATTCTTTTTTAGTTTATTTTTGTGGTTGTCCCTGACATATATTTAATCTATGATTTGTCATTTGACAGTTAATTCATACTTTTGCTACATTTTAGTTTACTGCCCATTGTTACAAATAACGCTCTTGTTTCCTGACCACTACAGTTTACGACTATGGAACCTTGGCACTCTTCTGCATATTCTAAAGATAAAAAAGGAAAACACTTAAGAATATTTTAAACAAGATTATTTCTTGAATTATTCTCTTAACATCACATTGTAATGAGGATCAAAAATTCATTTGCATAACTCTATTGTTATGGACAAAAGTTTCTCTATCCAAGGACCAAACTTTGTATAAGATCTCTTCAACTAGATTTTGTATGATAATGTATGTGATAAAAAAGAAATTTTTTTATGAAATGTTACCAGTTATGTTTGAAAATAGGCTATTCATATGTGATTATTAAAGAATGCTGAATATAAGAAAAATAATTTGAGCAATGGTGTCCCTTTTTACTAGCCTATCATTAGTAGTATAGGGTAAGTCTTGTAATCGTTTTAAAAATCGAAAAAAAAATTTGGCGGATTTACACGTTTCAGACACTGGATTTCCGAAAAACATATTTTTAGAAATAAAAATTGTCCGTTCGTCTGTATGTCTGTGTGTCTGTAATCTCCCTATCTCCCGAACAAATTGAGATAGAGACTTGAAATTCGGTGTGTACTTAGGCAGTAATAATGGGAAGAAGCTTTTTGAATATAAGTAACCTCGATTAAACGAAACTATTTTTTCGGGCTCTTCAAATATTCGTTCTGATAAAAGGTATACAAAAATTTTCGAAATTGTTTATTTGAAGGAATGATCATAAAAGACAATATAAAAACATAAATTTTGCATCATGAATGAACTCGATCAGATAATTAGTTGCCGAGATATTTGTAATTCTATTTATCACACTCCTCGATTTTTCATGACCCTGTATTTCATTCAAATTTCAATTCAAAGATATATTTTAATTGGAAATGAGACACTTAAATCGACGCAATAAACTGTTAGTTAATAGGATTATAATTTTTCAAGTTATAAGGATGTTTTTTTATGCAATTCGGTACTACTCGATTATCCCGAGGACCAAAAAACTATCGCCAAACTATAAGATTAAATGCCAATAATGGCTTATCGTAAATGTCAAGCATTTAATGTCTCTCCATACCTATAAGGGGGTTTACAAATAGGGAGAACCCTGTTCTGTCGCCTAATACCGCCAAGTTTGTCGCCAACTTGCCGGTATATCGCCAAATTTGGCGGACAAAAGGAGTCGCCAAAAGTGACGCCAAATTGGCGGTATCTCTAATATTTCGCAAAATTCCCATACTCTTCCATTGTAAACCAATAACATTTACTTGCTTACAGAAAACCAACAAATTGAGATATTTTAATGCACCAAAAAGTAATATTAGCTTAAGGGGTTATATTAATTATATTTAAGGAAGTCCAAATAAATTAAATTATGAATAAAAGTAACATGGCACAATGCTTAGCAAATATCACATGTTTTATTTTCATAATTTATATTATCTATATTCATGACGGGTAAGTATTACGATGGCCCACAACGACTAGTTTAAATGAATTTAATAGGTATCTTAATATTTTATTGAAAACTGAATTTTAAATGTACTGCGTTTTAAATTTAGAATTTGACTACAATACCAGCAAAAGTTGTGAGATTGTCCAGAACATGTAGATGAAAAGAACGGGAAAGGGTTTTAAGAAGGGTTTAAAGAAGATACGGTGTTTCTAGTTTATTTATAGTATTGCTTGAAAGTAACGTTATGTAAGCAATGATCGTATTCGTTACATATAATAACGTTTTAAGAGAATCATGAGTCAACTAGGCTTATTGTGTGACTAAAAGTTATTAATCAAACTCGATTTTATAAATATTCTGATTAATGAGTGTGACAAGCTTCCGGGAATTTAGTGTTTAAGTATAGTGATTAAGTATAAATAAATAAATGTACTCGAATAAACAGAAACATATATTTACAACTGTGGAGAGTTATCGAGGTTTTAATACAAAACTATACGGAATAAATATGTCATTGTAAATTTAAATTACGAGTGTGGCAAGTTATTGAGATTTTTGTGTATATCATAAATAATTGTAGTAGACAATATATAGTGTAAAGAGTAACGCTTTGTCGAGGTGTACTGCATATCTGTAATGAATTAATGATATTCGATTCCATTAAAACATTGATTTATTAGGGTGACAAGTTATTGAGGTTTACACTTTTGACATAATACCGTGTAATCTAAAGGTACATTAAGTCTAATTATCCCATTAGCTAACGTGCTGGCAAATCGTCTTGTCAGATAATTGTCCGTTTTTGTTAAATTACACGTCGGCTGATTGTCCTGTCGGCTAAAGTTACTTCTCTGCCAGATGTCATGACTTCCAATTCCTGCCGCCCCACCAGTGGCCGAGAGGTACTCCTCTCGAAGCTGGTAGACGGGAGATGCTGGGTTCGATCCCAATCGCGCCCGTCGGCCTAATCGTTCGGAGTTTTCGTGGTTTTCTTCGAACTTTGGTTCTCCAAGCGTTAATACGGGTTAGGTACCCTTAGAAAGTCCTCCACGGAGGGCACTCCCCCCCCCCCCTTAGGGCCTATATCCCACGTGCAGATAATTGGCCGACATAAATACAACCAACCAACAAACCAACCAACCAATTCCTGTCTGCCAAATCTCTTTTTGGATATCCACATGTCCGCGAAGGGTTATAATTATTATCGCATTTAAAAATACTATCAGGATGAGTTGGCGCCATGAAGAATTGAAGCTATTATGAATTACGCGCGACGAATGTATGGCACACCATTCGAATCGATGCCCTTTGAATAAAGATGAATATACTTAAAAACGGTTTTTTGCTAGTTTATGTACTGTTGAAAATCTATTTGGTTGGTCTTATTTTTTTATGTTACGTCTGTAGCGTACACACCGCTTTATAGTCTTGTTTCTAAACAAATGCCCTTTAATCATCAAGCCGCCATTCTTTAATATATCAATTTAAAATAATAATAATAATAATAATAATAATAATAATAATAATAATAATAATAATAATAAGTACAATTTTCTACTTTAATCAGGACGCGTATTATACTACCGCAGAAATTTTCATTATTTTTTACTCGAGAAAAATATTACAGAATGTACCTATAACAATGCACAGAAAGATTTCTAATCTCATGAAAACATATTTGACAAAGATTTATTATCTGAAATAATTTTATACTTTTTATTGGGAACCTACCTTGGTTAAAAAAGGTATAATAATTTATAGCGAATTTGATTATATGTCTAATAGCCAAAGTCATGTGACTGTCATAAACTGTTCTGAGCTGACCACTTCGCTTTTTATATGCCAGGCGGCCCTTTTGGTATTTAGCGCAGGTGATAAATCGCCAAATATTGTTCCATCGTTATCACTTCATCCAGGTTATAATATTTCAAGTCATTTGACTATCATAAGCAACTACGCTTTTCATATGGGCAGACATTTTCAATCAAAATTACTTTTCGAAAAATACTAACATAAAAGTTGCAATGATCGCAAAGAATTCTCGGTACTTTTATGTTACTCGGGTAAAAATCTCGCCAGTTAGCGTTTTTTTTTTTTTTCGAGTGATAAATTAAAACATTGCTTTGATGTTTAAATTAAATGTCATGGTTTATGGTATATCACTTATTATTTTTATTTTTATTTCATTTTATTTCTTTTTTTTAAGAAATAAGTAAAAGCGATGAATTTTAATTTTTTCAGTTTTAAATTAAAGTTGTGTATTTTAAATGAAATGACTGAAAGGATTATATTCTAAACGAAATTAATAAAATACGAATAAATGCGACAGGAACAATTTTTGGCAGTTTATCTCCTGAGTACGGCTAACATAAATATACCGAGTTCTTTGATTTTGTATGAGAATCTTCCGATACAGCAAAGGATTGAATTAAAGGAGTAAATTAAACTGTGAATAAAAATAACATGTACAATGCTTAGCATTAAATGTAATGGAGACCAAACTAGTCGCCAAGGGCGGCTAGTTTATAATAATTAAGTGTAATTTTTTTTTAAATAAAATTGTTGCATTTCTTAGAAAAGAAATATCAGAAAAGACTTAAACTTCAGGATGTCGAAGAGGTCTTATCCCTTTACTGATCGATTTAAAAATATTCATTTTCAATAACATGGAAATAAGGGAACAATTAAAGGCTTTGCTGGAATCAGTGAAACGAGATCCATCTCTAATTCAGTTATTTTCGCTTTCAGCTTTTAGTTTTTGAACAATAAACAAAAAACCGGAAGAGAAGGACGGTGTTGAATGCCCAAAACCTGTAAGGCTTGTAGACACGATGAATAGTTGGCCAAAATATCTCGCCAGTTGTTGACTTTAGAAGAGAAAGGTGAAAAGGCTTTTTTTTCGGTCTGATTGAGAAATTTACTTACATGTTGTTTTAGAGCGACTGTTTCTTTGGAAACGGTGAAAAACGAAAGAAAATATTTGTTGATTTTTAAAATGGAGCAAAACCATTTTTTTAATTCAACAAAGCGACAATTGAATTAACATTTTAAACTTCGCGACATTCCCTCAAAAAGATACTAGTATTATCCAAATCATGACCAATAAGGCATACTAGCGCTACATTTTGTTCAATGGATACCTAAAACCTAGCACGTCGAAATTTATTTCTAATTATATCAGAATATGAAGTTTGATGAAATTTAATCCACAGAGGATGGGATGTTTATAGAAAAGAACACTGTAAATTATAAAAAAAAGCAGCATACTCACCTTATAAGCTAGTTACATCAAAACTTAATTAGAATAAAGCATGACAAGGTCTAACTAATTATGGCAGGTAAGTGGTGCCGACCTCCGCTACTTCACGGAAAAGGTGCCACGTGATTAGAATCGGAGGTCACTTTGTTCAGTTATTGACAGGAACAATAACGGGTGCGATCACGGAAGATCCGACCGCGCAAATTAAAAGCTAAATTCGTTAAGTTTAAAGTATCGACTAGCGGGTTCGGAAGGACTGGGGCGTTTAATTCCCCTCTTTGTTTCATCCTCTGACCGTAGAGCAAAAGGGTAAAATTATAACTTTTATCTGTGTATTGTCTTTTTAATGCTAAAAAAAAGACGATTTTTCCAACCTGATAATAAAAAAACTGAATTACGTATAAGAATATCATCCTTATCATCATCCTACAGCTTAAGGAACAGATATAATATCGGTTCACGGAGCTGAGAAGGTAAACAGAAAATCTTGGATGATACTCTTTTTTTATCAAACAAGAACAGAAAATCATAGGTTCTAGCATAGATTATGAAAGACTTTCCAACGCATGTTGGATACTGTAAGAAATATTCACAGTTTAATAAGGTGAGAATTATATTTGTGTAAACAAGTCACAACAAATTTTAAAATCCACCATAAGCAATCATCCTCAATAGTCCGAAAAATACCTTTTTTTTTTTTCTTTTTTTTTTAAATACAGCATTGTGTAGGATCTATATTCTTATATATTCTACAAAATATGTTATAATTTAGTTAAAACAACTGAAATCACATTTCATGAAATTATTGTTCATACACCATGGCTACGCACACTCTATGCTATAGGTAAGTAGCTCGTGTTGTACTTCAGTTAGATATTTCAAATTAAATATATTTGACATTTTTTAAACCGTAGTGTAACTTGATTCTCTTGATAATACCTGTAAACGAACTTTAAATGCTATACATTTTGTTCACATTTTGTAGTTTCATTAAAACTTTCGATTAATGCTATGCTCCGCTCAGCACAATCATTAACACACGGCAAATGTTCAACAATTTCTTCAACTTCTTTAAAAGATTGTGTTTCTACCCAGTTCTCAACAAGCACATTTAGGAAGTTGTCACCTATTCTGTGTGGTATGAAAGAAGCTGTGAGATATATTTAAGTCATCAAACGTTAAACGAAGTCTCTTTAATAAGTGCAAATTCTTTTTTTCATTGATTTTACTAACTAACATATATTTCTTCTTGGCCCTAAGAAATATTGAAAACAAACGAAGAGTGACAATGTAATCACCTAAATACTACGCGTGACGTAGAATCACCTTTAATCCTCTTTTGCATAGTTGTATATGTGCACTATGCACATGTACTATTGTACAGTCGTGGAAAAAAGTAAACATCCCCTACTAAATACTCAACAAATTATCGTAGAAGAAAGTTACTGGTATCGAACGAATGGAAATAAAGTCTACTTTTAAACGATGTATATAAAATTTGCTTAGGAGACCATCTACATATTAAAACGAACCAACACTTCGTTTTACAATTCTGACAGCATAAATGAACCATACACCCTTCAATTAGTCTAAAAACAAATTTTTATGCAATTCGTACCATACGATTCCGAGAAATTAATTGTTTTAAAACGAGCGTATTTTAAGCGCTGCTTCCAAACTGAAGTTCGGTGCTGGATTGTTAACCCAGAGACCTCCCTTCTTGATCAAGGCACCTTAAGCAGTCAATTAAACCTGTTAGATTACAGGATAGCATAAGAAATTTCAAAATATTTAGTCACTTCTATCATAGACGGCCCCTTAAACCATCATTTTGCCGTTTTTTAAGCATAAGTTGAAAACTATTTGGAAGAAAAATATGAAATTTTGGATTTCCATAAAACAGGACTTAATAAATCTGAATCCATCAAAAAAATTGTTGGTTGCAATTCATAATTTTTTTTAATATTAATTTCATAATTCATAATTCATATCAGAAAATTATAAAAATTGCAAATTCAACGTATTTATGTTTGGGTATATTAGTATTATTGCTACACAAAAAATTAAAACATTAGAATCATAATTTCAGAAGTTATAAATAAAAATGTGAAAATGTAATTTAACATTTGAAGCACTAAATTTTGAATGTTTATAATTCAAAAACTAATCATTCAAATGACTTGAAATTTGGTGTACAGGCATAGTTTGAACCAAAAATTTGAAATATCTTGTTAAAATTGGGTATTGCCATTGAAAAAAATGAAGTTTGGTTTCGTTTTAATATGTAGATGGCCCCTAAGGAAATTTTATATACGTCATTTAAAAGTAGACTTTATTTCTAATCGTTCGGTACCAGTAACTTTCGCCTACGATAATTTGTTGAGGAGTTAGTAGGGGGTGTTTATTTTTTTTTCCCACGACTGTACATAAGTACTATTATTGAATGTATTCACATACAACAAACAGATCGAACCATTGAAGGCCTTAAAATTGTTGAGATGTCAGATGCATTATAGATTCATTTCCATCAAACAGTAGTTCAATTTTTAATGAATAAAATTTTCCATCCATCGAGCTCTGCGGAGAGTACATGGTTTCCGAATAATATGATTCACATCTATTCCAATCATAAAAAGAGAAAGATTTATTATCTCAAGGAGAGTGTTTAGCAAATGTCTGAATTTGATTCATAATAAAAGTTTTCAAAGCGTCGGGTGTGCTATCAATGGCGTTTTTTGACATTTTTGATTGTGGTGCTTCAGTTCTGTCTGTTTTTCTTAAAATCATTTAAAGATGATATTTTCAGGATAGTTTTTCACTCCAGTTGTCTTTATTGTATTTATTGTTGTATGCCTGTATAATTTTTATATGTACCTTTAACTCTTGAATGCAGGCGTTATTTATATGTGTATGTGTGTTTTAATATATACTGTAGTATGAGTGTTTTATTATAATTATCGTAGATCGATGTAATAGTAAAATCTATTCATTGTTATCCGATCATCCAAGGCTGTCGTATAGATGGCTGGTGACTTCCCCATCATGGTTTATTAGTGAGAAATTGCAAACTCAGGCATAGGCCGAAGTAGCTCAGTGGTTAAAGCAGCAGTCCTGTATACTGTGGTCCGGGTTCAATTCCTGGCTCTGACTAATTTTTCACTCCAGTTGGGTTTATAGTATTTATTGTTTTTATGTCTGTATAATATTTATATAAACATTTAACTGTTGAATGCAGGCGTTATTTATGTGTGTATGCGTGTTTTAATATATTTTTTTAGTATGTGTGTTTTATTATAATTATCAAAGATCGATGTAATAGTAAAATCTATTCAACGTTGTCCGGTCATCCAAGCTGTCGTATAGATGGCTGGTGACATCCCCAACATGGTTTATTAGTGAGAAATTGCAGATTCAGGCATCGGCCGGAGTAGCTCAGTGGTTGGAACAGCAGTCTTGTATACTGTGGTCCCGGGTTCGATTCCTGGCTCTAGCTAAAGTTTCATTCCAGTTGGGTTTATTGTATTTATTGTTAATATGTCTGTATAATATTTATATATACCTTTAACTGTTGATTGCAGGCGTTATTTATGTGTGTATGTGTGTTTTAATATATATTGTAGTATGAGTGTTTTATTGCAAATAATATTGGTCGTTTTCTTGTGTTTATATTATTTCTGTCAAAGGAGTAGCACCTTTTGACATTATGACAGACCTTCGTCTTTGTTCATCTTTACTTGTATGCTTCCAATGTAATTTTTTTTTTTCGGTTTAATTTTTGTAGCATGTTCATCATCAACGACTTCTTTAGAGTTTTTACTCTCAGTCTCATCGACTGTGGACGTAAAAGATGTAGTTGATAAAGCAAAGAAATTTCGAAATGAAGCAGCTTCTTTCAATCACTTTGCAAATTTTTGCTGTAGTTCATCTGATTTTTACTCACGTGTAGAAAGCTTCCTGTCGAGAGATCCAATACAAGCTTTCTTAATTTCTCTTTGAAATCTAAGAAACAGGCGATCTTCTTCATTTTTAATAAGCTGTTCCGAATTAGCATGATTCATGTCAAATACTATATCCAGATTTTCGCTATTCATTCTTTGATTTTCTTGGTCTTTTGCATTATTCGATTTAAAATTTCTCATTAAGCTTGCTTGTTTGCCATAATCTTTAATCTTTTTTAAGATAGGCTTATAATGTAGTACAACTACTTTAAATTATTTGTAGATCCATATTCTTGACCAGGTTCTTTTTGAATGCATTCGCTGGAGCTTATAAATAGCTGTAGGCTGTGGTCATTATAGTAATAAACGCTTTTAAATTGCTTTTTATGAAATCTGTTTATTTGAAGTAGAAATATATAATGAAGCATTTCATACAGGAATGAATACGAATGGTGCCTGACAGCATTTCTTAAAGATGTTTTTCACATGACTAAGTTGATGTAGCGAGAGTGTATACAAGAAAAGAACTATCACTAATCCAAAGCTTCTTAGTAGGTACGGTGAAAGCATACAAAATTAGCATGTGCATCTTTTAATTATGTTTAATTATGCTTTTTCTTGATTTTTTTGTTATAACATATAGTAAAAATTTATTAATAATGGAAATAAAATACATAATTGATCATCACCTATGTTTTTGATTAAAATTTCATATTTTTACAAAAAATCTGTGAACTTGTGTGATCTTGAGGAAACTCTTAATATTTTCCAAATGAGTTCTAAGGTCATATAGTTTAATAATAGGAGTAGAAGAAACTTTTTAAAGGGTGAGAACCAACTTTTTTTTTTTTTACATTGAATTTTGGGACACCCTAATATATCGGTATATATTTAAGTGTCATGCGCAGGATATTTTGTCAATTTTGCATAGTATGGCCCTGAAACGATCATCACCTATGCTTTTGATTAAAATTTCATATTTTTACAAAAGATGTGTGAACTTGTGTGACTTTGAGGGACCTCTTAATATTTTCCAAATGAGCTCTAAGGTCATATACTTTTTAATAATAGGAGTAGAAGAAACTTTTTAAAGTGTGAGACCCAACCTTTTTTTTTTTAACCATTTGGAAAAATGGTTATTGTCCTCGTCAGTGTAGGAAATCAAAAGCATATCTGAAGGTTTTTATTGGTTTAATCATCATTTTATTCGTTTTCTGATTGGTTTATACAGTAATATGTATTTCCCTTTACTTTCAACAGAGATCGATACCTTCTGTTGCCGCTATGACAAAAAAGTAATAAAAACTACAAAAAAAATTAATAACTCAGAAACAAATTGAGATACAGCTTTCAAACAAATTGCATTTAAAAGTACATTTTTTTCTCTATATGATGCGATGGTGTAAAAAGTAATATTATGGGATGTTTAGAAGTTTAAGAATGAAATTTCATTTAAAATGGGCCGTCAGATTTCTTGGAAATTTGACGATGGAAGAGCCTTTTCCCGAACGGCCAATGAAATGATTGGATAATACATAAGTTTCAGGTGGATAAAATACGTACGAGTCGCAGGCGATTTTTGTCGCTTGAAATTTTAACGTGTAATAACACTATTAATGTTTAATTCATGCGTACGTAATGCATGATCAACTCCGTGCGATTTTTTATGTCTTAAATTTTAGTCTTTGAAAAGATCATTTTCCAAATGGTCGTTGTAATTTGTTAAATTGCTTTTTTTTTATTATTATTTTTTTTTTTTTTTAATTTTGGGACACCCTAATATATCGGTATATATTTAAGTGTCACGCGCAGGATACTTTGTATGTTTTGCATAGTATGGCCCTGAAACAGGCAGATTACTTAGGCCTAGAGTTTAAAATGTGGAGATTTTTAAACATATTAAAAGAAGTAAGGTCTAGGGCTTAAAATCTGGAGAATTTTACTGTAGTTTTAACAATGCTATTGTATCCTCAAATTAAAATAACTACGCTAACATGAATCTCTAGGGTGTTTTCTTAATTTTTATGTATAGTTTATATTCTATAAACTTATAAGTTAATATATATGGGAAATTTATATAAGTGTCACGTGCAGAAAATTTTGTCCATTTTTCATGGAATGGAACACGTACATTCTCGTTTTATATTTAAGTATGTGAATCCACATTAAGTGTACTCCTAGAAAAAGAAGAAATATCTGAACATTGTACATCCTACATCGTATTGCACATCGTACATGGTATTGTACATCGTACATCGTACGTCGTATTGTACATCGTACATCGTACGTCGTATTGTACATCGTACATCGTACGTCGTATTGTACATCGTACATAAAAATAATAAATAAGAAAATCTCATTAAATTTTCGATAATAAATGCAAAAGTACTTTTACTTTAATTACGTTTTGCATAGTTTATACTAGTACTAAATAAATGATGCAATTTTATGTAAGTATACAAACTTTTTAAAGTATTTTATTTACTGCTTTCTGAGTTGGCATTATGATGTTCCCCTATTATTGCTTTATCTCATTCCTAACTGACAATGCATTAACTATAGATACGTGATACTTTAATATAACAAAACTGTCAATCATTTTCATTTTCATTCCAATATATTAAAAAAATACAAATATATGTAATTATTTATCTTACAACATTATTGTGAATTCAGATTGTTATTGTGAATTCATCACTGTTATTGAGAATAAGAAATGACGAAATCCATGCAATAAAATACGTTTAAATATGTCTAAAATGGTTTAAAAAACTGAATTCGTGAGATGAAATTATTCAATATATTATACGATTTATCATTTTAATTTTTCAATTGTTATCTACATAAACGCTTTATTAAATGCTATAGAGACATTGCACATTATTAGTCATAAACGAACAAATTTTAAATGTCAAACTAACAGGTTATTACAGGTTAAATTAATATCATTCAAATGCCCATATTTATACATTGTGTAAACAGATTTCTGAATTTTACAGTTCAAAATAAACAAAAAAAATTAAATAAATAAATAAAAAATAAATAAAATTTTGTTTCAATGATAATTTTTGTTCATACAAATTTCACTTTGAACAATTTCAAACTATTTATTGGTATAAAATTCACAAATAATTTGAAATTTTCGGTAAAATTCAACATTATACATCATATATATCCAACAATCATCTATGGCTCGTTGTTTGCAACCTTTCAAGATGTCTTATAACTTTATTTAATTCTTATATATTTTTTATATTAAGAACGGTAATAAAAACTTAATTAATTTATAAAGTAATTTATGTAATCAATTATTAACCATGTTTTTGTAAATACCTATTCATAGGTTTTTAATTTTGTACTATATATACTATTAGTAATACAGATATAAATCAGTACGAACGAAAATATATTACATATGTACTCAAAAATGGTATTTTAGCGACACATAGCATAAAATATTTCAGCTTATACATGAAACTACGGATAATTTTATTCCCAATTATACAACACGCTCGGTTAACCTACACATCGAGAACATGCTATCATAAATGTCTTTTTGACTCTACGAAAACAATTAAAACTTTGATTTAATATCTAACCATAAATTGACAATTTGACCCTTATTGCTTTTATTCAGTAGCAAATATTGTTTGAAAAACAATTTATGTTGCTGCATGAAATGCATGTAATAAATGACATATTATATAATAAAAAAAATCCAAAAACATTATATATGGAGCATATCAAATATGTTTATATTTAAATTTTCTAAGGATTGAATGATGGTGCAATGCTTAGTATATGTATCTTTAAAAAAATTGTAGATTTCTGCAGATTAGATGGCTCAGACTGTTTAAGAGCGTTACATATTTAGGATAGTGTATAATTTTGTTTACATTTTTTCATATATACCAAACAAGAACAATAAATGAGAAATATTTAAAATATATAATATATATAAATATTGATATAAGAAGAGTCGATGGGAACAATAGAATAGTCACATATACTTAAATTATTCATATTCAGCATTTATTTTCTTACGTACGTTGACTTCGTTGTTCTTCCCCTTTATACGAAACTTTTTTCTGTGTTTCTGAAAAGGACTTTCATCGTTCTACCCCCTAAATGAGAACTTCCAAACTCACAAATTTATTATTAGTAAAGAGTACGTTGCGAAACAACCAACTGCTGAAATGTAAAAGTATTTGGTAAAATCAAAGATATCCCATCCTGTTAATACAAATGGAGGAGAACAGCACATTTGAGATAAACTTATGATACTTTCCTTTATCTGACTTCTATCTCTGTTGCTTAATGATCGCAGAATTCTAATGTTAGATTTTTTCGCTCTTTTATCAACTTCGTTAACAGCAGAAGCCGCAAATACTGTTGCAGTAAATAACACAAAATTGTTTAGTAATAAAGAAATCTCAGTAAAGGAAACGCCATTCTTCCAAATGCTCAGTACCTCCAACAGAATTTCACAAGCATTGTAACAACTACCTAGAAAAATAGGGAACCCTAGAATTGAATTCACAGTGTCGAAAATAATTAAAATTGTATCATATCGAATGAAACAAGTGTCACAATTTATAGAAGTTGTAAATCGTCTTTTAATAATACGCTCATTTATTTCCACATGCTTGGACAATATTAGCACCATGTAACGACAAACGATAACATAAAAATTTACAAAATAAATTACAAAAAAATATCCATATTGTATCACAAATTGATGTATAAAATATGCGAATAATACGATACTCCAATGAATATTATAAAAGTCTATTGTTCCAAAAGTCAAAACCCGGATTGCTGTTTCACTTAATGAATCATAGTTATATGCATCTGCACATAATGATAAAAAGCACATTGACAGAAATAATAAGTAACAATGTTTAACTCTTTCTTTAGGAGGCGTAATTTCAAGTAGTTTTTCCAATTTTCTTAATTTTCTCATTGCTTCAACAATTTGTTTTTCGCATTTAACTATATAATTCCACATTAGATATGATCCCAAAAAAAGGGATGAAATAATTAAAAGCTCTTTTGAACTTTCTTTAAACTTAAATTTGAGAAAAGTTTCCGAAATCAACATATATAAAAATATTAATAAAGACATTCTCATAAGATTCTTTGTTGTAGATACAAGAGTTCTTTTCCTTTGCTTATGAATCAAAGGTCTTATATCAATACCAAATATCTGAAATAATTTCATATATGCATACATATTTGTGTGTGCGTTTCTGCTATTATTATTTGAGTACGCTCTGAGTTCATTATTGGCACATGACTTAAGATTATTCATCCTTTTTTATTTTAATCAAAGTAAGTAGATAAATGTACTGTGCAAGTCTAAGCAAGCATATAATTATAATTTAATTTAAGATGTAAGATTATTTTATACGATAACCAGTTAGCATTTTTGAAAAGATAATTTGTATTCTAAATGAACTTACGTACTACTTGTATTTGCGTATCTAAGAACATTGTGAACAAGATATGAATAAAAACTTTCAAAATAACTCAAGCAGTCAGCATTTGTTATACATGTGTCATCGAGTTACATGTATTGAAAATACTTCTTCAGCTATGATAATTTTCTATTCCACGATCAGTAGCTATTATATAAAGTGCGCATTTATTAAAATGAAAACTAATATAATAAAATATAGTATAACATATTATTTATCCCTCTTAAAAGTAATATTTTTGAACAAAATAATAAAAATTTATCGATCTTACCTTCCATTTGATCTCAATGTATTAAAATACATATTTTCCAAACAACTTTATATTGCACATTATTACAAATGGAAAAAAAATACGTCAAAAATTATTTTGATTCAAAAGTCCTTTCTTCTGATAAAATGTTCGCTATCATCATTTTTTCATAAATATTTTTTTTTATATCTTCACACACGCATAGCAAATATTAAGCTAAATATTATCTGTTTGGCTCCCAAGTAATTTATTTAAGAGTTAAATATATTAACATTTTACAGGACAATAGAAAATGGATTGAAAGTGTTGCTCAATTTCAAGCAAACAGTGACAGATATTGATTATTATTGCAAAAGATTAATAAATGAAATTGTGAATTTCCTAACCATGCTTCCCTCTTTTAGCCTAAAACATAATTTATTTTCATTTATAGCTGCGTTGTCACAGACTTTTAGAACACTAAAACATACGCATAAAATTGTTTCAAAACTCACTCAGTCTTTACCCTTCATTTTTTTTGCTGCTGAAATGAGAAAATAAATGCCTTTTTTTAGGTAGTTTTCTTTACAAAAAAGCTACCTATTGCAGCCGTTCGGAGGAAAGCGATTTCAAAAAATTTTGGTATATTTTCATCGATCATGACCCCCAGACCCCGAAACCACCCTCCGTTCAAAATTGATATATATATATATATATATATATATATATATATATATATATATATATATATCCATATATATATATATATATATATCTGACCTATGTCACACTGTAACTCCCGTAATTATAAACCGATTTCGATGTAATTCGGTGTGTACATAGTACATACTAATGTCTCGACCGAGTTCGTTGGCCAGCTTCATCCGACGTTTTGTTTCAAAATGGCGGCTATTTAAAAATTTTTAAAAATTTTAAAACTTGAAATGTGGTACCAACAAATTAAAAATGGAAAACTATTTTTTTCTTCTGTATTTGACCTTTATACAAAGATTCCGGAGCAGTTTTTGTTTCGTCTATATCTTAAAAAATGGCTGAGTTATAGCATTTTGAATTTCTAGCGTGGCTGACATTTTGAAACGTCCTGAATTTTGTCACGCGATAAAAGGCGTATTTATGAACCGATTTGGATGTAATTCAGTGTGTACATAGTACATACCAATCTCTCGACCGAGTTTGTTGGCCAGCTTCATCCGCCATTTTGTTTCAAAATGGCAGCCATTTAAAATGTTTTTAAAAATTTTAAATTTGAAATGTGGTACCAAAAAATTGAAAATGGAAAAATATTTTTTCTTATGTATTTGACCTTTATACAAAGATTTCGGAGCAGTTTTTGTTTCGTCTATATCTTAAAAAATGGCTGAGTTATAGCATTTTGAATTTCTAGCGTGGCTGACATTTAGAAACGTCCTGAATTTTGTCACGCGATAAAAGGCGTATTTATGAACCGATTTGGATGTAACTTCGTTTATACATAGTACATACCAATGTCTCGACCGGGTTCGTTGGTCAGCTTCATCCGCCATCTTGTTTAAAAATGGTGGCCATTTAAATTTTTAAGAAAAATTTAAATTTGAAATGTGGTACCAAAAAATTAAAAATTGAAAAAATATTTTCTTCTTATGATAAAACCTTGATAAAAAGATTCGGGAGCAGTTTTTGTTTCGTCTATATCTTAAGAAATGGCTGAGTTATAGCATTTTGAATTTCTAGAGTGGCTGACATTTTGAAACGTCCTGATTTTTCTCACGTAATAACAGGCGTATTTATGAACCGACTTGGATGTACCTTGGTGTGTACATAGTACATACAAATATCTCGACCGAGTTCGTTGTCCAGCTTCATTCGCCATCTTGTTTCAAAAGGGTTGCCATTTAAAAAAAATTAAATTTAAAATTCAAAATGAGGTATTAAACAATTGGAAAATGAAAAAGATTTTTTTATGTGTTTGGCCTTGATACAAAGATTCCGGAGCAGTTTTTGTTTCTGAAAATTTGTTCTTTTGTTTATATCTTAAAAAATGGTTTATTTATAGCACTTTCAATTTCTAGCATGGCTAACATTTTGAAACGATCTTGTATTTGTCACGCGATAACACACGTATTCGCCTATTTCGATGTAAGAAGGCATGTGGATAGTATACATCAACACCTCGACCAAGCTCGCTGGCCAGATTCATCTGCCATCTTGTTTCAAAATGGCGACCATTAAATTAAAAATATATATATATATTTAAAGTGAGGTGCAAAAAAATTAGAAATTGAAAAATGTTTCTTTCTTAAGTATTTGACCTTGATATAAGGATTCAGGAGCATTTTTTGTTTGTGTTTACCTTAAAAAATGGCTCAGATATAGCAGTTTCAATTTCTATTGTGGGTGACATTTTGAAAAATCTGATTTTTTGCATGCGACAGCACTGCTATATATTAACCGATTCCGATGTGAGTGAGCATGTGCACAGCAATTACTAAGGTCTCGACCAAGTTCACTGCTTAGCCTCATCCACCATGTTGTCTTAAAATGACAGGCACTTTAAGAAATTGCCGAATTTGGCAGCCAAATATATGTTACTTTAAAGAAAAACAGCTTGGATAAAGCTGACTAATTTCGCGAAATTCTCATTCATTATATTGATAAAAATTAGTATTGAATTTCCTATATTCGGTTTCCACTAAATTGAGCTTCGTGTGTTTGAATGATATAATTTGGCTTTTTTTAAATAAGGATTATGAAAGCTACCTCTTCCTCCCGGCACTGGCCGGAAGGACTTTTTTTCTGTAATGGTGCCATTCCATACAAAATGGGGAAATCAGCTGTGGCTGACATGTCACAGATTTTAATGAAAATCGGTATATAAGTAGATCATATTTAATAATGAGTAACTGTAAAATAATAGATTTAGGATTGCTTTTTTAAGTATCAAAATTTACATTAAAAATTGATGTAAAATCTGCGTTTTGTTTGCATGCTTAGATTTTCCATTTGGATTATCAGCCTTAGGAATGGAAAGATCATATTAAAAAATATTTATAATTAAGAATTAATAGTAAGTAACAAATTTTCGTAAGTTAGTAATTGTTTTTTCATTCCATAAGGAGAAAAATAAATAAATATATAAAAAATGAGTGAAAATGAAATACTTCTATTACTCATTTGAACATGAAGGAACGCTTCTACAGCTTTAAAATTATTTGACGTTATAGCTAAAAGTACATATATTTTAAGTATCGAAACTTTCATTCTTGCCTTTTTACTCCTTAATGTGAAAAAAAAACAAATAGCAAAAAAAATGTTGAGGAAAAAAATGAAATACTTCTATTACTCATTTGAACATGAAGGAACGCTTCTACAGCTTTAAAAATATTTGATGTTATAGCTAAAAGTACATATATTTTAAGTGTCGAAACTTTCATTCTTGCCTTTTTACTCCTTAATGTGAAAAAAAATATATAGTAAAAAATGTTGAGGACAAAAATATATGCTTCTATCTCTTGTTTGAACGTGAATGAAAGTTCTTAAAATGCTTACATTATTTGAAATTATAGATAAAAATGTATATTTTAAATAAAGAATTTTTATTCTCGCTTTCAGTTTATTTTTGCCTGAAGGATATTTTAACTTAGAGTTGAAAGATGATTGAGTTGAACAAAAAAATATAATTTAATCCTGGATCAATGTAGATGGCAGCACTAAATACATTTTTCTTGAAATCGTTCGCAATATTGTAAAAAAAAAAAACCGCACAAACTTGAAATGGAATGTAATAAATATTATGTTTTTTTTATCCCAATTTTATTATGTTAGGAATCAAAAGACAATCTTGAACTTTATTTTAACACGTCACGTCCTTATTGAACTTTACACCTATTCAATATTTTTATTGTCTGATTTTTCTTTTAAATTTTTTAAACATATAAAATAGGAAAAATTGGGATTTTGCATTTTTTTTTTCAAGTTTCTAAGCTATTTTAAAGATGAAGGAAATAAATAGCAACTTACAAACTTGAGTAATTTGATCTTAATATGTCACACTACATGAGGCATCAATTTCACAGATGTGTTTGAAATCCTTTGATTTTTATAACGTTTTTAATTTTCTCTAAATTGACGAATTTTCAGTTTTTACAATCAATTTAATATAATTCATGGCGTTACCAAATTATTAATACTAAAAAAATATGAAAAAAAATTTACAGGTATTACAACACTATAAAAAAGATTTAATTTATGTTAAATACTTTTTAAGATACAGAAATTCAACCTTGAAACTTTGAACGATTGCGCTCATGTTATTCTATGTCACAAGTTTTTTAAATGCCTAGAACTTCTAAAATATTCTATTTATGTCGAGATGTTTTAAACTGCTCTATTTGAATATAAATGTAAATTGTGTATAAAATTTTATTAAAATCGGTTACTATGTGCCCACGACTTTTTTTTAATTTTTGTTCATTTTGTGTGGAATGACCCTAATCAAGCAGTGTTGTTGTTTGAAAAAGTGGAGCGTTTTCTATCAGTGATATATGGAAGTAAGACAAGAATATAAAAAGAAAAAATTCCTGACTTCATATTTAATCTCCTGGAGGACCTCTTCACTCATTTGGCCACGTATGTGGAAGTTTAGTTTTTTTTATAATTATAATTACTGTCAATAATAAAAAGAGCAAAATTCTAATAATAACGTATTCACTATAGAATACCTCAACAAGATATATAAAAAGGTTATGGTTATGCTACACCGATGTACAGTTAGTTATTAGAGATATAAAAAAAGCGTGAAGTAATTTTTCGTCAGTAGGTGTTGTTGAATTATTTTAATAATTCATTAATATTTGATAAAAATAATATCAAATATATTAAATATATTAAATTTTTATAATTTGTAGAATTGTAAGAAAGATTTTCACTGTTAGTTTTTTTTTTTTTTTTTTTTTTTTGTAAGAAGTCATTTCACGTATAAATTATCATTAACGCTCATCAGCCACAAATGAGGAGGTTATGTTTTAGTAAATTTTTATAGTTTTTCGCATTGTTTTTGCTTTTTGAAATCCTGCTAATATAAAAAGAATAAATTGTGAAAAAAATGTCATTTTTTTTCTCACCATAACAAAATCTTCGATAAAGAATTTAAATTGATCTTGCCGTTTACTTATTATTGAATTTTAAAAAAATAAGCAATCTTAGGATACTCTGTATATAAAACAATTATTCAAAAGAAGCCACAATGATTGAAATTAGTATTTTTTCTGTAACGTTCTTAAACCATTTTACTTTTTACCGAAAATAAAATTGAATTAAGAACATAGACATAAATACTCAGTTCGCTCTTTATACTGCTTTAGACACAGTAATTATGTAACATCAATTCAACAAAAATACTATATTTTATTTAAATATTTGAATAAAGTGCGACGCACTCGTCATAATATAATATTTCAATGAGTTTCATATATTTGCCTTTGATTGTGAATTAGGAATGTTTTACTGAAAGACTTTTCAAATCAGAATAACCTTTAGAACATTTTTAGATACGAGGGCAGTTTGAAAAGTTCGAAAATTAGAAATTATTTTTAAAAATATGTTTTATTTTTCTACATAATCTCCTTTAAGTTCAAAACACTTCATCCAACAATTTGCCAAAGTCATTATGACATCCATAAATAGGGATTCCTCAAGATCTCACAAATATTCGACAACAAATACGTTTACTTCTCCTTCCACGTAAAATCTTTTCCTTAGAGGAAAATTTTAGACGTGGGAATAGATGGAATACAGAAAAAGACAAATTGAGTGAATAAGGTGGCCATTGCAACAGATCGTTCTTCCATTCATTCAATAATCACACTGCTATCACACATGTATGGGGATGTGCATTGTCCTGATGGGAAATGATTTTCTTTTTAAGCAAACCAGGTCTTTTTTTCATGAATTTTTATATCTATTTGATATCTATAAGTTCCGAATAATATCCACCTTTTATTTTTTTGCCCATTGCAATGTAGTCTATTGGTAATATTTCCATAGCATGTGAAAAGTCTGATGCCATAACTTTACCAAATTATTTTACGGAAAGAGTTTACTTTGGTGGTGCAGAACCACTATGTCTGTATTATATTTATTGCTGGTTGCTATCAAGAGCATAGGGTAACTCCAGGAGAGTAGCCACATGCGGGATAGATGCCGCACCCCTTGTATTTCTTGTAATTATTGATAGATGGTCGTCAAACGCACAGTATAGGTGCGTAATGAGATTATTTTAACCAGTGTATAGCGTGAATCCCATTTCAATGTTTACTTGTACAAGTACAATCCTTAATTTGACGTAAGTGCATGATTTCACTGTCCAAACTTTTAAACACGTTATGTTTAAATACTTTTCATACACTAATTACTAAATGCATGCATGATTTTGAAGTCAAAACTAAGTGTAGGGTTTGTATAGAGTACTGTGTGTATGGTTACGCCATTCCCCTTAGCAATGGCAGCTAACTGTGATTGGCCGACATCTGCACCACGCAAAATGGGATACATGCCGCACTGTTATTCCGGTATACATGCCACAGTTTCTTTTGTACGTGATGATTAAGTGTTATTAACTTTTCCTTTTTCTTTTTGCACAGACTAACCATGTTAGGCCTGTTATCAAGTTTACTAAAACCAGTGGTGAATAAGGGGAAAATAAAAAGTAAGAAGGGCAAGAAAGATGCAAGTCAAGATGATAAGAATGAAAAACCGGATTACGCGTAACGTAGACGCTCTTTGCAAGGAATGTTTAGAAAATAATTCGAAAAAAAAAGGAAGTGTAATTGGCTTCGTTGCATCATGTGTTTAAACGTAGTTACATATAGACTGTACTTTTCCGACACTTTTTCTGTAGATTGCAGTCTAAAAAACAGGTCTCTTAACCCCTTCGAGACCATAAGTGCATATAAGCACCTTCATAAAGAGCTTACAAAATTTGTTTCTGGCACCAGTAAAAATAAAAAGTAATATTTGCCTTGTTTAATTAGAGCATTTTCATGATTATTTAAGTAAAGGTAACTTCTTTTAAAAAAGTGGTACCAACCAAATAAAATTTGTGTAAAAGCCACCGGTCTCGAAAGGGTTAACAAGTGCGGCGTCTCAGCCTAGATGTACGAGTGACGCGCCGTAGTGTAATGTTTTAGAAAAAAATTGTTAAAAAATATTAATAATTTGTTTTGAGATTTTTTTGTCGCAGTACACGCGTTGTATATTTAACATTAAATAGCACAGCATGATTTTTTTTATTTTATGTCCACCATGGGACTTTATGCACAAATTCAAAAGAATGTGCGGCATAAATACCGCAATTACCCTAATAGTGAACTCATGTTTCATTTGTTGTCGGCGGATGAAATCGTTTGGTTTATTTGTGTTAATATGGTCTAGAATCGCTTGACAAATTCTCATTCTCTGACACTTTTGATACATTACAGCACCCATCTTTCCGAAAGCTTTTTAATCCCTAATTCCCGATTCCGGATTGGATTAATTATATTAGTCAAAGTCATCTTCCCCTGAACAGAATATCAGTCCTAACGAGATTTATAGAGAACAAGTAGGAAATTGCTCGTCAAACGTGACAAATGAGGTGCGTTCGTACTATAACTAGTTTTATAAATATTTTTTGCACCCCATATTGTACTGAATGTATATTTTTTTTGCAATTCATAAGTGCAAAATCTGTAGCATCATTAAAATGCTCTTGCAGTAATTATTTTCCGATTGCCCGTAATGTAACGGAAAAAATTTGACTGCCCCTGTAATTAAACTATACATTCAATTTTCATAAAAACTGAAATGGCTGGACAAAATTTTACAACAATTATATACTTAAAATTTCAGACCATTCGGAATACTGTAACATCATTAAAATGCACTTGCAATAATTTTTTCCCATTGGCCGTAATGTAAAGAGAAACTTTTGAATGTCTCTGTAATTAAACTATACATCCTATTTTCATAAAATTTGAAATGGCTCGACAAAATTTTGCAATAATCATATATTTAAATTTTCAGGCCATTCAGTTGGGTAGTTTTTGCTCTGTTATATGCTGACGGATGGACTGAACGACGACTATAGGTGTTACGTATTTATATAACTAGCAGGTAGAGCCCTCTGCGCTGGTCAATTTTTCAAATAAACCTTCAATCAAATGAAATGGAGAATTCGACCCTGTATTTTAAATTAATATGGACCTTCAACTGGAATTTCCTTCCGCATTTTCTGAATACGCATTGGACGCCATTGCGCTATTATATTATCCGATGCGTTAGGTGAAATTCGGACAATTCAGAAGCAGCTCTTTAGCAAATCATGTAGAGTTTGGGAGGGAAATGCGGCCATTACGATCATCAGAAATTAAAATGTTCTCTAATCACCGCACTACTGAAAAAGAGTGAATTACAATGATTGCAGAGATTGACCATTTAACTTATAGAATGTTCGGGTTATTCACTTTCGTTTGTTAGTTCTTTTACTCCGGGCTCCTCAGCTTGGTGTTATATGTGGATCTGATAACATAAATACAATCCATGATAACAACAATACATACATACATAAATACAATACATAAAATCTCTCTCTACGTTAATTATATTTGGTAATATACTTCTTCTTTTGGCAGGTTTTCTGAAGTTTCTTATCTCCGAATTACAGTAGAGTAAATACAATCAAAACAGTATTTAACTTTTATATTTTAAAAAATGTGAATCATATAAAAGTGGATATTTAAAGCTGAATTATGTGAATAAAATTTAAACAATGTCATTTTTACTGCAGTTTCTTTTTATATACTAGTTTTAATCATGCAACTATTAGCCTAGGAAAATAACCTCGATAACTGATTCAAATAGAAGACTAAACCTCTAGTTTTCATTCAATAAAATCTTCCCAATCATCCGTAATCGGATCCACAACCAAGTTTGATGTGAAACGTTAGAAACGTTCGTAACGGTATGGCTATAAATGTACCAGAGTTAGTTGCAAAAGAGTTAATTACGCGCCAAACTACATTCCATTAAATAATGTATGTGCGTGTATGGGAGACATTTATACTAAAATTAAAATATTTGACACCATTTTAAAAATCTTATTTGCTACTTATATATAGTGCATTTGAATTTAAAAAAATGCTTTCAACATCATTACAATCTAGTAATATAATTTAAAACAACAGACTTTCAATATTTTTTAATTATTTAAAATTATTCAGAATTTTTAATGTTACAGCTGCTGCTTTTAACCATGAAATAATTTTAAAGATTCATTTTCAAATACGGAGATTTTTTTCGTGAAATTAGGATACATTATCTTATAATAATTATGGAGAAAGACATTCAATATTCTCTTAAACAGATTCGGAAAACAAATTTTCCTACAATCTGTAATATCGTATCTCTTGAATTTATACCGCGATATTTTGGAAAAAGAATGTTGTTGTGCCGAAAATCGACACATACACACAAAAATGGTCACGTGAAAGTAAAGGCTTAGTACATGAAAGAATAGTTATATTACCTCGTCATCGCGTTATGAAAATGATATAAAGAGGTAATATAAAATATTTAATAAAATAGAGAAAGAGTAAATTTTGGGCAATAACCGCGGATACGTATTATTTAACGTACATTTTAGCTAACCATTCTATTTCATGCATACTTTAAATACATACGGAGAATAAATAATAAAGAAATTAAAATTAAAAGAAGATTTAAAAGGATTAAAAAAAGATAAAATGAGATATTTTAAAATTTTGAAAAGTTCATAAAAAGTTATAAAAAGCTAAATGAAATTAAATGATTTAAATCAAAATGGGAAGTGTAATTTTAGAAAATTAAATTTTGTAATAATTGATCTGTATCTACAAATATTTATACATTCGATTTGATCAATAATTTTATATATTCATCTTATCAAAAAGTTACAAATTTGAATGAAAGCTTCACATACTAAAATAAAAACGCGTACCTGTTAAAATGAAGATACAAAATAAAGATAATTTCCGCACCTGAAAAATAGAAAATTTCCATAAAATAGCGCATACCTGAAAAATTTCACCAAAATAATTAGTAATAAACATAACTCAATTTTTTTGTTTAACATATGACAGAGACTATATTTTACAATTTTAACAATACTTTTAATATCGAAATATTAACACAATCGTACAGAGGCTTTTGAATTTTTATTTAACAATAATTTACTTTACCAATATATTTTTTCAATACATAAAAATTAAAATTCTGTTCTTTTACAATAAGTAATCAAATTCTTGAAATTATAAATTCATATATATACATGTATTCGTGTAAAAGGGGTGAGAATGTATCATATGGTCTATGCTTTTAACTGAGCTCGATCATTAATATTAATTCTCAAAATTATAATTATTTTATTCTTCATCAAAGAATTATCAATTTAATAAAAATATAGATTAGCTCACTAATAAAAAATTCTCTGTATGAATCATGAAATAATGAATAAAATTTTTGGATTTTCCACAGAATGTCTATATATTAAAAATTTTAGAACCATCGATTGAATCAAATTTTTGAAAAAAAAATATAACAGAAAATATTTAAGAGGGAAAACTTTAGGAAAATTTTTTGGAACCAGCATATGTTAATATTATCTTTAAAATGTAGACTTAATATGGCTCACCCATTTTCCATGGCAGGTTGATGATGTCAGCTTTTCCATTTCGTGGACTTGTAACAATCGCGCGCATAGGCCATCGGCCGGCTTTTTTTTTTTTTTTTTTTTTTTTAGACTTACATCATCCACTGTTTATCCAACAACTGATGCGCTTTTTTTCCCGGGAGATGCTAACGTTTCTCCTCCAAGGACTATTACTAGGGGCCACAGGACGTTTTTCAATTCCTACTATTAGTTGGTACTCTCCCTATATATATATATCTTGTTCAAATTTTCAATCTTTAATAAAATACTTATTATTCATCCACTCAAGTTCAAATACATTTTTTCAAATTGTAGTGGATGACACGCGATGTTAATACAGTTATTTCAAATATTAATTCATTAATTAAATTTAATTAATTAATTTTAGTTTATATGGGAAACAAAATGGCGGCCATTGGTTATTGAACAGCATTTAATGCATCACCACACCTATAAGGGGTATTACTATAGGAGAGATCCTGTTCTGTCGCCAAATACCGCCAAGTTTATCGCTTACTTGGCGATATATCGCCTAATTTGGAGAATAAAATGAGTCACCAAAAGTGCCGCCAACTTGGCGATATCTCTAATATTTCGCCGTATTCCCATAGACTTCTTTTGAAAACCAATAGTGTTTACTTGCTTACAGAAAATCAACAAATTGAGATATTTTAATGTAAAAAAAATAACTAATATTAGCTTAAGGGATTATGTTAATTTTTTCTTAGACGGCTTAAGTAGGAATTGACTTATTTTTTATTTTATATTACTTGTTTATTTGCTGCTTTTCTTTGCCTTCTATCAGTCACCTTGTTTTTGACATTCAGGAGCCTATGTAACCATAAGCTGTCCTTTATTGTAAACAGGAATGACCAACGAAAACACTGGTTCCATTTTTTTAAAAGTATAATTATTAAGCTATTAAGTAAATTAAAATTAAAATTTTGGATTTGAATGCAATTATTTAAAAGCTTTAAAAGGAAACCAAATATTATAATTCTATTTTAATAAATATGAAAATTAAAAATAATAAGTAATTCTTGATAAATATTATATTTAAAACATAAAAATTAATTAATTAAGGCTGCATAAATTGTAGTAGTAAGAATAAAAAGGTATGTTGTTAAAATGCTTACCACAAATGCCTCATAACAATTTTACAACACTATTAAAATCTCAAAAAGCAATGTTTAGACATCGGTACAAAAATAATTTGCAGCAGAAACAACTTTTTTATTTTATAAACATTTCTAAGTAATTTAATCTTTTCACAAGAGCTACTTATAAAGTTTAGAGTTCCTAACTGAGATTAAAGTTCGTGTTCGTTAAAGGAATCTTAGTTCATTTTAAGTAGTTTACAATTTCCTTTTTAGAACTTTCCCTTACGAGGGAATTTATTTTACGCCAATCTCATCAGGAGAGAAACCTTGGTTTGAAAAAAATTACAAAAATAAGTGTGTTTACTTGATACAGACAATAGACTTTTTTTAGTGTATTCACTCTTTTTTTGTCAAACAATTTTAAACGTATATTAAATGCTGAAAATTGTACATTTGTTAAACGATATCAACGTTTAAGTGAGACTATTTTACAATCTTTAATAAAATACTTATTATTCATCCACTCAAGTTCAAATTGAATTTTTTTAACTTGTAGTGGATGACACGTGATGTTAATAAAGTTATTTCAAATATTAATTCATTAATTAAATTTAATTTATTAATTTTAGTTTATATGGGAAACAAAATGGTGGCCATTGGTTATTGAACAGCATTTAATGCATCACCACACCTATAAGGGGTATTACTATAGGACAGATCCTGTTCTGTCGCAAAATACCGCCAAGTTTATCGCTTACTTGGCGATATATCGCCTAATTTGGAGAATAAAATGAGTCACCAAAAGTGCCGCCAACTTGGCGATATCTCTAATATTTCGCCGTATTCCCATAGACTTCTTTTGAAAACCAATAGTGTTTACTTGCTTACAGAAAATCAACAAATTGAGATATTTTAATGTAAAAAAAATAACTAATATTAGCTTAAGGGATTATGTTAATTTTTTCTTAGACGGCTTAAGTAGGAATTGACTTATTTTTTATTTTATATTACTTGTTTATTTGCTGCTTTTCTTTGCCTTCTATCAGTCACCTTGTTTTTGACATTCAGGAGCCTATGTAACCATAAGCTGTCCTTTATTGTAAACAGGAATGACCAACGAAAACACTGGTTCCATTTTTTTAAAAGTATAATTATTAAGCTATTAAGTAAATTAAAATTAAAATTTTGGATTTGAATGCAATTATTTAAAAGCTTTAAAAGGAAACCAAATATTATAATTCTATTTTAATAAATATGAAAATTAAAAATAATAAGTAATTCTTGATAAATATTATATTTAAAACATAAAAATTAATTAATTAAGGCTGCATAAATTGTAGTAGTAAGAATAAAAAGGTATGTTGTTAAAATGCTTACCACAAATGCCTCATAACAATTTTACAACACTATTAAAATCTCAAAAAGCAATGTTTAGACATCGGTACAAAAATAATTTGCAGCAGAAACAACTTTTTTATTTTATAAACATTTCTAAGTAATTTAATCTTTTCACAAGAGCTACTTATAAAGTTTAGAGTTCCTAACTGAGATTAAAGTTCGTGTTCGTTAAAGGAATCTTAGTTCATTTTAAGTAGTTTACAATTTCCTTTTTAGAACTTTCCCTTACGAGGGAATTTATTTTACGCCAATCTCATCAGGAGAGAAACCTTGGTTTGAAAAAAATTACAAAAATAAGTGTGTTTACTTGATACAGACAATAGACTTTTTTTAGTGTATTCACTCTTTTTTTGTCAAACAATTTTAAACGTATATTAAATGCTGAAAATTGTACATTTGTTAAACGATATCAACGTTTAAGTGAGACTATTTTACAATCTTTAATAAAATACTTATTATTCATCCACTCAAGTTCAAATTGAATTTTTTTAACTTGTAGTGGATGACACGTGATGTTAATAAAGTTATTTAAAATATTAATTCATTAATTAAATTTAATTTATTAATTTTAGTTTATATGGGAAACAAAATGGCGGCCATTGGTTATTGAACAGCATTTAATGCATCACCACACCTATAAGGGGTATTACTATAGGACAGATCCTGTTCTGTCGCAAAATACCGCCAAGTTTATCGCTTACTTGGCGATATATCGCCTAATTTGGAGAATAAAATGAGTCACCAAAAGTGCCGCCAACTTGGCGATATCTCTAATATTTCGCCGTATTCCCATAGACTTCTTTTGAAAACCAATAGTGTTTACTTGCTTACAGAAAATCAACAAATTGAGATATTTTAATGTAAAAAAAATAACTAATATTAGCTTAAGGGATTATGTTAATTTTTTCTTAGACGGCTTAAGTAGGAATTGACTTATTTTTTATTTTATATTACTTGTTTATTTGCTGCTTTTCTTTGCCTTCTATCAGTCACCTTGTTTTTGACATTCAGGAGCCTATGTAACCATAAGCTGTCCTTTATTGTAAACAGGAATGACCAACGAAAACACTGGTTCCATTTTTTTAAAAGTATAATTATTAAGCTATTAAGTAAATTAAAATTAAAATTTTGGATTTGAATGCAATTATTTAAAAGCTTTAAAAGGAAACCAAATATTATAATTCTATTTTAATAAATATGAAAATTAAAAATAATAAGTAATTCTTGATAAATATTATATTTAAAACATAAAAATTAATTAATTAAGGCTGCATAAATTGTAGTAGTAAGAATAAAAAGGTATGTTGTTAAAATGCTTACCACAAATGCCTCATAACAATTTTACAACACTATTAAAATCTCAAAAAGCAATGTTTAGACATCGGTACAAAAATAATTTGCAGCAGAAACAACTTTTTTATTTTATAAACATTTCTAAGTAATTTAATCTTTTCACAAGAGCTACTTATAAAGTTTAGAGTTCCTAACTGAGATTAAAGTTCGTGTTCGTTAAAGGAATCTTAGTTCATTTTAAGTAGTTTACAATTTCCTTTTTAGAACTTTCCCTTACGAGGGAATTTATTTTACGCCAATCTCATCAGGAGAGAAACCTTGGTTTGAAAAAAATTACAAAAATAAGTGTGTTTACTTGATACAGACAATAGACTTTTTTTAGTGTATTCACTCTTTTTTTGTCAAACAATTTTAAACGTATATTAAATGCTGAAAATTGTACATTTGTTAAACGATATCAACGTTTAAGTGAGACTATTTTACAATCTTTAATAAAATACTTATTATTCATCCACTCAAGTTCAAATTGAATTTTTTTAACTTGTAGTGGATGACACGTGATGTTAATAAAGTTATTTCAAATATTAATTCATTAATTAAATTTAATTTATTAATTTTAGTTTATATGGGAAACAAAATGGTGGCCATTGGTTATTGAACAGCATTTAATGCATCACCACACCTATAAGGGGTATTACTATAGGACAGATCCTGTTCTGTCGCAAAATACCGCCAAGTTTATCGCTTACTTGGCGATATATCGCCTAATTTGGAGAATAAAATGAGTCACCAAAAGTGCCGCCAACTTGGCGATATCTCTAATATTTCGCCGTATTCCCATAGACTTCTTTTGAAAACCAATAGTGTTTACTTGCTTACAGAAAATCAACAAATTGAGATATTTTAATGTAAAAAAAATAACTAATATTAGCTTAAGGGATTATGTTAATTTTTTCTTAGACGGCTTAAGTAGGAATTGACTTATTTTTTATTTTATATTACTTGTTTATTTGCTGCTTTTCTTTGCCTTCTATCAGTCACCTTGTTTTTGACATTCAGGAGCCTATGTAACCATAAGCTGTCCTTTATTGTAAACAGGAATGACCAACGAAAACACTGGTTCCATTTTTTTAAAAGTATAATTATTAAGCTATTAAGTAAATTAAAATTAAAATTTTGGATTTGAATGCAATTATTTAAAAGCTTTAAAAGGAAACCAAATATTATAATTCTATTTTAATAAATATGAAAATTAAAAATAATAAGTAATTCTTGATAAATATTATATTTAAAACATAAAAATTAATTAATTAAGGCTGCATAAATTGTAGTAGTAAGAATAAAAAGGTATGTTGTTAAAATGCTTACCACAAATGCCTCATAACAATTTTACAACACTATTAAAATCTCAAAAAGCAATGTTTAGACATCGGTACAAAAATAATTTGCAGCAGAAACAACTTTTTTATTTTATAAACATTTCTAAGTAATTTAATCTTTTCACAAGAGCTACTTATAAAGTTTAGAGTTCCTAACTGAGATTAAAGTTCGTGTTCGTTAAAGGAATCTTAGTTCATTTTAAGTAGTTTACAATTTCCTTTTTAGAACTTTCCCTTACGAGGGAATTTATTTTACGCCAATCTCATCAGGAGAGAAACCTTGGTTTGAAAAAAATTACAAAAATAAGTGTGTTTACTTGATACAGACAATAGACTTTTTTTAGTGTATTCACTCTTTTTTTGTCAAACAATTTTAAACGTATATTAAATGCTGAAAATTGTACATTTGTTAAACGATATCAACGTTTAAGTGAGACTATTTTACAATCTTTAATAAAATACTTATTATTCATCCACTCAAGTTCAAATTGAATTTTTTTAACTTGTAGTGGATGACACGTGATGTTAATAAAGTTATTTCAAATATTAATTCATTAATTAAATTTAATTTATTAATTTTAGTTTATATGGGAAACAAAATGGTGGCCATTGGTTATTGAACAGCATTTAATGCATCACCACACCTATAAGGGGTATTACTATAGGACAGATCCTGTTCTGTCGCCAAATACCGCCAAGTTTATCGCTTACTTGGCGATATATCGCCTAATTTGGAGAATAAAATGAGTCACCAAAAGTGCCGCCAACTTGGCGATATCTCTAATATTTCGCCGTATTCCCATAGACTTCTTTTGAAAACCAATAGTGTTTACTTGCTTACAGAAAATCAACAAATTGAGATATTTTAATGTAAAAAAAATAACTAATATTAGCTTAAGGGATTATGTTAATTTTTTCTTAGACGGCTTAAGTAGGAATTGACTTATTTTTTATTTTATATTACTTGTTTATTTGCTGCTTTTCTTTGCCTTCTATCAGTCACCTTGTTTTTGACATTCAGGAGCCTATGTAACCATAAGCTGTCCTTTATTGTAAACAGGAATGACCAACGAAAACACTGGTTCCATTTTTTTAAAAGTATAATTATTAAGCTATTAAGTAAATTAAAATTAAAATTTTGGATTTGAATGCAATTATTTAAAAGCTTTAAAAGGAAACCAAATATTATAATTCTATTTTAATAAATATGAAAATTAAAAATAATAAGTAATTCTTGATAAATATTATATTTAAAACATAAAAATTAATTAATTAAGGCTGCATAAATTGTAGTAGTAAGAATAAAAAGGTATGTTGTTAAAATGCTTACCACAAATGCCTCATAACAATTTTACAACACTATTAAAATCTCAAAAAGCAATGTTTAGACATCGGTACAAAAATAATTTGCAGCAGAAACAACTTTTTTATTTTATAAACATTTCTAAGTAATTTAATCTTTTCACAAGAGCTACTTATAAAGTTTAGAGTTCCTAACTGAGATTAAAGTTCGTGTTCGTTAAAGGAATCTTAGTTCATTTTAAGTAGTTTACAATTTCCTTTTTAGAACTTTCCCTTACGAGGGAATTTATTTTACGCCAATCTCATCAGGAGAGAAACCTTGGTTTGAAAAAAATTACAAAAATAAGTGTGTTTACTTGATACAGACAATAGACTTTTTTTAGTGTATTCACTCTTTTTTTGTCAAACAATTTTAAACGTATATTAAATGCTGAAAATTGTACATTTGTTAAACGATATCAACGTTTAAGTGAGACTATTTTACAATCTTTAATAAAATACTTATTATTCATCCACTCAAGTTCAAATTGAATTTTTTTAACTTGTAGTGGATGACACGTGATGTTAATAAAGTTATTTAAAATATTAATTCATTAATTAAATTTAATTTATTAATTTTAGTTTATATGGGAAACAAAATGGCGGCCATTGGTTATTGAACAGCATTTAATGCATCACCACACCTATAAGGGGTATTACTATAGGACAGATCCTGTTCTGTCGCAAAATACCGCCAAGTTTATCGCTTACTTGGCGATATATCGCCTAATTTGGAGAATAAAATGAGTCACCAAAAGTGCCGCCAACTTGGCGATATCTCTAATATTTCGCCGTATTCCCATAGACTTCTTTTGAAAACCAATAGTGTTTACTTGCTTACAGAAAATCAACAAATTGAGATATTTTAATGTAAAAAAAATAACTAATATTAGCTTAAGGGATTATGTTAATTTTTTCTTAGACGGCTTAAGTAGGAATTGACTTATTTTTTATTTTATATTACTTGTTTATTTGCTGCTTTTCTTTGCCTTCTATCAGTCACCTTGTTTTTGACATTCAGGAGCCTATGTAACCATAAGCTGTCCTTTATTGTAAACAGGAATGACCAACGAAAACACTGGTTCCATTTTTTTAAAAGTATAATTATTAAGCTATTAAGTAAATTAAAATTAAAATTTTGGATTTGAATGCAATTATTTAAAAGCTTTAAAAGGAAACCAAATATTATAATTCTATTTTAATAAATATGAAAATTAAAAATAATAAGTAATTCTTGATAAATATTATATTTAAAACATAAAAATTAATTAATTAAGGCTGCATAAATTGTAGTAGTAAGAATAAAAAGGTATGTTGTTAAAATGCTTACCACAAATGCCTCATAACAATTTTACAACACTATTAAAATCTCAAAAAGCAATGTTTAGACATCGGTACAAAAATAATTTGCAGCAGAAACAACTTTTTTATTTTATAAACATTTCTAAGTAATTTAATCTTTTCACAAGAGCTACTTATAAAGTTTAGAGTTCCTAACTGAGATTAAAGTTCGTGTTCGTTAAAGGAATCTTAGTTCATTTTAAGTAGTTTACAATTTCCTTTTTAGAACTTTCCCTTACGAGGGAATTTATTTTACGCCAATCTCATCAGGAGAGAAACCTTGGTTTGAAAAAAATTACAAAAATAAGTGTGTTTACTTGATACAGACAATAGACTTTTTTTAGTGTATTCACTCTTTTTTTGTCAAACAATTTTAAACGTATATTAAATGCTGAAAATTGTACATTTGTTAAACGATATCAACGTTTAAGTGAGACTATTTTACAATCTTTAATAAAATACTTATTATTCATCCACTCAAGTTCAAATTGAATTTTTTTAACTTGTAGTGGATGACACGTGATGTTAATAAAGTTATTTCAAATATTAATTCATTAATTAAATTTAATTTATTAATTTTAGTTTATATGGGAAACAAAATGGTGGCCATTTGTTACTGAACAGCATTTAATGCATCACCACACCTATAAGGGGTATTACTATAGGACAGATCCTGTTCTGTCGCCAAATACCGCCAAGTTTATCGCTTACTTGGCGATATATCGCCTAATTTGGAGAATAAAATGAGTCACCAAAAGTGCCGCCAACTTGGCGATATCTCTAATATTTCGCCGTATTCCCATAGACTTCTTTTGAAAACCAATAGTGTTTACTTGCTTACAGAAAATCAACAAATTGAGATATTTTAATGTAAAAAAAATAACTAATATTAGCTTAAGGGATTATGTTAATTTTTTCTTAGACGGCTTAAGTAGGAATTGACTTATTTTTTATTTTATATTACTTGTTTATTTGCTGCTTTTCTTTGCCTTCTATCAGTCACCTTGTTTTTGACATTCAGGAGCCTATGTAACCATAAGCTGTCCTTTATTGTAAACAGGAATGACCAACGAAAACACTGGTTCCATTTTTTTAAAAGTATAATTATTAAGCTATTAAGTAAATTAAAATTAAAATTTTGGATTTGAATGCAATTATTTAAAAGCTTTAAAAGGAAACCAAATATTATAATTCTATTTTAATAAATATGAAAATTAAAAATAATAAGTAATTCTTGATAAATATTATATTTAAAACATAAAAATTAATTAATTAAGGCTGCATAAATTGTAGTAGTAAGAATAAAAAGGTATGTTGTTAAAATGCTTACCACAAATGCCTCATAACAATTTTACAACACTATTAAAATCTCAAAAAGCAATGTTTAGACATCGGTACAAAAATAATTTGCAGCAGAAACAACTTTTTTATTTTATAAACATTTCTAAGTAATTTAATCTTTTCACAAGAGCTACTTATAAAGTTTAGAGTTCCTAACTGAGATTAAAGTTCGTGTTCGTTAAAGGAAACTTAGTTCATTTTAAGTAATTTACAATTTCCCTTTTAGAACTTTCCCTTACAAGGGAATTTATTTTACGCCAATCTCATCAGGAGAGAAACCTTGGTTTGAAAAAAATTACAAAAATAAGTGTGTTTACTTGATACAGACAATAGACTTTTTTTAGTATATTCACTCTTTTTATGTCAAACAATTTTAAACGTATATCAAATGCTGAAAATTGTACATTTGTTAAACGATATCAACGTTTAAGTGAGACTATTTACTTTAACTTCAAAAAACATATTTTTATCTCAGTAAATTGTAATAATTTTTTACAACTGATCATTTACAAAAATAATTATATGGGGTTTATTTGTTTATGAGTTGTGTATTTCTAGAATAAAGATAATTGTGAATGTGTCAAAAGTGGAATCCTTTTAAGAATAAAATTTATTTTTCCCAATCTAATCGTAATTTACTGAGAAAATTTTCTATGCATTCCTTGATTACTTTTTTTTAATCAAGAAAACAAATGTTAGGTAAATTGATTAAAATAAATTAAAATAAATAACTAAATTATAAAGGTAAAATTGGATTTCAAAAGAAATGCTGATTAAACGATTTAATACATAGAAACAACAAATTCATTATATTTTAAAATATTATAAAATTGCGTTATAATCATCAGCAATAAAAAGCTTATTTTATTATTTTGAGTTATTTTGATTTTTCTAACTGCGTTGACGCATTCTAATTGCTGACATTTCTCTTTATCCACTTTTATAAAAATTAGTAAATGGATTTAATTTTCTTAAACTTAACAACATAATAAGAACTATAAAAATAATACAATTTACTAAACACAATATGAAAATGATAAAAGCTAATCCATGACTAAAAATATCTCTTCAATTTAGCCTGGAATCTTGGTTAATTTAAGTACTCTGAATATACTACCATTTTCATAAAATTTAAAGGTATAATCTTAAATTGTATCGTATGAAAACAATAGGCAAAAACAAACTTTCTTTGTTTCTGAAGTAATTCAAAGTATTCACATGGAAAATTTTTGGAGTTTAGAACTTTAATTTAGATTAAGTGTTGTTTTTCCTGATGTAATCGTTGTTTATGTAAATTAATTTACAAACTATGTATCTTTACAGCTTCTCTTCGAGCATAATTTTATTTTTGTCAATCCCACTAACAACACTTACGATATTTTAAGAAAATAATAATACTAAATGTGTTTAAAAGATTTAGTCAATTTTTATTGTATTCCACTATATATATATTGTTTTAAGAAACAGTATTGTTAAATAAAAAAAAGAGCAATTATTATATTTAGGGTACAGAATTGGCATGCGATATTAAGTAAGTTTTTCCCTCCTTAAATATGAATTACATTTTACTAAATTTCCGTTCATTTTACGTCTGAATGAAAAGCAAAGCATTTTATTTAATTATGGATGAAGTATTGAACAGAAATATCCGCAATTAAGCTCACAAGAGTTTTTTTTTTTTATATACAAAGTATGTATAATTAGATAATAGCATTAAAAAATTCCCTCCTTTAATAGTATACTTTATATACTCATTTTAGGCTTCATTCGTATAAATATTATTATTATTTAAAATGTTCTAATAAATTTTACAACAGAAAGTTATATTAGAGTTTCAATTTATACGTTACACTTCATTATTAGCATTATTCCACAAGATTTTTTATTTCCGTTTATTTCTCTAATGTAATTTCTAACAGAAAAAATGGAAGACTATCGAACAAAGGGAATACCTTTAGTATCTATTCCTTTATGAATCTATATCGTAACTGAAAGATTGAAATTCGCCATCGTTAGAAATATTATTGTTATTTATGGTTAAATTTTTTATTACATTGAAGTAATTTATGTATTGAATTCATTAAATGAATAGCGTTACGTAAAGAAATTATCAGGTATTGTTAAAATAAATATTGCCTCTACAGTTTTAGGGAAAATAGTTAACCTGTGATAACTTAATTATTAAATCAAAAAAGCACTCAGTGGCCCTTGTTTTACGATTTGAGAGTATCTGAGACTTCTCGGAATTTCAGTATAAAAAAAATGCACCTGCGTCACCGGTACACAGTTTCTGTCTAGTCAGACACTCGATATTAAAATCCTGCTCTCTTTAGTTATCGACGTAGACTTCCAGTTGTTGGATACGATGGGTTCACGTCATGCAAGATCATGCTAGTAGAAGGAAAAAGCCGGTTCTATGCCACCAGGAGCCAAGAGCAGGGAGCAAGGATGAGTGACAGGTGGGCGGAGTCGAGTGATTGACAGGTAGGGGAGATAAAAAAGTGATAGACAGGTGGGCGGAGTCGAGACAGACTGGCGCCCGCGCGTCATGCTATAGTAGAGGGGTTAAAACAAAGAAGCGATAATGAAAAGTGTACTGTAAGAGAGGGGTTAGAACAAAGGATAATGTTCATGAATCAATTAAAGTCTAATGAATTAATGAAAGTCTACTGTAAGAGAGGGATTAGAACAAAGGAAAATGTTAATGAGGATGATTAATGAAGGAAAGTCTACTGTTAGAGAAAGGTAGAACAAAGATAATGATGAGGTGATTAGAAAAGATCGCATGCAATTAAAAAATACTTACCACGGAGCAGCGCAGAGACACGTCCTACCTGTATGACATCCACCGGGCTAATGAACGAAGAAGCGTGCAACAACCGGCTTCATCAAGATAAGGAGCTTGCTTCTGATTGGACGAGAGACAAACCTAGGGGGCAGCACAATCGCTTTCACCCGAGGGCATGAACACGAGCGCCCTCTCTTGAGAGGATTTTTAACTCACCTGTGATGACATCACCATCCTATTTGAACTGACATAAAGAGGTAATACATTTTTTTTTTCTGAGTTTTAACGAAATAAGTTATAATTATTTTTTAGACATTTGTTAATTTTCAAATCATGTTTTTTTTATTTAGTTATTACAAATAAAGTTTTAAATAAATTAGTTAATATTTTTTATAATCATTTGTTCATTTCGATACAAGTTTTTTTTTTTTTCAGATAAAGCTTTTTTTAATAAACAAGTTTAATTTTTTTCATTAAGTAATTTTTTTAAGAATACATTTTTTTTAATCTAAAGAGCGTGAATTAGTATTTGATAATAATGTATCATGTTTTGTTTTTTTATTTAGTTATTACAAATAAAGTTTTAAATAAATTAGTTAATATTTTTTATAATAATTTGTTCATTTCGATACAAGTTTTTTTTTTTTTTTTTTTTTTTTTTCAGATAAAGCTTTTTTAATAAATAAGTTTAATTTTTTTCATTAAGTAATTTTTTTAATACATTTTTTTTTAATCTAAAGAGCGTGAATAAGTTTTTGATAATAATGTTTTCTGTTTAATTAACCAAGGGTGGATGTTTATCGAAACACAAGCTGAAAATTAGTTTACCCTTAAACTAAACTCTTTAATTTAGTTATTTCAGTGACTGATGAAGTAAAGTATAATTTTCCAGAAAAAGTGGTGTGAATTGAATATTTTTTTAACATGTTAGTTGTTTTAGAATTTTTTTTTAATTTTTGAATTATAAAAAACAATTATTTACTTACTTTTATTAATTAGTATAGTTAAAGATTCGATTTTTTTTCTTAAGATCAACAGAATTCATTGATTTCAAGACAAGATCTGCTGAATAAATATAGTTAATATTGTCGTTGACATACCGCATAGACTATAGAGAGGTTAAGTGAAAACGTTAACATATTCAAGTTTTTATAGAAATGTCTTTAGAATTACTCATAAGTTTCAAACAGATTAACATATAACTATTTTTAGCTTTCACATAATTTAACGATTAACAAAAATAACATGCATAAACATTGGATAATAAAAATTTTCCTAACTAGTTTAACGTTTTAGAAAAAAAGACTTTCACACATTGAAAACACTTATAAAAATTATTTTAGCAATCTCTCAAAAATATATATAAATAACGTTTAAAAACTTACCTTTTTAAAATTTTGTATATTAGTTCAAGTCACAAGATATATCACAACAAATATTACATTTCAAAGTTCGATATCATAAACAAAATAAATATATAAGTTAGGGCGAACAACACTTTATAAAAAATAATCAGAAAATGACATGACTATTTTCTAGAACCTTTAATATTTCTTTTAAGAAAGCAATATTCTAGTTTACCCTGCAACACACTCCCCTTGAAGTAAATAGATTATATCAGTATATCCTCGGAATTTTTTTTTTCGTGCCCAGGTGAAAACTTGATCATTATCAGATATCTCTCTCGGAGAGGATACATTTTACACAGATTTGCTGAAATATTTTATTATTGCAAAAGCATAAAGAAATGTGCTTATTTCAATTGCGTTAGACAACACAAAGAATAATATTTTGAACAACTGTTTATATTAAAAGAAAATAATTTGAAATGTGTGAGCTACTGAACTCTTTTCAAATGGAATGAACAAGTTCTTTCAATAGTTTGAATCTTATACCAAAAAAGGTTAATGATAATATATTTTATCATATAGCAATGTAGACAATTAGATAATTGTTTTTTAACTAGTAAAATAAATATTTTAAAAACAGAAATTTTAATCTTTAATTCTTAGTAATATATGTTTTAAAACAAAATTTCTCAACATCTGTAAACAAAATCTTACTTCTTCAAATTGAAAATCCTCATTTAATATCCTGATCTTGAAAACACACTAGCAAACAATTTAGAAGATAGCAGTCCGAATGAATGTTTTCAGTGTTGTCATATTATTTTGTTTTCAATGACATCATTTTTAGAACCTCTGATTTGCTGAAACTAACATTGCTTTGAACGAATGAGAGTCTTGGAAAATGACGTATAGTTTTCTGTTTACCTTATATATAAGTTTAAATAAGTAACTTTCTAAGAATTTCGATTGCACGCGCAATATCGAGTCACGAGATCTCCCTTGCGTTTCTTTTGCAAGGCAACTTTTTTTTTTCATATAGGGGATCTTTATCTCACGGTTTCAGACACCCCTTTGATATGCATCTACCCTTAACTTAATTGGTTGGGGATAGATGTCGTACAATAAGCAAGCATTTCCTTATCGAAGGAAATATCTGTTATCTACCTCTCTTTCATACAATCTATATTGCAACTCAAGAAATGGGCAGCTGAAACAATTCATAACTTTTGTTTGCTTAAGGTTAAAAATATAATTTCATGTAATTTACCTAATTAGAGATTATTAATTTACTTTTTAATTAGGAAAAGGAAATTAATAATCACAATTCATTTTTCATTCATTTTCACAATTTATTTTATTTTTATAACTTAAAAACAGCTCATTTAATTTATTTTTAAACTAGCAATTTTTTATTTAAAGAAATATGTTTGGATAAACATTTATAAAAAATAGTTTCAATTTTTTAAGCAAAAATAGATATTGTTTACAAGACATTTATTTGTAATGCACGAGGTACTGTATTCATTTCAATTAGAATGAACAAGATCTTACGATAGTTTGAATATTAAACCAAAAGGATTAATAGTAATTTAGTTTAACAAATACCAATGAAGACAACTATATGAAACATAAACTCGGTTTACAAATAAGTTTTAATGTCAGAACTAATTGGACACTTTGTTTTCCTAATCGTAGATGTTAAAAAACTTTCTTAGGAAAGTTTTTTTTACTTTGATTCGAACTGAAGATAAAATACTTTACTAATTTAGGATATTTTTTCCATATCTCGTTTCAAAATTATATTTAACTAAAAAATGATTTATGTTGCATTGTTTTATCAATTTTTCTAATCAAAGAACGTGTATTAGTTTCAACTGATAATAAAGGGTTTATTACCTATTAGCAAAAGATAAATTAGTAGTCACACTTACATTTAAGTTATTGAAAACATACGATGAACATCTATGCTGTTGAAAGGATGAAAACTAACATACATACATAGGAATCGACTGATTTATGTTGCACTGGTTGTGATGTATATAATAGATGCGATTATATATTGAAAATGATATATACGATGGTTGTGATGTATCCAAAGTAGATGTCTTTAAACTAAATTATCAAACATATGAGTGAGGATTGCTACGTGACAAAAATCGCCTTTAACAGTGAATTTTGAGTCAGTTTTAATTTAGAAAAAAGTAAATGGTTAACTTTAATGACATATTTTTAGTTTTGTTGTTAGAAATAATATGTTAAACAAATCACACTGTTTGAAAATATATTTTTTCGAGTTTATTTTCAACAATTGTTTTTTAAATGAAATCACATATAAAACTAAGGAAAGCTAAACTTGTGAAACATAAGTTGAATATCGAGAATGACAGAACATGTTTTGAATTAAGTAATGTAGAATGTGCAAACTTTTGAATTCATTCATTCACAGTAACAGAAAGTGTGAAATTTTAAGTTCAGTTTAATAAAGCAAATAATTAAATTGAAAGATACATTTAAAAAGGATTGTTAAAAGTTTGTTAAAACTTTTTTGTTTTAAGAAATACTAGACAAACATTACACTTAAAAGACAAAATAATTATACATACCTTTTGTTGATTGAAGCAAGCAGAATCATTGAAAATAGCATGAAACTGAAACATCGACGGTAACTTTAGTTAACCAGATACCGTAAAATGTTCGATATGGTACCGCAGAGCACTAAGCTAAATGTACGGTAAACGGGAGCTAAGGAACATACGACCTTCATCGACGAAATCCAAGACACGACTGAAGTGTGCGGGGTCTACACCCGTAGATGAATGTTACTGATAAGAGATCACGTGACCGCTATCAACCAATCAGAAGCGAACTTGCAGGTGTGACGTCATCGACTGTGCTGTCCTCCCCCATCGCAAACGAGGATGATGACATCGTATGGCAATACCTATAGACAACCTGGCGCCATTTGATTGACAGGAGGCGTGGTGGAATGTCAGGAATGCAGACAGAGTGGCGCCTACCTCCTGCATCATAGTATTTTAGGGAAAAATATATATATTACGTTGATGTAAAAGACATTATTTTTTAAACTAACTGTTAATAATTTTGAAATAACATACTTTTCTCATACAAACGAAAAAAGAATGTTTCAGAACATGTCTCTTATCATGATTAAACATAACTTTAAGCATAGTTAACCATCTCAGAGTATGATTAAACAAATTCGATCATAACTTTGGGCATGTTTAAACAATCCGAACTATATTTGAACATATCCGAACATGTTCATTCATAACTTTGACAGTTTTTAATCTTTCAGAATTAAAAAAAACGTATTTAAAACTATTTTATTTTAAAAATTTTTGTAAAAATTTTAATTTATAATTTTCTTTTTAAGGTTTTAACTTTTTTTTGTTAAAACTTTTTTTAACGTTTTAACTTTTGTGTTAAAAAATTTTTAAACTTTTTTTTTGTTTAAACTTTTTTAACTTTTTTTAAAAAAAAATTTTTTTTAAAAAAAACTTATAACAGTTCTTCCAAATTAAGTTAATCAGTTGCTTTTTAAAAGTTGGAACTGGCTTGTGATTACTAAATTCATGAGTTTGTCTTTCTTAATGAATTTTGTTCGGTAGCTCGCACTTTCTTCAGGATATGTTTAACCATGACAAAGTTATGTTCGAACATGTTTAACCATGTTCGGATATGCTCAAAGATAGTTCGAGTATATTTAATCATGCTCAAAGTTAGTTGGGATATATTTAACAATGTTCGTATATGCTCAAAGTTTGTTCAAACATGTTTAACCATGTTTGGATAGGTTCAAATATTGTCAGGATATATGTTTAATCGTGTCTAAAGTTATGTTCGAACATGTTTAATCATATTCTGAGATGGTTAACTATGCTTAAATTTATGTTTAACCATGGCCAGAGACATGCTCTGAAACATTCTTTTTCACTTGCATGAGAAAAGTATGTTATTTCAAAAATATTAACAGTTTAAGAAAAATAATGTTTTTTTGCATGAACGTAAATTTAAGGGTAGTATTTATCTATATAAATGTTTAAGTAAAAGCATACATCCACGACTACGTGTCTCTAAATATATGAAAGTTAAATGTTTATGTATGGGTTCTTGTGTAAAATATATATGTATATATATATATATGATGTATGTATATATATATAAAACATACGTATGTATGTATATGCATGTATGTATATGTATATATATGTATATTTATATATATGTATGTATATGGATATATGTATATGTATATATATATATGTATATTTATATATATATATATATATATATATATATATATACATATGTATGTATGTATAAAATTTATTAGTTTTAAAAATTATACAAAGTTTACAAAGATGATAAAAAGTTTTACAAAGTTTTAACAAATATAAAAAAAAAGTTTAACGAAAAAGTTTTACAAAATATATATAAAAAAGTTTTAACAGAAATTTTTTTTAACAAAAGTAAAACAAAATGTTTTAACAAAGTAAAAAAGTTTTAACAAAAGTAAAAAAAGTTAAAAAAAAGTTTTAACAAAAAAAAAAGTTTAAAGAAAAAAAAAGTTTTAACAAAAAAAAAAGTTTTAAGAAAAAAAAAGTTTTAAGAAAAAAAAATGTTTTATAAAAAAAAGTTTTATTAAAAAAAGTTTTAACAAAAGTAAAAAAAAAAGTTTTAGCAAAAAAAAAAGTTTGTAAAAAATTTTTTTTAACAAAAGTAAAAAAAAGTTTTAACAAAATTTAAAAAAAATATTTAACAACAAAAAGTTAAAAAAAGTTAAAAAAGTTTAAACAATAAAAAGTTTTAAAAATTTTTAACAAAAAAGTTAAAACGTTAAAAAAAGTTTTAACAAAAAAAGTTAAAACCTTAAAAAGAAAATTATAAATTAAAATTTTTACAAAAATTTTTAAAATAAAATAGTTTTAAATACGTTTTTTTTTTAAATTCTGAAAGATTAAAAACTGTCAAAGTTATGAATGAACATGTTCGGATATGTTCAAATATAGTTCGGATTGTTTAAACATGCCCAAAGTTATGTTCGAATTTGTTTAATCATACTCTGAGATGGTTAACTATGCTTAAAGTTATGTTTAATCATGATAAGAGACATCCAATTAGTTCTGACATTAAAACTTATTTGTAAACCGAGTTTATGTTTCATATAGTTGTCTTCATTGGTATTTGTTAAACTAAATTACTATTAATCTTTTTGGTTTAATATTCAAACTATCGTAAGATCTTGTTCATTCTAATTGAAAAGAATACAGTACCTCGTGCATTACAAATAAATGTCTTGTAAACAATATCTATTTTTGCTTAAAAAATTGAAACTATTTTTTATAAATGTTTATCCAAACATATTTCTTTAAATAAAAAATTGCTAGTTTAAAAATAAATTAAATGAGCTGTTTTTAAGTTATAAAAATAAAATAAATTGTGAAAATTCCTTTTCCTAATTAAAAAGTAAATTAATAATCTCTAATTAGGTAAATTACATGAAATTATATTTTTAACCTTAAGCAAACAGAAGTTATGAATTGTTTCAGCTGCCCATTTCTTGAGTTGCAATATAGATTGTATGAAAGAGAGGTAGATAACAGATATTTCCTTCGATAAGGAAATGCTTGCTTATTGTACGACATCTATCCCCAACCAATTAAGTTAAGGGTAGATGCATATCAAAGGGGTGTCTGAAACCGTGAGATAAAGATCCCCTATATGAAAAAAAAAATTGCCTTGCAAAACAAACGCAAGGGAGATCTCGTGACTCGATAATGCGCGTGCAATCGAAATTCTTAGAAAGTTACTTATTTAAACTTATATATAAGGTAAACAGAAAACTATACGTCATTTTCCAAGACTCTCATTCGTTCAAAGCAATGTTAGTTTCAGCAAATCTGAGGTTCTAAAAATGATGTCATTGAAAACAAAATAATATGACAACACTGAAAACATTCATTCGGACTGCTATCTTCTAAATTGTTTGCTAGTGTGTTTTCAAGATCAGGATATTAAATGAGGATTTTCAATTTGAAGAAGTAAGATTTTGTTTACAGATGTTGAGAAATTTTGTTTTAAAACATATATTACTAAGAATTAAAGATTAAAATTTCTGTTTTTAAAATATTTATTTTACTAGTTAAAAAACAATTATCTAATTGTCTACATTGCTATATGATAAAATATATTATCATTAACCTTTTTTGGTATAAGATTCAAACTATTGAAAGAACTTGTTCATTCCATTTGAAAAGAGTTCAGTAGCTCACACATTTCAAATTATTTTCTTTTAATATAAACAGTTGTTCAAAATATTATTCTTTGTGTTGTCTAACGCAATTGAAATAAGCACATTTCTTTATGCTTTTGCAATAATAACCTATTTCAGCAAATCTGTGTAAAATGTATCCTCTCCGAGAGAGATATCTGATAATGATCAAGTTTTCACCTGGGCTCGAAAAAAAAAATTCCGAGGATATACTGATATAATCTATTTACTTCAAGGGGAGTGTGTTGCAGGGTAAACTAGAATATTGCTTTCTTAAAAGAAATATTAAAGGTTCTAGAAAATAGTCATGTCATTTTCTGATTATTTTTTATAAAGTGTTGTTCGCCCTAACTTATATATTTATTTTGTTTATGATATCGAACTTTGAAATGTAATATTTGTTGTGATATATCTTGTGACTTGAACTAATATACAGGATTTTAAAAAGGTAAGTTTTTAAACGTTATTTATATATATTTTTGAGAGATTGCTAAAATAATTTTTATAAGTGTTTTCAATGTGTGAAAGTCTTTTTTTCTAAAACGTTAAACTAGTTAGGAAAATTTTTATTATCCAATGTTTATGCATGTTATTTTTGTTAATCGTTAAATTATGTGAAAGCTAAAAATAGTTATATGTTAATCTGTTTGAAACCTATGAGTAATTCTAAAGACATTTCTATAAAAACTTGAATATGTTAACGTTTTCACTTAACCTCTCTATAGTCTATGCGGTATGTCAACGACAATATTAACTATATTTATTCAGCAGATCTTGTCTTGAAATCAATGAATTCTGTTGATCTTAAGAAAAAAAATCGAATCTTTAACTATACTAATTAATAAAAGTATGTAAATAATTGTTTTTTATAATTCAAAAATTAAAAAAAAATTCTAAAACAACTAACATGTTAAAAAAATATTCAATTCACACCACTTTTTCTGGAAAATTATACTTTACTTCATCAGTCACTGAAATAACTAAATTAAAGAGTTTAGTTTAAGGGTAAACTAATTTTCAGCTTGTGTTTCGATAAACATCCACCCTTGGTTAATTAAACAGAAAACATTATTATCAAAAACTTATTCACGCTCTTTAGATTAAAAAAAAATGTATTAAAAAAATTACTTAATGAAAAAAATTAAACTTATTTATTAAAAAAGCTTTATCTGAAAAAAAAAAACTTGTATCGAAATGAACAAATTATTATAAAAAATATTAACTAATTTATTTAAAACTTTATTTGTAATAACTAAATAAAAAAAAAACATGATATATTATTATCAAAAACTTATTCACGCTCTTTAGATTAAAAAAAATGTATTCTTAAAAAAATTACTTAATGAAAAAAATTAAACTTGTTTATTAAAAAAAACTTTATCTGAAAAAAAAAAAAAACTTGTATCGAAATGAACAAATGATTATAAAAAATATTAACTAATTTATTTAAAACTTTATTTGTAATAACTAAATAAAAAAAACATGATTTGAAAATTAACAAATGTCTAAAAAATAATTATAACTTATTTCGTTAAAACTCAGAAAAAAAAAATGTATTACCTCTTTATGTCAGTTCAAATAGGATGGTGATGTCATCACAGGTGAGTTAAAAATCCTCTCAAGAGAGGGCGCTCGTGTTCATGCCCTCGGGTGAAAGCGATTGTGCTGCCCCCTAGGTTCGTCTCTCGTCCAATCAGAAGCAAGCTCCTTATCTTGATGAAGCCGGTTGTTGCACGCTTCTTCGTTCATTAGCCCGGTGGATATCATACAGGTAGGACGTGTCTCTGCGCTGCTCCGTGGTAAGTATTTTTTAATTGCATGCGATCTTTTCTAATCACCTCATCATTATCTTTGTTCTACCTTTCTCTAACAGTAGACTTTCCTTCATTAATCATCCTCATTAACATTTTCCTTTGTTCTAATCCCTCTCTTACAGTAGACTTTCATTAATTCATTAGACTTTAATTGATTCATGAACATTATCCTTTGTTCTAACCCCTCTCTTACAGTACACTTTTCATTATCGCTTCTTTGTTTTAACCCCTCTACTATAGCATGACGCGCGGGCGCCAGTCTGTCTCGACTCCGCCCACCTAACTATCACTTTCTTATCTCCCCTACCTGTCAATCACTCGACTCCGCCCACCTGTCACTCATCCTTGCTCCCTGCTCCCTGCTCTTGGCTCCTTGTGGTATAGAACCGGCTTTTTCCTTCTACTCATGCTTCGACAATTTTTGTTTGATGTATTCTTGCATTTAAGGCAAAGTGTAATTTAAAGATTGCGCTCTAATTTTTCAGGTAAAATGTTATCGGTTGTTTTACCACATTTCGTGGAGCTAAGAAATTTTTTTTTCGCTGATATTAAGTTTAAAGTTTTTAAATTATAATATATATATAAATATTTCATATGCAAGTGATGTTGGTTTAACAATTTAATCATTTTGTACATCACCACTATTTTACAGTTAAGTATATGCATATGGATTGTTTTAAACTGCGTAACATAATGTTGGGATAAAGTTTAGGCTATGTAACTTCCACATATCTATAAACATAACTATATTTTATCAAAATATCATTCTTAATAAGTACAAATTTAAAATCATATAATAAATAATTTTAAGAAACTAAATTAAATTGCAACCGGATAAAGAAACATTTACGAAAAACAACACCATTTACTGCACGAATTTTACAGGATTTGCTTTAAGTTTTAATTTACATATATATGTTTTTCTGTGAGCGTCATCCAAATCAATATAATTAGGAATTGAAGATGATTAACCACACTAGTCAAATAAAGTTCAATTAAGTGATAATCACATTAACATACCTAATGTCATCACAATTATATATGCTTTTTAAAATCATAACAACTATTAAATAAGTCGTTCATACTAAAAAGCAAAATTATAAATATTAAGATATTATCTTTACCTTAAGATGTTCATTATCATAAGATAAATAAGTTATGATACATATTAAAGTGACAGGAAACACAGACGGTAGATTTAAATTACTTTAACTGCCTTTATAGTGCCTCCTCAAAACTGCTCGTTTATTATTATTATTATTATTATTATTATTATTTTGTAAATTAATTGTCAACTAAATATTTTATTTATTGTATAAGGGTTTATCGTTATGTAAATTGATTTGCTTAATAAATGGTCGAAAAATGCATTGTATTTATAATAAAGCATTCAACTCTAGTGTGATAACAACATATGCTAATGGGAAAAGGAGATAGAAAGGCTGTAAAGTTTTTCCTAGTAAATCAAATATACCTAAAACAAAAATATAATGAATACAATAAAAGTCAATTATTCCTAGAAGAAATGGCACACATCAACTTATTTTACTAAAATAAAAAACTGAGATTATATCTCGACTAATTATATTAATTACAAGTTAATAATAACAGCATATTTATAAAACGAATGAAGTTAAAGAAACAAGCAGATTTAGAACTGCAATTTATTTTACATTTACTTGATTTTTTACATTATGATAATGACATATTTTTTACATTTAATACATTTTATTTACTTGATTTTACATTATTATAGTTTTTATAAACTTTGTTGAAATTTTAAAAATATAGCATACATTGATTTTTAATCATTATTTTAGATTTTTATCATACTGATATACAAAGTTATTTTATTTATTTTATTCTCAACTTCTTTTTATTGATAGCACGAGTTTCTATATAGTTTTATATTTTAAAAGCTTATATCTTTACTAATTTTTAGGGTTCCGTACTTAAGAAATAAAAACGGAACCATTATAAGATCACTCTTGTATCTGTCTGTCACAGCCATTTTACTTGTAAACTATGGAATGTGGAAAGTTCAAATTGAGGAAAGTAATAAAGACTATTGACCCACATATTTATATATTATTAAACATTCATAAATATATTTAGGAAAAACGTAGAGGGACTAATTAAGTTACTTGAAAAAAAAATATTTTCTTTGTATATCGTGAAGTCATGTATATCGGAGTATCGTGTGAAAACTTTCGTAACGCTGAATTTGAAAATACATTCCTTTTCATTTTAGGTATTATGTTTTCAAAGATATCGTCGAAAATGTAGCGCGAAAATATATCCCCCTACGCAATCTAATTCCGAATCTACTAAAACTAAAACTATAAAAAAATAGCGGTAGTAGACGTTAATTTAAACCTTCACGGAAAATTATAGCGATTACCCTAGATCACACAGTTTTTGAGAAAATCGCATTTTTTGTTACACGCAATTTTCGATTTACGGGCACTTAGCAAAAGTGTAGAGCAGCGCTGGAGGCGTCTATCGTAGCAGAAGTGTCAAAACATTGTTGATAATGATTGTCGAAAAAAATCGTCAGTAATTAGCCGAGATATTAACCCTTAAAGATACGGTGAGTTTGGACATACATAATGACAGGGGCGGCGTACTCCATGCCTAGTTAACAACTTTTAATGATATATATGTGTAATGTAATTTCCAGTAGCAGTATAAAAATAATAAACACCAAATTGTTTAAAAAAGAAAAAAAAATTAAGGAGTCGTAGGACTCTTAAAATTGGAAAAAATGAAAAAAAAAAGACCATTTTCAACATTTAATGTCTTAAAATGAATATGATTTTAAAACACAAATTTCATTGAAATGAAAGATATAAGTATGTCCTTTCATTTCACGTATTTAAAAAATTGCAAGATGCATAATTACTATTTATACGGGGTTCGAAATTGTTAGACATTTCTCGAGCAGAAAATTGGCGTAACAGCTTACGCGCAGGATTACAAAATAAATATTGCAACTAGAATGAAAATGTTGGTGCCTACTTATGCTTCTGATTGCAAAAATTACCCTGAACTTAAATAAATTTGTATTTAAAACATTTTTATATTTTTAATGCAATGTTGTATTTAGCTAATACAAAGTCTTGAAAATTTCAACAGTATAATCACCTAAAATTTTTGAACTATAAAAAGGGAATTTCAGGTTCTGTTTATACAGACTAACAGAAAATATATGCTTTGAAAATTTCATGAAAGAATATTCAAAAGTTTTTGAGGTATCCTGCGTTATATGCGCAAAAATGCCATTTGGAGAAAAAGGATTTCAAAATTTCGGAAACGCCGCTTCAGCTATCCGGCGGGTACAATTCTAAAATCCATAACATCTGTTCTAATGGGAATTTCAAGGTAGCAATTATACCAAAATGTTCAGAAAAAAATAGGAGTTTAACATCTAAGAAAATTAATTTTTCTAAAATTTTGAAATTTTAAAAGTTATTTAAAAACCTATCTGAAAAATGCTGCAGGGACTAAGGCGGTATTGCAACTTTGCGGGCTCCTTCCGAAACGCGCTTAGCACAATGCCAAATTTGAACTTTGAACAAAGGTTTTTTTTAGCTACACTGTAAAAAGAAAGGTTATTTCTACGCTGAATTTAGTTTTATGAAATGCCAAATGAAGTTTAAATATGCACTGCTTTTATTGTCAGTACCGAATTAAGTTCATCATAAACAGATTAGGATAATGTTAAAAAATTAGTTATACAGAACAGCTATATTTGATATTATTTAGGTTCCATATCTCTTTGAATTTTCATGGTATATATATATATATATATATATATATATATATATATATATATATATATATACCATATATATATATATATATATATATATATATATATATATATATATTTATTTATATATATATATATATATATATATATATATATATATATATATATATAGGGTAGATGTGCCAGTAATGGACACCCTTAAGGAATTTCTTTAAAAATTATTTTTTTATTAATAGTTATAATTATTATATTCCAGTTTTTTCAATATTATATTAATCTATCAACAATATTTAACCATTCTTATAGCCTCATTTCCCCATATGAATAGAAAATTAATTTTAAATAACATAAATATATCAAAACACCCAAAAGCCCAGTAATGGACATCCTCTGGCCCAGTAGTGGACACCCTCTGTTCCAGTAATGGACACCCCATAAAAAGTAATAAATATAATTGTTTTTATGACTGTATTTAGAACCAGAATTTAATGAATAAATACTAATGAAATAAAATAGTTATTTTTAAATAAATTTAACAATTAAGATACCAGTAATTAATAAAATATTTGTGATAATCATTTACTGTTTTGCATCAACAATTGCAATTATCAGAAGATCGATGTTTTAATTATTTTAGATGAATAGTTAAAGATACTAAATATCATACAATTACAGCTATCAAATTATTGAAACAGTGGTGAATTTAAAAGGTAAAAAAAAAGAAAAAGTTTTGGAATATTAATGTTTAGTTTTGTGTCACTATTTTTAACAATCTTCCAGAGATTGCTTGATATATCATTCATAATAATTATTAATATTACAAATATGAAAGAAATGATATTGTGAGTTGAATATTTTAAAGACTAAATAAAATAATTTCAAAATAAAACTGTAGAACTGATGTTTGAGGCCACTGATCTGCAGATTTACTAGTTTCATGAATATTACCTATAACTTTCATTAATAGTATTACATTTTATTTTTTTTTAATAAGGAAACATTTAAGACAGAAAATGGATTTTCAATAGCTTCTGTAACTTAATTGTTTTTACTCTTAAACGGAGAGGGATTAAGCCCTATGAGCCCCTCTTTGACTGTGCTCTTAAACAGTATTTTCTGCTTCCTGGCTGGTTTGATTGCCAGATTATAAAATATGTGAGGTATATATATATGCACTACATAAAAAAAATAAATAAAATAAAATATTTAAATTTTATTAATCACATAAAATAACTTAAAAGCAGCTATTTATAAAAGTTTTGGTGTTATTACATTTTGGTAAGTATAATTTAAAAATTAAATTTGATTATTCAGGTTTGCAGTTAATCCGAAGTATTTTATGCACTATAAACATTACTAAAATTGCATTTTTAGCAATCTCTACATGAGGTGTCCATTACTGGAAAATGACTAATTAACCATCCCAGTAATGGACACCCCTCTTAAAACCTTAAAAAGAAATGAAAATTTGTAAATAGCCATTAGTATATAAAATTCAAAGTTTTCTATTGCTACTCAAACAAAAACATTCAAATTTTTCAATAAAATAAATAATATATAAATTAATTAAACGGAGCCAGCTCTTAACCTCTTCATTAAGATTTTCACAGAAAAACAGCAAAACTTTGAAACATTATTTTCTGCTTCCTGATTGGATAGATTAAAAGTGTCAACAATAACATAGTTTTATAAAACATACAAGGGGGAATTATAAAAAAAATAATTGAAGCTAAATATTTATTAGTTATTTTTTAATGAACCAAAAACATCAAGGGGTGTCCATTACTGGCACATCTACCCTATATATATATATATATATATATATATATATACATATCCATTTACACTTTTCGGGTATATACAGTTATACCTAACCCTACTTTGTATAAGTCTTTGTATTCTTTTAACAACGGGTTTTTTTTAATAATACAAATTCATATATTTATTCTACTATTCTACTATTTAATGTTACAAACTCATATATTTATTCTACGGAACACTCTGTGCGAGAGTAATACTCGCACTTGACCGTTTATTAATACTTAAATTAGCTGATTTATTTTAGATCCCAGGCGTCGATCATATCCTTCATTTTAATATTAATTCTTTAAAAATAACAGTTATATTATATTGCGGTAAAAGTACCTTTGAGTTCTCTCCTTGGAATTGCTTATTATGAATAGAGGCATTCTAGGACGGTCATTCCAGATCATGGGGGACACTCTTTGACTACCGGCAGAAGGACCTTTTTTTGGGGGGGGGGGGGCGGCGTGAACATGCTTTAGATTCGGGCTCCTTAATCATTTTCGGAAGCTGTGGGATTACGTCCATTTTACGTCAAACCATCTTGGAGACTTCTTTTCTCTGATAAAAATATATATCTTTCTTTTAAGCCCCCTTCAGTCTCGGTAGGTCGGACCAAAATCACTTTCATCTCCATTGGCCGTTGCTTTCTTCAAGGGCGTGTCGCTGTTCAAGAAATTCAGTCAGCATAGTTCCCATATGCACCTATTTAACCAAATTAGCGTGTCTTCTCCACGTTAAAGGTTAATCCTCTCACTGCGTAACAGTTTTATCAAAATAGCGTCGCGACGAGTGTCTTTTAAGAATTTTTTTTTCTTTTGTCACCGGTTTTTCAAAACAAAAAGTTTGTACAATTTTAACGGAAAAATGCTCCGATTAAATAAGAGAAAATTTACAATAAAAAAAAATAACTGGTGGGTTATATATATATATATATATATATATATATATATATATATATATACTATCACTGCATCTAAATGATTATTTTTATTAATATCTATATTGTTGTATTTCATAATAATTGCCTTTACACATTTGTATGTCATGATGATATGTAGAATATTTTATAATGCATACATATATTTTTACACATACTTTTATATAAAAGAGCATAATAAAATTAACGCAAAATGTTCGTCTGCGACTTCAAAAGATGAGGAAGGCAAATGCTGTTCAGCAAACAAATTAAGCATTAGCGTTTGAACTTAAAAAAAACGAAATATCGAGGAATATCGATTTCACACAACTACAAAATGTGATTTAACCATTTTTCGTCTAGAATTTATTAGCCTGTCATGTAGAAACGAAATTTAATCCTTGAATTTATCTATCCCTTTGAGAATCGTTATTATTCTTGCAAAACAAACGACTTATTTGAGGAAAGCATTAATTTATTTATACCTGGATATACCTTGAAATCTTTCAAATATATTTTTATCACAAAAGCATAACACTTACAAAAGAATATAATATATTGGAATGTTATTTGCACAGTTGAAAAAGAAAGCGTATAAATTTAACGAATTCTATACATGAGAATTCAGTTAATTAGCTTTACTCATGTGTACCAAAAGGCGCTTACCACTAGCATAAAAATGCATTATTATTTATAAAAAAGAATATATTATTTTGTAAATAGATCACTTGAATTTATTGAATAATTTGTTAAGCTTACTTGTAAATGTTTCAACAGGATTCTAAATATATTTAAAACAATATAGAGATTTATATTTAGAACAATATAGAGATTTATATTTAGAACAATATAGAGATAGTGTACGATTAAAATAATGTACTTAGAATCCAGTATGCATTTCGAGAACTTTAATAGATCTGAACAATTATATAGTTTCCTTTTGTTATCTCATGAACTAAACATTATTATTATTTTTCATATTTCAATTTACTTTCGGACATGTTTTACTTCTTTATTTTTATTTTTTTGGCGATCACTAAGTACATGACCTCCAATAATTTTTTTGGCTTTTTTGATTCTTTTATGTTTTCTTGAACAGCATGATTCTATATAAATTATGACTAAAATATTACATGTAATACTAAGGCAGTGTTATTAAGCTAAATATTAAAGTATAATCTAATTCCGTTATAAGAAATATAAAAGGATATTATTTATAAGCAATTTATTATATGCATAACTAGATGCATATTCAAAACCGGATAACACTTAAAATCCCTTTTTTTATATTCACCCAGTTTTGTAGTAGTTGATCACTCGATGCAAGTTGAGAGGCATGGAGTGCAAATCTCGATTTATGCTATTATTAATAATCGCGTATTATAATTTACTTTTTTTGCCTTATTGAAATTTGAAAATATGCTCGAGGACCTCTATTATGTTTTGTGACAAATAACAGATCATGGCGAAATTCTACGAAAATTCCACTGTAAATTGTGACTAAAAATACTTCCATATAATATACTGCTTTTTTTTCAATTTTTTTAGCTTTTCATTTCATGATAAATTAGCGCTATTAAGCTAAATATTAATGTATGACCCAGTTACGTTATAATAAATATTAGAGAATACATAATACATATATATATAGTATGCATAAGGATTTTTCGTTCAAATTTAGTGGGGGGGGGGGGGGTAGAAAGCAGCTAAAGAAGTCAATTTCACATAAGAAAGTATGGGCATAAAAGAATTTATGAAATTGTAGAGGGCGCTGTGCATCCACAACTTCTGATCACTTGAAAATCTCTTTGACAAGTCCAGCCCGTCAGCATTCGACTAGGTGACTTTACAGAAGTAACATGAATCATTACGCGTTAAATGAATATTCCGATATGCATCTAATGTACGGTGCAAAAGGGAAAAGTAGAGCTGCGCAAATGTATGCAGAACGCTACCCCAACAGGCGGATACATGAGTATTAAATGTTTGCACGTATTCATCAAAAACTGTAAAGGTATACAAACGTTCCTCGTTCAGTTTAAAGTCGTTAAAGTTTCCGTGGTCGGAGTCGAAGTTGGAATCGGCTATTTTCGCCTCCAACTCCGCTGCCCTGTTCACATTACGTACTCGGTTCAGATTCAATACTGGTATTCAACACTCAGTATATTTTCTGGTATAAAATTTTGAATGTTCTGAAACAATTATGATAGCGATTGCTGTGTCATAGAAGCGAGACATTATTATTTAACGCGTTTGGGGTCTCGCGTCCTAATTAAGAGAACATGTATTTTTTGTGTTATTTTGTTTTTAAATTATCTTTTTTATTATCTCCATGTAGTAATGATAGAAACCAAATCCTAATAATATTATAAACATGAAAATCAGAAAGTCAACGTTCAAAACACTTGGCTAAATATGCCTATGTACACTGTAAAAAAAAAAAAAAAAAAAAAAAAAAAAAAAAAAAAAAAACGACAGTTTTTTTGTAGGAATCGGAAAATAGTTGCACTTATCGTACAGAAAAATTTCCGACCCAGCTTGGAATAAAATCCGTAAAATACCGTTTTATTGACTATTTCCTTTTTTTTTTTTACAGATTTTATTCCGAGCTCGGTCGGAAAATTTTCCGGTACGATAAGGGCAACTATTCTTCCGATTCTTACAGGTCGGATTTTTTTTACAGTGTACATTCATTATCCAGTATACAGGGTGTTTCATGAACGATGGTCAAAACTTTAAGATGTGATAGTACACATCGAAACAAACAACTTTCATCAAAGAATGCAAGGTCCGAATTGAGACGCAAAAGTGCTAGAGGGCGCCAAATGTGATAGTGTTATATGAGGCAAAAACACACAAAGAACGATTAAATGACAAACGCAAGGTGAAAAATCACTCTCCGTACAATCTTTGAGATTCTGAGCAATTTCCAATTGCAGTTCCGTAGATAAATTGCATATTCCCCTTTCCCCTATTACCAAAGGGCACAGCAACATACAATAACTCTGTCAAACTATCTGGCAGCAACATCCAACAACTCTGTCAAATTAGTCTGTGTAACTGACAATCGAGGTAGGAAAGTACAGTGAAATACGTTTAACACGAAAACGCTTAACACGAAAAATCGGTTAACACGAAATGAAATAGCGGTTCGGACAATATACTATGCAATTTAATGCATTTTTTTCTTTTCTTTTAACAGGAAACAAAAATCGTTTAACACGAAAAAAAATTCGCCTTTGATCTAGTTAGTTTGAGTTGAAATTGTTGAATTTTGTGTTAAAAATAATGAATTTTGGGTGAAAACCGGTGAATTTTGTGTTTTTTTGTAAACTAGCTTATGTTTCATGAGCACAATGGCTGAGAAATCGATATGAAAACAAACTGCTATTTCGCTTTAAACGAAGATGAAGCTGCTTAATGCAGTTGATGAAAAAGAAGGACGAAAACAGAAATTTGCAAAGAGTTTGGCATTGCCATTTCTACTTTATCAACAATAATAAAAAACAGGGATCCCAATACGTTAATGTTTCAGTGCAGTATGTTTAAACCAGAGAGAAAGAGCATGAAAACTGCTAAGCAGGAAGATTTAGAGACAGCTTTGTTTATTTGATTCAAAGAAGCTAGATCTCAGAATGCTGAAAAAGAAACAAAAAAAAAAAAAAACATATTTGATCCCCCCCCCCCCCCCCCCACACACACACACACGCACAACAACAAAAAAAAAAAAAATATTTTTTGTTCTAATGGATGCAACTTACAAGTAGTTTAACAGGAAATTGACATAAAATTTGACGACGTCTAAAATATTTGTGTGTTTGTTCTTTATTTACGATTCTTTTAACGCGAAATTCTTTTAACACGAAAAATGTTTTAGGTCCCTTCAGTTTCGTGTTAAACGTATTTCACTGTATTTAACTTTTCTACCTCGATTGACAATTACACACTCGGATTAGCGGCTTTTATGTATTAATCGAGGTGAAATTTTGCATGCATGTTCTTTTTGTTTCCCATATCACAATTGCACGGTATTAGTATCGTTCTCCTCCCCATATCACAACTGCAAGCTATTAGTGTCGTTCTTATCCCCATAACTCGCAAAAGGAATGGAGCTTTGACGTTTGCATTGATCAAGTTTCCAAATACACCAGCAGCTTTTCGTTTTATTTCCGGAAGTACATTCTTTGACGAAATTTGTTTGTTTTGGTTTCGCATCTTAGAGTTTTGCCCATCTTTTATGAAACACCCTGTATATATATATCATTTTAAATGCGCAAAATTTTCACTTAAGGTAATAAAATTTACATATTTTATTTGTTTAATACATAAAATAAAAGTTATAAAAATGAAATCTGCTTTTAATCAAAGGTTGCGTTTGTAATACAGGGCCATTTCAAAGAAAGAAAAATACGAAAATTGGTTTAACATTTCATTAATAATAAGTACAGCTATGTTAACCTTACTAAAAATGTAAATGATGCAACAATTTGTGTTTCCGGATTTATGTAATATATATATATATATATATATATATACATATATATTTTTTTCTGATAGTGCGTAAATATGTGAAAATATAAAGAGGCAAAAAATATTTTGCGATTTCACCATTAAAATTTTGAATATAAAATAAATATTTTCGCAATGCGGACGTTACATAATAATTACAGTAGCAATATTTCTGCAGTATTGATGTTTCATTATAAGCATTTCCAATGTAATTTTACTAATATTGTATTTTTGTTCAAACACCATCTATAGCAATCAGTGTTGAATATTAAGCACATTTTTGTATTCAAAATATGTATGAGAATTTTTTTAATAATAATTTTTGCTTTATTTTATCGCTGACTTTCATCGATAAAATGAAATAAAAATTACTATTTCAAGAGCATGGTAGATATTTTGAATTCCAGAATTCTTCTAAATAGGGAGAGTATGATGGGCATATTTGGACCGCCGCTTTAAATGAGCCGTTGCAATTCTGCGATTAATTTCAGAAAGAGACGCCATCTACAGATGAAATCCTACTCACTCAGAATGACGTCATTTATGATTAGAAGAAGCAGCCGGTTTCCATGTTCTGTTTTCCGAAAAATCAAAAGAAGATAAAATTAGCTGTTTTGATCTAATTTTTTCCTACTAAACGTAAAAGATTACTTTAAAACTAAGGTAAGTAGTTTTGTTTTAATATACATATCTAAATTCATTTGTTTATTGCGCATATCTTCCCCTTGGTTGGTTTGCTTTCGTTTTTAGGGTTCCGTACTTAAAAAGTAAAAACGGAACCATTATAAGATCACTCCTGTGACTGTCCGTCTGTCTGTTCGACTGTCTGTCTGTCACAGCCATTTTACTCGTAAACTATGGAACGAGGAAAGTTCAAATTCGCCGAATAAATAAAGCCCATTGACCCACATATTTTCAGATTAATAAACATTCATAAATATATTTAGTAAAAAAGTAGAGGAGCTAATTATGCTACTTGAAAAAAAAAAATCTTTCATTTGTATATCATGTGGGATATCCTGTGAAAGCTTTTGTAACGCTGAACTCAAAAATACATTCCTTTTAATTTTAGGTATTATATTTTCAAAGATACTATTGAAAATGTAGCGCAAAAATATGTTCCCTCCCATCTAATTCCGAATCTACTGAAACTAAAATTATGAAAAAATTAGAGGTAGTAGACGTTAATATAAATCTTGCCCGAAAATTATAGCAATTACTCTAGGTCATAATTTCGATTTCCGGGCAGTCAGAAAAATTGTTGAGCATCGCTGAATATACCTATCGTTTCAGAAGAATAAAAGCATTATTGATAATGATTTTCGAAAAAAATCATCGGTAATTAATCGAGATATTAACCCTTAAAGGTACGGTCAGTTTGGAGATACACAAGGTCAGGGGCGGCGTACTCTATGCCTAGTTAACAACTTTTAATGATATATATGTGTAATGTAATGTCCAATAACAGTATAAAAGCAATAAACGTCAAATTGTTAAAAACGTACTAATTTAAGGGGTCTCGGGACTCTAAAATGTGGAAAAAATGAAAAAAAAGACCATTTTCAACATTTAACGTCTTAAAATGTATATGACTTTAAACACAATTTTAATTGGGATGAAATATAAGTATGTTCTTTCGTTTCATGTATTTAAAAAATTGCAAGATACAGAATTAGTATTTATAGAGGGCTCGAAACTGTTAGACATTTTTCGAACAAAAAATTAGCATAACAGTTTACGCGCAGGATTACAAAAATATTGCAACTAGAATAAAAATTTTGGTGCTTACTTATACTTCAGATTGTAATAATTTCCCTGAATTTAAATAAATTGTATTTAAAGCATTTTTATATTTTTAATGCAATGTTGCATTTAAGTAATACACAATTTTGAAAATTTCAACAGTAAAATCACCTAAAAAAATATTTTTTTGAACAATAAAAAGAAAATTTTAGGTTCAGTTTATACAGACTAAAATGAAATATGTTTTGAAAATTTCATGAAAAAATATTCAGAAGTTTTTGAGGTATCCTGCACCAACCAAGGCGGCGTTGCAACTTTGAGACCTCAATTCGAAGCGCGCTTAGCACAATGACAAATTTAAACTTTGAACAAAGGTTTTGTTTTAACTACACTGTAGAAATAAAGTTTATTAATACGCTGAATTTAGTTTCATGAAATGACAAATGGAGTTCAACTATGCACTGCTTTTATTGTCAGTACCGAATTAAGTTCATCATAAACAGATTAGGATAATATTAAAAAAAGTGTTATACGAATAGCTATATTTGATATTATTTAGGTTCCATATCTCTTTGAACTTTCATGGTATACCCATTTACACTTTTCTAATATATACAGTTATACCCAACCCTACGTTGTATAGTTTTTTACAAAGTCTTAGTATTCTTTTAGCAACCTTTTTTTTTAAATACAATTATAAATTCATATGTTTATTCTACGGAACCCTATGTGCGCGAGTAATGGTCGCACTTGACCGTTTATTGTTCTTAGTCTTGAGATTATCTGTTAAAAAAAGGGCAAAGACTCCTTAATAGGACCAATTTGAGTTGCTTAAATTAGATCAGATGTATGATCGTAAATTAAATCTGTTTTAACATATTCGCCTTCGATAGTTAACGTCTTATAAAGTAAACCTTGAAATTAAAAAAATATATATATACAAAAAAAAAGCTATCAAAGAACAAAAGCAATTGTAATATTAAGTTTTGAAAAATAGGCGCAATTCTGTTGGACAGGAAATGATCGATGGAAAGAACCACAGACATAATGTAAAGAAAAATTCTGGTACAAAAAAGCCTAATGATTCAGAATCTAAAGAGAAAAATCAAGACAATAATGATTGGGTTTGCCTACTTTATAAAAAATATAAAACGGCAGTAATGATTCAGTGTTCAGATTGCCAAATATGGTTTCATGATGTGTGCGTTGGAATAAAAAATTAACAAACGAAATTCATATGTAAGCCTCTCCTCACTTCTTACATGATATTCAAGTTAGTGTTAGTTTAATAATTTTACTCATAATTTTGATTTATTTTTTGAATACATTTTCGTATAAAACAATTACTCTTAAACTCTTGAAAAGACTCTTTCTGTAAGTAGGATGTTAGACCACGTACGGGTTAAATAATAATTCCATGCCTCAGTGACATAGCAACCGTCTTCATATAAGTGTTTCAGAATATTTAATATTTTACACCAGAAAAATATTCTGAGAAATACCAGTGTCGAATCTGAACCGAGTAGGTATTGTGAATATGCCTGCTGCACCGTAAGTTAGTTGAATATATGCATATTAATTTAACAAATAATGATTCATGTTACTTCTGCAAAGTCGTCTTGATGAATGACGTCCGGCTTGACTTGTTAGAGTGCTATGCGAGTGATGAGAAGTTGTGGATATATAGTGCCCTCTACAACGTCATGCGTTCGTTATTCTAAATACTTTCCTACGTAAGAATGTCTTCTTTTGCTATTTCCTATTTCCTCACCAAATTTTAACAACCAATTCTGATACACTCTGTATAAAATGTAAATGAAAAATTTGTTCCGATTGCTTATAACTTCGGTATCAGTTTTGCTGAATATATTATGATGAAACTTGTTAGTTAGGTAATTTTTCAGTGAAGGCGTTAGCATCTGGAATTTCATTATGGGGTAAAATTTTGTAATTAAGTGAATCTGATTATGAAAGATTAAACGCATTAAAAAATACTACTCGACTGGTTTTATTGAGACTTTCATTATTAGTTCTGGGATGGTTTTAGCATGTGGTATTTTGATCAACACTGTAAAAAATATGCTGCCAGTTTTCCGGTAGGAATCGGAAAAATAGTTGCCCTTATCGTACCGGAATAATTTCCTACCCAGCTCGGAATAAAATAAGTAAATATTCTGTAAAACGGTATTTTACGGATTGCATTCCGATTTTACGGATTTTATTCCGAGCTGAGTTGTAAATTATTCCGGTACCATAAGGGCAACTATTTTTCCGATTCCTACCGGAAAACTGGCATTATTTTTTTTTTACAGTGTATCGTTCCTTACCAATTCAAACTGTAAAGGATCAAATTAAAATGTTTGTCTTTAACAGTACAAATTTTGTTAGACCCATAGGATAGGACCCATACAATAGCGCAATGATGTTCGTATCATTTTTGGGAATGCGGAAGGACATTCCAAATAAATGTTCACATTCTTTTAAACCACAAGATCAAATTCACAGATAGATTTCGTTTTATTCAAGGTTCGTTTGGAGAAACCGACCAGCGTAGTAGACGACGCCTGATAGTTAATTATAAACCATTTATTAGTTTCATAACTGGATCACTGAATGTATGTTCAAAACCACATAACAATGAAATAAATTTTTATTAATTTCAGCCGCTTGTGCATTTTTTAGGTCAATGCATATTAGTTAAGAGGCATTCCGCACAAGTTTCGATTTAGGTTTATATACAGGGTGGTTCAGAACTATATGTCAAAAATGTAAAGGCAGGTAAAGGGGACCTAAATAAGCAGATTTCGGTAGGAATGAGGGTGCGAGAATGTGTTGTTGATGTTGTAGAGGGCGCTCTTGAGTGCGGTGGATAAAAGCACTTCGCTGGCTAGAATCGTCATTATCCGCTCGGTATTCGAGCAACATGCGTTGTATATACCGATGCGGAGCATGCCGACATACATTTCATGTATTGGACTGGACAAAGAAATGAAGCGGTTGCTCAAAGCTTGTACAGGGAAAAATTCCAGGGTAGGAACTACCGGATCTTTAAACATTTCAGCATTTCACCGGGTGTTGCGCTCGAGTAGATCATTTTAAGCTTCGCGGCTCTGGAAGACATCACAGAATTCATGAAGCGCAAGCAGTATTACGCACATTAGAGGATATCCTTCTACATTAATGAGAGCTGTTGGACGTGCGTTGGGTGTAAGCCTGTTCCTTGCGCAGTCCCATTATAGAAATGCATGTCAGCAAGCTCCTGGTGTAATAATGCATGTTGCTCGAAATCCGTGCGGGAAATGACGAATGAAGCCAGCGAAGAGTATCCATCCGCCATACGCAACGGCGCCCTCTACCACCTCAATGTTGCATTTCCTCACCCACATTCCTATACGAAATCTGATTATTTTGGTCCCCTCTACCTGCTTTACATTTTTTAGATATATTTCTGAACCACACTGTATTTGCAAATATCAGAGTTTCTCTCTCCGCGATATATAAAAGATAACTATAGCGCTACAAACAAATATATTTTATTTTGTTCAGCATTTGTTGTTCCCATCAAACATGATGTGCCGATGATGTACCAGTAAACATCATGTGCTATCAACAATGATGTTGCCATCAACATCAGGCGATGTTTGTTGACAGAAATAAATGCAGTTTTGTAGCAAGAGGTACATTAAATGCTTTTCCAGCCACACAAAGATCATCCTATAATATTTCATAATTAAGAAACACGAACCGCACATACAATTGAATCTATTACGTAGTCCAATAATATGGAATTCAACTATTTATTGAATAAAATACAAGAGACGGGTGAAATTTAAAACAATATATTTTATAAAACGCAGTTTTTCCTCCTTTTCATTATTCTTTGAAAAATTTTCAGACAACTTTTAATTCTTTCCGGATCGAAGACCATTTCAAGAATTTGTAAAAGTTAGCAAACACTTCTTTTTTTTTCAAATTCAATTTTACAGTTTACTGGGGAAAATTTTTTTGTGAACAAAACAAATTGTATTAACATTTATAGTAAAAGGTTTTCACGATGAATTGAAAAATGTTTTTAAGTGTATTTTCCAATGTTAAAGAAAAAAAAATGTAAGTACTTTTTAAGCACTTACTAAACTAAGGTTTGCATAACTTGTAGTGCCTTGCACATAGGATTTTCTGAACTTCATTTAACATAAAAAATATTTTAGTCGTATTTGGACTATTTTGACTTTCTTATTTCTTTAAAACAAGTTTTTAGGACTTGTGAAATAAACAAACAGATAAATCTATTTGAAACTAAATGTGATTAAAAATGACTCATAAATGATTTTTTACCTTTTTTATTTCTTTTTATATTTAATGAGTAGAAAACTCACAGACGTGTTTATTTAAATTATGTTAGTTGAAATTAAATGATTTCATTTTATTTTCAAATAAAATTTTAATAAAAATTTCAAATAAAATTTCAATTCAAATAAAAGTTTTAATATTCAAATAATTAAATTTTTGTGCTTTTTTAAAAATCAGATGTTCTGTGCATATTAGGCCTCTAAAGCGCGATGAAAGATATATGAAACCACTTAATTTTAATTCCCAAATGCCTCAATGGCATCAGAATTTTGGTATAATTTTTTCCTTTTATTATGTATGTAAAAAATAGCTTTTTCTTACACTGGTGTCCAAAATAAAGGATCAGTCACAAAATGCTAATTTTTAAGTAAGCGAATACTCAAAAGGAAATAATATAATTCAAATAATTACAATCCCTACGGCACAGCTAGTCCATATAGTACATCATTCATGTCACACGTGGTCACAAAAGTCACAGTCACTATGGTGAAACAAAAAATAGGAAATTCCACACGTCTCATTATGAGTCTCAAATGATCACTATATGTGACTCCACTGAGACGTCAATGTGACTGCTGCTTTGTGACGAGTAACCAGGTGGCTTTACAATGTAGTTACATTGTGACTCTCATGTGACTATCATTTTTAGACTCAATTTCAATGTTACCATGAACGTTGCATTATGATAAGTCACCAAATAATATCATATTATAGTCACATAGTCACTTTTCACAAAAGAGCACAATAGCGACTTCACAGTAGTCTCTCTGTCACATGAAAGTCATCATGTGACTTTAATGTGACACTACTCGGTAACTTATCACAATGCAGCGTTCACGATGACTTTAAAATTGAGTCTACAGATGACAGTCACATGAGAGTCACAATGATATTACATAGTAAAGTCACATGGTGACTCGTCACAAGGCAGCAGTCGCAGTGACATCTCAGTGGAGTCACATATAGTGATCATTTGAGACTCATAATGAGATGCATGGAATTTCCTATTTTTTTGCTGCACCGTAGTCACCGTGATAATTGTGACCATGTGTGACATGAATGAGATGTTACATGGACTAGCTGTGTTCTAGAGATAGTAATTATTCGAATTATATTATTTCCTTTTGAGTATTCGCGTACTTGAAAATTAGCATTTTGTGATTGGTCCTTAATTTTGGACACGAGTGTACTTACAAATAAAATTTCAATTCAAATAAAAGTTTTAATATTCAAGTAATTAAATTTTTGTGCTTTTTTAAAAATGAGATTTTCTGTGCATATTAGGCCTCTAAAGCGCGATGGTAGATATATGAAATCACTTAATTTTAATTCCCAAATGCCTCAATGGCATCAAAATTTTGGTATAATTTTTTCCTTTAATTATGTATGTGAAAAATAGCTTTTTCTTACTTACAAATAAAATTTCAAATAAATTTCAATTCAAATAAAAGTTTTAATATTCAAATAATTAAATTTTTGTGCTTTTTTAAAAATCAGTTTTTCTATGCATATTAGGCCTCTAAAGCGCGATGGTAGATATATGAAGCCACTTAATTTTAATTCCCAAATGCCTCAATGGCATCAGAATTTTTGTATAATTTTTTCCTTTTATTATGTATGTGAAAAATAGCTTTTTCTTACTTACAAATAAATTTGTACGTAAATTCCAGTGTCATTTATTGAATTCAACATTTTATCAATGGAAGTGCTTTGCCCTTAAACAGTTAAAGATGCATGGTATGAGATTCATTGGCCAGACAAATGCAAACGCATGCTTTTAATGGTACTCGATTTTTAAGTAAAGTCTTCATATACGTCAAATATCATTTCGAAACATGTGATCATACATTTGTAATAAAAAATTAAGTAAACAAATCAAAAAACCCGACTGCGTAAAAAGCGAACTAAAAAGAGGGAAACAAGATGACGTAGGAAAATTGTAGAGAGTGTAATGGAAATCCTTTTTACTTAAGTAATTGCTGTCGGAAGCCTTATATTCATCTTTAGGTATGTACTGCGGCTACCTACATGTTTGCCTCCGACTTCAATTAGTTAAGTAAAAAGTATTTCCATTACACATTCTACTATTTTCCTACGTCATCTTGTTCCCCTCTTTTTATTTCGCTTTTTACGCAGTCGGGTTTTTTAATTTTTTTTTTCATTTAATTTTTTATTGATGAATTTTTAGTTGTGTTTAATTAATACATATATCGTTACAGTTGGATGAGGCCGTGACCAAAACTCAAAGAATTGAACCTTTTTAGTTTTTAGAGATTTCTTAAAGCTAGAAATCCTACCTACGCAACTGTCAGGTTGTAAAATATTTAAACGGAGCTGCTGACTGTAAAATAGTCTGGGGAACGTCATCTTCACTTTGAGAGGTCTATCCAATGATATGCCACTCAATATGGAGCGTAAAAATATTTTTTCGTCTTTGCCGCCATTTTAAATTTATGAAAACAAAACCTAGCCTATGACCATCGGACGGTTAAGACGGATCGATAGAGACCTCATTCATTAAAATCCATCGAGCCGTTGGGATGTTTCAATGGTATAAAGAAATCTACATACCCAGATACGCGTCAAACACATAACCCTTCTTGGCAGTTGGATAAATATAGATACATTAATATGTTTTGTATTACTTATATATGTAATAGAATAAAAAAAGTAATATATTTTACTCCAATGCGAGGATGCGTTTCATTACGTAGAAGTACCTATCAGTAATCGTGCGAGGGAAAAATATAATTTGAGACCTTTCCCAACTTACATCATATTTTAAGTAGAATTTTTAATTTTTAGTGATAAAAACAAATTTTTCACACAGCAGATAAATAAAATATTTTTTTCTTAAACCTTTAAAATTATGCTAATTACATATTGATTGATACTACACAAATTGGTTTACAAACCTAAAAGCAACCATTACTTAAGTTAACAAATTATGGCCAATCAAAAATTGAATAAAGATATAAATCTTGCAGATATCTTTAAGAGCAGATAGAAGTCAAATTCGTGAAAGAAATCTTTTTTTTTTTTTTTAATCCTTTGTTTTTCCCCTTTCGAATAGTATATTAATCTTGCTTGTACGACAACAAGAAGTTAAAAAAATTTAAGTAATTCAGTTTGTTTACGTCATACGTAAACATCACATACATAAACTTTAAACTCAATTTTGTCAAAATATTGTTTTTTCAACTTCGATGTAACTTTTTATAGAAACTGCACCATATTCTTGTACTCAATCTTACAAGAATCTTTCAAACATATTCTTGATCAATCTGGAGGGAACTTTCGTTAAAAACATTTGTACAATTTTTATAAAAGAAAAAAAAAAAGTTTTTCTTTAGAAAAATGCAAGTTTTTTTGTTGTTGTTCTTTAAAAGTGGTTTTTATTCCAGTTGTTTATTTAAAATAAATAAAGAATATCTGTTTAGAAAGTTGACTTCACTTTATTACGAATTATTCATATTATGTAATACAAAGTTTCAAGTGAATATTCTTTCTAGTTTCTGAGAAAATGTAAATTAATTTAACATGGTAGGTTTAGGGACTTCACATAACCTTAAAAAAATGGCAATATCATTAAAAGCGATGATAAAAAAAATTATTCTAGGAAAATGTACTCAAATTTTTGGCAGCATTTATAAAATATAAGGTCGTTATGCCTAAATGCGACAACCCCTAAATGTGATAATGGTCTTGTACTTAATATCATAATGCAAAAATCGTAAATAAATACTATACAATAAAACATACGCACTTCAGGAACAAAACCCGAAACATTGTTCTGCATTTAAAACGTTTTCTTTAAAAAAATGTCCATTAAAATACACATATTTCATTATAAATCTTTCTTAAAAGAGGCAAAAAATTCCGAAAATGGTTCACGGTTTTTCTTTTTTAACTTTGAAATCAAATAAGTATGTGGACGGGAAAGATTACAACTTATGTTACAGTTGGCTGATGTGTAAGCTTAAGAAAAGGCGATCAATTTTAAAATTAGAGTTATGAAATAATCTACGCATTTTGGTGAGTTTGTCTTCTTTAGAACTTTATTATGGACTAAATTGAGTGCCGAAAATGCGGAGATACTGATAGGGAATTAACGAGGTATAAGTTTACATCTTATTATTCATATATTATATCAAAATAATGTTTCAAGCAGAAATTGTATTTAATTAAGTTGTGTTAGATGATAAATTAGTAATTTCAGCATGATACTCCAACAGAGTTTTTGTTTAATCGGGTAATTAAATATGCGATTAAGATTATCAAAACAGAAAAATGCGTGTCTTTAAAATTATTAATAAAAACAATGACGTTAAAAATAGCGGTGTACGCGTATATTCAAGACAGACAGAGGATATAGTGTAGATACATGATTACGGTATCCGCGAAACTTTCATATGATGTAAATTCAAAAATCTTCTATAGGTTGAAAACATGTAAATTATGTTAGTGCGATTAAGTTAATTTTACAAACATTAAAACATTCGGTATCGTAAATGTAGAATCTGGTTAAATCGTGATGCAGCTGAATTATGTCCCGGTTTGGAGGTCTCCAATTTTCTTTTCAGACATGTCTGAAATCTGTTATTTTAATTCTGTTTTCCACCTTTGCTCCTCACAATAAAAAATTTTTACTTTTATATTAGAATAAGATCAAGAAAAAATTGTGTTTAACTGAATGAATATTTATGTTTCCATACATGCATTGTACAGCATAGAAAATGTTCAATTTTTAGCGAAAGTGTAAGGAAAAGGAGGGGGGTAGAGGCAACAAAATATCAGGCCCAGGGCCTCTCTTTGGATTAATCAGACCTGCTTAAACCAAATTATTAGAAACATTGTCCGATTTTATCTGTTTATAAGTCTAATAAATTTATCATGTGACATTTTATAATAACTCGAGTTATATATAATAAATATTCTTATTAACAATAGTATAAATGTCTTGTAAATACTCTTTTAACCCGTGAACTCCACATTAATGCGTATTCGCACCGGATAAATTTTAAATGTCTGTGTTGTTTAAACAGGCTTTAATAAATTTTTATTTTTCATTAACAAAATAAGATTTTTGATAAAAATCAATATCACATTTAGATTAGGTATTAAATTTCATATCGGAATCATGTGCTATATTTAATATCACTATATTTCCAACAAAAGTATGCACAGTTCAAGTTACGGAATCCCGAATCGCACCATTGTGGATTTTACAGGTTAGTATTCCCTCGCGATTTCAGCTAATTTTAAACGATGTTTTCCGTGACACGTGTTTAACTCTTAACCGCTGTTAGTGGTCTCACAACTCACTCCCTTTTAAAATTGTCACGAATTAACTTTAAATGTCCATTTTAACTCTAAATATTTGTTAATTTTTTTTTTCGTTTGATGGTACTAGTGCTAGGTACTTTTGAATAAGTTATTTTAAAATATAATAGTCCTATACATAAAGTTAAGAACAGAAACATCATCCTATGTGTTAGATTTTTATTTATATGTCATCAAGCGGCCTCGGAAACAGTTCATAGAAGTTATGCGACAATTTCTGTCACAGCAGTTAAGATTTAAATGCATATTTTCAGATGAATTGGCATGTATAAAACGCATTGTCACATTTAGGGCATTGGATGCCGCATTTGGATTTTAACTGCCGTAAATGCGACAAAAATCACCTAAATACGACAATCGTATGTTGTGGGATTATACTACAGATATTGATTCCATTTCTACAAAACAAGTTAGTTTTAAACTAAAGGCACAGTTTTCAATAAATTTCTGCGTATCAAAATAAATATTTATTTAATAAAATACTAAATATACCCTAAATACAACAAAACTATTGGAAATCACGGCTCATTTAGGAACGATGACCTTATTTCTGAATGTACTATTTTTAAAACTTTAGAGAATCAAGGCCATCTTTACTTTTTTCTGACAGGTGAAGTGCAGGCAAATGGTAACTAGGTAAATTTAAAAAAATACTTTTCAGAAAACATTGAAAAATGTAAAAGAAGTGCATTTGTGTGAAGTAAGGAAACAAAAAGCACACAAAATTCAAACCTTAAACGTTCCAAAATTTCAGGCAGTTTTAATGCTGTTGAGAACCAGACATAAAAATTTATCTTTAGCAGTGGAATATTTTTTCGTTAGTGAGAGAAATATTTTAAAATGAAAGGGCTCGAATTCAGTGGGTTCTGCTGTATATTAAAACGTTTATTTATTACGACGGAAAATACATAAAAATGAATATTCAAAAATTAGAGTAAAATTATATTAATTTTTAGATATTAAGATTATAAAACAATAAGTTTAAAATAACTTTTGACATCAATGTTATGCGTGAGAAATTGAAAACAGAAAGTCTCTGCAGATCATTTAGTCCATTTGTTAAAATTTTACAACTTTTGAGAAAATTGATTGGCAATTGAAGTAATTCTTAATTCATGATAATTGACAGCTCATTGTAACAATTCATGACATTCATGACTTATTGACGAAATTCGTGACTTTTTCCACATTCATTATTTTTGTGACTGACAGATACTCTGTGAAGGAAAATAACCGATTGGCGTAATCTATTATTTTGGTGTGGTTTTTAGATGCTTTGCGAGAATTGAAGATTTTGAGATCTACCGTCAGTCCTGTATATGTTAATTCCTTTACTTTCTCTAAAATAATAATAATAATTTTGATCAGCAAATATTTCATACGCAATAAAAACATAACTGTGAATCTAAAATTGAATTGCTTAATTCTCTTTTTTAATCTATAAAGAAAAAATATGCTTCTAGAATCAATCTTGTACGTGTAAGTATTTATTTGAATAGAAATTTCAGATTTTATTATAACATATTTTAAAGAAAAATTGTTTCAAAAATTCTTAAATTTCAAAAGCGTGGCAAATGAAAGGAGCTTTCTAAATAAAATTACTAAAACCGTTTCATGTTCATTTCCAATAACATGAACTGATTAGATCTTTTACTACATATTGCCTCCTATTTTAGACGAATAAAACAACAAAAAAATTAAAATATGAAGCTTTTTTACTTTCAAGTACGTTTATACTTTTAACGTAAATATATAGTGATGAAAAATAGTAATGGGGATGCTAGATATTCCACCCGAAATATTTTATGAATGCGTTACCGTTAAAAAATGAACGTCCAGTTTTCGTATCTAATACGTTGTACGTGATTAGATGGTTCTATCCATTCTTTCGTATTAAATGATCAATATACGTAAAATTCTTCTTACTTTTACTCAAATTTAGCTAAGTAATACTGGTCACTATACTGGTGAATAGAACTGATCAAATGACTCGTTAATAGAACTGCTCAATGGACTAGTCGATAGGACTGGTTTTGGTTTCAGGTTTAAATTAATTCCAGTTTAAAAAAATGACTAGTGTGTTCAAAATATAAGAAAAGGGTTTTCTAAACGCCATAAGTGGGAAAATAATAAATGGGGAAATGAACATGGTGCTACTAAATCGGCAGTGAAGCTTTTACCACCTAACTATGAAAGACTTGAACGTATAGTCACGGATTATTTACCTAATGTAAAATCTAAAACCTGACCGTTAATAGAACTGCTCAATGGACTAGTCGATAGGACTGGTTTTGGTTTCAGGTTTAAATTAATTCCAGTTAAAAAAAAATGACTAGTGTGTTCAAAATATAAAAAGGGGTTTTTCTAAACGCCATAAGTGGGAAAATAATAAATGGGGAAATGAACATGGTACTACTAAATCGGTAATGAAGATTTTACCACCTAACTATGAAAGACTTGAACGTATAGTCACGGATTATGTACCTAATGTAAAATCTAAAACCTGACCATCAATATCGCAAAACGTAAGAACGATTTTAAAAATTGCCATTATTAGAATTATTAGGTCTAGTAACTCAATAACATATTTCAATTTAATAAAAAACAACGAGCATCATACTTGGTGATCTTTTTGTGAGTACTGAGTAGAATTATATGGATGTATACAGTCGATTTGATTTGAATGTTATGCACTTCGAATGCAGTTTGGTTGAGTTTCAAGGATATTCGTTAGACTTAGGTATCGAACTAAAGGTTTTTCGGTTTTTCGAGCTTTAGACATTTCCGGCTCAGAGGACCCAAGACGGAACCACCTAATTTACATTCCAAACTTACTAACGGCCCCAAGAATATTTTAATAAAATTTTCCTTTTACAAAGTTTAAAGTTACGAATTTTTAATTTCTAAAAAAGTCGTTTGTAAATTCTTGTGTCAGTCAATCAGCTCATCATTTTACAAACCGGATTGTTTTGTTCCGGAAAGGGTTAACAAGGTGCAAACAATGTTAAATATCGTATTCTAGACATTTACAATTTTTTGCATATTTAGTAGATATTTTCGACGTTAATTTTATGTCAGATATTTAGAAGCATGAATCTTCTTATAATTTACGGTGTAAAGTTCTTATAGCTGAATTTCATATTTTTCTAATCACTTTCATTAGTTTTTCCTTTATAAAGTCAAAATAAATTATTGCTGTTATTTTCTTAGTTAGATTTTAATTTAATATTGAATCATGGGCAGACTCAATTGAAAATTTACTGCTTTACTTTATTGCGTAAATGTAAAAAAAAAAAAATTAAAAAATCAATTCGGAATCATAAAGGCTGAAAAGAAATATTTTCTATACAGAAATTATGTGTGTTACTTTATAAAAAAAATGATAGAAATTAAATAAATTGAGCAGCATAATATATTTATTTATTAAAATGTCAAGGAAATAATGAAATTTAAATTAAAATTAAAATTAAAATCACATGGAAAATTGCAATTATCGACTAAACGAAAATTATGTAAGTAGTTCTAATTTTGCAAACTTAATTTAAAGAAATTGTGTTTAACATTGAAAAAAAAAATCTATAGTATACATATAGGAGACCGTTTTCAAGAATTCTGTTTGTATGTTCATATAATTTTTCCCTTTATACTGTTATTACAAATATAAACGACACAAAAAAAAAAAAAAAAAAAAAAAAAAAAAAAAAAAAAAAAAAAAAAAAAAAAAAACGCTAGAAACATTTATTTATTTGTATCTGTAAAGCCTAGAAAAATATTTCCTGAAATTCTTGACACATAGCCAGAAAGTTTTGTTGCCACCCTTCTTTTTGTGTTTTAATATCTATAAAATAATATCTTTATAATTTAGCAATACATTATTCTCATTTAAACTACATTTATACGAAAAATAAGCACCAACATCAACAACGAAAAATGATAATTAAAATTGCTTAATTTATGTAATTATCTGAAAATATTATATATCATAATAATTATATAAACCATGTTTAATATCAAATTTAAAAAAAAATTATCAGATTATGATCATATAAATAAATAAACTTTAAAATATTTAAAAACTATCGCAAACTTTTTTATGACAAATGGTACTAATTATATGAACCCGACGAGATAATTATAGTACGCGTCGTTAATTGAAGAGTACATAGGTGATTAATTTAATTAAATGTGTGTTTTGGCGCTTACTTTTTGTGTTTTAATATATATAAAATATAGATTGAAAATCTAATAATAAATGATTTTTCATTAAACTAAATTTTATTGAAAAATAAAACACAATAATGAGTTAGTAAAATATTGATAATTGCTTAATGTATGTAATTATACCATCAATTTCCAAAATCTTTTTAGATTATCAACGTGTAATTTAATAAACTTTAAAAATTCCAAACAATTGCGAACTAATTTTAACTGAGATATAATAAAAACACGATGAGATAATTATAGTACGCAGCGTTAATTGCAGAAAACATGAAGAATTAATTAAATAAAGGCACTGGATTTTCAGCTAAAACGAATATTTATTTAAAAAAAAAATCTGTATTGGGTACATTACGAATCTAATACAGAAATCTATCAAATAATAAATTAACATTTACTAAAACATTTAAATATTAAATTTTAACATTAAATTAATTAAAATTTTTATTTTCAGTCATTAAAAGCCCTAAAAAATATAACCAAGCAGAAGATAGCCTTTTTTTTTATTTTTTATGTATATTTTATATTGAAAAAAAATTGCCATCGAATTTAGCTTTCCTTTATCAGTCTCCAGAATACAAAAGTTCCGAAAATACTATTTAATATAAAACTATTTAATGTAAAACAGGTTCAACTTCGACACATGCACGTTATATCCATTCAATTTAACATGTTACTTCGAAAGTATCATTCATAATGTAAATTGTATAATATTTTTATTTTATTCAACCATAGCTTTATCTTCGAAGAAGTTATAAAAAATACACACTGTAAAAAAAAGAGAAATGTTTCTTGTTCTATCAGGTTTTTGGACGATATCAATTTCCAAGACATTACTATAAATGGAATTTATAGATGCAGGAGTAGCAGCACAATGTTACGTTTATGTTTATAATTTAGCATGTTTTTTTGCTAAACATTGTTGAACATGAAAAGGTTTAAATTAGAATGGATAGCATACGAAGAACAAATATTCTTGTTATACTGGACTGATAAAATCCATTAAAAGACTATAAAACTTTTCGTAAGCGTTTTCGAAGATTGCTAATATAAATCATTTCGGATTTTTTTTTTTTTTTTTTAAATCTCTGAAAGTTATGTTTTCAAAGCTTTCTGAATATTACAGAATCCTTTTTGAAATTGCTGGTAACTTATAATATAATTATGTCAACATTCTTGATGGATTAAGAAATATATATGTGTGTGTATTTTCACAGATTAGCGCAAAATCATTGGTGCAGTAATCAGATTAACATTTTTGATAAATACTTATAAGTAGAGATGGACCAAATATTCGTTTTCGTTTTCATTTTTGGCCTTAAATATGTGTTTCGGCGAAAATCCTGCCGAAATTTCGGCCGGCAACGTTCCACGGCCGAAACTAGCTGTGTTCCAAAAATCTCGTTTTTTCCTTCGGAAATTTTCAACATTTCTTATTCATTTGGTTCAAATGAGACACTATCAATTTCTGTGAACGTCACAACACTTTTTATAATTACCATCCATAACTGACTCTAGATGTGAGTGCACATTATAACGTAAGCAATGCCTATATCTCTGTGCATTGAAGAAGCTTTTCATGTGCTCATTAAAAGCTGCAGATTTAACAGTAAGATAAAATTTCTAGTTTGATACGATAGAAGTGTTTCGAATGCTCCTAAGTAAGGTAAAGTAAAACAAATCATTTACGAAACATTAAAATCATTTACAAAAATCATTAAAATGTTTAATCGAGGTATGATTGAATAAAACATTTTTAATTAGGTGTAGTTCGTATAAGCACACAGAGACAGCTAGGGCCCCGGAGATAAAATTTCCAAACATTGCGTCATTTTAAAACTTTTATAGCGGGGCATGTTTTTTTTTTTTTTTTACCCGACTGAAAAGAAGGGTTATGTGTTTCACGCGTATCTGTGTATGTGGATTTCTTTATACCCTCGAAACATCCCAACGGCTGAATGGATTTTAATGAATGAGGTCTCTATCAATTCGTCTTAACGGTCCGATGGTTATAGGCAAGGTTTTGTTTTTATAAATTCAAAATGGTGGCCGTCAAATACAAAATGGCGGTAGACACGAAAAAAAATTACGCACCCTATTAAGTGGCATATCATTGGATAGGTCTTTCAAATTGAAGACGATGTTTCATTGACTATTTTACAGTCAGAAGCTCCGTTAAAGTATTATGCAACCTGAAAGTTCTATATGTAGGATTTCTAGCTTTACTGCAACTCTAACCATCATAGACATCTATAGACCTCATCAAAACAGTGTTTATAGATAGAAACTAACAATTAAACACAACTTAAAAGTCATCAATACAAGTAAATAAAAAAAAAAATACGTAAGTAATATAAACAAGTAATATAAAAAAAATATATTTTAAGTTAATTCCTACTTAGGTCAATAAGAGAATTTTTTTCTCCCATTCTTCTTTACTCGTGAGTGGCGCTTAAATTGCCTTGATCAAGAAGATGGCTCTCTCGATTATTGAAAATTACTTAATTTAATTTAATTAATGAATTAATATTTGAAAAAACTGGATTAACATCAAGTTTCATCCACTACAAGTTTAAAATAATTTATTTGAGCTTGATTGGATGAATAAAAAGGATGAATAAAATTGGATGAATAAAATTGGATGAATAAATAAATTTTATTAACGATTGAATATTTGAACAAGATATATATAGCGAGAGTGTGAGCTAATAGTAGGAATTAAAAAAAAATAGTTTCACATTGATGAGAAATAATTAATTAGTTCGTTTTTTACGCACTCGGGTTTTGTGATTTTTTAAATTTTATTGTTTATTTTTTATTTATTTATTTATTTATTTATTTATTTATTTTGTGGAAGTATTTAAATATTTATTTTGATCTTGTCCTGCGCATCCGAAAAAAACAGTGATACATTTTTATTCTTACATATATTTTCAAAAATATCTAAATTCATCAATATGGTTAAATGTGTCTCACTTTGAACGCTGAAAAGGAAAATAAAATATTAATAATAATTTCTAGGATTAAAGCGTTGTCTTAATGCTAATGTTCCTGTTTTAGTCAAATTTAACAAGTTATTTTCACTTTTCTGCATTTTTTAAATCTGGCCTGTAATCACTGTTATATTCTTATCATAGACTTTGAGGGGCTCTCCTCTGCTTTTAATACAGATATTAGGGTGGTTCAGACATCTATGTAAAAAACTAAACTTTCACATATATACCTGGCTATCCCTCGATTTTTTTAGACTTGTGTACAATAAAACTTGGGTATTTTGGCAGAAATTAAACTTTAAATTTCAACTGCAAGAGGGTGCTCAACCCTCAGTAACTTCATAAGTTTAGTATATTCCACTGTAATTTTTCTATATATTTGTATATATATATATATATATATATATGCAATATATATATATGTATACAAATATGTATATATATATATATATATATATATATATTTGTATATATTTTCTATATATTTCTATATATAAAATTTCGGATACATATTTTTTTATTTTACTATTTCTTAGAAAATAATAAAACAATATAGAAGCAAAAAATAGAATTATAAGTGTATTTGGTCATTAATATTATAAAATAGTGTCAAAAACTGCTTTTTACATTCTTTTTGGTGGAATGCATTTTCTGTTTGCTTCTACGCCCTGCAGCAAGAAATGATATTAATATTGATTTATGATTTTATTGAAATGATCAATAAACTTAATCCCTCGTTCTGTACTGTAATTCACTACTTGCAAGTTTTGAAGCTGTTCCTTTGTTTTGTGATATCATGATTCTCATTTCATTTTTCAGTAAAAAGGCTTGCTTATATTCACATGAGGTAAGAGTTCTGCTATTCTCCTTGTCACGGAGCCTAACAGTCGCCACCCTCTTCTTTAAAAATCTCAATTTCACATCTTACATAAGGCTTTTCAAGTTCTTCCATAGCTGTAAATCGCTCTTCAACAGTTTTTCTGATATTGAAATTTTATCAGAAAAGGTAGTCTTATTAAGTCATGAGAACGCTCAGATATGTGGCGGTCCATGACTTTTCTAGCATAAATTGCAATATTTTTGTCTGTTAGATCATTTTCAAGAAGAACTCTATTGGAATAAATTCATCGTCTCTTATTCAAAGTCTGATGGCTCAGAGTTTTCCATTACACTGCTTAGACAAATGTTAGATAAACAGATGTTAGCTGATGGTAAAGAGCCTCTAAGGCTTCGTTATTCTTTTAGACTTTGAAGAGGACATTGACGCTTTTTTTTAACTCTTTATCTTTTAAACCTGTATACATCTTGCAATTGGTTCTTTGATCGTGAAGAAAATTAGAATCTTCTTTAATTCTTTTCATTTTCATAACACATGCATGACCAATAACAAAAAGCGAGCCCAAAGAATATAACCACTCGTTGTTGTTGGGCTCTAGAAAAATGCCTATGTTTTCTTTAACAAAAGCCAAGAAGAAAGAATGATTTCTAGTTTTTAATTATGTGAGGTTATTTCTTGTTATTGTTTTGTTTGAATTAACAGACTTCTGCCATAGCTGCATTAATTCTTTAACTGCCAAATGACTAACATATTGGACCAATTTTCATTCTCTCAATTGATAACAAATGTGCTGAAAGATTTGTCTTGTTTTAGCTAGTTGTTTCAGTATGGTCAATTAATCTACTGATCTTAGACCAATTAGAAATATTTTATTACTATGGCGAGTTAAAACCAGAGCCATTGCAAATGTTTAGCTTTGAAATTTCTTTAAACAGAAAAGAAAGGATATTTTTAATAAAATTAAAGTTGTTGATTCATTCACAAATATTCTAATTATTATATTCTATGTTATGCTTAGTCTTTGTCTTATTAACTGTAACATGATTAATGTTAGCGTCCTATAACAGTAGATTAATATTTAATATAAATAATGTCACCTAAATATAATTCTTGATACTTGTTTAAAAGTAAAAGCTCTTGCAATAAATAATTAAATATATTTTAAATAATATTTTCATTTGTCACCTTTCACTTAGGAATAGTCATAAGCTAAATGTAAACAACTATTAGAGAGATGTTTCTTGCCGGATGCAGAATGTGAAAACATATAAGATAATTATTTAAAATAAAAAATGTGTAAAATTGAAGGTTTCACTGAGAATTTTTTTCAATTGGCATTAAAAAGAGTTGATAGAGTTCTTGTTTTGATTTAGTGTTTTCTATAACTTCAACAGGTAAATTATTCTCACAGATGTTGCTACATATAATAAAATGTTTAAGAAATATTTATATATATATATATATATATATATATATATATATATGTGTGTGTGTGTGTAACAAACTAAATTTCTTCTAAAAATCTTTTGGGAAAAATTAAATATTTCTGAAGTGTAAACTATTTGTTACATTTCATAAGCTTCTGCTAATGGTAAATTATGGGAGTCGTTGAGCACTCTCTTAGAATGTGAATAAGATGCTAAAACTTTACCAGCATTATACTACTGATAAGTTTTAAAATATTAGGTGGTGGCCTGGACTGTAGCTCAAAAAAGTTTTTTTGAACCACCCTAATATATGTTACAATATTAGATCTTCCTTCGCGATTTTTCCCTGTTTTATTCTAAATTACTATCATATTAGCTAATTCCTTATTCTTAAATAATATCTATCGTTGATTCTGCTAGATTGCCTTTAAATTAATATTTATCTCGCCCGAATTACTTAAATATAAAGCTATTCGTTATTCTTAAATTCTATCATGATCTCCTAACATTTCTGATATTTCGAATCTTATTTAAGAGCCATTTTCTTTTATTCCGAGACTTTTTTCCCTCGCTGAGTTCCTTTTTACTATAAAATCTGTCTGCTACAAATTGTCAGTACTCTTTGCATTTATCTCTCCAATTCGTCGTGACGTAGAATTTAGGCGTATCTCTTATTCCCGCATTTGTTCAGGGCGCGCACATACGTCATGATTTGTATCACTCCATTAGACAACAAAAAGCGGCTACACGCGATCTTTCCTCAAAATTTGGTCTATTTTCTATTTGTAAGCAGTCACGTAGCTGCTCGTCTAACGCTATGAAGTTTCTAAATGATTTACTCCAATTGATCGAACCTAATTGTTTATTCGATAGTAATGTTCGATGTATTTTAAGAGTATGCAGTGACATCTAATTGATTTTAGAGATGGCCCTACCCATTCTACTAAGTGAGAACTGCTTCCGTGATGTTTGTTTAAATTAAAGCCTGTAACCATGAATTGCCTTGTCCATTGTCTATCGAAGAACTACCTAGTGGACTTATTCGTTGCTTTAACCAATCGCCACGCGACTGCAAAATCTTAAGTATGGTGCGTTGTATTACGACTGTTAATATTAGTCTTCTTTAGAGGTAAGGTGAAGTTGTCGTCTGTCGTTTACATACTTACTTTCATCTTTCTTCATAATTTTACGCTACTATTACTTCCATCAATCGTCTAATCGCTTCTCTTCTTTTTATCGATATGAAAGCCGGTAGCAGTCATCTAATATATATATATATATGCTTGTTGATTAGAAATGTGTTTCTATATACGTATAATTAATTAATAATTATATATATTTACGCATGTATTAATTACTTTTAAAAATGGGGAAGATTACTTTTCGTTTATGTTTTCGGCCGAAACTAGGAAGAATACCGAAATTCGGTTTTGGTCTCGGTCCTAAAAACCTGTTTCGGCAAAAGACTACTTTTAGCAACAGGTTCTGTCTGCTGAAATTTTAAAGGGAATAAAATCAGGAAAAAAATAAGTTAAAATGACGAAATATATTATCAGGTTTATTGTGTACTCTCCCATAAACTTTATAGGGATTTGAAGCACTGAAATTATTTAAGGAGCAGCGTGAGAGGACAAACGCAAAAACTTGTAAAATGTGACCAGATGCTCTTATTAAATCAATGGTTATTGTTGACGCAAAAGTAAATTAAACTAAATGTTCATTATTTGACGTTTCTTTTATTTTTATATCATAAATTTTAATTTAATTAACACTTTTGTTAAATTTCGTGAAATTATATTTCTTAAAACCCAAAGAAAAATTTTATATGAAACTACTAATTTAATTTATAAATTGTGTGGAAGTAATAATAAGACACAATGTTATTGCGATTGTCCATAGTAATTTGGTAGCCACTAAACGCTAAATTTTTCTCTCCCAAAAATGTCCATACATGAGGAAAATATAAATTTGATAAAAGCAATTTTTTTGCATCTTTTTTGTTTTTGTCAGCAGAGTATGAAAGCCTCTAAGGCATTTCAACGTAAGAAAAATGGATAAACCATGATTACTTCGTAAAACTATATTTTGTTATGTCTTATTTTTCTTACGAGGTTAAAAGTTTCAGAAATTAAATTTAAAAGAAATAAAAATCAGTTTACAGAGGCAATTTCTATATTTATTGTTTTTAAAAGATGGTCCTTTTGCTTCATAGCATGAGTTTCAAAAATGGCTTTCTACAAAACCATACTTGAATTTAGAAGTATAAAAGTAGTTAAAACTTTTTTCCTTACAGCTAAAATTTAGAGGTTTGTTTTTAAAAATTAAAGCCATGGAGAATATGTTATATTTTTATATTTCAAGCAATTACAAGAGCAATTTATGCATTAAATATCTTCAATAAAATTTTTGAAAAATGTTTATATCAATATATAAGCATATTTGATTAAAATATTTTTTACTAAAACTAAACTAAGACTGAAAAAATATTAGTTTGAAGAAAATGATGCAGATTTTGTAAACTAGGCAAGATAAAGTCAAAAATAATAATATGTTTTAATTACAGCTACATAAAACATATTTGTATTAATAATTACATTTTACATTTTTAAATAAACAGTTTAATAATTTTGTAATAACATAAACATACTCTTCATTCCACTAATATTTTGCATTTTTTTACAACTATCTTGTAGACATTTACAAACTAAATTTTTTATGTATGCAATAGTGAACATTACAAAGTCTATTTTGTGCCTATTTTTTCTAACATTAAAACCCGTAATGTCAATGTAAAATCACTTGATCTGCTTGATCTCCAACATAAATATTTTTCAAACTGAATAAAGTATTAATCAGTGCGATGTACTGAATTGATTTAGTTTATTTAAGGGTTTTGAAAATCTCAAGAAAAAATATTATATTATTTTTATATTTGAATAATTTTCAGGACACCGGGAATAATTTTATTTTGAACAGTCTATACTGCCGAAGGCAATGGTTTCCGTAACTAGGTTCATTTGAAAAATTTTCCGAAGATATAAAATCATACAAACTTGTGTTTTGTTTAAGGTTATTATAACGTATCCGGTCAACGCCGTGCGGGTCAGACAGTATTGTATAAATAAATATATTTAAACTGTAACCGAAAAGGAAATTAAAATTAAATAGATAATTTAAAAATACATGTGATTTAGATTAATACGTATATTCGATAACAAACGGATAAGCTAAAATTTCGAAGGATAAAAACGAAATAAGGCATATCTAAAAAAATGGAAGATATCCTATATTTTATTATAATTATCATGCATAAAGTTTCCCTGCTTATAGAAAATTATTATTTATAAATAACAACAAAGGCCAGTGAGAAAATATAAATTTAAAACAACGTTAAAAACTCCAGGATATGTACACTTTAAGCAGACTAGTTTCGGTAGCACTGAGGACACTACGCTAAATGTTACCGTAACTAGTCTACTTAAAGTCTACATTTTCTGGCGTTTTTAACGTTGTTTTAAATTTATTTTGTACTGATCCAAGCTGCATCTTAATAATTGCAATGGCAAAATATTGAGATATAACATAATCTAGTTAAAAGACAGAAGAATAAGCGAAACCATCCTTGTAACAATTTAAGACTAAATTCTTAATCCAATCCAATGATTCAAAACATCATAATGAAGAGAAATAATAGTTTTTTCCAACAGGATTAAATCGTATTCAAGGCTGAAGTAGCACAGCTGAAGTTTATCCAAAAGAGCGAACCAGAAATCGAACCTGGATACTTGGCGAGCCGGGCAAATGCTTTACCTGTTAAGGGGTCTCAGGACTCTTAAAATTGGAAAAAATGAAAAAAAGACCATTTTCAACATTTAATATCTTAAAATGTATTTGATTTTAAGACACAATTTTAATTGGAATAAAATATATAAGTACGTTCTTTCATTTCATGTATTTAAAAAATTATAAGATGCAGAATTAGCATTTACAGGAGGCTCCAAACTGTTAGACATTTGACGAGCAAAAAATTGGCATAACAGTTTACGCGCACGATTACAAAATAAGTATTGCAACTAGAATAAAAATTTTGGAGCCTACTTATACTTCAGATTGTAATAATTACCCTGAACCTAAATAAATTTGTATTTAAAGCTTTTTTATATTTTTAATACAAAGTTGTATTTAGCTAAAGCAAAATTAAGAAAATTTCAACACTATAATCACCTAAAAAATATTGTTTTGAAAAATAAAAAGGAAATTTTAGGTTCAGTTTATACAGACTAACATGAAACATATTTTTTGAAAATTTCATGAAAAAATATTCATAAGTTTTTGACATATCGTGCGCGTTATGCCTAAAAACGTCATTTGGAGAAAAATGGCTTCAAAGTTTCCAAAACGACGCTTCAGCTATTGAACGTGTATAAATGTAAAAGCCATAACTTCAGTTCTAATAGGAATTTCAAGGAAACAATTATATCAAAATTTTCAGAAAAGATAGGAGTTTAACATCTAAAAAAATTAAAGCTTTAAGAGTCCTGAGACCCCTTAAGCTATATCGACAATACCTGGATGACATAATTCACTCTTATTTCTTAGACAATGAATTATGTCAATCAGGTATAGTCCGTATAGATTAACAGGTGAAGTATTGACACGGCACGCCAAATATACAGGATTGATTCCTGGTCCGGTTTTTTTTCACTATGTATGAATAAACTTCAACTGTGCTATCCCAGCCTTGAAAGTAATTCAAAACTTGCTGTGGGCGATACTCTTGCATGGACATGAAATTCACATCTAGTGCAGTAGAAATAAAGAAAAAAAACACCTTTAGGTGGAACTAATTGGAACAAAAATAATTCTTGTTTTAAATAGTAGTTAACGCTCTCCTAATGAACATTATAAAAATATACAGCCGTAATGTTGCGCAAAATGCGTTTTTTTGGCGGCATTTTGCTCAAATGTTTTGGAAAAAACATGAAAAATTTTAAAAAATCCCAAACAGCCATGTGGGGTGGCAAATTACTGGAAATTTTGTGCTGAAAAAGAATATGATATCTGTTTTCAAAAATAGAAGTAAATAAAAATATAATGGCGAAAAAATGAAGAATTTTGGATTCTTGAAAAACATAATTTTATTATAAAAATTCAAAAATTCGAAATAAATTCACAAGAAAACGGATTAAATTATGTCTATAAAATGATATTTATGTAACCGAATTCAAATATCTTCTTCATCATCATCGAACTCAAAGCTGTCTCTTGTGTTTGCACAGTCCTTTCCACAACAGTTTTTACAAACTATAGAGCATGGAAGTCCATATCGGTGACATGTGGATATCTTAGTGTAACATGGATCTTCAACTGTAGTTCATCAGGCACATTTAATCATATTTAACAGTTTTTCTGGTGCTGGGTATAAGTCTGTTAGTATCGGTTGAAATTCTCCATCAACCAACTGCCAACCCCACAGTGTAGGATCAGGAGTTCGCACATTTAGATGTTTCCGTATAAAACACTCGAAATGCACTCGAAGTAGATGGTATTTCGATGCATTTTGTGTTGGAGGCAAACGAGCTATATCAAATTCTTTTTTAGCTGACGCTATTTTTCTCATTAATTGTTCATGACGAAGCACGTTTAGGTCACTTGTTTCAATGTTGCCACCATAAAGCGACACAAGAACTTTGCAGCCATTTTCAACCAATTCTTCCATAGAAATATACGCATAAAATTTTTGATTGTATGATTTTTTTGAAAGCAGAAGATTTACTTTTGCCAAATAATGCACTGATGGTGTCACATCCAGTTAATGCGTGAATAAAAAATAAAGTTTTGCAAGCCTTCTCCCCAATAGATGTTTGCATGGCTTGAATGTCACGAACATTATCACATTGTGTCGGAGACTGCATGAAAATATTCTTCGAAGAATGATGTAATAATATAATTAAAATAGTGTCATTAGCTACTACAGTGACACGTTTCTGCTGGGTTATTTTTAAAGCTTCACTGACGATTACAGTGTCCACATCTCCTTCTGCATGAATGACGGAATGACCCCTTTCTTGAAAATAATTTCCTAAGCATATTGGTAAAAAGTTGTTTGATTGTACAGTTAGAAAGAATTTCTTTTCTTGATGATTACGGGTTAATTTTCATCAAAGAATACTACAAAAGACGACTGCTTCATGCGTAATCTATGCTCCATATCTTTTTAGCTCACAGGCTATCAAAGCCTGAGAGCTAATGTGCCCGCCCGTTCTGTATGTATGTATGTACGTATGTATGTATGTATGTACGTAACGCAATAACTCTTGATAGAAACATCCGATTTGCTTCAAAATTTTTTTCTAGGTTCATTGTGATAAGGCGCTTCCCTGATTAGTTTTGCGAGTTCATTGGTTAAGGATAAAGGGGGGGAAAACGGGGTTAGTCCAACCCCTTAATTCAGATAAATGGGTTTTTCATGCAGAATCATTTGATTTGCTCCGAATTTGGTATACCGGTTTATTATGTTAAGGAACTTCCCTGATTAGTTTTGGGGGTTCATAGGTTAAGGATAAAGGGGGAAAAGGGGGGTTAGTCCACCCCCTTAATTCAGATAAATGGGTTTTTCATGCAGAATCATTCGATTTGCTCCGAATTTTGCATACCGGTTTATTATGTTAAGGAACTTCCCTCATTAGTTTTGAGAGTTCATTGGTTAAGGAAAAAGGGGGGGGGAAACGGGGTTAGTCCACCCCCCTTAATTCAGATAAATGGGTTTTTCATGCAGAATCATTCGATTTGCTCCGAATTTGGTATACCGGTTTATTATGTTAAGGAACTTCCCTGATTGGTTTTGATAGTTCCTTGGTTAAGGATAAAGGGGGAAGGGGGCTAGTCCACCCCCCTTAATTTATATAAACGGGTTTTTCATGCAGAATTATTCGCTTTGCTCCAACTTTGGTATACCGGTTTATTATGTTAAAGAGCTTCCCTGATTCGTTTTGGGGATTCATTGGTTAAGGTTAAAGGGGGGCTAGTCCACCCCCTTAATTTAGATAAATGTTTTTCTTGCAGGATTTTTCGATTTGCTCCAAATTTGGTATACCGGTTTATTATGATAAAGAGCTTCCCTGATTAGATTTGGAGGTTCACTGGTTAAGTATAAAGGGGGAAACGGGGGCTAATTCCCCTTCACTTATTTTTTTGAGGGGCATTATTCTTTAAAATAAGAGTATAATATACAATTGTGTGAATAGTCTGTGAGCTCAATGCCATCAGTTTAGCTGGGCACTTTTCTTTTTTATATATTTTGTTTTTCATACCCTTCAAAAACTATTGTCACTTTTCTAAACCTTCTGATTGACATACAATTCGTATTGCCGTACGACATCGCTAAATGCTGCGGAAGCGGACTATGGTAAATGGTGTATTAATGCACTGCAATCAAGGAGGTGGTGAGAAGTTTGCTGGGAATGAGACGGGTGTATTTCACTGACATTCATGTTATCTAATATGTGTTCCAATGATGATTTATCCGTTTTTCTCATTTGCTGGGTACCATAGTCAAATAATATGTTGGTAGAATGGACAACCCGTATTTGAAAAACTCTCTTGTATCGTGAGCTGTATTATTCAAACAGACACAAGCAACAATCCTCGGTGTTAAAAGACGAGAATCTACATGGTGAGTCTCACCATCAATAATAATTCCTTTCTTCAATACTTTCATGGTTACTGCTTGGTCTGATTTCAATAAAGTTTCACCTTTAAAAAAGTTTACCACTAAATTTATCTTCAATGCTTCTTCCAATGATGTCAATGATTAAAATCATCATTTGACTCCACTTCCATTGCGTCGCCGGTAGTGCACTGACCTTTTCATGCAATCTCGCTAAAATGTGATTTTGTTGTAACTTTAACTGGTAGGTTGCATTCCAATTAATCAGCTACAATTAAATCAGTGAGTGATGAAGAGATTATAAAATATCCTCGAAGAGCACGTGAATATGTTGAACATTTTAACATATGCGGTACTGAATTTTCAGCATAAACTGTCTCTACATTTAGTCTTTTTGCTTCATTGCGGATGAACCTAAGTGTAGCGTGCACACAGCTGTAAGAAATTGGATTTAGATCAATCATTGGCGGAAGCGAAGTTACTGTTGCAATACTGTGATCACCTTCTAAAGCAGCTTGCATGTATCCCAATCATCCTGGTTGAGGCGTTTTCAGTAACTTACTGGTTCTCCAAAGAACATCGAAGAGATTAATTTGAATTGGTTCATAGGATAATTTGATATATTACCTTATCTGATTTTGATATTTTACCTTTCGTAATGAATAAATTATTTAGAAATTATGAAAGTTAATTAATATTTATGTGACAATATTTCTATAGCAATTAATATTGCAGTCGGAGTTGTCACATAACAGTATCAGTTATAGGTGTAATGTAATGTAGCATAGTTACATTTAAGATTTACCGATACGGAGTCATGTAGTTATCATTTTTCTAAAATTCCCCCTAGTTGATCTTTATAAACATTTTACTTTTAAAACTAATATCACACTCTTTTTAAGTATTAAATTGCATATAACCGACATGATTTGATACCCCACATGATTTTTTAACATTAAAAAGAAATTCGCATTTTTTCAAGATGGCCGCTAAAAAGCACATTTTGCTTAACAGTACGAATGTATATTTTTAGGATGTTCATTAGGAGCGTGTTACCTACCATTTACAACAAGTATAATTTTTGTTCCAATTAGTTCCATCTCTAACGCTATTTCTACTGTACTAATCTTACAAATATAATACAAATTGCGAAGTATTGCTAAAACAATGATATAAATAAATGTAAAGATAAAAACTTACATATAGTCTTTGAAATTTTTAAAGAATCTATGCATTCATGTTGAAAATAAATATCAACGGTAAACGCTAAAGCCTTCGTATGCAATGGTGGCAGTCGAATTATCTTGTGTATCTCGTGTCAACTGGGATGGTCAAAAAGCTGTCTTCTGCTGTTGAGTGTGCACTTAAAATGTGCACTTTCGGTGCACTTTCGGTGCTTTCGGGTTCATTTCGTCAGTATATGGGGCTGAATAATTGAAACAAAAAATGCTATGTAAAAATAGCAAATAAAGCCTTTGTGCAACAATATTAAAATGCAGAAAAAACAACGTTTAAAAATGCACAAATAATGCATGAAAAACAGCAAACAGCGGTTTCGAATCTACTAGCGAGATTGTTCTCTTCTTGCATTGAAGAAGAATCTCGCTGGTAGATTCAAAACAGCTGCTTGCTGCTTTTCATGTATTATTTGTGCATTTTTAAACGTTGGTTTTTCTGCTTTTTAAAAAATGCTATGAGCTGATTTTTTTTTTTTTTTAGCTGGTAAAATAATTCGAGTTTTCCGCCGTAATTTTTACACACACACTAACACATATACAAGGTATGGCTATTAAATAGAGAGACTAATGCTGTAAAATATTTTATTTTAAATTTATACCTATTCAGTTGATATCTCCTCCAATATATACACCTCCTTTATCTCTACAGCGCTCCATGCGAAATATCTATTGTTTGAAACAGTGCTGGAAGTCTTCTTCTGTGATCTATGTCCTGACACGTGCATCTTTTTCATTAATAGCTTCAACGGTCTATAATCTGCTTTTTTAAATACAGATTTGACATTGAGGAACAGATAAAAGTTACATGGTGCCAGGTCAGGCGAATGGGGTGGACTCAACACTAAGATGTACTTGGCTAGAAACGTCTTGACAGACTATGCAGTGTGAGCCGATACTTTGTCCTGATGAGGCACCCATGACTTGTCTTGTACAATTCGGGTAGTTTTTTTTTTCGTATTTTTTACAGACTTGAGATAGGACCCCAACATAATATTGCTGAAATACAGTTTGACCTTCACGAACCCAGTGAAGTTACACAATTCCATGAATATCGAAACTTTTCTTCGTTGTTGACGTGGAAGGGCATACCGGGTGAACATCATCTTCATTGTCTTCTCATAAACACTTAAACCACTTAAAATCCCGTGCACGTAAAAGACATTCATTGCCGTATACTTCTCTTAAGAAATTATGCGCTTCAATAGCGGATTTTCAATGTTTAAAAAAAATGTCGCATTATTCCGTTGCACTTTTAAAACACTCAACATTTTTTCCGGCAAAACACTAAAACAAGGTCCACAACAAATGAAAGTCACGACCAGACTAATTGGAATACAGCCAATTTAGAGGCGGTAATCGAAACAGGAGACTTTGCGTTACATATCTGCTAGTCGTACGAATTTGGCATATACGCAGTTATAAATTTAAAAGCAACGTTAAAAATGCCAGAATATGCATTTTATTTCATATGCATTTTATTATTCTCCTATTGGCTGGTACCGTATTTTCCTTTTTTCCCATTGGATAATAAACTTTACAGTTGAATCTACTTCTCATCTATATAATTCAACAATTTCCCGTTATTCTTTGTACTAAGGACGGTACGCTAAATGCTACCGAAACCGCCATGTAGCATCTTGATAATTATATACGCAGTACTTATGTAGAATCTTTAGTTTCGTTATTAACCCTTTGTATTCCGTTGTCGTCACTGCGGCAAGATCATCTTTCTTTGCAAAACTTGTTTTTGGCGCCAACATTAAAGGAAAATAAAATTTGCCCTATTTAATCAGTGCATTTTTTAAATTGTGTACTTGAAGGAAACTTCTTTTAAAAAAGTGTTGCTGACCGAATAAAATTTGTGTAACAGACACTGGAGTCCGAAGGGTTAAATATCCACACCTTGTATATATAGGTATATCATTTTTGGGAGATATTTTTTTCTTTTAATTGACGTTCCTGTTACTTGTTCTTGGTAAAACATTTTGATGCGCTGGCAATTCTGCATATTTTCATAAAATTAACTTATTTAAAATTTCTTTTACTTTTCGGTATTTTCAGGTAAATCACCAAAATCATGATTATATTTGTTGGGTGGTCGTAACGTTATTACGTTTTATGTGGATATGCTAAATTGCATTTTTTCTCACATTTTCTTATCCATTTTATCAACTTTTCACAGCAATGCGTTTCAAAAAGAAAAATTATTCATTTCTTTCTACCTCAGTACACACATATATATATTAACATGAATTTTATCTTCTTATTCACTTGGTATGAATATTTTTTGTTTTGAAAAAAAAAAAAAGAGAGTTATCATAAATTCATACAATAGGCAAAGAATGCTTTTGCACTTTCTCAGATGAAAAAAGTAAAGTTTTTCTTAACGTCCTCTACGGATTAAACTCTCCGCAAATGTCTATCATTCCTGCACATTTCAGAATGATATATCTGCGGAGCAAGGCCGCTCTCTATCTTTAGAATGAAATATTTATTATTTTCAGAATTTATTGGAAAGATAGAGCTAAAGAGCAAATGTGTGACGTTCTCTAAACCTTTGTCTGAGATAAGAAATAGTAGCAAATACGTCGATCATAACATTAAATTAATCATATTGTTTTCAAAAATATGCATTTTCGTTCTGTGTATTTTAGAAGGTAGTTTTTTTTATATTATAATTCAAACGAACCTAAATCATTTCATAAATTCTTTGAAATATTTAATAACA